>JAODKM010000075.1:15850584-15883392 GCA_026780845.1 Petrocephalus sullivani
CCCCACCACCACCACCACCAAATTCGCGCATGCCAATGAGGACAACCTGGTGAACAGGGGATTAGTGGCGTCTGCTCTGGGTGGAGCCAGTACTTATCAGTTTACCTTAGCATTGAAACATAGCCCGAATTCCATACAATTCCTGCAGATTTGTTCGCCTCTCTGAATATTTTTTATGTTCTGTTAGAATTTGGACGCCACACAACATGAAGATAGAGTTTAACGTTTCTAGTCCATATTACAATAAATCGTCGTCGGAATACATTCAAGTCTAATTTTATGTTTTACGGAGAAATCACCATATGACAACAATTGGCTAGTAGGCTAACACGCGGTGAATGACTTTGAGTGAGTTTTGGTGCGTAGTTGTGATAGAATTTTCCATAGCATGAAACTCCGAATACTAGATAATATTAGGTCGCAAGTAATATTTTTATGAATTCATTACAAAAGCATGTTAGTGGTTGTTGTCTGGGAGGGGGTTTTGGGAGGGGCGAGTACTGTCGGCAATGAGAGAGAATCCTTTTATCTCTCCGGGGCATTACGCCCCACCTAAGCCAAACAGAGCGATCACTCAAATTTCAGATTTTAGTCATTGCGCCCGATCGCCAAGATTTATAAATTCAAACCAGAAGGTTATTTAACATGAAAAAAATTAACAACCCCCCACTCGGTTTTTCGGTTTACAAAACCGTTATTTGGGCAATGAGACAACAGTCCCCCCCCCCTCCCCCGCGTTTGTGTCAAAGGTATATTTTATACATGCTAATATATAACCATAACTATGTCATTTCACATGTATCTGCCAATCCTGAGCAATTAGCTGCAGGAGTGTTCGAGTACTTTTGACAAAGGCATGTAGTCCCGAAGCCTTCATATTTGGCGTCCTACGAATAATTGGTGGTATTATTGACTACACTAAAGGTCATATGGAGACTATAGATCAGGACTGTTCGTCACGAACATATTTAACTTTATTTTGGCTGTAGACGTTCTTCGGGTATGAATATTTACGTTCCACAAAAGCTTAGTGGAGAATTTTAAGGATATGACTATTATTTCTTGCTCGGAAGTAACCTAGAGTACTTTCCTACGGCTACCAAAAACATGGTTTGGGTAGTTTTACACACACAATAGCAGGCTGAAATGCTGGTGGTGGGATGGTACGGCGCCAATGACACAGTGGCCTTCGCTTCTCAGCCACGAAGCAGATAGCAGCCAGGTCTGACGACAAAATAAATATTATTAAAACTGAACAAATGTACGCCTGTGTGAACCCCGTATCTTATGCACACACATGCACAACACGGTTAAATTGCACATTTTGCATACTTTTATATGCAAAAATGTGCAGTTCAACGCTAGCCCACAAATCCCACAAATCAAATATCCCTGGAAAGGCACGGGCAGATGATAAAGGCGATGACACAAATCACGTAAAACTCAAACCATGTCGTAAAGAAAAACTCTGCACCCCAGGTGATACGAAAACTAATTAAAACCAGTAATAAATCCGAAAATTAATAATACAGATTTTAAATGGGAGGAGTCCCGCAGCAGAAAACACCTTCATAAATTAAAATGTGCAGAGCGAACCGGTAGTTTGTAAAAATGTAGGCCCATATGCAGAGAGAAATAAGAAACACAGCTAACAGGCATTCCATCTTGGAAACTGTCCGCCTTGGACGTTTTTAAATGACGGGACATATGTTTCAGTACTTTGCTGAGGATTTGCGGTTCCTTTGCCCTATCGATAAATGACAGGAGAAGGAACCGGGTGGATTTCCTGGACTTTATGCAGAGAGAATATGAAACTAATTAATGCATACAAGGTAGGTAGTTAGCGATCAAGTGGGCAACTGGGTAACAGTGACTTCTTCTGAAGCCGTCCAATTTCACGTAAAATAATTTCAAGTTAATACCAAGCTCCCCCCCCTCAAAAACATTCGCATCACATTTTACATCTATCTATCTATCTATCTATCTATCTAACATCCATCCATCTATCTATATCTATAATCCATCCATCCATCCATCCATCCATCTATCTATCATCTATCCATCTCTATCTATAATCCATCCATCTATCTATCTATCTATCTATCTATCATCCATCCATTTATCTCTATTTATAATCCATCCATCCATCCATCTATCATCTATGTCTATCTATAATCCATCTATCTATTTATCTATGTTTGTCTGTCTGTCTGTCTGTCTGTCTGTCTGTCTGGGTACTCCTCACAATGCTAAACACCCGCAAGTTCTCAGTTCGCCAGGCGGCAGTATTGAGTTTACCCTCCAGTGTCAATGTCCACAGGGATGACACCTACGAAATACTGATTTTTTGGTTTTGAAAAAAAAAAAATGTAGTACCATTCGCGTATATGCTATAATTCAGCAAGCACACACTTCGGATGCAATTCTGCCGTATTCACGCAAACACACAGCTGCTTTCCTGATAGCGGGTTAACTTGTCCAATCAGACACTTGGAAAAAAAAACATTTAAATGTCTTCTGTGGTTAAAGAAACGTTACAAACATATAAAAAGAAACCAAATAGTTTGTTACCTAGACTTACCCAAAATCACAAAAGTTCCTATTCCTCCTGGTCTTAAACTTGGGTCCCTTATAAGATGCGTCTATTTGTTTTATTTATTTATTTTTGAATTTGTATACATGGTTTAGATGTAAAAGCCAGTAGCCGCTCTGGCTCTTCTGCTGAGTAACAAACGAGCAACGCCGGGTTTTTATAATGACCAGCTAAGTTACATATGCTGGAAGTCTAGACGGGGACAAAACGAATTCACTCAAGGGAAACTTTCGGAAAAATGCCCGAGGGAGCAGAAGCGCCCACCCCTCCCGTCTTCACGTGAATACTGATTAATGAGAGAAAGGGGAATAATTAATCCAAATAGCAAATTCTAAAGTAAAATTTTGAGAATATTTAATTGTGGAAAACTCTTCAGATATTAAAGGAAGGACCAATATTTGTTTTGTACAGCAAAAGCTGCGTTAGAAAGTTGTATGACTGGCCTGGATTTTTCTCAAATTAAACTGCTACGGGTGCGGGGCTGTCTTTTACATGGGACACACTATTGGAGTTATCAAACCGCTATGTTTATTATTTTATCATTAGATCGGGGAAGTGGGGAAAACACGGGAAATACATGTGGGAACTTGTTAGCTGAATGATAAAATAGCAGTCGTATGAATTACAGAACTCTCCATTGCTTTAAACTTGAACGTGCCCGAACAGGAAGCAAACAGGAGGAAGAAAGGCACTTTGAATGGCGAGTCGCTACGCTTCTTTCGCTGTTCAGGAAAGCGTGACGGCCGTTGTTGGGGAGAAAAGGTGTTCTGGCTGACCTCATGCACACAATGGGGCGACTTTAAGTTTAAGCATGACAGCAAGGCGGAAAGAGATCCCTCTACAGTACTTTTAAATGTATTCAAGTCTATGCCACTAATAATGCTTTAAAGCGCGTTTATCACTTATATTTACCCCCTCTGCTTTACTGCAAAGACAATTTCGAAGCATTGTTTATCAAACAAATCTGTCATTTGTCATTCAGGGTGGCTACAAGATGCAACTTTGTTCTTTTAAAATCTGATAGCCCAATTGTCGGAATCGCGACGCATGCATCTGAGATGCATGTGTGTTCAGGTGCCCTAGCTTTAAACTTTTTTTAAATTTTTAAATGACAGCTACGTCTAACCTTTAACACCGCGCGAAATGCAAAATGGGGGGGGGGGTTGACTGAAATTACTCTGGACGCGCTTATGACAGAAATCAATGGATCCAGGCGGCTGGGTCCGTCTTGTCAGAGCCCATTTCAATCACTCGGGACAGAGGTAATGACAGAAGCCATCCCGCACAAGAATCTGCTGCTAAAATGAACATGTGCATTCACCAAATTAAACTGCTTTAAACTTAACTGCAGCTGTCCCTTAGGACGACCTTAGAAAGACGACTGACTACCACGACGATGATATTAACGTGTGTGTGTGTGTATATATATATATATATATATATATATAAAGCACAGACCGTCACAACTTCGTAGAATAACATATAACATGATCACAACACAACAGGACCTGTTAATGCAACACAAGTAGAAGACGAGGCGCCCTGACATTCCTTTATGTTTTGCAATTGCAGGGTAAGCAGTTTTACCAAATACAGATGATTAGACAAAATCTAGGCGACCACTTTTAAATAATGGGCAAACTCCGGGGCTGGAAACGTTTGTAAGTTTATACGAATGACCAATGAGGTATTTAAATTTTAGAGAGGAGCGCAATTCATATTACACTGTGGATGAATTCCAGCCGACAGGTGAATTACTGTGTTCATCTGTGTTTAGCACCTGCTCGTGTTTCCACTTGTTGAGTTCTGGGAAACAGCAGTTCAAGTGTTTGACAGATGCTAGTGGTATCTGAAGTATCCTAAAAACGCGAGACAATTAGGATAGCCGGGGATACGAAGAGGCGAGGTCACGCAAATCCATGGCAGAACTTGCGTCAAACACCAGAGGCTACCCAAAGAATAGCTTGCATATTCACATTGACATGCCAGTTTATAATGCGAATTTTGCTGTGTTTGCGGAAAACTTGGGGCGCAACGTGTGGCGTGGTCGAATTATTCGGGGACTTTTATCATTAATTATTACTGGTAAAACCCTTCGTTTGAGGTCAATCAATACAGCCGTTAAAATATAGAAAAGGGCCTTCTGTATTTGTGCAGGTGCACGACTAGCTCAAACTTGTGAAAGTCCTTTGCTGACGCAGTTCAACGCAGTCAGTTTTGGTGTATTACTAAACTTTCTAAATTTAGTAATATAGCTACTAAAGAGCTCGTCTACGGATGAAATATTCTCAATTCTTGATAAGTAAACAGATCATGTATCTGCAACGTCAACTGAAAATCGCTTTCCGCTCAATAGAGTAGTTTTTGTATTAATCGCTTGCACAATGCGTGCAGGGCTTTTGCTTCTTACTTTTCAAATGATGCCATTAGAAAGTACACCACCCACTGACTTGAACTATAATCGTTTAGATTTATGAAGTAAAAACGATTTTTTTAGTGGCTGGTATTTTAAGTTGCGGTAGACAAATTGCTGTAGCTCTACCTAAAGTCCATGTTTGTAAAATTGACAACATTCTGAGCATGTAAATTCTGCACCATTGTTATGACTCCAGTACAATTAGGAGTCCTAGTCTTTCTGCAATTCAATTCATTTATTATCTGGGAATCAGCAATATAGCGCTACTAATTGGGAGCAAAGTTTCTGGAACTGAAGGTACAAAAATGACACAGAAAAACAAGGCTATGAGATGCATTATGGTAAGAATAAAGCAGAGAAGCAGTGGCCAGAGGTCTAGTTAATAAAAGCCATGAGGCTGACAGAAGTTCTAGTATGACCAAGCAAACTGAAACGCGACCATTTCTCAGCTGTGGGGGTAAAACTTCCCTAGGACTTTAAACAGGTTCACGCCCCAATTAAAATGGCACATTAGGAACAGTCCTGATTCCAGGGCTTTTATAACAGAATATAAAGCCTTCATACTTTCCCATGTATTCAGATTTAAGGCAATGATAGTTACAATGGCAAAGAGTCAACTGGTTAAATCATTAAATTTGTCACCAAAATCAGTTTCAACTTTGCAAACATGCCATCTATTTTGAACACCATGCAGAGCAGGCCTGATTAATGACCTAGATGTGCAAGCTGATGAACTATAAACTATACAAATGTAGAAGGCACCCCGTACAAAAGGCCCTGCTATATGAACCTAGAAATAACATGACAGATTCTGCCTCAGATCTGTGCTTCCTCGCAGGAGCAGTGCTTTAACAGTAAATAGCAAATCTCATGATACTTACAGTGCATAACAAAATGAGTTTCTCATCTAGAAATGTAACAATTGCTAAAAACAGCTGCTTATCAGCTTATTCTTTGCAGAGCTGACTGCGTATTGTCATTCATTTATTGTCACTGTCTAATGTGTAAATGTTTGTTTTGCTGTCTCGATGTGCATGTTGTTCCAGTGTAAACCTGCAATTTTCTTCAGGATTATTAAATTAACTGCATATCTATCCATCCATCTATCTATTTATCTATCTATCTATCTGACTGTCTGTGTCTATCTATCCATCCATCCATCCATTTATCTATCTCTCTATCATCCATCCATTTAGCTATCTATCCATCTATCATCTATCTATCCATCTATCTATATATCCATCCATTTAGCTATATATCCATCCATCTATCCATCCATCCATCCATCCATTTAGCTATCTATCCATCTGTCATCTATCTATCTATCATCCATCCATCCATTTACTATCTATCCATCTATCATCTATCTAACTATCTATATATCTATCTATCCATTTAGCTATATATCATCCATCCATCCATTTAGCTATCTATCCATCCATCCATCTATCTGTCTGTCTGCCTAACCGTCAGTCTGTCTGTCCTTCCATCCAATCATCCCTTAGTGTTCTGTTCAGAGCAACTGAAACGAACCAGGATGGTAAATATTTTTAGAAAATAATAACACTTCAGACTTGCAACACCTGCACCAGGCTTTGTAGTAACTGAAAGGAGATGTACCTAAAAAACAGTAGAGCTATATGATTATTTTAAAAAGGTAAACACTCGAAAGAGCGCATCTCAGCAGGACGCTCCCCGCAAGGGCCTGAACCAAAGCCCCAGAAAACGGACCCCACAGGTGGGCTTTAGTGTGCTGCAGGATTATTATTTTTTTTTATTACACTGCAATTCATTTGTTTTCCCCCCCCCCCCCCCCAGTCTATGTTTCCCGGCGTACAAGACGACAGCGCGATTTGAGAAAGGACACGTTTCATGCCGTGCCAAGGCCAGAAAAAGCACAGGGCGCCTTCACATGCCTTCAATCCTTTAACCTTTCGCGTCACATGGGCAAGAATGCGCGGATCTCGGCGCCGGGATCTTGACAGCGCGAAGCGCGGCTCTCCTGACTGTCACGCTGCAGCCTGTGGCTGGGACACGGCCTCCGATAGGGGCGCAGGCGGCCTCAGCTTCCCAGATTTAGGTCCCGGGGGAGTTTGAATCCTTGTCACCGTTTGATGTGGGATCCGGCGTCGCTGCTCCACAGGCACTCTCGGCAAACAGAGTATCGTTTTAATTTATCTGCCGCGATCCCGAAGTGGTCTTTGAGCCACCCCTCCTGCTGCACGTATGTTTGTTTTCTGACGAGTGGAGACGCAGGGGGGGGGCTTGGGGCAGAGCAGGAACTGCCAGAGTGTGCTGCAAGGCCTTCCTAACCACATGGTTGCTTAGTGATGGTCGAACAGCACCCGGAATCGCCAGCCTTCTCTAACAGGACTTGCAAAGAAATGGTCACATTCTTTACTTGGCTGAATTTAATTGCATGTCGGCTCTGTTATTTTGACCGACGAAAGCCGTGTCTTTTTTTTTTTACATTACTTTCCTTACCCATGGGCAGGGCCTGAGCACTCTGTCGTCTGTGTGACTTTTCAGGAAACCAGCCACCCTCTTAAAATTTAAAATAGGTCCTTTTTAAGAAGTGGTAGGTGACTCTGTGCCTGTGATCAGAAGGTCACTGGTTTGAATCCCAGCATCATGATTTCACAGGCAGGCTCTCGAGGAAGACCATTAACCCCCCCCCCCCCAAACTGCTCCAAGGACCAGTTAACCCCATGTTCTCAAATTTACACATAAAAGCAAATTCCAAATAAATGTAAATATCTCAGCATCCTTGTTCAAATGAGTTCTATTGGTCGACCAGAAATAGGTTTGCTTGTGCACGACTGGGCCCGTAACACAAGGCTCCATAATGGCAGCCATGTTGTGAGTCACATGTCAGCCACATCAGCACCTGAAACCTCCTCACAAGTGAAACTCAGTCACTGAATTAGTCACTATAGAGCTGCACTACAATAAGTATCACCTGCCGATACATTGACAGCTTCATTTCCATCAGGCAGAATATCATATGCTGCAACCTGGACCTGCTATTCATCAACAGCACGTATGACTTTAAATGATTAATGATGATGGTGTGTGTGTATATATATATATATATTTTTTTAATGGGATCCTTAAATATTGACAGATCACCAGACCTTCCCGAATCCACCCTTGAACAATGTTCTTTCGATTTTTTCCCTATAAAAGTATTTTTGACCAATATAAATCGAATTGTAGCCTTTGGTTCTATTAGTGTTGAAGTTAATACACAAATACAACAGAAATCTAAAATAGTTGGCCTACTTTTCAGTTTCAACCATTTTATCAAACGGAAAGGTCATTAATACGTTAAAAATCGCCTGTTCTGACTAACCTTTGGAATGAGGTAAAGCAGGGTAATCGGTCAGCCAAAATTAAACATGATGCGAATTCAAACTTCTCTAACAACCTAGAAACTGAGAAAAAAATACAACGTAGTAGTGGTAGCAGCAGTAATAATCATAAGAATAAATTTTTAATTCTGAATATTACGGCAAAGTCTAAGGCTATTCCCATTTCTATTTAAAATGGGCTTTTTAGAGAAATTGTCTTAGAAAGGCGAATGCCCAGACAGAACCCACTGTTCTAGAGGACAATTAGCAGTACAAGCAGGTTATCATTTATGTGACAAGTGATTGACAGCTACGCACGCGCACATCAATTAAAGAAAAATGCGTTTAATGCGGGCTTCAAATGAAACGTAATTAAACGCGTCGTGGCCGAGACACAAACTAAACGTAATATTTCATGGTCGGGGATGACTGGAATTTGAATCAGCTGTGCTAATACACCCGTTTTAATGAAAAGCGTGACATTTGGCATTTTGAACCGATCTTACGTTTTCGGATTCGCGGGCAGCTATAGCCGACAGGAAATGGGAAATTTTAAGTTATTACACACATTTATATTTTTAAGCTTATCTTTTTAAAATAGTAGCATCTGTTAAATAACCAAGTTTAACCGTAGGCCTGACGCAGCCTTTTCAGGGATGGGGAGCAGGCGGTGATTGACTTCTCTTAAGAAGGATAACTTCTCCACTCCTATATCTGAGCACATTGTTATTTGCCTTCTAATTACCGTATTAACACGAATTGTGTCTTTCTAATTGAAAAGTCTTCCAGACTGCACGATTACTCGTCAAAACAACAGCACTGGCTGAAATAAAGCTTGGGCTGCAAAATAAAACTTTCCACTAGCTTCCTTGCTTTAATTAAATATATTAACGGTTACCACCCACCTTACGCTCTAGATGACTTCGCTCAACCTCGTTAACCTACCAGAAATCCAGAGATGCCTGAGCTAAAAATAAGAAACGAATAATGCCATATCGTTTTGTTTAAATATCTACAAACTGTTTATCTGACTGCAGCCCATGGGCACTAAGAATGAGTGCGTTCAAAGACAAATGACCAGGATTTTAGTGTCATTGGCGGCGTTTTGCAAACCGTCGTGTGGAAAGACAGGGACGGAAAATCGATTAAGTTTTATTCTAAGAGCCATAATTACGTTTATATACAACAGCGTGTAAAACGGGGCTACAAAAACGCGCGATTAGACTTTCTGTAGTGGTAGTCTCTGAGAACTAGCCCGTTCTGTTGGGGTTTATTTACGCCAGGACGATCAGAGGGATTTAACAGTAATTAAAACCTATGGCTTACACTCCGCCTACACTTAGCTCCATAAACTTCCACGCCCAACATTTCTCCACCCCGGAAAACAAGATTCACGCGCTTAGACCAAAACCCTAAGTTTAAGATAATGGTTGTTTAATGGTTGTTGTGTGGTTGTTTGACCAACAGCCGAGTGTGTTTACTTTTATGACAGTATATACATTTATAAAGACTATTGCCGCCATTGTACAATGTTGCCTTGGGGCATACATCTTCAAATCTAGCCAGTTGTTTTAATTTGGCACGATTTGCAGAATTTCATTGTAATTTAAAGGTAGGAGTCTTGCTTTAGGGAACTGCGAAAAAACACGAAATAAATATGTATGAAATAAACGCATTAAGATGAGTGGCACACCCGGCTGTGTTTGTCCTTCGGCGATATTTGACCAAAGAGATGAACCTACTTTAACTTTTTTTCCTCGTTACCTTATACACTGGCGTTAATTTCAATGATCCTGCCAAACCCACAGCCGAAACAAGCACCAAGCCTATCGCACAAAGCCACAAAGCGATTTAACGGAACTGAATAGAAAAGACCGCTACAGGTCCGTGCGTCACAAATTACACTTCAATGGGTGCCATTTATTAACCTAGACAGCGCACAAAACCATCCTCGTTTCTGGACTCCGCTACAGTCCACCTTTTGCGGGGGGCAAAGACTGGGAGCCGGTCTATTTCCGGCATCAACAAAAAAAAAAAAAGCCCACACTACTACTGTTCAGCGGGGCACATCTGTAGTGATCTCCAAACTCTATGATCTGTGAACTGGCAAAAGCTACGGCGTTCATTCACAAATCCTCTTCAGCGCGTAGTCCTTTGTTGCGAAACCTCCACACCCGGAGCGCTGAGTGATTGTGACGTTTGGAAAGATCCGTGCACGGCCCGGGAAGGGCTGAGAGGAGTCGGATCCTGCGCGTTCACGCCGATCCATTAAGCTTCCATATTGTTTTAATCACCTCACAGCATATTTCCCTACGAGATCTGTGTTTCTTTTCCTTTAGTCATCGGCTTTGAACAAGAAGATATCAAAATGAAACGTGTACAGTGAAATGATTGCGACCTGCTCCATATTTCTAGAAAGACGGGCAAACTATTTAAAACGCTTTACAATAGATTGTCTTGTCAAATCAAGTGATCAATAGACAGTGTCTATACTGATTATCTTCAATAAGAACTTCGGGACTAGTCGAGCTTTCGCGAAAAATTGAAAGGCTAACTCTGGAAATGTACTAAATTTAGTGGAATATTGCGTTCATTAGAAAAACAGTTTTCGAAAATTCCCAGTTTTAAACATAGCATCGCCTTCTGATTCATTCCCCAAGCATAATTTAAATACAGGGAAGGTTTGTGAGACGGATAAAAAAAAAACGATTCCCGGTAGACTTTTAGCGGGTGTAAAACTCACAGAAGAGAAGGTAAACTAAACTCTGCCCATATTATTACCAGAAGGCGTATTTCACCTGCTGGTAACATGAATACACAACGTAAATATTCACAAGGCTCATTGCCAGAATAATTAATGACTGTTTAAAACACGTCTTGCACATAAAATATTTTAATATTTTAACTGAGATTAAAAGTTAAAGGGAAATTAACAAGTTAAAAAGAAATTAATGATGACAGATACCAAAATATCCCTAAATATTACATTGAAATGTTCAGAAGTTGCATATATAACACCGCACGCATAACTTTATGGACAGAACCTAAATCCAGCATACAGACCAGTAAACGTATTATTTTCAATAACCTGTTACCGACAATTTGTGAAACAAGTGACGCTTAAAACGTTTTCATTTAAGAAGATCAACAGCTTCTCCATTTATTATCGATAAACTAGTCTAAGTTTTAACATTGTTTTGCTAGTTGTTTAAAGTGTACAGATTTTATGTTTTAGGACCATTACGAAAAATATGGTATCGCCGCTTGGATATTAACAGAATTTTATTTCCTAAAGCTAAAAAAACACTTCCAATAAGTGCCTTTCACGAGTTAATTGGATTAATTGTATCCGTTTGTTTAATGTTCAAGTCAAAAGAAAAACTGCTACAAATTTTGTGAAAGAGGACTACTGCAGAGTCAGTAGTCACGAAAAAATCCTAATTGTTCTAAAAGTATCCCCTATGCTTCACATTACGGAAACAACAGGTCTGTAGGGTATTCGGCATAATTAAAACCGCCGATGTAGCGTTACCTAACTCTTTGGAGTTCATTAAAGTGCTTAGCTTTGACTTGTCCAAGATAGAGTGATTTAAAGGTGTAAATCCCTTGGTATTCCTTGGAAAACTATCTTATTTCCTATGCCAAGCCGGTGTCCATGCCGGTAGAGGTATAGGATTCCTGTCATTTGGCACGTTGTTTTGTCTGAGGGATAAAAAGTTCGGAAGTTTGAAAAACGCTTTTTTTTTGTAAGCCAAGGTACGAAAAATACCGCAGGTGGCGAACAACACCAGATACCCTGCTTATAGGCTACCTCCAGTTAGCATCACCCACTCCCGCAAGTAACACTGTAAGTTTGAACTCAATAAGCACATAGCCTCCACGCAAGGATGGTATAACCACGAAGTGCGCAGACGATGAATTATTCAGATCTTATTGCTCGTGTGGCTGGTTTGCACATCGCTAAGGTTACTGCTGGCAGTGCCTTTACGGGGGAGGGGTTATTTCGTTATCTATGAATAGGATAAGGTTTGTTCATCTCAAAATATAGGAAGGTCGTAGAAACTGGTATAGGTTGAAGCATATAAGATATAACCTAGTTTCGCCAGAACAACGTACTCTTTGCGAAATCATAGAAAAAAACCCAACTCGCTGGATATTTCCATACTTTTGTGGTGCATCTCAGTCAAACACACGCCTTTATTACCCAGGAGTTAGGTCTATAAGCTTTCAGCTCTCGTAATCTTATGGTAAATTACGAAGACTGCTCATTTGGTAGTGTGTGTGGCGAACAATGCTACCCAAAGACCTGTATGGTATTTGAAATGATTCTGAGACGCCAGAGAGGTGAACAAACATAAAATATTTCGCCCGTAGCACATAGTCATTTAAATTGTAAAATGCTGCGCTTTGTCGTGTTATGTCGTAGTCGGATTTTGGGAGAAGATTGGTGTAGCATCTCTGGCCAAATTTTTTGGCTGAATTGTTAATAGGCCTATTCTCAGACGTGGGCCAGACTGGTTCTGATTTAACCCTTTACAGTATCAAGCTTTCGGAGCTATGTCCTTGACCATTTCAATGTATTACACTCAAGGACAAAGTCATCTAGAACCCCATTTCTAGGTAAAACAACGGTATTGTACGGTCATATGTATGTATATATATGTATGTATATATATATATATATATATATACACACACACACACACACACACATGTTTTGATGGTTTACGCCTACTTCGTTATTCAGATAACGAATCGTGTGCACTGAGGGATTGGACTGTGGACTGAACTTAGATAATGATGTACATTCGGACAGTCTGACCATCCAAAAGTATTAGAGAACAAAGACCTGCGGAAGGTCGAAGTGCAAACGTAATAGCCACAGGTCTGCATTGCAAATTGGTATTAGAATGTTGCTATTAGAGGAATTCTAACAAACTGCTTGTATACAGCCACCTGAATTTACATCAGAGTTGATTTGTAACTAAGCAGCCCCCGTGCGATGCGACCGGTTTCTGTCTATAACGTTGGATGTGGCACATCGGGGTAGAGGGCAGGCCTCGGTAGTAGCTGTCTGTCTTGCCTGAGTTGCCTCCCATCGTTTCCGGGTGATTTGGTACTGAAGATTATCATAGCATCGACCGGCAGGTCCGTAATTATCAGAGCGTGATGATTGCCAATCGAATTACTTTCGTTACTCTCACTGCCGGTAGGAGAGTACGGCTAAGTTTCCAATTTTCTAAAATTCTTTCATGTTACGGCCAAGAATTCTTAAGTTAATAGCAAGGGTGGACGCCTAGTCTAGTATTAGACTGTTTTGAGTAATTCTTTATAGCCTATAAATTGCTGAGAGATAGCCTACCTAACACAGAACAGCGAAAAAACTAAATTAGAACGACAAAAACATGCCTGCTATAAAAATCTGTGTTCCAGTTTATTTATGAAAATAATGAATAAATACATAATTGTGTGACTAGACAACGAATATGACATTATTTTATTCATTAACATAATATTATTCATTGAACTGACCGATACGGTACACTTACAGATACTTGACGGTATTACGATAACAGTGACGTGGTATTTAATCTAAAATGTATGGTAGCCTACATCTGTTTTCATGCATTAATACAAAGTTGGCTCGCAACATCCCTCAAGGAAAACTTTTGTGTTTAATGGAGGGTTTCACAGCAACTTAAGGAGGCGTAATTACAGTATCCCGAGCGCCATTGGACAGTAGTGTTTGCTAGAAGATGACATTTGGGAGTCACCTTAACAGTTCTTTCCTGTAGTCTCCGAGTGGCAGCTACATTGCACCTACACTGCTAAACATCTACTTAAGTCATTCAACTTCTGCAGTAGAATAGTTTCGAAACAGATGGCAGCATCGCCGATAGGTTAACAAGCTCATGCATCGTTTTTCACAATACAATGGGCGTATCGTACACCGTAGGATTCCTACCCTTAATATACAGTGCCGTATTCGTCTACATAGCGTTTGATGAAACATGAAACGGTATTGTGTACAAACGTTAAATAACGGAGCACCTGGATGTTTCACACACATAGCTTATAGTACTTAAGGAGGTGCAGATTTATGGACATTCAGGTCCCCTGACATTTTAACAAGGGCAACACATCCTCTACTACCGTTCATTACTAAGGAAGTACTGCGTTGTAGCCGTCAACAAATTCCTTTTACTCTCCACTGGAAGCAATTTCAGATTACAATTAAATAACTCGAATTCACGCATGCATACACATGAAATCGGTTATACGCATTGATCAATCCAAGCAGCGTGTTTATGGGATCGTTCAGCGAATGCTGTATGCATCACGATCATTTCCTGAAGGCGGACAGACGCTGGCGCCCAAACTCGAGTCCCCGCGTACAAGTTGCCGTGTGTTTTGTCTTTGCCGCTGCTCGGTACCATGTGTCCCCGCAACACAACAGTTTGTTTGCATCACTGATTTCTTTTAAAGCGGCACCGGCCTCCTTTCTCCATGCACGCCGACCCCCTCCTCACTATTAGACCCAGCAGCCTGAAGATTCCCCCTGCATTTGGGGGATGTCTTTCACGCTGCAAGGTGGCAAACGAGAGAGACCACAGTCTGCCGAGTATGAATTTGCTTATCCAACAATAGGTGAATTAAACGGGCATCGCTAAGGAAGCTTGAGCAATAGTCCAATAGATCGGCAGAAGACAGTTAAATTAGCTGAGTCTCATTATCTATATACATATATACACTAGGCGTGCCTCCTACTAGTGTTCTTTGATAAAAAAAAGACTTGGGAGTAAACGGCTCCCCCGCTACGCTTCTACGGCGTAGTAACTAAAACGTTTCAATTTAGGATGCTTTTTTTTCCAGCGAAGGAATTATCATAGAACTGTGTCCAGCATATTCCGTCGTATCACAGTTTTCCCGCAAACCTCCGCTCATCGCTTTCAACGGCCGCGCGTTGCTGGAAATTTGCGTAATTTGGGCGTACCTCCTGCCAGCAAACTCTTGCGAAAATGCTGTATTTGGCTTTGGATCGGCACACCAGCGCCAGCGTCTTTTACGCAAACGCGCCTGTGTGTCCTCACTCTCGCTATGTTTCGCAAGGTGCTCCTCGTCCTATTCACTAAACATTTCTGGGGTGCGAAGTGGGTTTTTTTTGGATATACAATACTTAATTTTATTACTAAGTGGGCCGATTACCATTTTGCGACTGGTAGACATAAACCTGAAATGCACTCCGTGGTTCAGTTTAATAAACAAGCGCACACCACGCTTAAACGCCCGCTCCGTATCAAAAGAACTCTGTCACTTTAAAAGAGGAGTACAGGCGAGGCTGAGTGCTGTCATTTACTCGCGAGCTAGTGTCATGTGGTAAAATTCCTGCCTTCCCATTGGTCGAAGGCACGTGTCTAGGATACCGGACTGCAACGTCACCCGAGGGACTCGTATTAAAAATAAGAACAAAAATCCAGAGTGAAAGTATTTCAGGATCACTTAGCGCGTCTTTATTTATCCTTAGTCTAGTAATTGAAGCACCGCTGGTGGACTGACTCAGAAACGGATCATGCTAAATTGGCTCCCCAAATGGTATTTATAAAGCAGAAAAATAGAGGATAGCCCAGCTGGAATTGATGAGCAAAACTATGATTTTTCTTTGTGAACACAAGAAAGGGGCACCCGGTGTTTAAAAGCGTTCAGAATCTGAAGGATACTTTCCCCTTTAAATTTCATTAAATTGTTTTAAGGAAGCAAGAAAAAAAATAAAAATATAACTTAACGGAAGCACCCTAAAATTGGAATTTGAACACTTTGGACTGGAAAAGCAATAAAGGGGTTAAAGAAAGAAAATTGGAAAGTGTATCAGTATGGAAGAAAATGATCATAGCAACAGAGAAGCGGAGCGTCAGGAGTCGGGCGATGAGTCCGACAGAGCTATTATCCCCCTTCTACAGGCGCCGGGGAACCTGCAGCTGCCCCACCGAATCACAAACTTTTTCATTGATAACATTTTACGGCCGGACTTCGGGCGCAGAAAAGAAGGAGCTTTGGACGAGAGCAATGTTTCGCGGAGAGAGGATCACAGCCCCTCGGCCCCCGGAACGGGCCAGGTAGGAGGGACTATAGCGGGAGAAGGGACCTCCAACTCTCCTCCGGTTGGAGGGGCAAAGAAGGTTGACATTGCCGTCGACCAGAACGCGAAACCTCGCGTAGGTAGTGGAGACCAGTGCCTAAGCTCGGACTCGGATAGTTCGCAAGCCAGTTCCACGGTACCTTCCAACCAGTCCATGCTGTGGCCAGCCTGGGTGTACTGTACTAGATATTCGGACAGGCCTTCCTCAGGTAAGATTTTCTTTAAAACTTGTCAAAAAAGGCCGTTAATGGCCTTAAATGCCTTCTAGGAAGAGTGGGTGCAAAATGAGTATTAACATGAACCAGAGATTACCTGGGAAGTTAGGCTGATTTCGTTTTCAACTGTACTTCAGGAAATGTATTGTGGTTGGATGACGCTGTGAACTGAATGAAAGAACCTTAACATGCAAAGTCGGCTATATTAGAAGAGAGAAGTATTATCAGAACGCATCGATTTCCTTGCAAGCCGACCCACACGCCCACTTCCTAAAATCTACAGCTAAATGATACCAACAATTATGACAATAAAGCCATTAAGAAAAAGGAGTAAAGAGAAAGCTGGCAGTAATAATGTAACATCATGAGCACGTTTGATGAAATAATAATTAACCTTCAGTGGATATAATGGACTAAACGTGAAATGCTAACCATTATGCATACACGTTAGTTAAGAGCAGTCATTATGAAATCAAGGCAGTTAAATACAGAAGAACAGATTAAAAGTGATTCAAACAAATTTTATTTTTCAACCGACATATGAAGCCCACAAATCTTTTTTAAAAGATGTATAAAATATTTTAATTTTACATCGTGTTTCTATCGATTTTTTGCAACGAACGCTCATTTGATTTTAATATATTTGTCCTTATAATAAATAATTAACGCCACGGAACACGATAATAATATTTGTTAACCCTTTATATATGTACGAGGCACGGTTGAGTATAGCACATTGCTACGAAGGGGTGCAAGTTGTACATATTTAGACAACTGTACTTTCTAATAGCGTATTGTAAAATGGTAAGAAAATTCCCCATAGCTATAAGCTAGTTTTATGTTTTGATTACACATTCAGTATTTTAATAACAGCGTTAACTATCTGCATTAGTTACTTAAAATAAATTATATGGTTTGGGAAAATCTAGTTTGCCCAAAATGCAAAGGAAATAAAATTCTTTCGGCGCTAGAAAACGAAAAGGTAGATTTGCGCCATTGTTACGCCGTCTTTGTTAATATATAATTAGCATATTTTTTTAATCTTTTGAAGTAGGCCCCGGATTGCACATATTTTCGTATACATGAAAACACACCCAACAAAACTCTTTAATGTGCCGCTTTGTTAAATATAAATATATTGTACATTATGTTAAATGCATAGATATCTTACGTAGCGAACGGATCCGTACGCAGAAGACATTTCCTTGCGGCGATTTTGTAAACATGGTTCTTCTTCGTAATTTTCGGTGTTGGCATATTAATTATTTATTTATACTTCGTTTGCTTTAAAGTTAGACGATGCACCAGCTCACGTCTCTTCAAATTCCAGTTTTCGTCCCACTGTCTGAACTCCGTGCCGTGACTCCACGGCGATATTAACTGTGACGCTTTCCATGAATACATAAGACAGCGAAAATTGAAAAGAGCGATGTGCAGGCTCCTATTCTAACGCGTAAAGAACACTTCACTGTCTTAAGAATTCAATCTCTTGGATGCAACCGGGTTTCCTCTAATTTGCACTGTTATCCATTCATGAGGCTCTTTTAGCAAATATAATCTGTTATTTCGCCCAAGTGTAATGACTAATTGTACGATGAGTACGATGCTACCCAGTACGTCGATGTGAATTTGATTATAGTATATATATATGCAGCGGTTCTCCAGAATATTCAGCACTCAGAGTGCCCCGTGATTCCCTGTACATTTATGCAGCCTATGTCTGAATTTAGTAGAAAACAAAACATTACCGATAAGACGATTGATCGGTTTCTTCGTAATGTTTTGTCTAGACATATTTTAATCTGCACTTTTTGGGGGACTGTCTCTTAAAAATCAGTTAGCGGCTGTTGTTTCAGAAACGCATAGTTTTTAGTAGATACTGGTGAATCGACTATATTACATTAATCGAATAAATAACCCTGAAATCCGTAAGAAGTTTCATACGGAACGCTTATGAATTCTGTTCCTATGGTTACAGAATGAGAAAAGGCCGCCTCAACCCCTCCCCCAAACGTACTCATACATACCACCCTCCCTTGCTGGAACACATGACCTCTCTTGAAATAACTCCTCATCTCCATGTGTTTATTACTATATTGCTACAATTGCTTCACAGCGCCGAGATTCTCAAAGAGAAATGGGACATTGCAGTGTGTTATTTAAAGTAATTAAACACAGAGACGTAAAACGACATTATTACCGTTTAGTTTATTCCTTCGTATTTGTTTATTTGATGCGTTTAGTTGCAGCGTGACTGTGGGGAGGAGGACCCGCTTTTCCCCTCCGGTAACTAATCAATCCGTTTGTTCGTTATCATGCTACAGGACCCCGGTCTCGTAAACCAAAGAAGAAAGGTACCAGCAAGGAGGACAAACGACCGAGAACAGCCTTTACAGCAGAGCAGCTCCAGCGGCTCAAGGCTGAGTTCCAGACCAACCGATACCTGACCGAGCAGAGGCGGCAGAGTCTGGCGCAGGAACTGAATCTTAACGAATCTCAAATCAAAATCTGGTTTCAGAACAAAAGGGCCAAAATTAAGAAAGCGACCGGGAGCAAGAACTCGCTGGCTTTGCACTTGATGGCGCAGGGACTGTACAATCACTCCACAACATCAAAAGAGGACAAATCAGACAGCGATTGACATTTGAAGAGTACAGAGTATATAAAATGCAATAATTTCCAAGGGCCAGTGTATAAATATACCAGCATTAATGGTTTTAAATATATGTATTATTAAATATACGTCTGCAATATCATGTATATATAATTTACGGAAACAGTGTTGTACAAAGCTCGGTTTTAAATATATTATCAATCTTGTTATTTTCTTCTTGAAAAAAAATTAGATGCTTCTTCTAAAGAAAAAAAAAACAATTAAGTTCCTGTCCTTTTCTAACGAAACACCAAGCGCTTTTGATTGGCACTTGATACACAGACACATTTGACTATGAAGAAAGAATCGTCTTGCTGAAGCCCAAAGATTTTTTGATGCATTCAGGCAACTGTGAATCGAAATAAATTTGATTGCTAAGCTATATTTTATTTCTATGTTTGTTTGTTTGATTTACTAGGATCGTTTTATCGTTTTACGTAATTATATCGCTAAACCGGACATACGCAAGCGTTGGGTAATCACACGGAGGTCAGGCTGCGTGTATCCATGAAGTATATCATCATTTTGTAAAGATCGAACACGCTAATATAGTCATACTGATAACTTAAAAGTATATACGTACTATATAAATGCATATATATACACACATATATATATATATATATATCAAAGAAACTTAGAAACACCGGAGTGCCAGACCTCCGATCGCAGGTTGTCTTTAGCTACCAAATTTGGTAAGCTTCGAGGTGGCTACATTTATCAGGTTAAGCTCACAGACTAGAAGACTAACTTAAATGAGAAATGATAGATAATACGGTTGCAAAATTAGCATTTTTATGTAATTCAAATGTACTAAGGCCTCTAAATGAAAGTGATATAGTTTTTATGAAAGAGCAATATAATATTCTTTTTGTTTTGTAGCACGAGTTTAATTTCATATAATGATGCCTGTGAACAAGAGGTAGACAACTTTGTAGCATAGAGACAATGTTTAAATACTCTTCAGCACACCATTTTGGACAATAGCAGTAAATCAGTGCCGGCATAAAAGATGATCATTTGCGTCATTTATAAATAAATATATACAGAGATACATAGAAGTATACATTCAGACACATATACATAATTATGGTTGAAACAAATCGAATGCGTTGATCTCTAATGTATAACAACGATTTAAATACTGTTTTATTGTTGTTTGCAAAGACCTTAATATTTGTCGAATTTTGTATTTATATAGATTATATTGAAAATCTATCCAATGACTCATGTTGCTTTTGAGAATAGATTCTGGGTTGTTTACACGCTTATTTATCTTGCAATAACTTTTTGTGAATGAAGCGTTTTTTGGGGAGGGGGGGCTTTGCATGACAGCTGCAATTTGTTACTTATGGACAGATAAAGGTGTTTATTGAACTTGGATCTTAGGTTATGAACGTAAGCTGAAGATTTAAGTTGTAGATTGTATCCATACCAAATTGTGGACATTTTTTTTTATTTGACTCGTGTGAATTGTGTTTAATTGTGTATATCTGAAAAGTGTGTATGAATTTCAACCCACCAAACTGAACACACTTTGCCTTAAAAGTTCGAAAACGAACTTTTTATGAAAAAGAACTGTGCTCTGAAACAAAAGTATTAGAATAATGCATACTAGTTAATTCAGGAAGGAGTGCTGCCTTTATTTCAACAGTTGGTATGGCATATTGAATTTATTCATCAGCAAGTTATATGAATGAATATGTTATAGAAAATACGAGAAATGGGATTGCGTTGTACTCATCAATGCAATTTTTATTTTATGTTGTTTTGAAATATTCTTTGTTTAAAAATACATGTAAATAATTTGTATCACTTATGTTTAATTATGTAATTAACTGTCACCTTAAAACTGGAAAAGCAAGCGAATAAACCTCGACAACAACACTAATCGAAGTATACCATGCATGCTTTCTGAAAGCTCAAGTGGAAAAGCTTGATGAAAGGGCATTGGCTTCTACCAAGTCTAGTGTACAGAACATGGGACATCGGCAATCATCTTAATGAGAGCTTAGAAGGCTCTGAAAGTGAGAACTCAATTTGCATCTCCCATGAATTATTAAATCGTTTGCGAGCGTGCGGAAGTGACGTCACAGTGGCCGATTCGGAGCCGCGTCGATTCACTGGGCTATAAAACTGCGAGCACGATTGCACAACTTGAACTTAATGACGAGTCGCTTTAAATCGTCGGCTCTGTATAGCAGAATGAAGTTTGGGGGTTGTAAGGGATGGATAAGACACTCTCCACTGATAATTTGCTTTTAATATAGAGTAAGGCTCCGCTATATATTTTCTTATGAGGCTCCTCCCAAAATTACTGATAAGAAGCCCTCAAATTTTAAGCATGTAGGCAGTTCACATTTTAAAGTCTATTTCTCTGTGTTGCATAAATAGGCTATAAAATGTGTTCATCTGCGTACATTGCATACTGTATATGTGAGATTGTAAATGAGACATCACAACGTTCTTATTTAGATGTTTACGTGTTATGCAAGGAAGAAACAAAAAAAAAATACGAATGTTAAAATTATTTATATTGACAGCAACTGGGTATTAAGGATTCAGTTTATGTGCTTTCATTCGAAATCACACTCTAACGATAACCACGTTTTTAAAAAATAGCGTAGCTTGAAAATGTCAAATTTGAATGTTAGCTTTGATAAAATTGTCATGTAGGCCTATAGTATTATTGCCCTGCGGTGGACTGGAATCCTCTATGGGGTGTAACCTCAGCCATGTGCCCTGTGATGCCTAGGACAGGCTGTAGGCACCCCCAGTGAGAGTTGGATGTATAGTAATCATAAAGATAGTTGGATGTATAGTAATCATAAAGATAGTTGGATGTATAGTAATCATAAACCCATCAGGTTATCAGTATTTACATGCACAAAATTATACAAATCCCGAAAACTAAGCTTTTTGTACAAAGGTTTTTTTTTGCATGTTTACCGAAGCCCCACATGTAGCTATAGGTCTTCAAAAAAATAATATAAAAAAAACATATATATAACTTATAAAAAAGTTATATAATAATGGTAAGCTGTTTTTCAAAAACCATTTTTGGTCATATACGAAATGTATGTTGGTTTCGCGAAAGCCTTGCATGTATTGTTAAAAATCGGCAAATATAATGGGTGTACGATAACACTAACGAAGGACTGAACCATTAAAATATATAACTTTAAAGTCGATATCTGTTTACATGTAATGAATCTAATAATATCCGTACAACTTTAATGGGTAATGCACGTAGGCCTGACAGTCACCAGGTCTTCAGAATTTTTTCTTTAATCATTATTAAATATAGCAACTTCCATTAGTCGATCATCCGGGCTCGCTTTCGGTGATCCGCAGTACTTTTAGAGACGCGCATAAACCAGCACTCTAGACAGATGTTTGACAAAAGCATCAACCAAAGCATGAAGAAACAATACAAGGAAAATGAGGAAGACATCCAGCTAATCCACTGAGGGAACATTTACCTGAGGAAGTTATAGAGGCATTTCGTCTATGACATTTGACTTGATTTTGCTATGAGCTAGTATACTTCACCTGTGCCAATCATAGCGGGTAATATATATTTGCAGTGAAGTGTTTAGATCTTGTTCACGTTGTTCGAAGTGGTCCGGTTTTAATGCTTTTTTAAAAAACAAAATAAGATCACAAATAAATAAACGTCTGTATCATACATATGCGCAAATCGTTATTATACAAAAAAACATAGCTGTTGAGATGTATGCTCAGTTTTTATAGGATTATTTCCAAAAATTATACCTGTAAACGGACAAAAAGGGTCGACCAATGAAACTTAACTTAATTTCACAACAGGCAAGATATCTACAAGTGATGTGACAGCGAGATCAACAAACAAACAAACAAACAAACAAACAAAAACTTCAGTTCAGTTCATCGTGGGATTATTTCGCTGTTACCGTATTTGCCATTATGAACAATTCAAATATACGAATATTTAAAAATACGGAAGAGAGACAAATGCTCCTAATTTATTGGCTCTGCGAAGCACGGCCACGTCAGTAAAAAATGAGGCTGTGCAAACACACCAGTTTTATTACATATATTATGCAAAAAGTCCGAAATTCACTATTGTAATGTAATGTATTGTAGTGTAACCCTCTCCCGTAAAAGCAAACGAATAGCCATCACAGGCAATTAAACTAAGACACTGTAGTTTATAAGGCTACATTACCTATATCGGACGTCATCTATTTATCATAAACAGCGGCAAAAAAGTTTATCACTTTTTTCATTGTATTCCCAATACTCAATATGCGTCTACCCAAGTTTTATAAACAATTTACACCGTCTGTAAACTTAAAAAGAATTATGAATTTGTGAAAAGTTTATAAACACACTTATTCAATAAATACTCCTTTGCTGAACATCTCACTGTAAAAAGAAGTAACAGGGAAAACTTTGAAATAATGTGATTAATCGATAAACATCCTCCGGGCCTTTTTGTAATAATTTACACAAACCAATTTGTATTACGGAAATCTGCGCCTGCGCGTGTCACGTACAAGCACTAACAGTTGCGCCTAGGAGCAGCCGGGAGTTGTATTTGATGGGCTACCAGGGTCGCGATCGCTGCCTTTTCACAAAATACCACAGGGGAAAAAATCACACGCACATAACAATGGCTGAAGTGGGGCGAGCATTCAGCCTACTGTGTCAATCAGGCCTACCTGATGCTTCTAAATAATTTCTAAAAAGTTTTTGAAAGCGAGGAAGCAGCTGCTGCTGGAGGCTGTTACCCAGCATTGACCTGCTCTTCAGGACTGAGGCTTCATCTGCATATCTTTTGCACCCTGTCTTGTATTGGGAAGTAACGCCCAGCAGTCACTGATTTTTGATGAGAAAGGCGGATGCCTCAGACACTCCATGCTGCCCCTGAAAGGGCACTATAGCTGAGGATGAAGGTCAAAGCCTTGTCTCGTAGCTGCAGGTGGCTCCTTCCTCTCCCTTGAAGCTCCTGTGCCTTTAAATTCGAATCACCCCTTAAAGAATCTGATTAAAATTGACTGTTTGGTGTCGTCTCACCAGATTTTACTCTCAACTCTTCTACTCCTTCTCTTCTGTAGCTTCCCAATGATCAACAAAACATTTGGGTGATTTTTTTGTATACAAGTCTTACGACATATCTCACAGATTGTCTAATGACTGCTCTGCTCTTTTAATTCTTCTGACTTCAATCTGACGATCAGAAGCCAGAACGGCAGCCACCTCTTCCACCCCGATAAGTGAGGATCATATATTTCATGGACAACACAGCAGCACAAAGACCCCTGTTGGACCTCTGAGCAGAAAACATAGCAGATGCTGACAGTTCAGTTTACAGGTATGTCCTAAGAAACCTGAGTAATTTAACCCCTCTCACACATCACATTTAAACAAAAAAAGCAACATTAAGGAGGTTTCTGCATAAAAAAAACACCTTCGTACAGGTTCACCCGTGTCATTTTCTGAAACAGCTCTAAGACAGAAACTCTCATTATATCTAGAAAAATGTATCGATACCCATCTAGCTCCCGCACAAAAACACTGCGGCGACCCCTCCCCCACCTACCAGTTATTTATCTGCAGCTTCAAAATGCTTCCTAGCTAAACGTGAATATGCAATGAAGCGGCCGAGCTTTGTGGCGGAAATATTATTAAACTGCTGAAAGATGTAAGAGGTGAAGAATGGGGATGACATCAGGCTAATTTCACACTTGGCACTCGGATGGCCGGGTCCAAGCCACCGCCTTGCCGCGCAACGCAGATCAAAGCCCACTGCCACCACCATAAAGGCAAGGAGCACTCAAGTATGCTAATCCCCAGGACAAATATATTTTAATCTTGTTAGAATACAAGTTAATGCTGTAGCTCAGTGGTTGAACTTTGTTACAAGTAGAGGGATCCACTCTCCTGTGCACCTCTCAGTCCCGTCAAGTAGTCTCACAAAACGGTCTGCCACGGATACAAAAATTCAATTCTTGTAAAATAATATTCAGGAAAAAAAAAAAATCACATAGTCAGGTCAGCATCCCGAGTGAAAATCCCCCTACTGAAGCACCTAAATATGCATAGGAAATGAGGTTTTAGCAGGTCGGCCTGTCCCGTCACTGAGTCCTTTACTAGCAGCGCCCCGGTAACCCTTGATCTCTCATGTATGCCGTCAGGCCTGGGGTAGCCTGAGCACAAAGACAGATAGGCATGGACTTAGACCATGGTCAGCCGTCGATTCCCTCAACCTGACAATGACTGACAAAGCAGGGAAGCCCACAGATGTGAGCATTCTCCTGACCCGGTGGCTACTTAAAAGCCCCAAATGATGCCAACTTCACTCGTGTGGTGGCACGGGGCCTAGTGGTATGAGGCTCTGGTTATGGACCAAGAGGTCGCCGGCTCAAATCCTGTCTACCACCAGTAGCTTCCTGAGCAAGACCCTTAACCCCAAGTTGCTCCAGGGAGATTGTAAGTCACTCTGGATAAGGGTGTCAGCTAAATGCTGTAAATGTCCTGAAACCCCTTTGCCAGGTCTGCGATCAAACTGGTCCCGTTCAGCTTGGTCCCACTTTCCTGGGAAATGCGCACAAGACACTAGATGGAAGGATGTTCCCATCACCCGGTTAGCTCTGTCCGACCTCAGGCCCTCTATACTAACAAATGCTTAGAATCTGAATTCCAGCTCTCAAAAACCAGGGCACTCTGAGGAGTGATGAGCCAATATATTGGTATTCGAGAGTGAACAACGTTACAAAAAACCAGGCACAGTTCCATTGCAAATCCTTACTTTCACTAATATACACGAGAAAATCAATCAAGATGACGCATTACTAACGAAGCACCTCAAGTTAACAGTTCTGTCCCCCGAACCATCAAAAAACTGCTACTTTCTTTATTACCACAGGCCTCACCAGGAAAAGCAGCCTGAAGATCAACAGATAGCTGGGTGAACATTTTATTTATCATTTGTCTACTAATGAAATGAGTCAACTTTGGGATGAGATACCATTCAGCGTGATTTCCGCTGAGGTAAAAGTAATCCAGACCCTGTGGCTGATGGATGAAACTAGATTTGTCTCATATGCTAAAATGTTGTAGCTCATAGACATGTATAACGCCCATCTTTCCGGGCCTTAGCTATCCAGTGTACTTCATATCCTGGCAGTGCTATTACAGGGGGGCGGCTCAGACTGTGTCCTCTAACTTTAACCCGATGCCCTTCATATGCTCTTAGAGCACTTGATGTTCAAATGACTTGGCCAGTGCTAACGGCAAATAGTGCAAGGTCAAAGGTCACTGCTGAAACTGAACTGTCTCCCTCTCGCGTTTGCTCGTCTAAAAGAACTTGGCTGCCGAGCATCTAGCACTCGATTTTAGACAGGCGGCTAAAAATGCTGCCATGATAGCCGGCTTCAGCTAGCAAAAGCGGCCTGTTAAAGGTTCACCTTTCTCAGACACGTAACACCAGAACCCTCACAAGGACGAAGCAGCTGTGATTCGGGTTTGAAACCCACTACATACTGGCTGTACACATCCCTGACTAAGAACTCCATGGTCTTACCCCTTGATTTCAATGGAATATTTTACATAAATTTTGAAGTCAAGTACCTTGCTGGAGGCTAAGGCAGCAGGGGTTCTGCCTTTTGGTCCAAAGCCTGGTCCCTAAATGCTGCTCTACCTGCTGGACATAACTATTGGTTATCATTTGCGTTCTGCACCGTCCGTGGTTTCTAACCGAACCTTCTGAGTAAACATGCCTGAAGGACCTTTCCTAAACATGGTTTCAGTGCCATGGGTCCATGTGAAACAGAACAAATGATAACACTCCGATAGTTCTCGAATGTTTCAGTGACATCATATTGCCATGACGACACTGAGACATGCAATTTTCTTGCCAGGAAGCTTGAAAAGCTATCATTTTTTGCTAGTGAATTAAATTTTAAAAGATCTGAACGCAAGGGATACAAATCAAGATTCATGAGATTCAATTCAAACTAGTTATTTTCTTACTTTGTTGTTAATCTAAAAAAACTGAGAAAATACGTGAAAATGTGAAACAGCCCTATGTGATGGTAACGTGTGTAACAGTTTACCACATTAAGTTTATTTCATTTTATAAAAAAAAACTATTAAAAAAGGCACGTGTATTTAACTTGCTATTTTCCTTCACTTATATCTATACTGTTTGCCATGCGACATTTTTCTAAAGTGTCCTTGACAGGCCAGTTTTTTTTGTAAATTTTTAGACTATTAAAGAAGAATAAGCTTCAAAAATAACTGACCCAGAACACAACCAAAGTCAAATATCAATTATGGTGTGCAGGCCCCTTAAAATTCAGAGCGTCCGCTAGACCAGGAATTTAGCTATTCGGATGAATGCTCCGATTTGAACAGATTTGCTCGAAGCTAATTCGAAACCATCTAAAGTTCGTCAAGCCCATATACTAACCCTAGAATGAAAATAGAACAAAAAAGGCGAAACTGGCAGACAAAAATCACTCGCGTCATTGTTCTGAAGCCACAACACCGCGAGTCTAGCCTCATGGCAGTAGCAAACTGTGAATCACAGGCTTCTCGGATAGCTAATCCGTCAGCAAGCTGCCCTGAATGAGGTTCACGCGTTTCCTACGTGCAAAGCCTTTGTGTCTAGCGGTCCACTCATTTACACCTACTCAAGGACCTCGCTCAAGGGTAGCATTGCGTGCCAGGACAACTGTGTGTATTTGTTTGCATATATGTATATGAGCATCTCAATGTTTTTGAATTGCGAATTAAGCATAACTGAGAATTAAATCCACCTGGTACAAGCATTTTTACAGATTTTTAGATAAAAAAATTAAGTCAAGTAAAGCAGCAAGTAAATATAATACCAAACCTCAAAATTTCAAAAAGTTTCTTTCTAAATGTATAAATAGGCATATATTTATGTATTTGTTAGCATCCTCTCTCCAAATGTAAATGTAAATGTTATCAAACATCAGAGTAGATTTAAAGTCATTAGATGTGATTGATCTGATTTGGAAAAATCGATCACTGCGTATCAAATAAAATTTAACGCCATCTCATGCCACATTTGCCGCTCTCAGGGAGCTAAACACCCAGGAGTTGACCTTTGCATCGTAATTATTTTGCACCCCTTTGATGTTGACCTTTTGTTCTTCAGCCTGACCTTCTGAGAACACACTTCCTCAAGTAATGTAATGATTACGGGGGGAAGGGGATCAAGACATTCCCACCCTCGTCGAAATAAGTCGCCATTTTTTGCTGCGTAAGAGAAAATTATGCAACGCTTAAAAAAATTTGATTTATTTCTGGGTGGAGGGGTGGTGGTTAGGTATGAAGAATTCATTGAAATTTAGGTGCAAGACATATACCCAGGCAACCCACATGGACACTCTTATATGTCTGCTCACCCCACGGGCCCCACCCAGCTCACACATGGCATGCAAGAAAGCCAACGGCTGCACAGACGTCACGCGCGAGTGAGCGAGCAGTCGTGTGACTGTGCCGGGCTTTGCTCGGAAAGCTTCTTCATTGCTAAACTCAACCGCGAAGGTAAAACAAGCAGCAAATTCCACAAGTGATCATGAGCGATGATGGTCGGGGACATTTTGTCCTCTGTTTGTGCGTAACTTTTGGTGCTATTCCAGTTTAGCAGAGATTGGCCTGGTTTATCTTAGAGAGTGTCCTGGCTACGTAGTAAGCATGCCTATTTTCTCTCATAAGGGTGTCGCCAATAAAGCTGAGTACTGATTACTGACTGAACTTAACAGTGACACTAACACTGACAGACATAACGTAATTTATACAATGAATGCTAACTGACAAACATGGAGGCTGTGCAGAACAACGGAGGGGAAAAAAAACGACAAAGAAGCTCGCAAATAAGCTGTAAATGTGCTACCATGTAACGAAAAATAAACCGCAGTGGAATAAACATTTCACCACCGTGTCCGTCCTCATCCTTTGGGTTTAGCAACTGTTTTGACCAAGGGACCCCAAAACAAACCCCAAACAGATCACGTGACCGCTAACAATAAAAAAAACCCATAATAAACCATTAATTCCTTACAAAGCAAACTTTATTAATTCATTATTATAATTTTAAACAGTTTTTCCTCCTAGCTTATTGTAGCCAAATATACAAACACAAAAATAAAGATTGGTAAAAAAAAAAAAAGAAATCTGTTGGTTCGGCAGTTATTTGGCCATCCTTTGATTAAACGTTTTAAGGAGGATTTCTGTGCTGGAAAAAAACCTCAGATTGCCAGAGGTGACCCCCCCACCCCCTGCCCCGTGCTGCCAGCCATGGCAGTATGGAGGCCGAGCAACTTTTCCGGTGCAAGAGCAGCTTCCCTGTCTGCAGCAACGGTACCTGGTTTACCACTGCGCCTCCCGCTGGCTGTAACATTGCGCCTCTGGGGGGGTGCGGGGTTGGCAAGGAGACATCGGAGTCCCATTTCCTTGGTGCCCTGTGTGGAGAGAACAAGGATAAACAGAGGGAGGGGGGTAAGGGAGGTGGAGAGGGAGGTGCGCAGAATTAGCAGCCGGATGGGTGTTTACAGTCCCCGCAGGGGGTAGGCCGGGACACACCACAGCTCGTAATGCAGATGTTAAACACCAAAAACCACAATATTAAATTGTTAATTCGTCATTAAAAGTTCTGACCAAACGTCAAGCCTGGTTCCATAAACCGACATGGACTACACCAGGAAGGGCGTGGGTATGGGTGCCTGTACCGTGGAGAAGACGTGGAAACATCTTGCAGTAACGTTTTAGTGATGCTGGGAGGGTTATAACGCCACGTGTGTGTCATGTGATCAATCATTATAATTTCAGATTTGATTGTTTGCTTTTAAAAGCGCTGATGCTTTCAAATTGTTTGGTTTTGAAATTGTTTGATGATTTGAACCCCCTTAGAAATTCCTCCTGCCACCCTGGTCAGTGATATCTACTGAGGGGAACCTACTGGTAGGGTTGTTGGGACCCCCCCCCCCCCCAAATTTATTTCTAACTACGAGCTTGGTTCAGTGCATTGCGGTATATGGAGGCAGGGTGTGGTTCGGTAGTTGTGAGCAGAAACATGCCGCCATGGCAGCCAGGTTGCTGGGTAGCTCTCCCGAAACTCTGCCGATGTTACCAGGGGCCCTAAGTGACCCTCTGCATACATATCATATCATATAATAATTATCCATCATTCATAAATCCAGTACAGAGCTGATGAAAGCCTGAAGCCTTGCCCAGGAAATACAATAATAATATAATATATTATAATAATAATAAGAATAATATCAAAAAGCAAGAGTATCCGTATTTCATATGTGTTTTCAGCAGTATTGAATACATTTCTGATTGAAAAATATCCCATAATCCCGAGCTGATAGACCTGGGCGATCACGTGCATCACTCAGCGGATGGGTGGAAATGGGAGCCGGCGCATGTGGGATGCCAGCGGCCGCATGGTTAACGCGTCGATCACATGCATGCCATTTCCGTGGAGAGGGCTGGGCTACCCGTCAAGAGAATCTCCATCTCCCTGCGCCCCTTTAATTGAGTACCTTATAAGGACAATCCAATGTCAAAACAACGAGAGTGGATGCTCCCCCCTTTACGCCCCCCCCACCCCCCAAAAAAATACCCAGCCCTCTCTGCTGCTTTATTCATTTGGCAACATGGAGGTCGGCGAGGAATTGCAGAGAGGTACCTGATATGACACTACACCGCCCATTGAGCTGTGTGTGTGGGGGGGGGGAGGCTGGTTGGTGGGGGGTGCAGGGGGGTGGGGTCCAATTGGGAAGGTGATGCCGTCCCCCGGTTCCTCACTGTTCAAACTGCAAGAGGAGATCGAGAGTAGGGTGTGTGTGTGTGTGTGAGAGAGAGAGAGAGAGAGGGGGACTACTTTGCAAGGGGTGGGAAGGACGCAAGACTGAAGTACGGCGTGGTGTGAAGTGCCGACTGCCATTTTACGCCTCCCGCAGCCCAGTCACCGTAGCGGACGTGCAGTGTGGAAACCATGGCGATCGCGGGCGTCCCCGTATGCAAAGGTGCATGCCACGTACTTCCAAAGGCCAATTAGAACTCCTCTTATAACCATTCACCCCCCCATCCCGCCTTCCTGGCCCCCGACCTCATATCTCATTGTGTAGCTGCCCCCCCCCACCTCTCTCATGTGGGACATGCCCCCAACCGAGGGACATGTTAGAGAATCGGCAAAATTCAAAAATAAAAACAAACAAGCAAACATACATATGCTGAATGGAAGGTCTCTGTAAACATTATTGTCATTATTTGTGTAATAACTGTGAATTCTGCTGTTCTCAATTTTCAAATCAAAATACATATTCTATATCACTACAGCATTCATATTTGGATTTATTGTGTGTGTATATATATATATATATATATAAAATAAAATAAAAAATATATAAATAAATTATGTTATGTAATTTGAGATTTTCCTCTTCTGTGGTGGACTGGTGACTGTTTTTTATTCATCCCATAGGGGACAAAAAAAACAATTAAAAATAATACAATGGTTACATTTTTTATGGCGAAAAATGAAAAACATGAAATTGCAGAAAATGATCTTAAGGATCTTTCTCTGAAGTGTAGTTTTAAATCCACACTTGGGGCAAAAAAACCCAATGCCCAAACCCAATGTTATAAAATAAAATGGAATCATACTGGTGAATGTTTCTTTTTAACTACAAGTCAAATCTCAGTGGGCATAACTACGACATACATTACAGTTTTTACAACTACAAGTTTTGCCGAGTAAGTTAAAATTTCAGTATACAAATACAGTTTGTACAGAGTTTGTATGCAAATAGATATCCATTAAAAAATTACTTACATCAAATTTCACGGTTTGTGATGCCTTGGGACAGTCAACGTGGAAGAAGGTAAAACTTGGACAACACTTCCATCACTGGTCCGTGGACAGGACCTTTGGAAAGGGTTGTCGTACTTTTGTTTTTGCAGTCCATGTGAAGAACTTCATTGAAGAGCGCCGCACTTTCATTCAGAGGAGGCGCACAGCCGCATAGGTGTGAGTCTCAAACTGAAACTAATTTCACGGATACGAGAGGGAAAAATACCGGCGCATTGTTTTCCTCTTCTTCCGCTAAACAACTGTTTAAAGTTTAAAAGAAAAACAGGCAAAACAAAAAAAAAAATTGAAAATCTCCACAAAACAAAACAAAACAAAACAAAACTTCTGCTACTGAAGAGTGATCGAGCGGCTGGGATGGTTTGAAAACAATGATGAAAAGTTTAGGTATATTTCATTACAGTTGGTCTTGCGCAGGGTCTGCTGGGGCTGGGGTGCTGAGCACTTTGGTCTCAATGGCACCCCCGCCTTTCCCCCCCCCCCACCACCCCCCCCCCCCCCCCCCCCCCCCCCCCCCCCCCCCCCCCCCCCCCCCCCCCCCCCCCCCCC
>JAODKM010000075.1:15884632-15897747 GCA_026780845.1 Petrocephalus sullivani
TATTTGTTTTACAGCCCCCCCCCCCGCCAGCCTGGAATCCTTATCATGCGATTCTGAAAATCGCGGGGAATTTAATTCCCTTCCTTAACAGTCTGAGGGTTTTCAATGGGAGCTGTCAATAAAGAATTTCCTGTGGAATAAAGAAGGGCAGCGCCGTCATCCCGCAGAAAGGACTTCCCAAGCCTGCTGTCCGCCAGCGAGGTCCCACATGCACCACCATTGTGATTCCATGGAAAAGGCTTCCAAGTTATTGTTCATAAGGGGCTTCTAAAACTTTACTTTTTTCCTTACCGGATGCCATATCTGGGTGGGGTGGATCAATAATTAAGTGAGTAAATAATCAGATGAACTCTGGAACGGGACGCGATTGTGGAAGTTATACTTTGTAAGACATACTGTTACTCTGCCCTGGGCGAAACGCTGTCATTACAAATGAGGGTATATTTTATGAACACCACTGAGTGACTCCAGCCAAAACAGATGGCCTTACAATGAGTAAATTCTTTACAATTAGCTTGTCCTGGGGCTTTCCAATGCATAGCACTTGAATCATATTTAGCTTGCCCTGATACTTCTTCTTGTCCTTACGTGACCTCTGCTTTTACTGTTCCCAATGAGATTTACAGATGCCAATGAGATTTACGGAAAAAAAAGAAAAAAACGGACCAGCTCAAACAAAATTCAAGGGATTTGGCCGATTAATCCCCGCGATACCAGCTGCATAAATGAAATGAGTGCAGGGTGCTTAGCTAAGTGAGCATCCGCAGAACGAGTACAAACAAACAAGCTGGGTGAGCGAGCCGTCAATGACAGCAGAACGAACAAGAACAGAGAATTATAACGCAACTGCAAGAGCAGCCAACAAAGCAGCGTCTTCGTGCAAATTCTCAAAAAAGAAAAGAACAAAAAAGAAAAATCAAGAAGCACAAAGCGACCTTCCTGAAGAGGTGTGCGACTAAGGTCAGTCTGTGAGCTGAACAGGAACCGCTACGATACCTGGTCCCAGAGCTTGGCTGGGCCCCACCGCCGAAACACCGCCACCAAGGTTTCACAGGGTTTAGAAGTCTGTGTTCGCAGTCGTCTACGGCCCAGTCCCTTCAGAGCAATGCTGGCATTTAGCGGGGCCGAGCACCACCGAAACGAGAAACCGGCGTTCCTGCTCTCTCTGCTTGTCTGTCTGATGGCCACAAGCCCCCTTTTAACTAAGGCTTCAAGAACCATTGAGAAATGTGAGAGCAGCAGCATCTCAATGGAAAGCTGAGAAGAAGACGATGCACAGAAAACTGCCAAGGAAGAACCTTTTACTACTATCAATAGTGTTGTTATTATTATTATTAACATGATTATAACATTGGTAAATGAGCTATAATAAGCAACAGTGAGCAGCTTCATCTTGTTTCTGGAAAAGGCCAAACCTACACTACGTGAAGCAAAACATCCCGGGTCATTATCTTAGATTAACAGAATTATTTTCAGTTCCTATTAAATACTTATCAAAACAAGACAGAAGGGAATAATAGGAAATAAAAGCTATCTTTCCATCTTGTTATCCAGAGCAAGACCATGGCAAGAATAATAATCACAATAATTATTATTATCATCGTCAACATTCTCACAAATAATCGCATTTTTTCAGAGAAACCCGTGAAATGATCCTCACGGATGGTCACTCCATCAACGCCACTCAAAACCTGTTTGTTGTGACACAAACAGCTCAAACAATGGGATTTTAATTGGCTTATGGCAGTCATGTGACATCCGCTGACAACTTTCACAGGCAAACTCAATGAACAAGTTAAGCTTCGTGTCAGAGGATGGGACAGACAGGAATGAAATCGGTCATAGCACGTGATAATCTCTACTTCTTACCAGTATTGAGTTCGATGGGTTTGAAATTTATCAGCAAAAGTTGCTTAATCCCTCAACTCTGAGAAGCAAAGTAATCAAAGGTTTTGTTTAGTGTCCCTTAGTGCTGTGGGGATACTCACACTGAGCTGCCCTTCTGTCTGTGGTAACCCCTAACTTTATACCTCTACAGCACTTTGACTGCTTCTCCTTTTGATACAAAATGTATTCATACTTCTTGGCGTATCGTGTATTATTTACTTTTCTGGTTGTTTTTAATTTAGTCTAATGATCTTGATAACTAATTTTGCACCTTTAAGACTCACTCATACATCTGTTTATGTTATTCTTAAAGTATAGTGATTCTTTGAATTAGTTAATAACCCAAAAAGTTTTTTTTCTTAAATATGATGTTACAGAATGAGAATAAATGCATTTAGATTTGGGTAAATCAATTTTGGAGGCCTGGGGAAGTAGCCATTGAGATCTTGTAGTAAATTCATTCCAAGGTGTCCTGAAACACTTTGAGTACAGATAAAGTAAACCTTCTCCTAGCCCCTGCAGGGATCTATTTTGTAGATTCATACAGATTCCTCTGACTTTCTCAAAGATGTTTCCCCATGAGACAAAAATCTGAGAAACGTGAGTCTTGTTTTTACCTAGGAGATATGGAACAAAAGTAAAAAAAAGATCTCACTCGAGTGTTTCCTGTCCTCTGGGTCCTGCCTTCTTATATTAAACTTAATAGAATAGAATACAAGAAAAGGATATGTGTACCTGAAAAGGTATATTGCAGCTCCAAATGTGAATGTGGAAACTATCATATTAAAAATGTTATAAAAACTTGCATGTAACACTACATTGCAATGCAAGCCAGTGTTTTTGTTTCCAATAACCTTAAGGTTTAAGAAAAAAAAAACATTTGGTGCAAACGGTTCATTGTAAATGAGACTTAACAGTATACTGTCACTATATTTAAAATGAAATGTATCAATAACCATATCATCAGACACATAGTTTTGCGGGAAAGGGAAATGATCAGACTTGGACACAGAACTTGCGATTTAGAAATAAAATCGGCATGTAAGGCATTATATTTTTCTTACATTTCCATATTTAATTGTGTGTTTGTATAAATCCAGGGATGGGGGCTTGCGTGGAGTTCGTATGTTCTCTTTCTGTTGCGGACATTCCGGATTCTTGCAGTTAGGCTAATCGGTGTGCATAAACTGCCCATAGTGTGCCCTGCAATGGACTGGCACCTCATCCAGGGTATACCCCCGCCTTGTGCCCTATGCTTCCTGGGACAGGCTACTGTACCCCCCTCATTATCGTGCCTAGGAAAAGTGACTGGACAATGACCAGATAATTGTGTGCGCCAATCTAAAATTATTGGAAATTATGACAGAAGTAAACAGATCAATTATAGTTTGCGTCCTTGGCATGATGAAAAACCAAAAAGCAAATGAAATGGCAAATAGGTAAAATGTGAGACCCAATTTACATATGCCTGACCAGAGAAATCATTTACAACTTCGGCTAAAACTGCACAAAGAAACAGTTATTGTAAATGATGACGAACAGCCTGATTAATAGAAATAATCATGTTTAAAAGGATTCTTATTAGCTCTGGATTAAGCATAAAAAAATCTGACATCATCGTCAGTGTTGGTCTGTAGAGTAATATATATTATATACCTTGTGTGTAAATATCTTTCATTTTTTTATGCGGCAACTTTCTGAGGAACTTTGATGTCTCCCGTTACAAAAACGCTACAAAAAAAATAACAAATAAAATAGAACTAAAAAATACAATTCCATGACCCGGATAACTGGTAGTATGGATGGATTAAAAAAAATTAAAAGCTCAGCTGACAAATATGACGATAAAAATCCTTTGCAGAGGTCGGGCAGCCGAATATTAAAATTCCAGCACTGGTAGAGTAGCTGGACAGAGGACTAACGCCATCGGGCCAAGACCCGGCCCGAGGTAAATGTGGAGGTGCCATGGATTTGGTGTCGGCTTCGGGAGCCCGGAGAGAGGTCCAAAACTTGGAGTCAGGTTCATCAAGTAATTCAAAGCTTGGAATTATTTGCATAGTGCAAACATTTATAAAAATATGTAGCTTAATCATAAATGTCTGACAACAGCGATTAGTAAATAGTGGCCTGTTTAGCCTGACGACCCCTTCGACCTTAGAAATGACTTTATAATCTCTGAACTCTTGTCTGTTATAACAATACATGACAAGTGTATTTTCACTCTCCACTCAATTTAAAATGATCCTTATTTAAACTGACTCTTTCTACCAAAATTTCCCAATTTTTGACTGGCTGCTCTTTGGTTGCTATGAGATAAGGTCACATGCTAAGCTTGCTGTATAAAATCCCGTGTGGTTCCCAGAGGTTCATACTGGCACAGGTATATCAGAAAATTGGTAGTCATATGTGAACTGGCTTGGGCACAAGAAGTACCACAAAACATTTTGTAGATACTTTTACTAAACTTTTACAGAAGCTATGAAAGTACTTTTATTAAAATACCGATTAGATAATATTACGTAAGCTACGCAATATGAAAGACATGCTGAGTGTGCTATAATTGCAAAAGAAAAAATATGAAAAATTCATTAACTATGTTGCCTTAAAATACATGCCTAGAAATTAAGAATTCAAATTAGAATAATATATACATTATTATTAACTAATATTAACTAATTAACTAGTATTAACTAATATTTATAATCAGAAAATAAGTATAAATCACCATAGTGCTGTAGTGCGATAAAACAGTACGAGTTCAGGCTGTTTTTGCTCAAGAAAACAAGCATTTTTTCGTTATCATTAATCAGGCAGTGTATAACATACCAATGATAAAAAATTAAAAATGCTAGATGAAAAAACATCATTTTAGAGGACCGTAAAAATGTGAAATAAAAAATTTTCGCCAGAGACTAACTTGTTCTGATATGCAAGTGCCAAAGTCAGACAACCGGGACACACAAACTTATTAAAACACAGAACAACCTTTAATTTAGCAAAAACAGAAATAAAAAAATATTCAAATGTCTAGTACCCTGGGTGAAGGCTTCGCCATTTGACGTCATTGAGAGACGTCGATATCTTATTAAAATATATGGTTTCTAAGGTTTTTGTTTAAATGTTGCACATCATCTTGTCTGCCATTCACTAAACAACATCTTCAGCTGGGAGGCAGATGCTGGTGAAAAATCAAGTAAGAATGTTTAATGTTTCCATGTGGCAGCAGCTCCACATGGTCACAGGAATCGCAACATCACGACAGCCATTTGATTGCAGCTCATTCGTTTTCATTGACCTGAATAAAAAGTTGTATAACACAGATCAAAAGTCACGAACGTTAATGAGCATAAGTAAAAATCAACAAAGACTAAAATGTATTACATTGCAATGTATTTGTTTTTAATAAAGAATTGAAAAAAAAAGCCAGTAACTTTAGTAGCTTAATTAAGGAGCTAATTTTGGCAATTTATTAGATTTCCACTTGAGGCTATAAAAGGAAGTCCTCAAAGATATGGGCAATTCTGCTGTTCCTTGACTAATTGGAAATAACAATGCAGAGATACCCTTTGTTAAAAACCTGGACACTATGTCACTACCAGGATTTAACCGCAAGCAAACTGATGGGTGATTGTCTGCAAAACCTGAGAAGATTCATAGGAAAAGCAGAGAGGCCACCAGGCAATGAAGGAGGACAAACAGGCACAGGAAAAAGTGAGGAGAAAAGTCGTGGTACAAGAGCAGAACCGCTAGAGGGACACTCGGCAGGAGGGGGTGACGCTGGTTCCGGGGAGCTGGAACAGTGCAGACAAATACTAAGTTTATTGAGACGGGAATTTGAAGGCTGAGTGCAGCACCAGATTTCCTAACTGCCTAAACAGAGCCTGGAAGCCTGGACATGCCTCCTCTGGAGAGTATCAAAGCCGAGAGGTATGCCCTCTAGCGGATGGGTGGACTCCTACACGATTTTATCAAAACAGTGTATTGCTATTCTTTCAATTTCTTCATTTATCCTACCCATCATTTAGTGGCTTTGGACCGGAGGGTCTCCGTCTGCTAGGAGTCTTGCATGAAGCTGGAATTCCACCACTGGAACCCCTCAAAGTACTGCCAACTTGAGTGGTATCCATAGAGTCTCATTAACTGGTCTGTCTTACTGTCCTGCAAACTATGTGGGGATCTTTGGGGTGGGTAAGAGAGGGGTTGTCACCTTCGAGTTGTGCTGCCCCTGCCACCTACTGCAGAAGTTACAGTCAAAACTGCAATTTAGAACGAGATGTGGAACGTTTGTCAATGCTGGGTGGCAGAACATCACAACCAGAAAGACATACTGGTTGTCAGTGGTCTGCTACCTGAAGACAGAGTGGTCCTAGAATGGCCAGTCTTCAACAGACCAACAGTCCCTCATTATGACCACCAGACTCCCAGCAGTCCATTACCCAGAACTCTAGTGAAACAAGTCAACCAATCAATTAATTCACTTTTCAGGTAACAGTACAGTAACCAAGAAGCAGGAGATCTTCAGGGACAAGGCTCTGTGCGCTATAATAACACATGCTTTTTGATAGTTATCTGGTTTAACAGCACTGATGCCATCAACCCATTAACATTTCACTTAAAAAAAAAAAGAAATAGAGCGAGCTCAAAGCCATGTTGATCTTTATGTCATTCACTTCCATCTATCTTTTAGAGGGACATATAAGAATAAGTATACAAAAAGATATCATCCTGAACATATACATTAAAGAAAAACATCTTCCACTCATATCAAAAGGGAGGAGGCTCATTCTTAAGGACACTCCTTCTGTGGATCAATTACTATCAAAAGAGGATTAACCTTGGGGTTGACAGGGAAGGCCCCTGCCTCAGTACTGCCTCTTAGCAGTGCCATAAGAAGTGCTCCTGACTTCATTGACCCTGACCTTTTGGGACCGTTACGTTGTACGATTAAGAAGTGACAATAGTTTGTGTCCGTCACTCACATCTCATGTTAGCATTTACATTCGAATTTACGAAGATGAAGAAATGGGAAACCTTAGAATGAAAAAGCCTGACATCATCCTTAAGAGCCACAGTACGGAGCTAATTTTCACCCATTTGCACACTACTAATGTATTGTGCCTGCTCTTGATACTGTGTGAAGGATACCTTTAACACTTACACATTAAACTTCAGCAATCAAATTTACTCATATTTCCTCATCAAACAAAGAAAATCCCGAATATTTAATATAGGCAGAATAAATGAAAATTAATAAATACAACAAAAAGATTAAAAGCTTAATGTTTTCTCACCGCTAAATACCTCACAAATAATAAATGTAACAAATAATTCACGAAGCACTACATTTTCACAAAACAAAATAATGCCAACAAAGTATAAGCAAAATATAGCTACTGTACGACTGGTTTCACAGAACAAATCGATAACTCAAAAACTGCTACGAAATTACATGCTTCGTTGCGTAGACTTAAAGCCTTGTGCCATTCAAGCTCCCAACCAGATTGGGTCACAAGATGCTTTCCCGCATGGACCAGATGGGAACAGATACTGGTTTGGCGTCAAATTGACTTTGTACTCCAGGGAGTCAACTTCAGCTGCAAGGTAAATGCGTGAATCACATGGAAACGCAACGGGGTTGTCAGCCATGGGTTGGGTAAGGCATTGTTACTTTAACCCACTGTTACCAGTAGCAGAAAACACACGGTAGTGGGTCACAGCAGTTCCCAGGTTCCGGATTTGCTCCCAAAAATACAACTACAAATACAACAAATAAAACAGATTCTTCTAATTGACTGTGCCTAGTGTTAAGTACAAAAGGCTCATCAAGGGTATATAGTTTTAGGTAAATTTTGAACCCATATGATCTAGACAAAAAATGCTATATGCACACTAAATGAACGCAATAATAGAAATCGCAGTTTGTACACTTTGGAACAGACAGCAGCTAGTCTTGTTATAATACTTTAATAAAACTAAAGAGTATACACATGGTCAGCATATAGTTTAACTGTCACAGCAGATGTCTATAAGGATGTACACTGTATATATATCTTCTTAAAAAAACATGTCTTAAAATATTATACCTACAACCTATCTAACACGTTAAATGAAGAAAAAAGGTATAAGGGTGAAAGAGTAAAACATATCAGCAATTGACAGTATTGCACATTTCACTTACAAATGAACAGTGTGAATTGCCAGAGATGCAAAAAATACTATATAATACTACATTTTGAATATTGAAACACAAATCAGCAGTAGAGGTTAACGATAGACACATTCACAATGAGCACATGAGTTTCTCATACGGCATAATGAACATTTCAAGACTTACAGCATGTTCAAAGGTCATTTTTTCCCAAAAATTTAAGTATAAAGGCAAAAAAGTAGATAAAACATGAATACACTATAACGTTAAACATATATAGTTATTGCGTACATGTAAATTTGTTTTTATGTTAGCATATATTCATTCTGCATGCAAGCAAATTTGAACTGCAGACTATTTAAAGTTGTTATATATTAATTATATATAATATACACAAAATATACAAAATATAAAGTAACCTGTTATATCTCCAATACAGAGCTATTAAAGACCAATTTTGAAGTACTTTATGTCTGTTGTATAGCCGTTATATGTTTATTTAAAATGGTCCGTCGCAGTATTTGCATTATATAACCAATAAAAACCCACTGTATATGATGTAATATCTGAAATGTGTATTTTACATATCAATTTGAACTATTGTATATTTATTGCATATCTCTTACACATCCTTTAAAAATTTTATATATCCTTTACATAATAATTTTCATGCATATTTTATGCATCCATATGTATATATTATTTATCGGTTTAAAGTTTTGTGTTATGCCCGTTTTATATTTGTTACATAGTCATTTTAAAGTAGTAAATTACATGTCAGTTGTATATCGGTTATATGCCGATTTAACATTTTCTGTTCTATTTCAGTTATATGTTAAAACAGACCATTCAATTCTCAGTGTATAAGTCAAATGTTAATTTAACGTATCCTAGTACATCCAAGTTATATGTCAATAACTCTCAATACCTGCCCTTCTTATATATACGCCGTTGTTTGTGTGTTGTATACTCATGATATTTATCTGTTGTATTCTGTTTCTGTCCGTAGTATATTCTTTATAAATCCCAGTCTTCCTATTATATTCTATTACCAAGTATGTAAAAACAATAGCTGTCAGTTATCAAGTACAGTAGTCTGGCTGTCAATATTTGAAGAATCGCGTGTAATTAGCGTTAAACACTCTCAATGCATATTTTGAAGAAGGCCCAAAAATTACTACTCACATAATAATTCGTTTAAAATTTGGAAATCCCTGCACACAATTATCTTGCGTGTAAAACTACAGTACAAAAATATCATTAAAAAAATTCTGGTCTTACACAAACGTCCAATATATCCAAGGGATCACAAGTCAGGAAACAAGTAATCAACAAGTCAAACTGCAAGCGCAACTGAGGGTCAACCAGTCATACATTTATGTATTACCCTCTCATCTAAAATCGACGTCCTTTTTGACCCGATAACGTCAGTGCAGAAACAATTCAGTGAACAAAAAAAAAAAAAGTAACTCAAACTCCATCGCGTCCAAACAGCTTGACAAGGTCAAGCCGGAAAGGTCCTTAACAACAGTACACTGGTACACGTCCATAGCTGCCTTTCATGTACCACTGTGCTTAGCTATTAATCCTCTGCAGTCCTGGGTGTGAGACTGAACCACACCTAATTCACACTAATGCAGACGTCTGATGTTTCTCAGAAGGGCTCATTCACACTGCAGCAAGTTTCCTAAACTTTCCCGAGGCTGCAGGATGGTCTAGGCAACCAAAAAATAAAATTCACTTTACAGGCTGTAGAGCCAAATGGAATCTCGTGAATCTTAACACCACTTATTTAAATGTATTTATTTTTTTAAACGAAATATGACTATCCCAGTGAATACAAACACAATACCGCAGTATAGTTTAAGGAAGTAAGATGGCTGAAATTGAAATCGGCACAGAAAACAATCAAATGTACAGTAGCACTCTCCCCGTCCCGATAACTTCAGTCTCAAATAATACGTACGAGTTCAGTTGAGGCTGTTTTAAATTAAATCCAATTCGTAAAATGCATTACTGGCAAAACACCTCAGCACCGTGGCACAATAAAGGGATGAGTTGTTTAAATCAGTCAGTCTAGAAAAATCTCCTGCTCCCCAGTAAGAAGTGGTCACCGTAGGTCATTTTAGGTATACATGATTGGCATAAGGGACAAACAGCTCATTCGGATCCTGTCGCCGACTTCGGTTCTGTGCCAAAAACTAAGTGGAGCTCCTAGTTCCGGTGGCGCCACAACTGAACCGGGCAGTAGTGGCCTGTCGGTGGTCCTGATCGCAGAAAGTATGCCCATTTTTTGGGGAGGTGAGCTCTGTGCCTGGTGCCTAGTTAGGGACTTCTGATGTTCCCGCTTCAGTAAAAAGCTATTTAGTAAAAGAAAATGACAACAAATAGAAACCTTAATTAAAAAAAAAAAAAAAAAAGCAGTGGTAGCTATATAAATACAATTGTATAAATTTTCAACAAAACTCCCTGTGAGATCAGACAACGAAGCCATAGCTTCAGCCTCGAGGAGACAATATATCTCTCATCTTATATATGCTTAAACATAGGATAAACATTAAACATGGTACTGTGATAATGGCCCAGGTGTCTGTCGCTGGACATACTTTCTAACAAGGCCTCCTCTTCGCTGTCCACTGGCTCTGTGGTAACAGCACCAAAATGTCAGGTGTTCATCGCATCGCCATATCTAGGAGGCCACCATTGAGGTGAACTTCACTGAACTCTGCAAGGCCACGGATCCTGCTCTCAGTGGGCGAACTGAAATACCTCATAGCCGCCGAGGCACAGATTACAGGGCGTTAAGCCAGGGCTCGATCCAACTGCGCACCTTTGTGGCGACCGAGCGGACAGGCGGATTAGAACAGTGCTCCTCACCCGGCCTTGTGTCGGCAAGGGCAGGGGCCGGTAGGCTGAGAGCTGCTCTTGAGGACAGGAGGGATCTTCCTCTTCCTCAGAGGACTGGGGATCATGAGCTGGAGTGCTCAATCTGTTGAGCGAAGGTTTACAGACAGTGGTTTCTCCAGAAAAGCTTTTTCCATAATTAAAAAATTGTTCTTGATTGGTTACAAGCTATAAATAAGATTACTAATAATAATACTTATTAAAAATTTCTCAATCATCGTACTTACCTAGTTAGCTGTGTCCGAAAAGTATGACGATGTAGTCAAAAGCGTGTGTGTATGTATGTATGTGTATATATATATTATGTATGCATACACACACACACTCACGTCACAAACAGTAAATCACATAAATGTAGCCAAGGCAAGTATTAGTTTATCTACGGTGGACAAGTGATTATAAATATTTTTTAATTCGCTGTTTTCCGTTACGTTCTTTTCTAAATGAATATTTTAGTCATTCATTTGAATTATGAAATTATGGTTCAGGATAGAAAACAAGCTATAAAGCTATAAGTGGAACTTGCCTCCTTTGCTATACACTTTGAGTGAAAAATAAACATAAAAGAAACACACAGAAGAGTAAACTAGCAAATCTGCAAATGGCAAGCGGTGATATTTCAAGGAGTCTCACTTAATTCTGACAATTTTTCTAAAAATTTACTCAGAAAAATCGGACGCAAAATATCTTCAAATCAAAACTCAGTATTTAGTTGCAGTACATATAGCCTAAGATTACTTAAAATTTGTCGGCGATTAAGCACGGGAAACAGAGTAATACTAAATTTTTACAACATTTAAAGAATGGTTAAAAATTTGAGTGCAAAAAGTAATGGCGATAAATGTTTGAAATTATTATAGTATTTGCTACACAACAGTTTCACAATTTAATAATCCGTTCAAACAACAAAAAAACTATTATTTTGAGCGAATACACATTTTTCCAGCTACCGCATTTTCCTAGAAATTACAGGCACCAGCTAATGGTAACGAGTAAATAAAATACAAATTTTGCATGTAGCCTTTGACCAGTAGTGGCTGATTAATTTTCAGGTATAAAATATACACTGTACGTACATAATCTGAATAAAAAAAAGATTCACAATAATCACCGTTAATTCGGCAATATAATTTCTACGACAATACATCAGTACGTTTTTTTGCTTAAAAAATTAATTGAAAATATAACAGTATACGTATGATTAATTTTTGCTTCTAAAGTACGTTTTTGATCTTATATGAAAATAACGCGCAAGCAGAAATAAAAACACCACAAAAAAGAAAAAAATTGATAGTGAGACTGAGGCGAATTTGATTCAATTTACCAGGAAAAAAAACCTAGAAGCTTGTTTTAAACTTGAAAAACTGATCAAATATACACCTGATATATATCGATCATTATATTTATATGTTGTGTTCCATCAGCTGCTTCATTTCAAAATGTTAATAAACCATAAATAATCCAGGTTTGATTTCTTGTAAATAAAATAAATTGACAAAATTAGCAAATTAACATATTTATCATGGCAAAACCACAGTGCTTCCAAGGAAATCGCATATAGAAAAAAAAAACGACATTACGTTAATTTGAAGCTACAGAGAAACCTAGGACAGAATTAAGCTACTCCCGATCGGCAGCTGACGCACATTGAGCGGTTTTTGTTAATAAAAAATATTGCTTGTTTTTCCATCATAGCACTCTATTATCGCCTTAGCATTACTGTAACAGGGAAGTACAGACTCTTACTGATGCCATAGTATCCCCACCCACCGTTATTATTCTTATTCTTATTATTATTATTATTATTAGGGTTATTGAGGGTAATAATGCACCAAGTTGGTCTGATCTGGGTCACATCCCCTAGGAAATAAAAGATTCCTTGTAACTGAGAATCCTGTTTCAAGAATGATGCGTGATAGCGATTCTCAGAGTGCGTAGCATCAGCCGAGTTTGTTACAGCTCCTAAATCGTGGGCTAGCTTTGCTAGTTAAAAAAAAACACACACACACACACACACACAACCTCTCTGGGACAGAGATCTGTGGCAGGTCGAGGTTGTCTGTCTGTCACATCGCAGGGCAATAAGGGATAGGCATTCCTTCGTCGGAGTAGACAGCGGCTCCTGTACCACAAAATGGAGGCCGATCCACCCCAGACCCCTGCAGCGGGTACAGCT
>JAODKM010000075.1:15917892-15928103 GCA_026780845.1 Petrocephalus sullivani
CCTTTTCCCAAAAATGAAGATGACTAAGGGGGCGCTGTGACAGGCATGAGCTGGATTTCGGATAAAATGAAAATCCTGCTAGACTCGAGTCATTTTTGGCATAAGTCGTTGCCGCTCTCCCCTGGTATTGGGTTTGGAGGTAGTTTGTGGCTGTACAGGTTTGGACTTAGTTCCGGTGAACAGAATTAGATGATCCGATTGTTCGACAGCCGATTTACGTCGACTAATTTTTAGTCATTTTACTAGATCGACAACCTTTAATTTGACCGATGAACGTTGATTTTGCAGATGACGTACGATATGTGTGTCGGTGACTTATGTGCGTGATGTTTCAAACACATCAGCGGCGATATGTTGTCTCCCGGCTGGCAGCTTTGCCAGTTTTCTATCCCAGATGAAGAATTTGCAATTTGCATCCTGCATCATCTATGCAAAAGAAGTTGCTCGTGGAGCATCATCTGCTAAAACACTCAATACCACAAACCTCATTAGACACTTGTGCCTTCACCGATCGGAGTACTAGAAGGGTGAGAGCCTGAGTTTATCTTTGGGTGCTTTTCCACCGCACCGGGTACTGTATTGGTACTACATGGTGTTGGTTTTCCACTGGCGCTGAATGTAAGGTGGGGTATTTTATACTGAACTTGGAAAATGTGTATTACATGGCTGGGTGATGATATTAATATCAACATTGCATGTTATGCATGTGCAATCCTCTCATAGCAAGGGTTACGATAGATGGGCTGAGGCTCTTTCATAGCTTCATACTGTCCGGACATTATAGCTCGGGGGTCTAAGTTTTGCTGAAATATGTTTACTTTGTCATCCTTAGTTATTTAAAGTGGTGATGAGCTCGGGCATGACGTGCTAATTCACTGAGCCACACATTACCCTCATACAGCTTCTTTCTCAGTCTGGTCCTTGGGGACCCCCCGACAGTCCATGTTTTTGCTCCCTCCCTGACAGTCCACGTTTTTGCTCCCTCCCTGACAGTCCACGTTTTTGCTCCCTCCCATACAGTTTACATTTTTTGCTCTCTCCCAGCTCCCTAAACATGGACTCTCTTGGGGTCCCCAGGACCAGTTTGAACACACTGAAAGCATTTACATAAGCTAGCCATCGTCATAATCACCATAATCCACTGCAAATAAACAAATGATACTTTACAACTCGGTATACTGGTTTCAGCCTTTTCATGTACCGACATACCATTGCATAGCTCACACAACAGCTGTAATGCTTCAGCAGGCAGCAAATTGTGTAGTATTGTTTGCTGCTAGAAACGCTATGCTGTGTAGAGAGGGGACCTCTTAACTGTCCGTACCCATCCTACTAACAGTTATAACTTTATAACACAACTATTTTTCCATTTATAACTCTTCAGCATTGTATAGTTTTTATAGTTACTGCTTCAGCCTGCCCCTGAATATTTGTGATTTGGTGTTATATAATTAGGTTTGCAATTAAATGGGTAAAGCAAAATCTGTAGTTATTGATTTATCACAGTAATTAAAATCTTTCTAGTTGAGAAAACATGTTGTCATCATGCTAAATATACTGTAATAATCAATAAAACATGTCTCTATGGAGCTTAATATATGGGTAATCAATAAAAGGTGTCTCTGCAACTAAATATATAGTTATAATCAATAAAATGTTGCTGCCAAGCTAAGTATGCATTAATCTAATAAAATATCAGTGAAACAATTCTCCTTGAGCTAAGTACACCGTTATAATCAATAAAACGTTGCTTTTCTTTCTTCATGCATTCCTTGTAGACTTTGCATTAATATATTTCTAATGATTTGGCAGCCGAATACCCTTGTATTGACTCATTTCTTGCACTAATTCACAGCATCTTGTCAGTAACATGAATTATTTTTTTAACTTCCTTTCAGATGAAGTCTGATATGAAGTCTGTTTCACCTGCCCTCATGATCCTCCTCCTTGAGAACTTGCTTAGTAAAGCAATCCTATAACTTATCCTATAACCATATCTGCAAAGCTGAAAATGTATACATTAATTTAGCACACTTTGTTTTAAGTAACTGGGCGTGCTTGGATGCAGAATATATTCTATACTCACCTGCTTGAAGAGCCCACAAAATATCTGGGGAAATGGATGCTCTGGTCAGAGGAAAATTCCATCACCATTCTCCCTTTTTGGCAGTTTTGTTAGTGCATTTACGGTACACTGTGCTGATTATGATACAGCACCACCATATCAGTGATGAATGCCGGAATTGCAGTTACAAATGACAAAAATCTAACGAGTGCAACGCATGTTACAAAGTAGTTTTTTCCATGAAGCTATCCAGCAGAGTTTTGTTGCGAGCACCAGATTTGGCGGCGGCGTCCGCCTTGTAATTCTCTATGCCAGAAAAACCTTGCATGCATGTTTATTCACGTGTGAGTGATGGTTTGGCAGTTGCTTTTATACGTTTAGTGCCCTGTCATCCCTACAACTTGTGACATCCGACATGCACCGATAAGTTCCTTTTCATGTGGCCCCATCAGGTTTCTGGGTCTAAGACAGTCCTTTGGAATGTCACCGTGTTGTGTCCTTGGCTTTAGAGGCTAAGATCACCTTCTCTGTGGAGGGCCCCAGACTGGTTGAGACCCTGAAACGGACTTGCACACATATCCACGACACTGTTTGTTATATTTACTACACTCAACTGTCCCCATTTTCAATGGTCAGTTCAGTAAAATTCAAGTGTGTTTTTTTTATTCCAGTCTAGTAGTTTAGTCTTTAGACAAACTACTGAAGACGTACATTGTGTGTGTTTTGTCCTCTGGGGCCGCGCCGTCCTCCTGCCGTGCCATAAGCGCCTTTTCTGTGATCTCTCTTCCCAGAATCCTTCGGAAGGCTCAGATGAAGAGCTAAATGATGACCTTTTGCAGAGTGACGAGGAAGACCAGAACATGAGGTAAGGCGACGCCCTCGGTCCTCATCCTGCTGTAAAGGTCACTCGCACCCCAAAGGTTGATATTTTTGTGTATCTCTCCCCTGCTTGGGTTTTGGGCTGCAACGCGTCACGTTCCTAACAGAAAACCCAATAGGCTGCTTTGGGACTCTCGATGGAACCATCACTCTGACGAAACATTATTCTCCTGCTTATCTGTACTCAAAAAGTGGGGAAAATGCTTATTCCCATCATGTGGCTGATGTTTAATATGCTGGTGCTGGCAGGACACTAGCTTAAAATTCCACATATTCTGAAATGGATTAATTATTCTATAACTATTAATTATTATTCTAAAACTATTTAAAAAAATATTTTTAATTGGTTTTGAGCCCTATCGCTGTTATTCTTAGCAGCTATAATAGTAAATTATAGTGAACTCGCATATTTGTAGCGAGCAACTAAACTAATCCCATTTGTTTAGTGCTTTAGAAAAGCATTCTGACCGAAAACTCTGGAAGGAATCAAGTTACGCCGCAATGTAGAGAAAGTGTACATCAAGTGGGGTGTTTAGTGGAGATCTGGCCTATAGCCAGATTGCCTTAGGGAATAAATATGGTACCTTGCTGCCAGACTGTCTCTTCTTAACACCTTAGACTGTCTGCTGGGGATAATTTTGATTGATTGGAGAAGTATGTTGCCTTGAAGTTTATTTCCTTATGTTTGTCTGAAGCTTATATAGTAAATAAATAAATTGTAGCATCAGATTTGACCATATTTATCTTTAGCTTTAATATTTAATCAAATTCTGCTCAGGTTGGTTTCATTCAGCAATGAATGGGGTGGGGGGTGGTTTGTCTGAGGAACTATAGACTGTAGAGCAAACAGTGATCTGGAAAATTGCTAAATTGTCACTTTTATGCCCCATGGCAGAATTCAAGAACTGACAGGTGACCTCTGTGAAGATGTCAGTGAGCGGCTCCTAAGCATAATATCTTTGTGCGCTGAAATGTGTGGTGCCCCCTACCTTCCTGGGAGAGGCTAGATGATTGGTTCTAGGCCTGTTAATGCTTCTGCGCGCGTGCGTGTGGGCGTGTCCGAGTGAGGTGAATGGCGTAAACGTGGCTGTCTGTGGTCGGGCCTAATGTTTGCAGCATCAATAGTTTGTGTCTAACTGGCTACCGACTGCTTTAGTCCTCACCAAGCGCGGATGTTTGATACAACGAAGTGAAGTTTTTGGTAGATATTTATATGACCTGAAAGTCCAAAGTGTACTTTGAAATTCACCAAGCAGTTCATAAAGTGGAGCAGGAATTATGGCTGAGCCAGACCCATTTATTGTAGTTATGAGAGTATTTGTGCTTTTGCAATGCATGGTTCATACTGTAGTACTCTTTCAAACAGATATTTGCAGTGTGACTAACTTTAATATGTTCTCATTTCAGACAAAGTTTATAATTTTGACACCTGTTTACCTGCTGAGTTCAGAATTGTCTGGCACAGTGATGGCATATTTCAACATATTCCAAACACAAGAATAATAACAGAAGTGTAACTGTTTCAAACAAATTCTAATGCTGTTTTACAAAAAGTTTAATTCTTTGTATTTTCGTTTCTTACCATGGCACTTTTCTGTGACTTGTCATTAAATTTCGTCTTTCCTTCAGTGTGACTAGTCTCGACATGTGGCTCATTTTTCACCTCAGGCGAGCACTCTGGAAGCACCCTTTAAACCCAGTCACTTGTGTTTTACAGTATTGTAAACAAGTATTTCTTTATTGTAAGTAAATAAATATTGGTTCCGCACCTTATGGTAGAACTCGAGTTCCAGATTTTAGTTGAATTGCTGGAAGTTCCTCTATTTATCACTTTGTGACTTTGTGCTTGAAAATAATGGCAAGGTAAGTTTGTTTATACAGCACAATTCATATGCAAGTCAGTCCAAAGCGCTTTACAAAAGCAGAAGAATAGTACTACAGTAAAACTTGTACATTTGTACAGACTCTGATGACTCTCGCTTAGCACGACAATTTTTTTCGGCCTGAATGGGAATCCCTTGTTTTGTATCGACATGCTGAGGGATAAACCTGACTCACTTAATGTAGATATTTGGAAAACGTAGCCTGTATTTTCGGCCCACGGAGTATCAAATTATCCTGCTTAATACAGACTGAGTAGCCCTTGTTAGTGCTGCGTTTTGTAGATAACAGATGTACTGTAACAGAACAGCGTACTACGTCTGTAACATCCGTCTATGTGTAGGTGCAGTTAGAGTCTCGGTTAGTGTCTGGTGGGTCACTTACAACTGACAAGTTTACTGTTTTGCACCGGCCCTTCTGTCTGGGCAGTGAGGTGCCATGCTGGCTGACTGACCCGCAAAATCGCCAGGGTTCGCAGCGGCCGACTGCATGCAGAAAATGCATTACTGCTGGGATTGTGTAGTTTCAAGGACTTTGCCCATTGTATCGGAGGCTGTGTGTAGTGCTGTCAACTGTAATCTATTCATGTTCTGTAAAGATTTAAAAATGAGTAATAAGTGCAAGCAAACCGCGTTAGCTTTAGAGGAAAAAGCCCTGGCTTTAACAGTTTTCTCTCACTTCTTGGATAATAGACATTACTTAACACACTTTTTTTTACTGTGAATGTTTTACTGTAAATGATGAATAATGAAAGATTTAGATAACATTTTAAGCCTTGATTACAATGAGCTGACAATGTTAGCAGACCTCAGGTCTTCAGGAAGCTTGTTCCACAGACGGGGGCATAGAGACTAAAAGCTGCTTCACCTGCTTGGTTTTGATTCTGGGAATGCTGAGTAAGCCTTTCCCAGATGACCTCAGGGGTCTTGTGCTTCAATCAGAAACGTATTTAGGCCCGACACCATTGACATTTTGCATGTTATTTGGTTTATCTCTTGTAAGCTCTGTAGTTTTGTGCAGTACCTATATCTCCCCTCTAAAGCAGGGTTTCTCACCCGTCCTTGAGGACCTCATGACGGTCTTCTTTTTTGTGTACTTGTGCCAGGTATTCAGTATTTTTGCCTGTTTGCTTTGGGAGCTGGGAGGGTGTGGACTGTCTGGGGGTCACCGAGGACTGGGTTGAAAAACACTGCAGTAAAGGAAAGTGTGACCTAATCAGTACTTTGACCATAGAGTACCGTCGCTTTGAATCCATCATGTTCAGGAAGTTCAGTTTTGGCTTGATTTGTAAGTTTGGTTGGTCTGTTTGTCCATCGGTCCTCCATACCTCCTTGCCCTACACAAAGTTGCAGGGGTCCATGGGAACAATGGGCACAAGTCGGGGAATAATGCAGGATGAGGCCCAGTTTTCTGATTATGTGCTGTATCTTTCCCTCGCTGTACAGCAGCCAAGCAGTGCTCATAAGCCTAAATGCCACAGCTGGCCTGGACTCGACCTTTGACCTCCAAGAGCAGTCGCTGGAGGAGACTGACTACGTGGGCGATGATGGCATGGGCGTGGAAGAGTACGAGGATGGCGACGCGGCAGCGGAGGGATATGAGCGCGTGGACTACGTGGGCACGTATGGGGCAGACGGCTTCGAGGTACCCGAGGACCAGCTGGAGTATGGCGACGAGCAGGCCGAGGAGCAGGCCTACCAGGACGAGGTCCTCGACCTAGAAATCAGCGAGCCCCTGGACGACGAGTTTCAAGTGAGCTCTGCCCTCCGTGTCTCCTCAGTTTGGGGGGGGTGACATACACGCTCCCCGATGCCGATCCCTTATCAGCCTCCCAGTTCATTCCTCTGCCGTCTGACAGAGTTGCTGTTGACAGCTTGTTTGCCGGCCGGTGATGCCGCTCCGTGGATCATAGCCGCCGCGGCATTGTGACCTTGGGTGCGGGGCGGGGTGGTGGGCTTTGTGTTGTACTGATTCCTAGCTGATTGTCAGAGATGGTTAATGCAACAGCCTTTTATCTGGGCTTGAGACAAAATCAGATGGTTCTGCGCAGGTGAAAAGATTATTGACCTTTTTAAAGACACGGGTACAGTTCTATGGGGGTGGGGGGGGTACAGTGACATGATTGATGCTACTCTCTATTTAGGCCTCTTATATCCCTGTAACGAGCTTAAAGCACGGATTCGGGCGGCTGTCCGTCTGGGACGGCCCATTTATCATCATGTGAAAGAGACGTGTTACTCTGCTTGTTATCTAAAGATAAGCTCTCTATTTCTTTGAAATTGGTTTTATGTTGAAAGCCTGAAAGGCTGTGTGCAAGGTCAGCTCCTCCCCCTAGGGGTCAGCATCGGCATTTGCGGGTATTTAGATGTGATGCGTCTGTGTAAAGGGTTAATCTCCCTTGGCTGTCCTGGGCGACGGTGTTTTCTGCTGCCACCAGGCCTCTGTGGGTTCATGCAATAATGCATTTATTGGGTGATTACCCATGTCTAGGTCTCTGCTGCCTCTGTGGGCCCGTAACACTAATGTACACTCTGCACCGCAGAAAGCGACCGGGGTTTCTGTCCATTCTCCAATGATGTGCCTTTGGGAGTCCTGTCCCCAGCACACGAGGCTCTGTGTAGGCTTGGGTGGTGTTTGATTATCTAATTTGCATTATACCTTAGTGTACAGTAGGGTTTGTAACGGTATCTGATTTTCACGGTATGATGACTCAGGAAATATCACAGTATCATGGTGTACTGTATTTCGCTATTATTATTAGTTACAATGACCATTAAAGGAATGAAAACAAGGGTTATTTTTGTTGAGCAAACACTTTGTTATAGCTAAACCTTTTTTAATGGAACTGTTTAAAAAGTGTCCCTTTTGAAAATAAGTTGCTCATCACTCATTCAAAGAATGAAAATGGAGCAGGACCTTTCAAAAAGTAATCCCTCCTTAAATAATGAATAAAACGTGTTGCTGTTGAGGTAAATCTAGCTTACATTATTGCTAATAAAATGCTTTTTAAAAACATTCATAAATGTATTTTATTAATGTAAACCCTTCCTGAAAATTTTTTTGAGATTCCCCTGATTTGGGTTGATATAAATATGGCTGCAACAGTGCAAAATATACATTCGTATGCAAATTTCGTATTTGTATTTCAGTTCGGCGTGAGCCAGAGTATGCTAGAATAGCATATCACTGGCTTGCAGTAATTTCAACTGATGAAAATATTTCAGATGTTGCATATTTAGGTAATAATGTTGTTCCAAAAGGTGGAAATAGACGACAGGAGTGAGTTCTGAAATCAAACCCCACCTGGTACTTCTGTTTCCAGGTTGACGATTATGCAGTCGAGGGCAGCCAGCAGATGGCGCTGCCTGTGGATGTGCCGGATGTCCCCGATGGCGCAGAAGCCCAGGCTGGCTCTCAGGTCCTGGAAGCTGAGGAGGTGGGGGACCCGGCTCATCTGTGGGCTCACATGCGGCTCTGTGCGGTTGAGTAGGCTCTTATCATGGAGCTTACCTCTGAGGGGGTTTACTGTAACTAAACTCTGCATGCAGGGTTGTGACAGACGAGTTTCAGAATAAAACAGCTCGGCTTTAACCCAACCAACTTAAGTGTCCTATTAACGGCTGGGGGCCCCGCATTGAATTTAGCTGGCTGTTTAGCTCAAATTCAGCTCCTTAGTCACACTGCCCCCTTGTGTTTGCGGTGCCACATGACTCAGTTTGTTGGAGAGTCATCCTGCTCTGTTACGGCATTCGAGCTCGGACCTTGGCACCTTTTGCTCACCGGTCATTTCTGCCAGTCCTTGCCCCCTTGCGCTCATAGCTGCCATCTCTGACCCCCCACATCCCAACCAACAGATGGAGAACGAGACGGAGCGCGATGAAGACTTGAGGGAGGAGTCTGACGAGGAAGAGGACGAGGATGAGCAGTCGGGCCGACTGCGCTTCAAGACTGAGAGGAAGGACGCCACTGTCATCCGGCTATCCGACGCCTCCAGTAAAAGGCGGGACATCCCTGAAACGCTCGGTAACGCGACCCGGTCCGTCTCTGCCCCGCGGGTCCCTGGCGAGGCAGCACCTCCACACACCAGGCACAGCTATATGACGCAAAGCGGTGCTTCCTGTCCACATGCGTTGCTTTGACCTTATAATGCGGATTACTGCTGTTTGAGTAAACCACCTTTATTTGCCAAGTAAAATCACTACCTTAAACGGTCGCTCAAATTAACTGTGACATTTACACCCCCCCCCACACACACACACACTCTATTTGCTGATTATTGGGGGGCAGTAACACATTTGTGGGCCGGTAGTCCAGGTGAGAAAGCGTGGATGTGATCCTGTGTGTGTTTAGGGGCTTGAAGCCGCTGTAGCCACGTGCCGCAAAAGCCGCTTTCTAGTCTAATGCCGTCTGTGTATGTGGATCGTCCACGGGGGTTTCTGGGACCCCTCCTGGACGCCAAAATCCGTGGATGCTCAAATGTGGCGTGGAATTTGCTTATAACTCATGCTGTCCTCCTGTATATTTTAAATGATCTTGAAGTTACCTGTAAAATCTAATATAATGCAAATGCTATGTAGATGGGTGTTATGCTGCGTTGTTTAGGGAATAATCACAGGAGAAGTCTGTACATGTTCCGCTGAGATGCGACCCTGGTAGTACATATAGAAAATATAATTATAAATAGAGAGTGAATCTATATTTTCTCTATCTATACATCACTGCATCCATGTGGATTCAGTCTACTGGTCTGTGTCGAATATTTCCGATCCACAGTTGGTTGAATGCATGTACGCGGAGTGTGTGGCTGCGGAGGCCTGACTGTATTTATGTAGTTTATTTTTATGGTTATTTTTACAGTCTGATCATTGAGGAATGGCATTAACGTGCATGTTGAAGCTGGCATTTTGGGCTCCCCCCCCAGAGTTGTCAGAAGAGGCCAAAGCGGACCTTCTGGAGTTTGAGGAGAAGGAGAGGCTCAGGAAGCAAGGGCGCTTCGGGGGCCGGGGCCGCGGCAGAGGAGGAGGGCGAGGTCGCGGCGGCCGTGGCGGCTTCCCCTTGTTCGGGATGGGAGACTTCAGGGGAGACGGCAGGGGACGCATGAACGACCAGAGGATGGCGCCACTGCTCAGCATGCCCATGGGGATGCAGGTAACCCTGGGAGGGAGTCCTGATGCCGAGTGTCGTCTTCTCTCTCTCCTCCGCGATTTCCAGTGTAAATCTCACCCCTATGGTAATATTAGCTGGGGTTGCGGCTGCCGAGTCTGTGATATTTGCCTTTAATTTGCCCCCCCCCCCCCCCCCCCCCCCCCCCCCCCCCCTCCCAGCCCCCTCGTTCCCCTTTTCCCAGCTCTGCATCTATTAAAACCGCCCTTCCGGCTCGTCTTCC
>JAODKM010000075.1:15970289-15988407 GCA_026780845.1 Petrocephalus sullivani
ATATGATGCCACCAGCTTGGCACACCTATCCTTGGGCAGTCTCGCCCATTCCTCTTTGCATATGATGCCACCAGCTTGGCACACCTATCCTTGGGCAGTCTCGCCCATTCCTCTTTGCATATGATGCCACCAGCTTGGCACACCTATCCTTGGGCAGTCTCGCCCATTCCTCTTTGCATATGATGCCACCAGCTTGGCACACCTATCCTTGGGCAGTTTCACCCATTCCTCTTTGCAGCACCTCTCAAGCTCCATCAGGTTGGAAGGGAAGTGTCGATCCACAGCCATTTTAAGATCTCTCCAGAGATGTTCAATCGGATTCAAGTCTGGGCTCTGGCTGGGCCACTCAAAGACATTCACAGAGTTATCCTGAAGCCACCCCTTTGATATCTTTGCTGTGTGCTTAGGGTCATTGTCCTGCTGAAAGATGAACCGTTGCCCCAGTCTGAGGTTGAGTGCTCTGGAGCAGGTTTTCATCCAGGATGTCTCTGTACATTGCTGCAGTCTTTCCCTTTATCCTGACTAGTCTCCCAGTTCCTGCTGCTGAAAAACATCCCCACAGCATGATGCTGCCACCACCATGCGTCACTGTAGGGATGGTATTAGCCTGGTGATGAGCAGTGCCTGGTTTCCTCCAAATGTGATGCCTGGCATTCACACCAAAGAGTTCAATCTTTGTCTCATCAGACCAGAGAATTTTGTTTCTCATGGTCTGAGAGTCCTTCTGATGCCTTTTGGCAAACTCCAGGTGGGCTGCCATGTGCCTTTTGCTAAGGAGTGGCTTCCGTCTGGCCACTGTACTATACAGGCCTGATTGGTGGACTTCTGCAGAGATGGTTGTCCTTCTGGAAGGTTCTCCTCTCTCCACAGAGGATCTCTGGAGCTCTGACAGAGTGAGCATCGGGTTCTTGGTAACCTCCCTGACTAAGGCCCTTCTCCCCCGATCACTCAGTTTAGATGGCCAGCCAGCTCTAGGAAGAGTCCTGGTGGTTTCGAACTTCTTCAACTTACGGATGATGGAGGCCACTGTGCTCATTGGGACCTTCAAAGCATCAGAAATTTTTCTGTAACCTTCCCCAGATTTGTGCCTCGAGAGAATCCTGTCTCAGAGGTCTACAGACAATTCCTCTGACTTCATGCTTGGTTTGTGCTCTGACATGCACTGTCAACTGTAGGACCTTATATAGACAGGCGTGTGCCTTTCCAAATCATGTCCAGCCAACTGAATTTACCACAGGTGGACTCCAATTAAGCTGCAAAAACATCTTAAGGATGATCAGTGGAAACAGGATGCACCTGAGCTCAATTTTGAGGCTGTGAATACTTATGTACATGTGATTTCTCAGTTTTTTTTATTTTTAATAAATTGGCAATCTCAAGTAAATTGTGGAAAGTGGCTGTGGAAACCCAGGTGTGACGACTCTTCAGCCAATCCGCCGCCCTTTTTGGATGACACTGCCCACCCCAGTGCTGCTGCAGTACGGTGCACAGCGTGCCAATACACTCGCCATACTACGGCTACTCACAGACCGACGATGTAACCCACAAGCATGCTGCACTCATGACCAGGGACCTACTTAAAAAATGCTTTGCAAACTGCATTTTCAGAGCACTTCACCTTATATGTGGTTGCAGAGCAAACGCATTTTTGAGTATGATTTATTAGATTATTCACAGTCTTCGACTCACTGACACGATGACTACCCTCCTTCGATTGCATCTCCCACCATCGAACACGCAGTCACCCAAAACTCTAACTACGGCTCGAAAGCTGCAGTTCAAACTACACAAGTTCATGACAGTGTTTGCCAGTGTTCTTTCGAACTATGCTTTTGGGAAACACCTGTGTTGTTTAACGATGGATCGTACTATATAAGTCTGCACCATCGTTACATCCGTGTCACGGTTGCGGCGACGGGAGGAACGACCCATGACTGCGGCTGCAGGCGTAATAGCCCTTCCAAAGGGCATTTATTTAACAAAAAAGGGTAACAAAGAGAACAAGCCACAACAAACTACAAGCGAACATAGATAGCGACAATGACCGAACTAGGGAAACAGACTTGAACGCGGACTAAATACACGAAAGCATTAACACCAAACGAGAAACAGCCGGAAACAGGAGGATTCTCACGGGGTTAATGAGGGGGCGTGGCACACAGAGGGATCGAACAGACGGGACATGACACTCTGTAGTTCGAACTATGGTTTCGGGAAACACCTGCGTCATACTTGCATAGTTCCAACTACATAAGTTAGTTAGCAACTATGCTTTTGGGAAACACACCCCAGCATTCTCTTATTTGTTCAATAAATCTGCCATTTTCATAGCTGTCTTTGTACATGTGCTCCACTGCCTGTCCTGACAAGTAGTCACAAAGAGAGTGATGTCATATTGTAATGTAAAGCGTGTCACTGGGGACATGTTTGGACATAAATCATATTGAAATAACATCAAGTATTTTGCATATCAATATAGAGGGAAATTATATTGCAATAATTATTGTTGTCATTTTATCGCCCAGGCCTGCCTAGTGGGCACATCTTAATAATTTATTGCATAAAGGGGCAGCGTAAATCATTTATTTTTACTATTTGAGAGGCAGTCAGTAGGGCACTCTGGTGCACCGGAGGGGCAGTTGAACGCCAGGGCCACTTACCATTAGTCGCGGTATATGGCACTTCCAGGCCATGCTCTTTGGGCTCTGTAATGCCCCTGCCTCAACAGCAAGTAGGCCTAATAATGATGAACATGGGACTTCTTCTTGACTGATGAGTTCACATTTTGAATGGCAAAACATGGTTAATTGCTCTCCTTATCAGATATATACATTTATTTATCTGGGTATTAAGAATATAGATACAGTATAGCATAAAAATACTATGTAACATCAGAGCATTTGCAAATTAAGAGTAACACAATAAAAACTAACAGGAATGTCTTCTATTCTCCCAATAGACAGTGACATTTTGCTGGAAGGCTAGAACAACGCTGATTCAGTTCCCAAACCAGTCCCCAGAGGCACCTCAGTAATTTCATGTATTCATTAAATTTTACCACCCACTCATTTAATTAAGTTAATAACTAAATGAAGTATTGAATACACTAAATACCAGCATGCCAGTGGTTGAGTCAAAAAGTACATAGGTATTGTGGATATTTGTGTCACGTTTCACAGGACGAATGATGCAGGAGTTGGAGTGAACAAAACAGGCATTATTCTGAATGGGCAAAGGAACAGGGCAAAAAAAGACAGATTCTGATGGGTCAAATGGGCAGGCTACCACAGGGTGAAGAGGACCACAAGCACCTTCAAAAACCAGACTGGGGAACACAGGACTGGGAGGCACCCTTAAACAGGACTGACAAGGGAACAAACAGGAGGCAGCTGGAGTGATCCTCATAAGGGCTGAAACAAGAGGCAGGACAAGACTTTTGCACAGTACTGTATATATGTATGTATAGCTGCTCCCCAGGTTATGATGGGGTTACGTTCCAACAAACCTATTGTAAGGCAAAAATATCACAAGACAAAAATGCATTTCAATGCAGTACACCAAGCCTAACAAACATATTAGCCTAGCCTAGCCTATCGTTAACATGCTTAGAACACTTGCACGTATAATATTTAAAACAAATGTAATGATTTTCAGTATTTTATAGCTTGTAGTAACACATTACTTAGCCACAAAGGTTGAAACTATTGGTTTTGAAGAAGACATATCACATCCGTTTTTAGTGGATTAATATTCACTTTGTGTTGGAATTCCATTTACTAATGTCAGAACTCGACATTAGTCTTAATTAACTAAACCATAGCCACTTGTCTGCCTTGCCATTCTTCAAGTTGAGGGCATATTAACAATATATATTATCAACAGATTTTAAAATATATATCAGTTTAAAGCCAAAGCAAATATGTCAGAAATTATGTATTTACCATGGTGTCAGTTTATGAAATTGAAACAAATGTGTTATCATATCCCAGCCAGTGAAAGTGTGTCCCTAGATGGTCAACAAGAAAAAGAGGCTACTATGGTCCAAACAACAAAAACACTGGACTGGGAGCAGGTCTTGTGGATGGACAAAAGTAAATTTCAGTTTTGGGGAAATGGGCAAGCACAGGATGTGTTGTTCCTACATGAAACATAGCGGTGTATCAGTAACGATATGGGGGTGTTTTAGAAGAGGAAGATCTGGAGAGGAAGAAATTAAAGGGATCAAGGGAGGAAAATTATCACTCAGCTCTTCAAAATCACCAAATTCCTTCTGGTTTACGTGCAATGGGACAAAAATTCATTCATCATCAGGATGATGATCCTGAGGATTCTATTTATATCCAGTCCAAAGAAGAGCAAAATTCTGTCTTGGCCATCTCAGTCTCCAGATCTTTTTCCCATTGAGTCAGCACGGGACAAGCTGAACTGACAAGTCCGAAATGAGCATCCGGCAAATGAGACAGAACTGTTTAACTGTTTGAAAAGGTACTAGACACAAATTATTTCCAAAAATTGCTGAAAGGATGCTGCAAATCTGTGCTGCTGTGATAAAGGCAAGGGGTAGTTATTTTGCAGTGTTGGGGAAGTTACAAAAATAATTCATTACTGACAAGTTCAGATCCAAAAAGTACAAATTCAAACCATTCATTGTTTCAGCCAACCAGGTAAGGATAAAGAGTCACAACTGGTTGGTTGAAATTTGTCAGATTTGCACTTTCTGGGCCTAAACTTGTCTGTAAAGGATTACTTTTGTGAGTAACTTCCCCAACACTGTTATTTTGATGAAACTAGTATTTAGGCACTCAGAAAAAGATCCATCACATACTATCTGAGTTATTGTGCTAACGGGTCAAATGTCTGAAACTACCCTTTTATTTTTGCTATGGTGGCGTTGCTTCAGTTTTGCGGCAATCTCTCTCAAAATTTTGTCATCCCTACAATGTCTTTGCATTGTTTGAAAAAGAGCAGTACAAAACCTTCAGAGTTACTATGTTCACTAGACCAAGTATATTCAATAGCTGCCTTTTCTTACCTTTGCTGCCACACAGCACTGCCGCTTCATTTTTGGGGCAATTCGGCAAAAATGAAACCATATTCATCCATATAATGTTTCTGTCAAGCAATAATAAAAACACTTTTCGACTTATTCACAAGGTCACTGTGTCCGTTTTGAGGCAATCCGTTTTGAGGCAATTTTAAATAGTTCCTCATCCATACACAGCTCCTGTCCAAAGTTTGAAAAAGGTCTGTGAAGCGATTTCTGTGTTACTGCCCTTCATTCCAAAGTTTGGCACAGACCTGTGCCAAAACCATGTGTATTCCTCAAAGGCAATGCAATTGGGGAAGCCCAGCACAGGAGAAGGGAATCGCAGACGCCCTGTTCCTGTGGCAGGGGGCGCCATTCTGTGTAGTGTGAGCATCGGTGTTTGTCATGATACTGCTGCAGTTGTTCAGATGCAGAGCTTATGTTCCAAGGGAGAGCATGCCTATTCCACACACACATGCACACCAACAAACACACAGGGCAGGATTTAAACTTCCAACATTGCAAACAGGAGGCAACAACATTGAAACTTTGATCGTCTTAATTGGTTTTAAGCATTGCTCCTCAGGCGGAACTCTTCCAGCAAAGTACCCAATGTCATGGGTGAGATGCCTGCTTTTTAATTTCCTTTAATCTGCTCTTCCTCTGTTTTTAGAACCTCTGCATCACACAAACTAGCACATTGTGTATTTTTGTCCTAATCTTGTTTATGAGGGCCTCTTATTCCCAATGATCTTCTCTTAGTAGGCACCATTTTCTATTTATATGTGGGTTATATAGGTTATATATAAATCTACCTGATCACAGGGACATTTTTTCCTTAGGTTTTGTCGTGCAGTCTTTCTTAACCATTATATCTACAGCTGCAGCTCCATTAAATCAGACTTTGCCTGCCATTTCGTCTCCTTGAGGAAGTAAACCAATATCGGTGTTAAGTATGTCCCATTGGCCACTCTTCTCTCCATACTGCAGCATTGATATTTGCGGTACTGCAAACCCGTATCCATGTCGGCCGGTCAGGCATTGTCATATGCGTGACCGAAAGATGGCGCTCTTACACTATTTTTGCTTAGAATGACGGTCTCCTGATTATCACTGTCGTTAATCGAGTTCGAAACTGCTTGTTAGTGTTTCAAAGCCCATAGCTAGGCAGGTATTTCGACGCTGAAGGAATTGTTGTCACTGTAAAAACACGATGGGGGCGTTTTTGCTGAAACAGACCTCAATCTAGGTTGCGCATTTACAAAGAGGTTGCAGCTCTTGAGATAACTGCAAATTAAGGTAATAATAGCATTAATTAAATGTACGTGGACAAGCCAACACTAAAGGGAATACAGCACAGAATTAAGCTGTTTCTTGATAATTATCTGTGACATACCAAGTAACTCAGCTTAATGCCGATGTGTGTTTATTCCCGAATGAATCAATGGGCACCTGTACTGTAACGGTGCTCCGCGAATTTTCACGGAGATATAAGAAGCAGTTCAAAGCTCATACCATGACCCCCGACTGGGTTTTCGTAGGCTGAGAACGTACATCTCAAAATAAATATCTAGTGTCTGTTTTTAAATGCAAAAAATAGTAATAAAACACCCGGAGGGTGTGGGGAGAGACTGGGCGCGTTAGTTTATATGGGACTTCATTAATTAATATGTGCCTCAATCACTTTGTTCGTTACGTTTTAACCAAAACGAATTCATTTTTCCTTAAAATTAACAAAGTAGCAATAAAAGATAAAGTTACAAATTGACAAAAGTTTGACTGAGAAGACCATCAAATTCAATCAGTGTTGACGGAACTTTTTTGGCGCCTTTACTCTCTGAACATTATATGAGTGCTTCATTGATGTAGCAAGTAGCCCTATAAGAAGCAATCGAATTTGCACTAACCGCATTGCCCATCACTGTAAATAAAATTAGTTTAGAAGTTTAGCAAAATATCCGCAACGAAGTTCATATTCTTCTGTAAAAATATGCAAACGAAAGTACTTCCGATGTGCGAGTATTCACGGAATTATTTCTACATAACAGTTATCAACGGGAGCATTAATCAGAAACGAGAACATATAACAGGGGGAAGTTTGAATATTCCTTTATCTCATTTTGTAGTAAACATATAAATAATAAACTCTAAACATTTCTTAATGACATCGCCCGGTTATGAAAGTTAATGGTACGGTCACTGTATGTATTATATACTATTCAAACTCTGCATCTGGCGCTGTTTAATTCTATAAAACTATTTCCCTATTACAAAATATGAAAAAAAATACATTTTAGTACATTTACAGTAGCAGTTAATTTATTAAAACAAACATCTTGTTCTGTACTACTATATCATATAACGAAATTGTCAGAATGTGCACTTGAAATGTTGGGGGAAAAATGAAAAAATGGGAAAAAAATGGAAAAGGAGATGATTACACCCGGCACGTGGCAGATGACGGAAACTGTCCCGCTTTGACAACCTGGCCATAACCAGTGAAGACAATAATAATAAAAAAAATGAAAGACAATACAGCACACGATTGGCCAAAACTTTCCGCAACTATTTAAATTAAAATATATTTTTTGTATCTTACACTATTTCAAATAACGAAACGTGATTCAGTAAGTAACGATCTGTCAAAATCTAATTTACAATTCTGTGTATAAAAATATAATTTATGGACCCACACGAAGTATGACCCCTAAAATATAACAGTCTGATGCACACATGGACAGAATATCACAAACTCTCTGCTCTTCTCTCTTTACATTTTCTTCCTTTTCTTTGCGTTTTGCCAGAGACGTACAAAAATAGATTCTGAGCAAATAGCTGGCAGCGCGGCGTCAGGATCCAAACCGGTGTACCGGCGTAAAAGTTCACATGAGAATAAATTATTCAAAGAAAAGTTTTAAGGCTCTTGACGGTCCATTTATTCTTTGAAAAGGACACATGTAAATGTCAATTAAATAAATACTCCAAGTCCTCGGGGGCTTCTTGTCTCCTTAGGTCTACTTTCGCTTATTATCCTACATTAGTCACGTCTTACTTCGCGGTTAGACGTTTCAGCTTGAGCTTACTAACATGCCAAGGGGGTGCAGTAGGCGGCTGTCCAGGACCCAGTCTGCTATTTGATATAGGATCATGGGGTACCAGTGGACGCCGTCATCCGGCGAGGAGCTGCCTGAGTCTGACCGGTCTTCTGGGTACAATAAGGAGGACAGTCGGTGAATAAAGCGAACCGGGGCGAAGGCCCAGTGCGCCAGCTGATGGTCCTCTATCACGGCATAGCACGACGCCAGCACCTGGTCCACCACCAGGGTTCCTTCAGCCGTTACCGGGGCAAATGAGCCCTGGCGCTCCTCGGCGTAAATCCTGTGAACGGTGACAGCTCTCAGCTGGCGGCTGGTTCCGTCCATCACGAACACCTTCTGGCCGGGCCTGACTTCACTGGCGAAGGTGGCCGCCATGGCGGCGTGCGGGTGCGTGGCGTTGGCCGCCACGAAGATGAGATGGGCGGCAGTCAGGCTCAGCTTTCTGCGCGGCTCCCTGGTTTCTATCACGTAAAACATTCTTCTGGCCGCCGCGTCTCGGTCCATGAACATGAGGAAGTCGGTATAGAGGAGCTTCCCCTGGCCGTCAGCTGCCAGCACCTGGTCGCCGACGCGAAGGTCTTTCACCTGCTTCTTCCTTCCGTCTCGGAGCGACACGGAGGCAGAGCCCGGGAAGCAGCCTCCAGATTTCGCCGCAACAGAGTTCTCTGTTGATATAAGAAGCATGGAGTTAACATTTTTATAAACATGAAACCGGGAAGTAAAAGACAATGCAGTGTGCAGGTTACATGCCGTTAACTTCACCGGCCCTGAAGCCCCAATGCCATTTGTCGCTTAAACACAGGCAGCTCGGGGATTCATCTTCGACAAAATCACCCAGAAAGAGTTAATTAAATAGTGTTAAATGCTTAGATGTAGTAAGCAGCTATAATGCAATTTTTATTTATTTATTTGTTTGTTTGTTTGTTTGTTTGGGGCTATGCAGTTTCGTCTTAAAAAATATACCGTTTTTATTACTTCAAATGTGGGGAAAAACAATTCGTCTTGAATATCCACAGGCTGGTTAGTCTAATTAAATAGCAATAGCGGCCCGACATTGTCATTCTAATCCAGCTTGTAGTGCGGGCCCACTCTTGGAAAAGGACACATACGCTTTTCCCAGCCTCCCACCCATATTTGCTCAGGTGCAGAAACCCCTATGTGCCAATTCACGCACATACTCTCCAAAACTAGTGGCATTGCAAACATTATTTGCACAGCGGAGCCACTCTTCCAAGGCACTCCAGATGAGTATTTGAATTTTAAATGAAGGCAGAGGCAACGAATGTTCGCAGCCAACCGCCATCAATGCCCCCCTTCTTTCACCAGCACCGGCCGCCCTGTTGTCTATCTTGATGACAATAATTCAGGCCTTGGGAGAAGGCTTCGTTACATTCCTGTCGCTAGGGTCACACTTCAGGCAAACAGAGATCTGGGGAATGGGATCGCCTCGCTTGGAATTTTTGCATTTAATCTTCTCATGAGATTCCGCGGCATGAAATACGGCGGGGAACCACTGAAAAAAAAAAAACAGATTTATCCGCCCCAGTCCGGCATTGCGCGGTCCGGACTGCACGCTACTGTCACACGACCCTGGATGACACGGGCTAAATATCATCCCCGAGTGTGTGTCGAATTCGAAATAGAAGATTTGGCTCTCGGATCTAGATGCGCTTGAGAATTATGACATTTATTTGTTTGATAAATATGCAAATATACGAATGGTACCGAAGCATTTAGCAATGAAAGCGTATAATTAGAAAGCAGTCTTAGCATTGGTATTCGTGTGCCTCTTTGTAACAACATCTATAATTTACAGGGTAAACTTGGTGTTTTAGTTTAGTGACTTGACAGCCTATCTAAGTAGGGTATTTTACAATAACTAGTTACTTGCGGTGCCAAGACGATAAATATATTGAGGTGATTAAAATGCACATAACCTATAATTACATCCAAAAATATCATAATAAAGAGACACTTTACTTACCATTGTTTTTGTTGTTATTATTATCATTATTAATATTATTGACATGTTAGCGGAGTATATTTACACACTGATACGCTATTCATAGAGGATCAGCAGCGGTTCCATTTTAGAGACAGTGTGGGGCGATATTAGATCGTGAAATGCTTTTTATGGTTCATCTAAGGTATTCAAGTTCCTTATAGGATCAAGACTGTTTGGGGGAAGTGGGGGTTTAATAGGCTGGGTTTCCTTAAAGAGTAATTTTACTAATCTTTCATACTTATGTTAAATTGCGTATTTAAGTGGAGAGAAACTACTTAATAACATGAGGCGACTTCATAGATAGCGACAGGATTGGAACAATTTTATAGCATCTTAAAAGGCATAAATAGAGTTTTATTATCGGTATATCCAGTGTAAGGTTGATAACTGAAAGCCCCGGGATCAAACTGTATGTAAAAATACACTTTTTTTTATTTATTATTTATCTGATATTTATTGTTAGGGTAACAACGAAAGCCTAAACAGTGACTTTTAAACCAAATCTTCAATTATTTGATATAGGCCTATTTATCATAACCAGATAAAGAACAACAACTTGAGTTCTTTATTGGTTATGTGGTTTTTTTTAGCTGCTACTTTCTTGTGATTGTAATTATTTGTTAATTAACAGCGATAAAATATTTCACGCGATTATGGGTTTCAAATGAATATTTCTGGAAATCCAGGAAACCTCAAAGAAAGGCAGTTTTTGAGCGAACCTAACACGTTAACTCTTTGCGGAACCTCACCTGCTTTCACAGAACAGTGAATGTGGGCTTTAGATTCATAATAGACCCAGTCGAACCCGGCCTCCACGGCGAGCCTGGACAGGGTTCCGTATTTGCTTTTGTCGCGGTCGGAGGTCGTGATGTCCACCGCCCGGCCCTCGTAGTGTAACGACTCCTCGAAATGGTGTCCATCCTCGTCCCAGCCTTCCGTCACACGAAGTTTCACTCCAGGCCACTGATTCATAACCGAAATGGCCAGAGAATTCAGCTTATCTTTGCATCTCTGGAAGAAAAAAATCAGCTTAAGTTCGATGATACTTGCGAAGATACAGTCTTCTATAGTATCTTGTTACTATGCTCCAGTTTATACACTGACAGATCCACAGTTTTCCAAACACTTAACTTGATATAAAAAAAGGTTTATTGACCATTGTTTCTACAACCAGACCGTTATTTTTTGTTTGGTGATCAATGCAACCTATACCAGTTGTGATTAGAATTGTTTTTATGCACTTCTTAGAAATAAGTATGCATTTTTTTACTTAGATGCCATTCATTTCGTTGGTCTTTGCAGGCTGACGTTTATTTAGCGTCACAAAAGCAGTAACTGGAGACTGAACAACTAACCTTAGATAATAAATACAATAATAACAACAACAATAATAATAAGAACATCAGGGTTCCATCAGCTTCACTGCTTGGACCCCTAATAACAATAATGAAAAAATAGATGGGGTTTGCGCTCTCCAGAACCAGCATATATAGCAAATTTGGAATAGTATGTAATGTGGTTAAAAGGATAAACGTTCCTGGGTATGAGGGAAAAAAAATCCATTTTAACTAACAGTATCTGTCTAAAATCCAACACCGTGAAACCCCAAGGATTTCGCAGACATCACGTGGCACTGAAACTTTTTTCATCAAATGGATTTATCAGCTCTTAGAAGCTTTGGTTGTACAAATCAAGCAGTAAAGTGCTTAACGTGTGAGCTATTTTGCAGTAAACCTGCTGGTCCCTCGAGATTCTGTTTGGAATTACTCGTAAATAAAAAGCGCAATGTCTTATAGCCTATCCATCTTATAGCCTGCCGTTATAAATGTCTTTTTCTAAATGCAATATTCCTGTGTCGTTATTTCTCTTTAGAAGATTTCAAGTTTTCGCCAAATGCCCTCGGCTATAGTGTCAAATCCTCAGTATTAGAGGGCTGGGGAAAAAACGTGCCGAACAAAGAGAAGTTATAAACTTTTAATGTTTTTGGTTGCCTCACTGGCATAGATTTTGACGCCTACGGAAAACACGGATGCATTCACAATAATTCAGATGTAGACCAAAGACTCGGAATAACGGAAGCGTTTGATTGATTTAGTGGCTTTGTTATTTAGTGTCATCAGCGCCCCGTTGGTGTCTGAATACAAGAAAACCAAGTTTAAGAACAACGATCTGCAAGCAAACGATTCGTCCATAATTAGAGTAATGCACTTGTTAACCGTTCCCTAGACCCCAAGTGAGGATGCCTGACCTTCTCCAGGACAACTCTTCCTTGCACTTTACCAATATGTCAAATAAAACATCACAAAGCGCCCATTCACTGCTCCCAGGAGGGGAAAGGGACTTTCTTTATCTGAGCGGTCCTAGTTTTGTGAACGTGACCGGATTGCTTAACGCGTGCTGTTCCACTGCTATCTCCCATGTATAAAATAACCGTTCCTGCGCTGTACCAATTAACAAAATACACAAACCCAGAGAGGGGGAGAGAGACGTCAGACTGTAATGGGTAGCACGCATAATACTAGTGAGCACAATAATTATCCCTTTAAAAAAACTGTTCCGGGTACTTGTACTCTATATTCAGTAGGAAACAAACAGGTTTACCCTTTTTAAACATGTTTTAAACAGCATGCTAATCCCGCTGGTGTTTAAGACGGCGTGCTCGCCACTGCGACGAAGTGCGCCCGCATGATAATTACCAAGCGGAGACATAAATGCGCTTAGCTGTCATACTGAGCACTTGTGGCGCACAAATTGGGACATAAAGGCCGTGCCAAAGGCGTCCCTCTCCACTCTGAGCGGGGCTGTCAGAGTCAAAAGCCGTGGAGCCCAAACTATTTATTAATTCATTGGTCGTGTGCCGCGAATCAGCCAAATTCTGCTCAGTCACCGTGAAGCGCAGCGGGGCTCCCCAGGCTGCCGCTTTGTGCGGCGGACAAAGTTGTTAAACAAGCCTGCGCCGGCGGCCCTTAATCTCCCCACAAACGAGCTGGTTAATGGAAACACTTCTCGGGTACCTGTCAATGTAAACAGCTCGCTAGTCCTTCCAGACTGTGCCTCGTCTACCGTATTTTCGGGAAATTGTTTGGCGTTTGCATGGACCGCAGGCGCCCTGGGGATGCTTCGCTTTCATAGTCGTAATAACCCCAGCAGCTATGCCATTTACATTTCCGGAAACCGCAGCTAACCAGAATTGCAACTGCCAAGAAAAGGCTTGTCGGGCATCATTTCGTATCAATAATACACTTTTTTTGGGCAAAAATCTGTTGTGCGGTCAGCTCCCTGCACTGCACCTGTGCCCGACCGCAGCAGCCACACCATTCGCAGCTATGCAAAACCTATACGAAAGGCTCGGGGAGCAGAAAACACTATATTAACTTGCTTTTCTGTATAACTGTTAATTTGATGTTCCTGAAGTGCTAGAATAGGCTGGCTATTTATAATCATAACCGTTAATAGCGCTATAATTTCGTTTCATACTACACGTCCTTGGCCTTGGTCGACCAAAAGCATTATTTATCTATTTTTAAACAAAACTTTCAACACAAATGTTGCACTCGGCCATATGCTACCAGTCAATGCATTAAGGATGGTGGATCCATAAGGGCAGCATGAACAATTCCCGGCGAACTGCAGTGGTCTCTGTGAAGCAGGGCGAGATTAGCGTCGCTTTGGGTGATCCCAAGCACCACCGCAAAGGCACGGCGTTTTAAAACGAGCATTTTGGTCTGTTCCCATTCTGTGAACGAGTTTAGCTAAAGGTTGGGATAACGGCTATAAAAAGACCCTCCCTGGAGCTGGCGCAGTCGCGTTGTCATTGGTTATATAAAATACAAACTGAAAGCCTAGTCTTTCCGATCGATAAGGGGGGAGTAAGTGGGGCTGAAGGCACCAGCCGAGTCTGACTCGCCGCGAATCGCGCCGTCTTGCAGCTCCCAGTCGCGGGGACCGCGGGCTACGGGGACCGAGCTGCCTCTTTCTGTTCCTGAGCGTATGGGTTACGTTTCCCGTAAGCCTGCAAGGTGAAAAGCATACACTGTGCATGCATCGGAGGAGAGGGGCTCACTGCGCCGCAGAGACGTAGTCAGTTTAAACACGCTATCTCAGCACGCCGGCGGAATGTATAATTGGAGCTCGGTTCCTTATTCTGGTTCAGCGAAGCAGGCGCACTTAGGGCTGTGTTATGTTTAAGGGGTCTGGACGCGGAAAAAACATCCCAAAATATTTCCACGTAATAAATAATCCAATTTAACACTCTCACAAAGATTACAGTTTTTATTCACTGCGATTTTTTTTTTTACAAATGAGCCACTGCGGAACTGTATATCTATAGCCCAGACATGTACAGGAAATATTATCTGGAATGTTAATTTCTGACCCATATATAACCCAAACTCGTCGCTCCAAGCAGGCCATGAAGACCAAGTATATTTAATCACAGAGATCGCTGTAATTGTTCACCATGCAATTCATCTGAACGCACCGCGTACGTGCAAAACGGATCTTCATTGTGCAATTAGCTTTATCGCTTTACAACGGCGCAACGCTGATTGAAAAAATAAGTTTCCTGCGTACGCCAATAATTGCCGAAGTCCCGCCCCGTTATTAAGTCGCAATTGTCAACTGAAAATTCTTAATGAAATGTCAATATTCCCATGCAAAGGTGAAAGCAGCTTTAAACAAGCTTTTATATGCCCGGAGTGTTTAATCTAAGGCAGAGACGCAGGGACACTGAGTGGTCCTGCAATTTCATTCCGTAATTATACCACATAATTAACATATACCGGCAGTGTATCAGTTACATTTTTCTACCACTAGTTATGTATTTTGACATGTGAAACTTGAAGGTGTGTATTTTATGAATTCCATACATATTTGCCTTGCGAGCATTGTGACACAAATACAAATATAGATGTATTGGGTGGATTATGAATCACGGCAATATTTCCGGAAAAATGCAATGACAAGAGCAAAGAGGTACCTTGCCTATCGGCATTTACTTGAAGCTATATCTCCTATACACTTTAATCGTTAATTGCTGCCTAGTGAAGCTGCACACACAAAAATAACACACCAAGACGGAATAAATCACCTCGGGCATATTTCATTTCGATCTGCCCTGACTTCTGCGAGTTTAAAGGCAGCTGCTTGAATGATGTGGCCCGTAATTTCGGTGCACAATCAGCGTCCGAAACGGCAGATGCGTCGACTGTGACAGTGTCTAAGAATAAGCGGTTTCCCCCCTCTTTTACTGTACCTGTGTCATCAGCCTGTCAGCGCCAGTGTTTTCTTCATCCTTAAAAATAATGTCAGGATTGTAATTGGGAGTCAGCTCCTTAAATCTCTCAGAGTTTCTCGTTATCTTGCCTTCATATCGGCCACTGGCCCCAAGGGTCTTCTCGGCAACGTTGGGAATGAACTGCTTGTACGCTAAAGGTGTCAGCTTCTTTGGGTGTCTTCTCCTTCCGTAGCCCCTGCCCGGTCCACAAGCCAACCCAGAGACAATAATAGACACGAAGATAAAGAAAAGGAGCACAAAACGCGTTAACGGTGGCATTTCGTCCATCGATACCTAATTAATTAACAGCGGCTGTGAATCTATGGATCCCTCGCCCTCACACCCCCCGGCTTCCGATGCCTCGTCTGCCTGACTATCCACCGATCACTACCGTGGCAGGTGCGGAAATGTCAGCTTCTGGTCGTTAATAACGGAACACATCGGAGTTGGGTCGCTGCAGCGCGGATAGAAAAGGGCAAACGGGCTGTGGATCTAATGGCAGGCTGCAGACGCTTGTGAGAAGTCTGCCTTTACTGCTATGTATTATACGTGCGATCTATGGCAAGGGAGCGAGCTGATTGGCTCGACTAGACCGCTGTTATACCACATAAGACAAAAAATCTTTAAAGAATTTTTTTTCACCTGAAGGGTGGGTTTGAGGGGAGGGGCTGGCCTCTGTGGGAAAACATCAATTACAAGTTTCCCCCTCTTTTTCTAGTTCTTAGAGCTTGTTTTAAACCCACACATGTCAGCCAGGAAACGAGTGTAGATCGGCAGAAGTAATTGTGTCTGGACCGTTTAATTTTAGATTATTTTGTGTCCAGTGAATCAATAAACGATCAAGCTGGGACATGCTCCATAACCTACTTATTATTAAAGACTATTACGATGCATGGGCGATTAAGCGATTTAATTGTGCGTTTTAAAGATGGTGCACAGACTATGTATATGACAAAATTAACACGGCCATAAAATACCTCTCTTAATGGCATTGCTACTGACCGTCGATGCTCTGTACTTTGTACTTTTTTATTACTGTTCCAGTTTCCCTCTAGTGTTAAGTCCCCGGTAATCGTTAAAATATCACGACCTCAATAAAGCTCCCCGTGCGTTTTAAAAGGTGAGACCACGAAACTCTGTGAGAGGGTGTTTAACATGCAAAAAGTCACTTTTAAGGAATCTATTTCTGGTGCAGAATTACAGAGTTCAACCCAAAAAAAGATTAACGTAAAGAGAAATTAAGATAATTAAACCTTAGCTGTTATAAAGTTGCATACAGTTTTCGTCTGGAAGAATGCTTCTTTGTTGTATTGGGTAGATCTGTTTTGCCATAGACAATGTATGGTTGCAATGCGCTTTGAATCACAACTTAGTATACGAATGGAATAAGTACAGTGCAATTTCGTAACAGTGTAATGTCACACCAATATAGCGTACAGAATACAACATTTAAAACCTTTCTTATTGTATTTACACAATTCTTTGCAAATGCACACGGCGCCTGGTCCCTCCCTGCGCGTTGCCATGGTGCGACCAATAAATGTTAACAAACGTATTGATTCAGATACAACAGTCTTTTCAGTTTCTGCTGAAGATCCCACAGGCGTGAGTCCATGTGGAGTCGGATGTATTACCAACTTTCAAATGAGTGCCACCTAGTGCGTCATTGCATATTCTCAGTAATTTTATTATTATTTATCAATTTAAATTTTGCGGTAGACACTGTTATTTCTTTAAAATTAAAACAGGAAACATTTAATACAATCTATCTATCTGTCTGTCTATCTATCTATCTATCAGTCTGTCTATCTATCTATCTAATCTTTCGGTCCCCTACGCACTACCTGCCCACTGGTCCTCATTCATGTATTTTACTGAATCAGAGCGAAGGACTGCTTCAGACTTGTTCCCAATTAGGGCTGAGGGATGAGACCTGTTCTACAACACGCCCCTGGGCTGTGAATATTGGGAGGAGCTTGTTCTGTGTACATAAGCCCACTTGTCTTGAATCACAGACCAGGGTTTTTTTATTCCGGGGTGGGGGGAGATAAGACCCAAAGACCTGGCCTCCAGGGTCCATCTCATTGTCTGATTTAGCCATGGCAACGAGGGAATTCACTGCCCCATAGCAGCAGTGCTGGGTATGCCCACAGCTGTCTTGCATTCCCTTTGTTCCCTACTTCTATTTGCCCACTGTCTTTAGATGTGGAAAATGCCATTTCCCGTCATTCACAGCAACACCCAGGTGCCATTTTGCTGGGGAGGGGACTCATCCATCAGAGGTGTGCGGAAGGTCTTTCTTTTTCACACTGCGACTGGCGACCAAAGTGCTCATGAGGTATATGGTTTCATGGGTTAATGACCTGGGGTGAATGTTTGTCCGAGTGTACGGGCGTTTTACTATAGCATACATAAACAGGTACGCTAAAACTGGCACTCATAAGAGTTGACAAGGTATGAACCTGGAAGTCATGTGATTAAACCTAGGTGACGGTGTCCAGCAAGCAAACTCTTTCTTTGTAGATACTGTGGATGGTCAAGGAACTGGATTTAATATCCCCGAAGGACCCATGCTTTTAGAGATCAGGACATTAATCAGCACCCTGAATAATTCCAGCAAAGGCCCTGGCATACACAGGAGAAAAATGGTACATTCTGTAGTAGGAAGTCCCTCTGATGAAGGAATCCACTGACAAGGACTTTTACGTCAGGTG
>JAODKM010000075.1:15989272-16002392 GCA_026780845.1 Petrocephalus sullivani
GTAGTGATGTCAGTGGCTGGAGAGGGGCGGCTGAAAACCAAGTCAAGAACATTACCTCCTTTGTGTGTGGGAGTGGAATTTTCTTCTTTCTATGCAATGTGAGGTGACATCAGAGGCACCATCGGGGGGGGCTAGGGTGACTCCATGGGCCCCTGGGTGATAAAAAAAAATGAGGATTGGTTTGAGTTGGGGGGCCAATATGATATGCTTTCATGGGGCACAAATCTCTGTCATAGAGAAGATACGCATATTAAGGGTCTTGCCCTAAAATTTGACATCATACTCCCTTCCCACCCCAAGTTGAACCTGCAGGCCTTGACAAGCCACCACACACGATGGGTGTTTTCCTAGAGAATGTGGCCGTCCCCTTATTCAGTAGGTGTGTCTCTTTATGATTATTACTGGTCTTGGTGTCAGGTGGCAATATTGACTTGTGGTCATATATCTTGCTTATTTCCCAGTCTCATGACCTCATGTATATGTACATGTCTGTGTCTCTTGTACAGCCGATCCTTCTTGTACAGCTACTGGGGAGCATCGACCAACTTAGCGTGAGACAGTGAGTGCCATCAGGAATGCTGGTAAGCCAGGAATCGGCTGCTATTTGAAAGATATAAGACAGCAGCTCTCTTTAAGTCACCTTGTGTATACATCCCTGCATTATTTAGTGTTGGCTAAGTCCCTTTGCCGCTACAGCTCACATTGCATCTCATAATCCCTGATAACCTTCAGATGCATCTTTGTTGCAGCAGATAGCTGAGTTACACACAACCACAGTCTCTTAAAATGCTCAAAACAAGATCTACGTGGCAGAGGCACTATGTGGCACATCACATTGAGTCTGTCATTGATAAACTTATGAAAGTTTGCTACCACTGAAGTGAGGTAGAACTAGCCAGTCCAAAACTTTTGAATCATTTCAATATTTTCGTTGAAGTCAAAGGCATTTCTTTAATGTATACAAGTTATTCTGAGTATTGAAGAAATACCTATTTTTGGTTAACTTCTGATCAGCATTTTCCTATGAGGCAAATTTAGCCATTTGTCTGATATTCTGGCATGACTCCTGTGTCATTGTGGACTGTGAGCATCCCCTGTACAGAGCCATATGTCCCCTAGATCAGAGCATCTTCTGCATTTTCGCCATGTGGCATCATTTGGGTGTCTTATTATGGCTAATGAGGTGAACTTTAAACGCCAGGAGGAGAGGCTGTGATGGATCATGAGATTTCTTCTGCCCAAAAGGACTAAGGATTTGGATTTATGTTACTCTACCAGAGATGCTTATTGTGTTAGTAGAGACCAGAGTAGTTTGTAGGTTTGGTCTTCACAGATTCCGTCTTTGGTTGACAGCTCGCAGTAAACTGTACACACACTGAAACGCAGTGGGTTCTCCAGTACACTTCCTCACAGGCTTTGGAAACGAGGGTCAGCTTTGCACGTCTCCCTGACATTCCTCACCCTCAGTCTATTTCAGAGGGGCTAGCTTTGAACAGCCATGGGCAAAGATGAGCCACCACAGGCATGGAGGAATGAAGGGACCTAAGGAGGAACAAAGGGAATAAGGCTCAGCCCTCCTCATTTCACATAAGTACCCTTTATTAGCCACCTTAAATTTTGGAGATATTGCTATAGCCACTGTTAACCAAAAACTGGTTCCTCAAAGATCACCGGCCCCACATGAAATAACCTTATTATAACATTACCATTACTTTATTATTAGCTAATTTTGTCCATGCATCTGGTTCGTTCCTCAGACGAGATATGGTATCTTTCCAGAGTTTGCTTTTCGGTAGAAGGAAGTGTTACGCCCCTTTGTAACTTTTCATGCTATGCCGCTGGACTATCCAAAACCAAAGGAACTGTTTATTCACTTTTAACATTAGCAAAAAATGAATAGGGCATTTGGGCTCTTAATCCTGTTCTTCCCGCCCACTGTCCACTTCAATGCTTCATTAACATGTAGACATTCTCTAATCGTTAGCATGGTGCTGTTTAAATGCCCCAAACTGCAGACTGTCATCCTTTTGGGTCCATTTTCCTCAGCATTTAACCCGTTAGATGTGCACCTCTTGCACATTCTTATTGCACTTTGTACTGCATCTGGCCTTCATGCTTGGTGTACACTACCTTGGATAAAGACATTTGCAACGATAAACAGATAAATACCAAATTAATAATAATTGTGAATGGCTATATCTTGATTGTCAGGGCGATTGTCAGGATTGCTAATATTGTAGACTTTGATCCATGACTAAAATATAACCTACAAGCAGCAGATTTGTGGCAGCAACAGCCTTGTACAGGGCGTAGGACCCATAATAGCTGTGTGTAAATACTGGCATTGTAACCAGCGTTGATTCAAGGCATCTAAAACTATCTATACATGTTCTAGGTGAAGGCTGGCTGGGAAGGATCTAAGAACCTGGATGACACTGTCTAGTCTGGCAACTGTGAATAGATGTGTTAGTGTCTCTCATGGATCACCTTTTCAGCCTTATTATCACCAGAAAAAGCGACTACAAGTATCCGTGATGGTGGAGTCACTGCTCTGCTCAGCGAGCAGCTCTGCATGGCTCACCGCTGGTAAAGCCAGTGCTGGCGGAGACAGACATACGCGTCTGATTATCTGCACTGACATGGAACACCCACCTCCTAGAGAGATGAGACGTAAGAAGTTTGTGAGAACACCTGCAATCTCATTGTAGGGGCTAGAAAAATGCTTTAAATATATTAACAATATGAATCATAATTAGGATCGTATATAAGTATATGCCCTCTATTTTTTCATATGTAAACACTATTTTCTATATATAAACACAGCCAAAAAAGGGACCGCTGTACCTTTGCCCATAACTTTGGCAAACATTGACCGATTTTCAAAATTCTTTCACTGTTGCATTCAGAATAAAATTTTATTAGACGAAGGTGCAAGACTCCTGAAGCGGCCTTTGACTGATGTGTGGGACAGTATGGAGCAAAACATCATTGATCGACCAGTGGTGTTTGCAACTATGTGCCTGTGTCCGTGCAAAAGGAGGGCACTTTGAACATTCTTTTTAACTTGCAATTGCATAAACAGATAATCATTGTTGAATTTGGTCATAAATTGACATTTTATTGTTCATTCTTAAAGTTGTCATGTACCATCAATATGAAAAAATCATTGTTTGTGAAAAATGTAATTTCACAAGATACTGCAGCTACACAGTTTATGGCGTGGTGGACAATGTAATATTTAATTCTGAATGCTTTGGTTATGGTGCATATTCACCATGGCAATGTTTCCATGTGCTTATGCAACATCTCAACATTTTTTTCATCCAGATTTGCATTCATTTTTCTCTGAGATCTTGTACTGCTGATAGGTTAGTTCTTCTTTAGCACATCCAAAGACTTTCAGTGGGGTTAAGGTCACGACTCTGTGGTGGCCAAGTCATGTGTGAAAATGATTCCTCATGCTCCCTGAACCACTCTTTCACATTTCAAGCCCGATGATTCTTGACATTCTCATCCTGGAATATGCCCAAGCCATTAGGAAAGGCAAAATCCATCGGTGGGGTAACCTGGCCATTCACTAGATTCAGGAACTCAGCTGACTTCACTTAATTGTTGCATAATGTTGCTGAGCTGTACTAATGATCCACTCAGTGGCTTTTGAGTACTTGCCGATTTAAATTCAGAGTGACTTTTTTTTTGGCCAGACAATGTGTGTGTCTGTATGTATGTGTGTATATATACATATACACATATATGCACACACACAATTTTATAATATTCTTTATGTTAAAAAAAAAACTAAAACAATAACAACAGCGGCAATAACAATAATAATAAACAAATGGGGTCCAGCACAGGGCTTGGCCCCCAAATAATTTGGTTTTCTTGACATTTATTTGTGTATATCTGCTTCGTCAACTAGCTACCTGTCTTTCGCCCATCCCCGTAAGCTGCAGGATGGAAGGACTCAGCTGTTACATGGCTGATTTTAAATTCACAAGATGTAGCCACTGAGTGCAATGACCGGGAAGCATCTGAAGGTGAACTGGGAATCCGACTCCCAGAACATCTGAACACAGGCCGCTCAGCGTCCAATGTAATAGCGGGCCAAAAATAACCGCACGGGGTTGTGTGTCAGGGCAGGTGAGCCCGACCCGGAGGAGGGAGAGAGGGAGAGTGAGGGATGGACAGGGGTGCGTGGAATGGCACTGACTATGACAGAGAGAGTGAACAACATGCAGGTGGCAGGAGGTGTGCCAGGCCGTAGCGTGCGACATGCCACTGGGGGTGACCAGGTGAGGGCACGGGGCCGGCCTGGGGGGGGGGGTTGATGGTCGAGGATGCGGGGGAGGATGTGGTGGCACACATGGGCCAGGATTCCCAAAAAAAAAAAGCAGAGTGCGAACCAGCAAGCATGAGGTAAGTGTTTCTCGGGGCTAATTATAAGTGCCGACGGGGAGGCGGGCTCCCTGCCTTCCCCTGAAGCCGCTCCATCTCAGCCAAGGTGCCACCTGCGGCTGGGCAGGCGCGGGGTGGGAGGAGCCTGCTGAAAGGTGTCTGAGCAGCCCCACCTGCTCGGGTCCTCAGCGTGCCAGGGGGCGGGGCCTGGAAAGGAAGCATCAGTGAGCCATGAGTCTAGGAGCCCGTTGCCCACCCCTCCTATCCTGGCAGCTGTATATTTCTGAGACCTTCCCTTTCGTCAGCTGTTACAGGTCTATGACGCGGCGTCCGAATGCAGCCGGCTCCTCTCGCCGACAGTGTTGCCGACAGACCGTGGGTCGTGTGGAAGACGTCAGGGCCCATGGGGATTATGCCGCTATTTGGTTGGGTCTCTTTGTGTAAGTGAGTACCCTGCTTTCATTCTCCTCATCCTCACTCCTCCAAAAGTGGTACCATTTTATCATTTGATGTATTACTTGGGGGGGGGGGGGTAAATGCAACCAATGATGCCAGGGATGTTTGGAGGTCTTTCTGTACCTTAAAGTCACAGCACAAGCACTTTCCTGTTGGTCCTGTGGAGAGGCTAATCAAATCGCTGCCCTTCCTTGAGGTCATGGGCGCGATGCTTGTACCTCTGGCTCTCCAGCTATTTCTGGTGCATTTCATGTCTATTACATTGTTAATGTCGTAATACTTGATTAGTTTCTATATGCATAGATCTGGTATCCTGTCCAGGGTGTGCACTCTGGGATCCATACAGGAAATCAGGGACTCTCCCCGCTCGTTCTTGGTGAGTAATGTATTTATTGACCTCCCCGACCCCACACACACACACACTCAATTTGCCCTGGAATGGCCCGCAACACCAAACTTTGGGCCTTATGTCGTGCTTTCAGAAAGGTCTGCAAGGCTCTTTTGCATTACTATTCACTTGGAAGGGGCTTAAATAAAACATAGTGGCTCAAATAAAAATAAAAATTGAGGGTTTTTTGAGATTTTGTAATCAAATAAACATAAAATCAAGTGAATTCATGTTTCTAACATCTGCATGCCCTCCTGGTTATCCTCTAGTAAAGACCTGGGTGAAAATCGGCCCATGGAGTTATTTTTCTGGGCCTCGAGATTTTCAAAAAGCAGGTTCAAAAAGTCTAAGAAAATGGAAAGATTTTTCCCCATAGACTTTTCTTTGATTAATAATTCTTTGATTAATAATAAATATATAGTAAAATCTAATGAATTTATTATTGTATTCTTCATGGGACTTTAGAATAATAATGAAATCATCATCACCAGGCTTCTACAGTTCGGCAAGTAGAGCATTGTGCTAACAGCACCGAGCTCATAGGTTGAGATCCCAGGCTGTGCACCCAAGTTGTATTATAACCCTTCCCTCTCCTGTAACTTGCTTTAGATAACAGTGTCACATAAATGTAAAAAATGACCCCAGTTGACATGGTGAAGCATAGATTTGGCTCTCCACTGGTCTAGTATGTTCTTAAAAAGTCACATGCAGAAAGGCCGAGAGGACATTACAGGCACTTGGGGGGGGGGGCTCCTGGCACACTCTGTTTTACTGGGGTCTGTTTGCCTGATATGAGAACGGCAGCCTGGCTTGGGTTTGTGCCTGTAATGCACAATGTGCACCGGTTACCTCATCGGTCAATCCGATTGGGCAATCCATCAGCGGCAGGTTGGCTATGCTGCGGGGCCGGGCCAGATGCCACGGGAGCATCCGGAGACACCAGTCAATTAACGATGCAGGCAAACTAATGACTCAGGATTTTAAAAAAGGCCCTAAGAAGCACAGCCCTTCAAGAGTGAAATCACGCAGCGTTTTTCAGAGGAAAGTACTTCAGCTACATCAATTTCATGGCTACAACTGTATTCTCACGCCTCCAGGGGCCTGCATCACAAAGCCCGATTTCTTGCTTAGCTAGATAACTTGACAGATTTAAGGTTAAATGGACTTAATCTTTATTCACTTACATTTAGCCCAGAATAGCTTAAATCTGACAAGTTATCTGGCTGAGCACAAAATCCTGCTTTGTGATACAGGGCTCGATCCTGTGGGTTCCATTTCTCTCCCGGCTCACTGTGGACGTGCTCTGCATGTTCACCTCGAGTTGGCCCGGGTCTCCGACCATGTCGAAAAACAAACAGCAAAGCAAACTAGTGCATCCGAGCTGAGCTTAGTGTGAAAGTACGCACCCTGCGGTTGAAGAAAAAGCACTTGACTAAAGTGCTAAGTGGGGAGCATGTAGCTGTACCTTTAATAACAATAGATATTGTTTCAGGTAAACTGGCATGGGATAGGATCCAGTATGACTGTAGAGGGTGATGTGTGAAAGGAGGGCAGATACATATACATACATGTATATATATAAACATACATAAGGTATGTTTGTAATATAATGCTTCAACGTTAATGCACAGATGGATGGAACAGTCAGACAAAGCTTGAAGCATTAATCGACACTTGTTAAAATTCCTGGGCATGATATCGCAAAGGTGGTCATCGTCATTCGTTGATGATATCTGTACGAAGATAAAATCATTTTAATGGAATTCAAGTTGTTTCGCTGGTCTGTGTGCCATTCAGCCTTGAGCTAAACTGGTCGCCTGAAAGGCCCTTGTGTAAAGCCACAGATTCCCTAGGAAGGAAACCGTCGTACAACAATCTTGGTGACCTAAGTCTTTTCCCAGACCACATATACGTTTGCATTTCCTAGCTGGAGCCATGGCAATCATGACGTACCACCCAGCATCGCCAGCCATAACAGAACCTTAACCCTCTCTCCCAGCCACCATAACATCAGGATGCATCCCATCCTGTAACAGTGAAAATCTGGTGCCATCTGTTCTTTAAGTCCACATACCATCCGCTATTTTTGCATATATGTTGCAGTTGGCTTGGAGCTACCCACTAATCATCGCGACTTGCTGACATGCACCTTTCATCCTCTATCATAACCAGATTTCCCTGTTTAATATGCACAGGCAGTCTGTGCATTTCCCTGAGCACCTCCTCAGCCAATCACAACCTGAGCTCCGCTGAGGCTAGCCACCCCACTTTCTGCTCCTGATGCACTGACAGAGGTCATCTTGACGGCCCACTGGACCCGTTAACCGCTAAGCGCTGGGTTCAGAAGCTAGCAGTGACTATGCAGTCATACCATCAATCACCAAAGACATAATGTAACTTAGTCTGGCATCCCATCCAGGGTGTTCCCTGCCTCATCCTCTGTGTCTCCTTGGATGGGCTCCAGGCTCGCCGTAATCCTGCAGCAGATAGGCACTCATGAAGATGGATGGATGGATAACGTAACTTAAAGGATATATTCAGCAGCAAACATGAATAAAATTTATATCGCCTTTCCTTGGATAAAGGTCTCAAGGTTAATAAAAACATGTACTACAATGATATCTGGCTTTTGTGGACTAGCTGTTAGTCTGAAGGTTAGAATCTCCTTCCAGTGGTCTTTTCTTACATCACTACTCCATTGAAGAGATACTGGTTCACTATTCACACTATATTATACAGCACAGAGAATGAGGTGAATCAATATCACACCTCACTTAGGGGATGCAACAGGTAGTGCCAACAGTAATCTCAGTCCACCTTCCCATTCCTGTCGTCGTTGATGTTGGACCGAACCATGGCGACCGACCTGAGCAGCTCTTCGGGTTCGCCGTCACATAGCGCAAGGAGGCACATCTCACCATTTTGATGGCGATGGAGATGTGGCAGACCTTGACCTCGCCGCTTTTTTCTTAGGCAAGCGTAATAAACCCATATTACAGTGCTTGCCCGGTACCTTCGGCGAATTTCTTGCCTGTAACCATGTTTGTGTTTCCCTCCATCACGTATATGCATATGTGTATGATGTATATGTAAAGTGCAGTTGCAGCAATCTACCTAGCTGGGGGACAAAACCATGTGAAATCTGACAGACATTTTGATTCAAATTCATTTTTTTATCACAGGCATGGCATTTAAAAACATAGCATACATAATTTTTTTCTCAATCAAAACATTTTGCCACAGACATGGTTGAGTGACAGCGAAAGACAGCTGCTAATGTCACAAAGGGCTCCATAAGCATATACTGTATAAACCTGCTTTAAAAGCTGTATAGTGTGTGTATGTCTATATCCTTATGTCCAAATCACACCTTGCCAGAGCACAGCTCCGCCTCCTTATGTCCAAATCACACCTTGCCAGAGCAGAACTCCGCCTCTTTATGTCCAAATCACACCTTGCTGGAGCAGAACTCTGCCTCCTTATGTCCAAATCACACCTCCCTGGAGCAGAACTCTGCCTCCTTATGTCCAAATCACACCTCCCTGGAGCAGAAATCCGCCTCCTTATGTCCAAATCACACCTTGCCGGAGCAGAACTCTGCCTCCTTATGTCCAAATCACACCTTGCTGGAGCAGAACTCTGCCTCCTTATGTCCAAATCACACCTTGCTCGAGCAGAACTCTGCCTCCTTATTTCCAAATCACACCTTGCTGGAGCAGAACTCCGCCTCCTTATGTCCAAATCACACCTTGCTGGAGCAGAACTCCGCCTCCTTATGTCCAAATCACACCTTGCCGGAGCAGAACTCTGCCTCCTTATTTCCAAATCACACCTTGCTGGAGCAGAACTCTGCCTCCTTATGTCCAAATCACACCTTGCCGGAGCAGAACTCTGCCTCCTTATTTCCAAATCACACCTGGCTGGAGCAGAACTCCGCCTCCTTATGTCCAAATCACACCTTGCTGGAGCAGAACTCCGCCTCCTTATGTCTCCTTCCACAGTAACCTTTTTTTCTTAATGTCAAAGTGAACCGTTTAATTAAAGGTCAGTTTTGCACTAAAAACCATGTTCTTCATCAGCTTTAATGTTAATTTTCATTATTAGCTCTGACCAAATATGCATTTTCTCAATGAGACATCCCTTCATGACGCCTTAATTTCTGTCTCGTGTTTTTTGTATTTTGACTTATTTCACTTACCCCACTGCTGCCAAAACTTCACTTACTAGCTAGACTCTGCTAGAGGTTAACCGTGTGTAAGAAGCAATCCGTGAATAACTTGATATTTTCACGGGGACATTACTAAATGAATAAGCAAGAATATTACCTGCAATGATAAGCCATACTGACGCATTTTTACGTTTCATTGACGTTTCAAAAAAATTTAAGTACTAATCATACAACACAACCGTACAACCTTACAATACATTAACCATGCAATAAGTACAATACCCATATAAAATATGTTTTTGCTCACATTTTTAGTTTATGTTGGAAAGTTGTAAAACAACATGTCAACAAATGAACATGCTACTACTACATCCTTAAGATTATTAATACATATGATAACTAAAAACAAATGTACAGAGCAGCTTATTCTGCAGGCCTAATGCTTTTCTGCCAAAGGCATTAGGAACAATAAATAAATACTCAACTTTTGACCTCTAGTGGATTCTGAATCGAGTGAATCAGAGCACATGTTAACGGCAGGCCGTCCCAACAAAAACACAACGAAGTGCCTGTTACAGAAACGGACCCCTCGCATCTCCGATCAGGAACCACTGGTCCAATTTCAGCTCCTGTGACCTGGAAACCTGTCCTAAGAAGCAGGGATCATAAGGCAGGAAGCCCTGGACACAGGATGACACTCATGTCAAGTTATGCCAGGGCACCCACATTCAATTAATAACCGTGATGTTCACGTAGAACATGAGATTATCGTACAGCAGAGATCTAGCTGGAACAACCGGACTATTCGATCAGGAAATCGTCAGGCACTCTGGGAAGGGGGTGATGGATGGATGGCATGGGGTGGGGGGGTGTGAATGGACGGTGGCTGGGCCTATTCATCCCCACTCAGGCTCAGCACAGTGGCAGCTTTTGGACCCAGCTCCCGCCGAAGGAACATGTCAGACGCTGTTGTGGAAGGTGATCCCCTATGGGGGGGATCACCACCCCCAGCCCGCACACCGCTCTCCCAGTGACCCCTGTCACCTAAGCCCCATCCACACACACCCACAAACACGTCCTCGTGTCTGTTTACCTATCACCAAGTAGGGGGGTGGGGGGCGGATCAGCTTAACTTCCAGTTTAAAAAAAGCATTTCATTTAATGGTCCGAGAATGCATTTTTTTCAGCGTTTGATATCCTTATGGGGACACCCCCCAACAAAATAAGGTTAGAAAAACGTGCATACACACGCACATTAGCCCGTCCCTGAATAAGAGCGCCCCCCACCCCGAATGAGGCCTTTCAAAGGGCCATCCATGCTGCCCTTCCCATCTGTGGAAAGTGTGTTAGCACACGGGGTAATCCCCATTTTTAACAGGCACCCCACCTCAGCCGTTCTCACTGAGGAACTTCAAACGAGACAGTGCCTTTGCTAATCCTTTTATGGCGCTGTGTAAAATTGTCTGTCTCCAAATGGGCACAAAAGAAAATCAAACTTTTTAGGTATTATCTCTCTAGCGGGGGCTCCAGCAGGCTTCTTCCTCCATCACTTGTTGGTCTCGTTGCTGTTCTTCTTCTTCTCCTTGTTCATATTCATCTCCTTGTCTCTCGCTCTATGCTCCCTGTCACGTGAAGGCCACCATCCCGCCGCAGCGAGGAATCATGGGAGCAGTGGGTAATGTTTGAGGGCGCTTCGACACCCACCCAGTCCCAGTCTCCGTGCTCTGAAAGGCAGGTTCATTCACACTTTCATGGCCCAAAGAGAACATTTCCCTCACACTCCAGTTAAATACATTTGAGGTCTGCTCTACCCTTCAGTGTTTTGGGAATCCACCCCCTTAACCTGAACAGGCCTTGAAGCAAGGCTGCACTTCCTCAGGTGTCATATTTTTAAGGTGGTGGTGGGGTGGGGGGGTGTTAGTCATCATCTATAAAGTTACAGATCACAGGTGTACAGGTTTGATTACAGAGGGATGGGCAGGTGCACCACGGCTGGTTAAAGGGCTGAGGCTGGTTCTTCAGTGAAGTGAACTAAACGAGGGCCCTTTGTGACTCAGAAGAAGATGACAGGAGAACCATTTGACAGATAGTCAATTAAATAAATCATACTAATCTGTATTTATCCCAAATTTCCCTCCAGGTATTTATAAAGTAAGTAATTAATTAAGTAAGTAAGTAGGTGTGTCTGTATGTGTGTGTGTGTGTGTCGCTCAATGTGATAAAAACCTGTTATTTTGACATTTTTCAGATCCAAACTAAATACAAAACTAAAAATGCCAAAAGTCTTGTATTTTGTTACGGTTATGGTTAGGGCTGGACAGGAGTTAAGTTTTCCCCATTGAACTGAATGGACAATCCTCACAAAGATATAATTACAAACATGTGTGCATGTGTTTATCTATCTATTATGCTGTCTGCCTGATGAGGTGTTATAATAAAAAATCTACCCAGCAATTATTCCAGTAGTCAAGTACTCCAGTCGTTGTTTTACAGTTAAAGCAAAACAGCTAACTTAAATTAACAGGGCACTTGCAGAAAACCAAGATACAAGGTTGTGGGTTTGCTTTCAACATTGGTAGGGACCAAATCAGCCTCAAACCACGCATGGCACTCCTGCAATATTGGTAGGGACATGACTCTAATGTCCATACCCAAACCTACGCCTTTGACAAGATATCATTCTGGTCCTTCATTATGTCAATTTGGTTTGTCTTGACCTTGAATTACCTTGGCCTTGAATGGGTAACGTGTGAGATGTCAGGTAATGGCAAGAACACGGAGCAGTAGTGCATAGAAGCGGAGGCCAGATGGAATTTTCCACGATCCCCGTGACGACGCTCGGCTTCGGCCCCTTCTGCTGTAAGGCCAGCTGTACTGCATCTTTATTTCAAACAAATAAGTGAAATTTTTTGCCGGCTGCGGTGCAGATACACAGCCACTCTCTGTCTACTCCTCTGCCGGACCCTGGACGAGATCCAGCTCACGGAAGAGAAAAACAAAATTTCCAGGCCTGCACACGGATGCCGTTTGTGACAGTCACCCATGTCTCTCACTCGCGACGCCTCTGGAGAAATGGCACGCGAGTGAGCAAAAGCACACCCACGTGCAATATCATAAAGAGCGACCGCAGACCGGAACGGCATGGGACGCCCAAAAAATGGGCTGAATCCATCGTCGGAAAAATGCATTCGATAGACACATTACAGCTCGCTCACCCGGGGGGGGGGGGGGGGGGGGGGGTGTTTCTGTGGGTAGCTACAGCTCCCGCGAGTACCCTTGGTGAGGACCCTTGGCGCATCTCCCGCCGCCCGGTTCTGATTCTGGGCCGCGGGTCGGGGAGGCAGGCTGACAGGAGTACTGTGCAGCATGATCTATTACACAGAAGGACTCATGGCTGGGCTGAATTAACAGCCAGCCTCACCAAAAAAAATGGGGAGGTACTATTACCAAAGACCGCCAACTGCACACATTGGATGGGCTCTAAATCTTCTGAGGACCCCCTGCCCCCAAAAGAAAAGGCCATTACGGATACCTTGCATAGAAGCCCCAGAAATGGCTGAACAGCCCCCTACACTAACACAGACAACAGCCCTGAATAAACACCTTAGTTCTCCAACCCCCCCCCCCCCCCCCGCACCCCCCTCCCCCGCCCCCTCCCCCCTGCACCACCCCCCCCTCCCTCCCCCTCCCCCCCCCCCTCCCCCCCCCCC
>JAODKM010000075.1:16004730-16018922 GCA_026780845.1 Petrocephalus sullivani
AAGGAACAAAAAAGAACAGGTAGCAGGGCTTCCACAAGGGGAAAGAAGGAACAAAAAAGAACAGGTAGCAGGGCTTCCACAAGGGGAAAGAAGGAACAAAAAAGAACAGGTAGCAGGGCTTCCACAAGGGGAAAGAAGGAACAAAAAAGAACAGGTAGCAGGGCTTCAGGCGGTTCATCTAACCCACTGAGTGCCGAACATTACAAAGCACATCAAATCTATGATTATTAAACCATTTACCAGACACCCTTATCCAAGATGACTAACAGCCGCTTACACAAGTCGCAATAACACGGCTTAAAGTGGAACGCCAATCAAACATTACATTCAAAGCTGTACATCAGACGCTGTTGATGATTAACAGAACGGCAGAGGTGGCCAGATCTACAAGGCCTCCTTATCCAATCGGCGGAGTTCCGGAATCTCCCTTAGCCTCCTGCCGCATTCTCTACAGGGGAGCGACCTAGATGAGATCGGCTGGATACTGGCGCGAGTGTTTTGCTGAGTAGCTAATTAGATGGAGACGCAGGCGAGAAGGCCTCGGCGGGAGCCTGAACGGCGGAGGGTGCACAGTGAGCGGACGAAGCCTGTTTGTCCTCAACCCGCCCCTGTTGTGATGCTGACGCTCTGAGCCATTGTAAAGCCACTAAGGGGTAGAGTGCCTTGTTTGCTCAGAAGTTGCCAGCACTTTTACATTTAAACGAGCTTGCCCCCCCCCTCACCCACACCATCATCAAAGTCAACTCAATTCAAATATTACCAGTGTTAGCATATGTGAGGGCACTGTCAGTCACACACTGCCCTGACCCACTTACCATTGGTTGCTGCGTAGGCTGCTTTTGGGCTCCCATTGGGCTAACCCTGACAGTGATTGACAGGGCATGGAGGTTTTCAAGCCACATTTCCTCCTTCTTTAAATCTTAAACACTAATAATTATGTACACTCGAAAGGAATACTTGGACCAATCAGAGAACACACAGAGATCAGCTGACCCAGGGCAATACGGCGGGTAAAAAAAAGCATTGAAATATGGCATGCTATGAGCAGCTAGGCACCTGTTAAACTTAGAGATGAATCTTTCTACAATTGCACAGGAGAAAAAATAAGGCAAATATCACATTTAAAATTATAGAAAACTAAAAATGCCCCCAAACTCTGAATTTGGCTTCACTTGTCACCCCTAAAAAAACGAAGTTGTTTCCCTCCCAAATATCAAACTCTCTCCTACACCCTTGCCTCCAGTGTACTTCAATATCTGGCCGAATCAGAACATTTCCTGTTGAAAATATAATGAGACGTCAGTTTTTTTTTTTCATTTAAGCTGAAGCTGTTCCAGGTGACCCGCCGACAGAGATTGCGCGAAGTCGACTGAGAGTCTGAAAAATGACCTGCTCCCTGAGCCGACCCACGTTATTTTTGCCCTGGGGTTCCTTTCTTTTCCGCTACCACCCGCACAGCACAGTTGGTAACTAATGGTGACAGCGAAGGCAAACATTTACCTTCCCTGTTGTGTGAAATATTTCTGCTCGCAGACATCTCCAGACAGGATGAACGGTCACAGCACAAAAACACACGTAAACCTTGACATGAGTGGCGTACTTGTCTTTTTTGGGGGGTGAGGGATGGGCCTGTCTCTGGGAGGGAGTTCAGGAGCGAACTAAAGTTGCAGACACACATACACACACACAGACACACATACACACACACAGACACACAAGCACAAAACCAGTTCCCAACCCCAGAGTGACAGAACGGCGGATAGTGACGAAGATTAATTGGGTTTCAGAAAGAGCTGGGTCACTTCAGCAAATGCCGGGGACTCAGACGCCAATTAACAGATTACTTCCCCGGATGAGAGCGAGCGTCGCTTGTCAGTCAGCACCGCCAGGGATGGGCAGGAAGGCAAGGACAGCTATGTACCTGGAATGTCAATGGTGCACAAGGGGCCTCAAGGGTGGGACTGTGCGGAAGGGAGGGGGGGGGACGCACATGGACCACAAAGACTGCCCCCCCACAAGCAAAGGCAGGTCAGTTTGGGGAGCACCTCTGTGCTGCCTCATTACAGGCTGCACATAATGGCCCTTAAATGATGTGTATGAATGTCATGTAAAAACAACATGTATAAATAACGTGAACTGTATTTCACTGATTCGGAGCTGAACGGCCCCTCATCACTGACCTTTGCTGACCAATGCCCCCCAAATTCACGGCTCATGAGGTGGACTTCTAATCAATGTGAATGCATCACAAGTGCAAAGTTCTTGCATCTAATAAGAAAATACCAAAACTGCATGTCTGCTTTCCCAGTGTGTCTTACTCTTCATGGTAATTGATGACATTAAGCTACCTAGACACTTCCGTAGCATCTCTTTGACATTCTCTGAAACCCAAGACACCATATAATGCTGTATATTCATGGCAATATCAATCTGACAGCACTCGGAACCCAAATGATCAGATCTAGCAAGACCACCACTTTGCCACCTTTAGCCCTGCTTTCAGACCTATATGGCCGTGAGGTGATGACTCCGCTCTGCCATTCAGAATATCAGCTCAGCTTGGAGGGGGAGGGTAGAGGGTTGCGGCAGTGGTGGGTGGGGAGCCAGCAAAAAAAAAACCGAGAAACCAATTTGTGAGATTAAACATTTCTGGTGAAATCGGGTGATTCACAGAGCCGGATGGCAGCCGACGAACGGGCCTGCCTCCAGTGGGACCCGGCGTACCGTCAACCCGAAGAGCAGGGCTGTCTAATTATAGGCGCCAGACACGTCAAGGTCAAAATTGCATTTAAAGTAAAGGTTCACATTGCCTTCACACAGTGAGACCTCCCTTCCCCCGTCCTCTACAATGGATGCTCACCTGTCAGCTCAGAGTTTTCAGGCTCTTTAACAAGCTGGTCGAGGTGTACCTTGAACTATATTATACTACACTATACTATACTATACTATACTATACTATACTATACCCACTATTCCAGAAGGTACCACAAAACTTACAAGATAAGCCTCTGTCATTCTGATCTCGTGCCGGTGGGGAAGGGGTTTATGGAAGGCAGATGAGAGCAATTCACAAAGAATTAAGGGGACAGAGGAAATCCTTTGACATCACATTGTGTATTGGGCACAAGTGGCTATGGCCAGGTCTGGAGGAAGGGACACCTTTGCCACACATGTACATGTACTCGCATCTCACTGGCCAAGCTACAGGGCTGACAGGAGCCGGGAAGGGTCCAACCCGCAGAAAGCGATCATTTTTATTTTGGGACGGTAACAGCTGGCATGCAGTGACCTCCATCATCCATCAGGTTCCACTAAAGACAGTTATTCCTCAGTGTCTTCCTGTGCCACATGACGCCAGGAGGATTACGGATTGGTCTGCGGAGGTAGGAAACTTACGTGCTTCAAATCAAGCCCATCTGGAGCGATGTGCCGTGACTGGGGACTCAAGGACAGGTCTCGTCAGCGCCTCCTGCAGGCGGTGAATCAGAAGCACCTCGATGCCATCTAGGCCAGGGATGTTTACTCTGAGACTGTTGTACTGTCTGTGTGTGTGTTGCACCTCAAGGTGGTTGGCTTCCCATCACTGATCAAAAACAGGCAGAATTCCACACTCTCCAGATGTCATAGAAGCAGGTAAGCTGTTTTCATGCGTGGTGTGTATATGTGTGTGTTCATAAGCTCGAATCTGTGTTAGTAACTCCCCCCCATTCTGGGTCTTCGTGATCGTACTTTGTCTGCTCAGGCAGTCTCTCCAAATCCACCACACTTTTGGGCCTCTTTGTCGGGATGCCCTTTTTGCCATTTTCCCTTTATTTTCCTTAACTGACACCAAGTCACGCGAGGTCAAGCCCGCCGACCGCCTTCATTCTGTTTTCCTGGAGGTGGGCTGTAGTTAACCCCTTTCTCTTTAGGTCGCCCCCAAAGAGCTGTGGACAGACGCATCAGTGGAGCAGCTAAGCCTCTGCCGGCGGGAGCGGTACGTGCTCCTGTGCCAGAGATGTCAAGGATCCGTTTTGGTCAACAGGAAATACCGGGGATCGTGCAAACAAAGGCACAGGACCGTCTCCCTCCGGCCCCCCAAAGGAGCTATCGACACCTCGCCATCGTCCCATTCATCCTCTGGCGTGCCTGGGGACGATTACACAGCCAGGAGGTGGAAGGCTCATTTATTAAATAAATGGTTGAAGGTGGCACGCTGGCGTCATTACAGGGTAAGGCGCACCGCCGGCGTGCCTTGTGAAGTCATGAGGGCCCGCTTCATCTCGGGCTGCGTAATTGGCACGTCGGCCAGAAATTACCATATATGTTGCTGGGGTGAACGTGATACGCGTCTCCTGAGAAGCTCACATGTGGTTTGCTGGCGCTCAGGTCAGCTTGCTTGCACCTGCTATCCAGGAGGCTATAAAGTATTAATTATAGTCTCACGAACAGGTATAAAGCTGTCTAGGGTATCAGGGAGATGGGGGCTTGTTTATGTTTTTTGTACATTTTCGGCCTGCTTCTTTTTCTGTGGCACTTGTAGTGGTTTTAGGGGTGGGGTAAGGTGGGACAGGTCCAGGCCCGTGCCTGAGCTCCCTGGCCAGCCTGACATTAACCCCCCCCCACCACCACAGTCCCTGGCACACTTTAAGGGAGCTGTTTTCTTTATAAAACACTTGCGTAGAGCGAACGCCTGCAAGACGATGACGAACCCCAACTGTGAGCACCTCAGTAAAAGAGCTGGGGGGGGGGGGCAAAATGAATGATAGGATGGGAAAATTTTCATCAGAAGAACAAGGAGCAATTATGATGAAATGGTGTGGCACTGCTTCTGCCTGGGCTCACCGCTATCCCCTGCCACACTCCCACGGCTCCCTGGGACCGCTATTAATATTAAGTCGGCCAGGAAATCTAGGGAAAAAAATGTGTAAACAAATTGTTGTTAATTTAAACCTCAAATGTCCTGGGCTGAGGGAGCCTGATATGAATCACTTATGTTTCCATTTGTATGAGGTGGTAAAATGATAAGATGCAAAAGGCTTTGATATGTAAATGACAATGTGATGTCAGCATATCATTTGTATGGAGTTCTGGTCTCCTTAGGAGGTGTTTTCTTTAAATCTCACAGTCAGCACCTTTTCTTTCCTACTACACTATATTTTCTATATGTCTATGATGTGTCAGTGACGGATATGGCACAGAGCCTCCTCACAAGCTCCTTTGTATACATCTCCATTACAGACATTTTTTATTACCAGAAAACAGATGAGCACATTTGAATAAAATTCTCACTCTTTGTAGACAGGTGATGATACGGGGAAAAAAATATTAGAAAAAGCAAATATTTTGTGCCTTAATAGGCCAATAACAGCAGTTAGCATAGTCAGAAAGCATTTGGCATTTATGGTAACTTGCTAAATGATCAGCTAACTCACACTACTAACTCTCAACTACTCAATAAACAGTTAAATCAGCCATGCTCAGTTAGGCACAGGTGGGCAGGTCACAGTGAGCCCTAGGTAGCTTCCCATATCTCATCAGGCCCTCTGTTCATCTGCAGGTTGTCACGGAAACCCTCCACCCCCCTCCCCAGGCCTTGTGTCTCACTGCTTCAGTTGCCTCTTTTGAGGGTGCTGTGGGTCGGCAGTGCTAATTCCTAAGTATTATTAGCCTGGACCTAAAGTGTACCACCTTTCTGTATGTGGTGATGCTGTTATGGGATAATGGGTAGTGTGTAATCAGAAAGTCCCCAGGTCAGGCCCTGGCCGCAACAGGACAGTCACACGTCTGTGGGCCCTTGAGTGAGTCAGTGCTGCAAACACCCTGCCCCTGCGCTGTAACCCCAAGCTAGCTCTCACCTGTATATATGGCAAGAGGTATGCAAAGATAAGCATTCCATTGGACTGCAAATGGCAAAAAAGGCATCTTAATCTCATTTATATCCTTCCGGCATTAAGGTTTTGACTGGTTGGCGACCTGGAGAGCTGCTGATGGATGATAGCTGTACTGCCATGCTTTTTTGGCTGCACATTATCATGATTCCCTTACTCCCGGGTCCCGCAATTCCAGTCTTGGAGGGTCAGAATCAAACACAGTTTGCAGTTGTCCAGGTTCAAATACACCATAATCAGCTAATTAGTAGTTTAGTAGGTGTTTTTGAAAACCAGAAAACCAGAGCTCTGAAATAACCTGGGAAATATTTTCTCTGGAAAAATCCGTGAAATTATAATAGACTAGAATTCCGTCTGTCCATCCATCCATCCATCCATCCATCCATACTTCCAACCATCCATCCATCAATCTATTCTGGGATTCCTAGCAAGTGATTCCAAATGTAATGTGAACAAGAAGGATAGGGGTCAGGTTTTGGTTTAACTGTTTTTCAGTATTCTGTTGTACTTTTTTTGTCAATTTGCTGGAAACGACATCCATACTTTCCCTATTAAGGGTCGTGGGGGTCCAGAACCTATTCTCGAAGCTATGGGTGCAAGGCAGGGAATAATCCAGGATGGGGCGCCAACCAACTGAAGAGAGTGGGCAAAAATCTGTCCCTCAGAAGGCACAATAACTTTCACCCCAGAAAAATACATTTAAGTACTAGTCCAAATTAAGCAGAGATATATGGCCATAATTGTAACTGTGACTTCTCTGTTCATTTTCTGACTTGGAATACAGTGCTAATGTGAAGAAGAATGATCTCCCTTTCTTTGCTCTTTGTAACTCTCGAAGGTCATGTTTAATCCCCCTGCCCATAAAGCGCCGATCCCCTCCCTGCCCCGGCTTGCGTGCTCCAGAAACATGGACCCCACCGACCTTGGCCTTTGATCAAGGGGCCCATCCGTCTCCAGAGGGATGACACCGCCGGCCAGACCATCCAGGCTCCCAGGAGCCTCTGTCCTGGGTTGTCTCGGCGACGGCCGCACCTTCTCCTGCTTAAGGAAATGAAGGACGCTTAAAGTCTCACCTTGGGTAGCAGCTTCCCCTGACGGACAGGCGCGTTGTATGAGTCATGGCCGTGTGCTGACTCCCCCCACCCCAACCAGCAGCACCTCATCTCTCTGGCTGTTTGATGACAGGCTGCTCAGGAGCGACGTGGACCCCGCCCACCATGCGCCACAGGTGAGCCCATCTTGACTGAGAGCAGCTGTTCGAAGGCCACGGACGGCGCTGACTGATCGGCGATCGTGCTGTGACGGGGTGGCCCTGCTCCAGCGGCGGTAAGAATTCCGATCGAGGGCCGAGGTACGCATTACCTCAGATGCCTGACAGTTATCCGCGCGAGATGGTGTCAACCGTGAGCCTGTGATGCCTTCAGACCCTCAGAATGGATCAAACGGAAGGACTGTAAAAACACAGGCGTATCAATTCACGGGGTATCGCTGGCTGAGAGCGCAGCACTTCTCTGGGAATCGAATGTGTCTCGACATGAAAATGCATGGCGCACAGTAGCAATTGCCTGCGTCAAAACTTACGGCTCTTTCTGGTGTGCTTACCCATCATACAGCGAAAAAACCTTGGGACATACCTGGGTCATTCGTTGTCAAATCAAACTCAGGATAAGCTGTCTGGCATAGTTGAACACATCGTCTGTTCCACAGGCCGCCCAGTAAAAGCCATTTGGTTGATGCGAGTTTTAATTTACAATAAGAAAACATTAAAACGTTTTTTTCCCCCTTGGGTATTTCCAAGAAATGTCACGACCAACACTGCCTCATGTTTCCTCAAATACACAGTGGAGCACATAAGTCAAAATTTAATTCCATTATTCTACGATCCGATGACGCAATGCTTACTGAGAGGTTCCTCAGCAGAACCTGGAAAGCGATGAGGCCAACGTGGGCCAAGTGCTGGGAGTGCAGGGATTCGGGTGACGTGTTCGACACCTAACGGCGAAGGAGCCTGCCTCTCTGCAGATTAAATGGCACGTCACAATTTACAGCGTCCTTCTGAAACCATGAGCTGGACAAGAAAGGCGCTGAGTTTTCCGGCTCCATCCCATTAAGCCCGAAGCCCCTGGCAGAGTGCAGAACACTCCGCCGGCATGGAAGAGGTCCTTGTGGGACAACTCCTTTTCATAGCCCCTGAATGCGTGGCTGATTCACTCGCCGCCGTGCCATTAATCAGACAGCAGATGTGCCTGCGTCACATGGCGGCTGGACGTAGGGGTCCTCGCCAGGCTTCGGGAGAGCTACCGTGTGCCCCCCTTTACCGCCCCTCCACCACGGCTTCAGAGTGGGACCGCCGCAGGAAAAGCAATCAGATCATCTCAATAGCAGTTTGATGATTCCACCCCCCATCCCCACTGTCATGGCCATTTTTAAATGCTGCTCCCTCGCATCTGGCTCAGACAGCTACTCTCTTCGAGGCGTGCGTGTCGGTGAAGGATGCCAGACACTAGAACGTTACTCTGAGAAGCACCTGAGCAAACTGAGCAAAGAGTCAAATTATTTTCCAAACGATAGAAGGTCCTATCTTACCTGCTCAGTCTGACCTCATTGGCACGCAGTGACGTGTGCCACTTTATGTCAGTGATTAATGAAAAAGCTTGCCTCGGGACATGGGACTTTGCAATCATAGGTGCTCAACTTCCCCACCCCCCCAACTGGCACTAACTGTTATTCATTATATCACCATTCATCCATCCACTCCTCCATCCCCCCAGCCACCATGGTCAGGGTCAGAGGGAGCCTTGGGCATAAGGCACAAGACGGGATCCACCCTATACAAGACACCAGTCAATCACAGTGTTAGAATATGTGTTTGTCTGTGTGTATCTGTGTGGTTTTGTATTTACCGCATTGTGGGAACCTGTTACATGTTACTTGTGGGGGCATTACAAAAAAATCTGTGAATCAAAAATAGCCAAAAGTCTTGTATTTTTTTTTATTACTTATGGTTAAGGTTAGGACTGGTTAGGGATTAGGGTTTTCATAGTTAAGATTAGAGTAATACCCATAGAAAATAATGAAGAGTCCCCACAAAGATATAGATGCTTAAGCTTTACGCGTGTGTGTGTGTGTGTTATGTAAATATTACATTGTGGGGATCAAATGTCCCCACAATGCGATAAAAACCTGTTATTTTGGCCATTTTCAGTCCCCACAAGGGGAAACTCAATTTTATAAAAATCTGTCACTGCAATCAAAAAAGTAAAAATGACAAAAGTCTTGTATTTTCTTTGGTTACTGATGGTTAAGGTTAAGGCTGGGTAGGGGTCAAGGTTGTCATTGTTGGGATTAGAGTTATGCCCATACAAATTAATGGATGGGTCCCAAAAAGATACACTATATTGCCAAAGGTATTGGGACACCTGCCTGTACACACACATGAACTTTAATAACATCACATTCTTAATACATACGCCTTAATATGGAGTTGGCCCATGCTTTGCAGCTATAACAGCTTCAACTCTTCTGGGAAGGCTTTCCACAAGGTTTAGGAATGTTTATGGGAATTCTTGACCATTCTTCCAGGAGAGTATTTGTGAGGTCAGGCACTGATGTTGGACAAGAAGGCCAGGGTCACAGTCTCCATTCTAATTCATCCCAAAGATGTTCTATTGGGTTGAGGTCAGGGCTCTGTGCAGGCCAGTCAAGTTCCTCCACACCAAACTTGCTCATCCATGTCTTTATAGACCTTGCTTTGTGCACTGGTGTGCAGTCATGTTGGAATAGGAAGGGGCCATCCCCAAAGTTGGGAGCATGAAATTGTCCAAAATGGATTCATATGCTGAAGCAATTTGAGTTCCTGTCACTGGAACTAAGGGGCCAAGCCCAACCCCTGCACAAAACTTTACACTTGGCACAATGCAGTCATGCAAGTAACGTTCTCCTGGCAACCGCCAAACCCAGACTCGTCCATCGGATTGCCAAACAGAGAAGCGTGATTCGTCACTCCAGACGACATGTCTTCACTGCTCTAAAGTCCAGTGGCAGTGTGATTTACACCACTGCATCCTACACTTTAATAATAATAATAATAATAATTTATTAGTCCCCGTGGGGAAATTGCCTTCTCACCTCCCAAACCTTGTTCTCCATGAGAGCAAGCTTGGCTGTGAAGGGCAGCCACCTTGAGGGGCACCCAGGGGTGCCCACGGACGTGCCAAGGCTGGGCTTGAACCAGCCTTCCGATCACAGGCACAGAAGTTTAACCCACTGAGCCACACGCTGCCCCTTGCATTGCACTTGGTGAGGTACAGCTTGGATGCAGCTGCTCAGCCATGGAAACCCATTCCACGAAGCTCTCGACGCACTTGAGCTAATCTGAAGACCACATGAAGTTTGGAGGTTTGTAGCTATTGACTCTTTTGTAGCTATTGGCGACTTCTGCACACCGTGCCCCTCAGCATGTGCTGTCATTTTACGTGGCCCACCACTTTGTAGCTGAGTTACTGCTGTTCCCAATCGCTTTCACTTTGACCGTGGAATATTTAGTAGTGAGAAAATTTCATGACTGGACTTACTGCACAGGTGGCATCCTAACACGGTACCATGCTTGAATTCAGTGAGCTCCTGAGAGTGATCCATTCTTTCACAAATGTTTGTAGAAGCAGTCTGCATGCCTAGGTGCCTGATTTTATATACCTGTGGTCATGAAAGTGATAGGATACCTGAATTAAATGATTTGGAGAGGTGTCCCAATACTTTTGGCAATATAGTATATGAATACAAACATTTGTGTGAGTGTGTGTGTGTGTCTTTGTGTGGCACGTCCGGCTCTGTGTGTATGGAGTCTTCTTTGTTCTCTTCTCTGCTTGGACATGTTTCCACTAGGTATTCATTGATTAAATGGCATGCTTGTATTGCCCATTATTTGAGCCTCATGACAGACTGACTTCCCATCCAGCGTGCCCCCAACTTCATGCCCTGTCCGTCCAGGGATAGACTCCAGGCCCCCATAACCCTATACTGCGCAAGCAATTATGTATAAACCTACTTGTTATCTTCAGGAATTTGAATATATACTGCTAAACAATTCAGGATTCTGTTTTACCCAGATAGCCAGAGGGTGAGTTACATGTTACCCACAATTGGGGATGTGTAACATTAAGTTAAAAGTTTGATAGGCTGATTGATAGTGTTGTAAAAAATCAGCCAGCACAGGGCCTTTCTTATCATATCCAATATGATACTTGCTCTTTGACATTATGCGGTTTCCAAAGGCACCCAAAAACCTTGCTGAATACCCAGTACACCCCTCATGGGCACTCCCACACCCTCCTCCCGTCGTCACCACCATGTGCAAGCTTTTCACTCTGAATTGTTTTTACTGACGTTCTGAAATCTCATGTATTAACTTTCAGTGTCAGTTTGGGCCCAGTGCTTCATGCTGCCCTGTCCCCCTTGAGGCCAGCCAGTGAACTGCGGCTTCCACATAAAACGCAAATGAACATCCCCAAGGCTCAAGGAGCAGAAACGTGCCGCTGATCCCCAACAACCCTGGGTTTCTGCTGCAGGGTACTGATGGGAGAGCAGCCCTCTTTAAATAATGAGGTTATGGGATTTAAGCTCAGCGGAACGCTGCCTCAACATTCTGTCCTGTAACTGAGTCTGCATCAGTTCATCTGTACAAAAAAGACCTCAGCCAGGCTGACACCCATGTCTCAAAAAATGTAATCACCCCACCACAAGTAAATGACTTCTTTTCATTCTGTATTGCTGTTATTGGCTAAAACATTGGTTCTCTTAGTTAATACTTATAAACAAGGTTGTGAGTCAGTAATATACATTTACCATGACAAGTAAAAACTTCCATTGTTGTCCCCCACCTCACCCTCTTCCAAATGGTGGTAAACAGCATGTTCTTAGTCCCAATCCCTCAATCTGGGACCAGAACATCTGAGACACCATAAGCAGACAGGTTTAAACCTTTAATGACGATCCAGGCCCAGAGCGGCCTGTGAAACCACCGACGGTGTAATTTAGCCGGAGACGCTGGACTGGGGTTTTACCCGGCTGCGGGGATATCAGTAATCGCCTGCAATTATGTCTAAGTATTGTGATGCGCAGGTGAATCGCTGTTTATCATCTCCAGCGTGGATAACGGTGCATGGACATTAAAGGAATGGAATTCGAGTTTTAATTGCGCTGCCGCTTTACGAAGTGCAGGTCCCGGTATTGATGAGGGTATAATTACAGCCTTGCTGCGGCATGCTGACCGGGGGCGGTGGGTAGGCGGGAGTTAGCCTGATGTCTGATGGGGTAGGATAAGAATTTTCTGGTTTCTCTGCATAGCTGTCTGGCATGTCGCAGTCGCTACTTGTGGAGCATCGCAATTGCTCTGCTGGGCAAGTGAATACAGAAGCTGTGCAAGGGATTAGAGCAGGCGAGGCTGCTGGCGAGTCTTCAGACACTACAGGGGCTTAAGCCGTGACCAGAAAGGTTGCTGGTTCAAGTCTCAGGAGATGTGCTGCCGTCCCCTTATGAACGCTTCAGTAGAATACAGAAAACGGTTAAATAAGTGCAATTATTTCAGTGCGGCTTACAATACAACACTTGCTGAATGCTAGCTAAGCGTCATACTAGCAGAGAAATTAACTAATTCCTTCAGTAAATATCAGATCTATGTTGCTTACAACAACTTTTATTTCATCTGATATGGATGAAATATTCTTAATGTGTCATAGCCGAATGCCAGACATACCGTAAACCTTATGGTCAAACATGCATGCGGTAAAGCTGTGTATGCAGACCAGGTCTTGCTCGGAAGATGCTTCCCTTTGTCTCCAGAAGTGAAGGAGCTGATGACAGTCCAGTGTAATCTGGAGCTGTGCTCCTATGTTCAAATCTTGGTCTCACACTTCTTGGAGGGAGGGAGGGCTGGGATGGCAGGTGTGTGTGGGGGGCGGGGGTGACATTTCAATATGCTGTCTATCAATTTGACTGGCAGCTGTCTCGTTTGCGTTAAAGGAGCTGTTAAATTGTTTTGCCTAATTTAAATTGAGAGCCTGGTGATGCAACATCCCCAAACGCCTCTTGACATGGGGTGCTTAGGGTTAAGGCGTTACATTCTCTGACAAGGTCGAGCGGCGTGTGCTTTTCCCCAGGACACCGTGCCTATCTTTCAATCAAATTGGCTCTCTGCAATCATGGGGTCATTGTTGCTGTCATGTTGTGGAAAATGCTTTTGTCAGGACCAGTGATGAATCACCTCAACCAGAGCTCAGATCCAATCTGGTCTTTTTTTCCTTCACCCCATTGGGAAAAAACAACATTCGATTCATTTTCCTGGCTCTTTCATGTCCGCTGCCTTTTCACTGGGACGCCGCCGTTCCGAGACACATTCACAGCGGGTCCTTTTCTTTCCGTGAGCCTCGCAAAGCAAATATCAGGCAGGGAGTTTATAAAAGGCCGGCTTTTACCTCACTCGAAGGTGCTGATGGCCAGGTAGTTTGTTATACTAGGAGAGGGGGGGACCAAACCGACAGGACTGGATAGTGGCTAAATTAAGTGGCAAAAGCTTTTAATTGCCCCAGCTGGGGACCGGTTCAGTGCTTTACTCCCTGTAGAACCAGAGTAAGACTGGACATGTGAACATGCAATATGAGGTCCGAGGTGACCCATTTCATAAGGCCGAAAAGCCTTGCTGGAAAGCCCGGGAACTGGCAGAGTCACATGCCCTTTCAAACGGAAACATGAGAGTGATTTAATATCACTTCGATTCCGCTCCCTAAGACATCACGCAATTGTATGCAGCCGAAATGCACCTGACGTTGCTCCTGACAGCTAGTTATCCACACTGCCATGACACGGTACCAGACACAGGCCGTTCTAGACCCTATGCCCTGTAGTTCTTCATATTCAAAATGTTAACCCTACTGCAGGCTGAGCCCCCTGAAGGGTCAAATCGTAGAATCGCCCTTGGCGCCAGAGCCTGGAGTTATCCCTGTTAAGGCTCCCTGCAGGCTCCCTGCTAACAAAGGCCCTCACACTATAAGGGACATTGGCAAAGGCTCCTGTCACAATAAATGCATTGATCACAAGTGTATATAATAATATTTTTCTTTCTTTTTGCAATAAAAATCTTGATGTTGTCCATAAAACATGAAAAAGGAGAAGGCAGACGATGTACACATTTAGCCGTGGTGCAGAAACCTAGAAGCGAGCTGGCAAACAGGCAGAGAGCCCTCCGTTAACGATTTTGTCTTTTATGACATCATTAACTTGTTCCCCTTTAAACGTCCGACAGGCGGGTCGCGATCAGACCTGCAG
>JAODKM010000075.1:16021756-16033462 GCA_026780845.1 Petrocephalus sullivani
GTAATTTGGTGGTGGGGGGGGGGGAGGGAGTCGCGGGGGGGGGGGGGGGGGGGGGGGGGGGGGGGGGGGGGGGGGGGGGGGGGGGGGGGGGCACAGGGGGCCTGGCAGAGCCTGAGTGTTGCCTCCTACTGTTCCCCTTATGACACCACAAAAATGCTCACAAAGTACAATAACGGCAATGCCATTAGTGTCACTTTGTTACAAGGGACTCCATCGGCAGATTAGGATATGGGGCACTGAATAAAAAGAAGCACTTTCCTACTGTTATGCACAATACCTCGACCCAGTCTGCACTGCGATACATCCCTCAGCCCCGCCAAAAAAGGTATAATCACCATTAGTACATATGTAGGACAATGCTGACTTGTTCACACGAGACCTTTATGAAGATAACACTGTGAGCAAAGCCACTTTAACTAGGATGTAAGGAGACCAAGCCCTTCGTGCCAAAGCCCACTAATAGTGTTTTAAAGCTGGTGTTTTGTTATGACACCTGCAGGTCACCTGTAGTGAGATATGCATCTAACCTCCTATCACTGCTCACTGTCATATGACCAATTGTATAAAGTATGGCCAGCTCACATCAGAGGAGCAGGTGACCACAATCATTTCTGCACGGTGTGGTGGGGAGGGAATGTGGGAGGTATCGGAGCAGGAAATGGTGTGAGGGACAGTTAAAAGATGTCTACAGGTATTAACCATGATCTCAAGACATCTACAGGTATGTACAGTGATCTCAACATAGCAACAGATATTTACCATGATCACAAAACATCTACAGGTATCTATGAGCTTGCTGTCAGGTGCATGTCTGTGTGTCTCATGGAAAGCAAGATGGGGTAGGCAACGCGAAGCATTCCAATGTACCTGTACTTGTGCAAATAAATAAAGGCATTTCATTTACAGTGATCTCAACACATCTACCTACTGTGATCTCTAGATGTCCACTGGCATTTAATGTGATCTCAACACATCTACAGGAATTTACCGTGATTTCAAGACATCTACAAGTACAGTACATAGAGGACATCTACAGTGACCTAGATACATTTTTCCAAGTAAAAGATTAATAAATTTAAATGAAATTAGCTTGATTCATTTGTGTTTTGCCACAGAATGACCATGAAAACCTACTGTGACCTAAAAGAACATCAGTAGAAGACTGCAAAGATAGATGAGGTTGGATTAATGGGAATTTCAAGAAGTTCTGTTTTATACATTAGTACTTTGTTGCAATAATCCTATCAAAATATTAATTAATTAATCATTAACTATTAAAAAATATTTAGTCATGAGGCCTTGGTTATATTTTCGATGAGTCACAAATTAGATAAGCTTACAATTATTTAGAAATCACTATTTCAGAAACACCTTGTCGCTAGTTGATATGTTGTTTTGAATGAATACTATGCGATTAGTTTTTTCATACAGTGTGAAGTACCCTGCAAAGCAAATGAGCAACTGTTTCACTTTGGTGGTTTCTTGCTGTTCAAAAAATAGCTTCAGAATAGTGGTATCTTTAAAATGACCATTTAAATTTTGTGTCTCTGTGTGGGGCTGTGTGTGTCCTGCAACAGACTGCCATCTCATCTAGGGTGTCCCCAGCATCGTGTCCTGTGCTTCCTGGGTTGGGCTCCAGGCTCACTGTGACCCTGTAAGTGGGTAGAAGATGGACGGAAATAAACCAGGTAGAAACCCAACACCCCCTCCCCCAAGCGCAACAGCACTGCCGGTTTCCACTGGCCCAGTGTGTGCTTCTCCAGGCCAGCTGCTATTTGTCCTACCTGACTTTGCGCTGCCTAAATATTACTGGAACTGAGTCCACAGTCAGCAAGAAAGTGTGGTTTTAAATGCTGCCTGGATGCTCTTGCTACACAGCGGTCCAGTTCTGATTATGTTCATGGGAAAACCAGTTCATTCATGGCAATCGATTGCCCACTGCATGTGATATTCACTGGAAAACAATTGCTGCAAGCATCCTTGACCATGAACATTGAATCTGAGGCAAAGGTTGCAAAACTTACTGGAATTAGGTGGTGCAACCGCTAAGCTTGCCTGCTCAAAGACCAGACAGGAAACTCCTGTTGTACTCTCGAGTGCAATAATTGGGCCGAATTCCTATGGCAAACACACAGCCGTGTGAAGAGATTGTAAGCTAAGTGCTTTCCTTTGAGAGAAAATGTTCGCCATGAAAATAGATAATGTAACACGGGTGCTCCAGTGGATGAAAACACATTGCGGGTTACCAGAAAACAGAACACGGATGATTAACTTAAGCTAACATGTAGCGCAAATTGGTGGCAAAATAAAGAAGTGGTGAGGATAACTGCCGCAGGATAATACCCAAGGCAACCCTACTTTTCAATTTGGAGCTTCTGTATTTATGTCAAACAAAAACAAAACAAAAATGTATATATCTCAGCAATTTAGAACAATTATAGATACAGTTGTAGCATGTCAAATTAAATTGAATATACTCCCTAATTGGCAAGACAAACATTTCTCATTTTGCGTGGTGCCATTTTTAGTCCATAATTATTTTTCTTAGTAAACCAGAATCCCAGACAGACCTTCTATATATAACACAGCGCCTATATATTATATATAAAACACATGGTGCACAGGACTGCGACTCTTAATGCAAATTCTGCAATGCAGAAATGTGATGGGATAAAAAACTAGACAGATGCATGTTAGCCATTATTCTACAGAGGCTTCCAAGTGTAGACTAAAGCCTCACACAATTAAGATGACATATCTACTAAATAAGTGTATGTGAGGAAATGTAAGTAAGTAGATAAGGGATAACACCATTAGCTCATAACCAGAAGGCAGCCAGTCCCATGAGGGAACTTTCCACAGTAATCCGGAGCTACTTAACCTAAATTACTCCCATGAAATATCCAATTGCTTTAATGGCAACATGACCAGGTGGCTTTAGTTAAAGGTGTCAGGCCTTTGCACATGACTACAAACAGTAAATAAAGTAATTATGGGAGGCATTGTCATGATTTATCTGCATTGTCATGTTACTAGAACATTATATTCTAGGAGTCACTGAATCCTGACCTGATGCTTGAAAGCTGTCTCATAAGAACATAAGAACTTAGAGAAATATACAAACGAGAGGAGGCCATTCTGTTGCACTACATTAACAGGAAGACTATTCCATACTCTAACTACCCGCTGTGTAAAGAAGTGCTTCCTCAAATCCAGCTTAAAATGTTCTCCCGCTAATTTCCACCTATGGCCACGAGTTCTTGCATTTGTACTTATGCTGAAATAACTATTTGGTTGAACAGCATCCAAGCCTGTCAGAATCTTATAGACCTGAATCATGTCCCCCCTCAGTCTCCTTTGCTCGAGGCTGAACAGATTTAGCTCAGCTAACCTTTCTTCATATCACAAAATGGTCTCATATGGTCTCGACAGCCTTGATGCTGCCAAGGAACCAATGGACAATAAAAAAACCACAGGACAATATTTTGCTTCATTATTTGCTTAGGGGTGTCCGTCCCCATGGACTTGCATGGCTGATGATAGCGACAAATCCCTTATAAGGGTGCGATGTTTTTGGAGACGAGTCTGGCTAAGCGCCAATAACTGCATTCTGCAGGACATGAGTGACTATGGCAGAAACTTAATCCCCCCCACCCCAGAGACAGTCATTATTACCATCCAGCTTGTCTAGTTTGGGACAACTAGCTACGAAATAATGACACGTGCGAATACCAATATTGGCAACACTGAACATGCAAGCACCTTAGCAGAGACGTTCAGGACTGACTTTGGTCGTAGTACCATCATCAAAGTAAAAGTAATTCCCTGGGATACAGCTACCTCCTGGTTGGATCGGGTGGGGGGGTTATGTCACGTAACACAGGGCGATCTTTCCATCGGCATTCCTCAAAAAGAAGTCCCACTCATATGCATGTCTGAAGCTGTGAAACTGTCTTCTCATCAAAGCAACGTGTATGTGAAATCTCATTCCTGCACAATAAAACACGCAACGGCAGCAGCAACAACAAACATTTTTGGCCCGTTTGACTTTACACAAGCATGACCCAGCTGCCGCTTCCACAGAACGTACTCGACTCTCCCCGAGAGTCGCTTTCATGCGCTGCTTCTTTTCCTTTTTTGTTTTTCTCCAAAGCCTTCGCATTGCGTGCGGAATCAAAGGCCGGTGTGTTATGTGGCGAGACACAACCAAGCAGCTAGAACGGCTCCTTGCTGAATTTCTCATGGTGGCTACTGTCTGCAGCTGAGCCATGGACATTTTAAGCCCATTTTTAAAAGTAAAATGAAACAAAGAACAAAGAGACAATGGGTACATATGATTAATGACTTTCCTTATTTGTGACCTTAAGGTAAAGATTTATTAGACCAGGCATTAGATCAGGTGACTTTCTGCAATAGAAAAACATGTGTTTTGCACTAGGTGAGCAGCAGTATCGTGTTAAACACCAGGCCAGTGAAACGTCTTGGTTAGCATATTAGCATATTTTAGCATTATTGGCCGAGATGTTTGTGCCTTGACTCTCTGAAGGCGATATCATATGATTGGCAGGCGGGCACAAGCTAACACAGCGCTTTCATCATGGGAGCAAAATGAAACAGATATATAAAGTGTGGCGGCTGCGGCCTTTCGTGTGCCGGCCTGCCGTGCTCGCCAGCGCTTTCGCCCAACTCAAAGGTACCGTATTCACTCCCGTTCCGTCTGTGGGAAGACAAAAGTCAAAGGACACGGTGATTAAGGGATCAGGAAGAATGAGGCACCTGTTGACAGGCGGAGTGAAGCTGAAACATGCCAACCCAAGTCAGTTTCAGCTGACTGGTGCCAAGGGGTGGGGAGGGAGATGGAGCTCCCTAGGGGACTCCCACAGGTTATCCACACAGAGCTCTACTGTCATTGGTTCAAGTACTTTTGCACGAGTCATGTGACATAGATAGAGATCAACTTTGCTGATCATTACATATTATACAGTTTTAATTATTTCCAATTTTTATGAGCTTACTTTTTCAAATAATATGACTTTTATTGTGTTTTACCTGGTGTATTGTACACCTGCTTATTTTTATTTTGCTTATCTATTGACATTTTACTAATTGTATTTGCTTATTAATTTAAATTTTTAAATGATATGCTATTGATGCCTGTGGGGTCTTCTCACCACCCACAACCTTGATCTCCATGAGAGCAAGCTTGGCTGTGATGGGAGCTGGGGGTTAAGGGCCTTTGCTTATTCATTTTTTATTATCAATTTGTTCCTTATGTAAAATGTAAACCTTATTAATGGTGTGTGCTAGTGTGGCCTAATGTACAAAAACATGGTACAAACATCAAGTAGTGGCAGCGAATTCTGGGGTGGGGACATAACAATGCAGTCCGATGCTAGGCTTAGCATTAGCAGAGTCCACTTTGAACCCCAAGACAGTGCCGTGTTAGTCAACCAACACACCGCACAGCAACCAATGTTTTAAGACAACTTTAGCTTCTCTGAAAGTCGAAACTATACATATGTGAGACATTAGGTAAATAAGAAATAAAATGTACTTTTAATTGCTAGGGAAGTTAAGTAAAATATGTTATTAGTCTTGTCATTTGTTAATGCAGTAAATATTTACACAGCCACAGAGTCGACATTAAATATAGGTGCTCTGTGACAGTAGTCTTTTTTCACATTCAGCAAATGGAAAGGCCTCTCAAATCCGATTAACGAATGCCGGGTGGTGCTCTGAAATCTGCAAGGCCCATTTTATGATTTAACGTTCCTAAAAAGTGAACGCGTCGTATTTAATTTGGTGCGTCTAGCCCAAGTGGGATGAGGATTACTCACAGAGACAGTAGTGGGAGATTAGGTCATGAGATTGATTGCTGATTGCAGGTTGACTATCACCGTGATGAGATTATATATTTACTGTACTGTACTTCCACTGAAAATATGCTCAGTGGCTATTTAATTAGTTATACCAGTTATAAGTTGTGTTATTATGTTATTAGTTATGTATATGTTATTAGTTATGTGGTACCAGGTAGGACCTCCTTTTACCTCCAGTACCACTTCAAGTTCTGTGATCTAGGAATCGTATTGAGATGTTGCGGCCTTCCTATTAGCTTTAACGAGTCTGGTTATTGTTCTCCGGCCTAGCTCATTAACAAAGTGTTTTCACCCAGAGAACTGTCAAGGACTGAATGTTCTTTGTTTACTGCATCATCGTCTATAAACTTTAAATGATTTAGGACTCGGAAATCCCTGAAGGGTGGCTGTCTCTGAGAAGCTGGAAGCACCATGTTTGAAACCAGCAATCACACCATGTGCAGAAGTGCTTAATTCATGCTTTCAATCCAGTCTGATGGTTAATCAAACAGTAACTGAACCTCTAGACTCTGTGGTGTGTGGAGGGGGTATGTGCCTCAGCGAGTTAGGACTCTCTACTCATGATAGAAAGGTTGCCAGTTCAAATCCTGGGCCCAGCACACTGATGTTGCTACTGAGCCACTGAGCAAGGTCCTTAACCCCCAATTGCACTAGGGGTGCTGCACGTTGGCTGGTGTCTAGGTTCCTCATGAAGAAGTGACAAGTGAAAAGCAAATTTCCCCTTGGGGATCAATGAAATATCTCTATTCTATTCTATTCTATTATAAACTGGCCACTGAGTGTATACAAGTAATCCTGCTGTTGATATCATAACAACAAAACATCCCAGCCTTTAGATTCATATCATTAAGGATTCCAATAAACATTTAAAACATAAACCAAATAAACAGGGTGAAACCTGAAAATCTGCAGACCTTCTCCAGAAACTCCCAGCTGTGTGGCGACGCTTTGGGATCCTTTAATTCCTAGCAGCGGGGCGTGCCGTGACAGCCCGTTCGCATTCCGCGCGCTCATAACTTCCTTTGTCGTGATATTGTTTATATAAATCTTTTTGCTCCTATTTGCTAGAAGACTACATGCGGATGATGTGAAGTATTTTAACCTTCCTTTTTTTGCTTTTTTTTTGCAGCAGGTCAGGACTTGATAAGCAAACAAAGCTGCAGTTCAGTACGTATGGTTCTCGGGACAGTGGGGTAAACATCTGGATGTTGGATGCACGGTGAGCGGGCTGGAGGACGGGCTGTTGCTCTGTGGTAGAGCCGACGTTAGAGATCATCCCGAAATGTGCCTTAAATTGGGGGGAGGGGGTTCTCAGTTCTCAGAAACATCAGATAGGGCATAAGTGCATGGGTGCCCATTGCTATGTATTATGCATTCTTCCTGTTTAAAGCAGATACAGACCACTTCCTGTTCAGAGTGAAGTTGGATCACCTCCTGTTCAGTGCAAAGATAAATAGCTTCCTGTTCAAAACAAAGCTGGATCATTTCCTGTTCAGAGTGAAGATGAACTGCTTCGTGTTCACAGCAAAACTGGTTCCCTTCCGGTTCAGAGCGAAACTGGACTGCTTCCTGTTCAGATTTAAGTTGGCTCACTTCCTGTTCACAGTGAAGATGGTTCACTTCCTGTTCACAGTGAAGATGAATGGCTCCCTGTTAAAAGTAAAGATGTATTACTTCCTGTTTAGAGCGAAGATAAATCTCTTCCTTTTCAGAGCAAAACTGGATCGCTTCCTGCTCAGAGCTGGATTGCTTCCTGTCCCACTTGCTGTGTTAAGACCCTTAAAGCTCGTATATGAAGGATAAGTAAGTGGAACAGGTGGGTGCGGGAGTTTCATTACATTTCTCATTACATACTATTATTAATCATCGTGTTTTATTGTTTATGCTAATTTGTGTATTTCTAGCAGTGGGAAAGTGAACTTGTGTCTCTGTGTTGCCCTATATAATGTGTATGTGTTTGTGTTTGTCTGTGTGCCTTGTTATGGGGGGCCTGCTGTCCAGGGTGCCCCCTATCATATGTTCTGGGCTTGCTGGGATAGACTCTAGACTCCAGAAAATGCTCCCATGCTAGGTAAGTTGTTACGGAAGACAGATGGATAGACGGGTGGATATAGCTCATTGAGATAATACCAAATAATAATTTCTGTTTATACATACCAATATTGGTTGCATTTGAAATATAATCTATATTTAGCTAAGCAAACATGAGGTATGAATTGTGTGATTGGAAGCTGTCCGGTTGCCGGCATCTGCCAAGGAGTGTGATGCAAACTCTCAGGAGGGATCAGGAACCTGACAAGAAGTTATCAGTGGTGCTATCCTGGAGCATCAGGGCCCTGCTGTAGCGTACCAGACTCTCAGTACAGGCACTGCTCCGAACGGCGATTAATTCCTCGGCGTGCGTGCCTGCATTCTTTGGCGAGTGTCTCAGAAAGGGCTGCCCGCGGATGCTGATAATTACTGTGTTTACCTCCGTGTTGTACTGCAGGTTATGAAGATTAACAGATACTATTCCTTCCAGATCATACCTCTGCCAAACCAGAATCAAAACTGTAAACGACGTGTCTATAGCACGTTGTGATAGCAAATCTGTTGTAGATCTTTATTTGATCACACAATGCATGTGTGATATTAAACATGCATATTAGCATAATAACACACATGAACACATTTTAATATATCAACAATAGCCCAATTGCTTATCTAGAAAAGGGTGGCTGGGAGCCAGAAAGTAGAATATCATACTGGGCTGGATGCCAGTCCATCACAGGGCATACACAGACACATACACATAATCACCCTTGCAGTCACACACTATGGGCAATTCAGAGACGCCAGTTCACCTGAGTGAATGTCTTTGGACTGCAGAATAAAATCAGAGTACCTGGAAGAAACCCATGCACCCTGATCCAGCTGGGTACATTTTCCCTTTAGCATAGCTAACATACACTGGCCACGAGTGTATGTTAATTAGCCAAACTGCCAGTCATGTGGCTGAAAGTGAATCCATACCAAATCACACAGACAGGGGGCGATGTGTAGCTCAGCAAGCTATGCCTTTGTGTCTGTGATTGGAAGGCTGCCGATTCAAAGGTCACATGTCCATGGGGACTTCAGCAAGGCCCTTAACCCCCAGCTTCAGGGGTGCTGCACACTGGCTGCCCCTGCGCTGTCACCCCCAAGGTTGCTCTTACCCGTATATGTGTCTGTATTATAGCATTATAACAGCTAAGGAGGCACATCAAAGTTGGTTGGTTCCAGGTCCGGTGATTCCCGCATCTCAGAGACAGCTACCTTCCTGAAATGATCTGTAGCAACGCCCCTTCATTAGGTCATTTTAAATAATTATATGTGGATAGATTTCCAGGAAATTGCACATTGTCTGTGGGTGTCAGGATGCTGCTGTCCATTTGTGAGGGACTCTGTGGGCAAATCTATCTAGTTAATAAGAGAGGTCTGAGGAGAATGGTCAGACTCATTAAAGCTATAAGGTGAAAAATAAGAGCTCAGTGCAACAGCTGTGTGCAGAAAAGCCTCTCCAAACACACAGCTCATCAGGCCTTGAAGCACTTCTGAGGGCAATAGAGGGTCCTGCCCAATTTTAGCCAAGTGTACCTAATGAAATGTCCAGTGAGTGCATACTGAGACCAGCACATTATTAATTCATACATTTCCTAGAATTGCCCATTCAGCTAAATGCTGCAGCAGGATACATTCTGTATATATCCAGTTTGTCCATGTATCCCATCCTGGTTTCGAGAGTGAACACCTGGTGGCCCCTTTATAAGCAGCTGGTAGGCAGCATCTGTCATGTGGAATCTGTCTACCGTGCCACAGTAAGGAAAATCACAACCAGTAAACAGGACAAGACAAAGGTTATCTATTCAAGTTACAAAAGGCTAACTTCTATACATGTGGAGAGTGCATCAAATGATGTTACACCAATATTGGTAAAAACTGAAGCAATTTTTTTTTAACAAAATCCATTGTGACTTCTGCTGCTATGGCTGGTGGGTAGGAACATGTGAATGGTATGGCACTGCGGCATGTGATGCTGTCGCCTCACACTCCCCCCCCCCCTCACTTTAAGACTGCAGCTTTGAATCCCATCCAAATACGTGCAGCGAGAAAAACTTGTGTCCATTGAGTGTGAGACCCGGGGTGGACTGGCTTGTGCCCTACGAATCCTGAGAGAGGCTCAAGGCCCCTCATGACCCAGCCCCGCGAAAGACGGATGGATAGGGACACTTCTGAAAAGGAAAGCCAAGGTTTTTCAAATGTCATTGCAGAGGACCCCGTTTTAAAGCTGGGCCTCCCAACCAAATTTCATTATGGTTTGGTTTCTTTTTATGTTTCATAAAGGGCCGATGAACAATAAGAGGAGAACCTATGGAGGCAAGGTTTATCGTCACTGTTTCTCAGGGATGCCGTCTCCGAGTCTTTGAGTGAGGGAACTCCCACACGGAGATGTTAGAAACCACTTATAAAAGGATTGGAGGTTCAGACGCGGCTCCCAAACAGTTATTATGTCAGATCAGGAGCTCCGGCCCAATCCGCCACTGATGGGTGTTGGGGGAGGGTGCTGGGAGATGACTGCAAAAAAAATGAAGAAGCACATCACACACATCGGAGGATGGGAGGGGGGCTCAGTGCAAGGGGCACAGATGCTGTGCCCCTTATAGAGCTGCTACCCCGCAACATCACAGATTACTCTATATTTTAACCCACCAGTTCCAGAGTAGACCATAATTTTTATACTGAGCACGTCACTGTGATAGGCACAGCCACACTTGGAAGTCGTGGAATGCACAGGTACAAGAGAAAAAAAAAAACAGGAATTTCTATCACATCTATGCCCTATGAGTGGAACAAATTTACACACCCGTTGGGGTGTAGTAAGAAAAAGGGTTCCGTAAGTGAAAATTTGTAAATTAGTCAAGATCAGCACCACCCTGATGAGCTTCATCTCCATCTATGAGGGAAACGCACATTCAAATGCTGTTCCCTGTTGCAGAAGCACGTCTCCATAAACCTGTGTCAGAACGCATCTGTGATCAGACCTGACAGCTTTGCGATGTTTTCGGTGACAGAGCGCCTCAGCAAAGTGCTGCAAAGAGGTGCTCATCTTTTATTCATTGGACCTTTTTTAACCCGTTATAACATGTGATCCTACTTGCACACGCAGCGTTTTAAGGACCAGTGGCATCTAAGGCCAAATGGATGCCAGCTCTGAAATTCAATTAGCAGAAACGCAGGCACACATGCGTGCGCACATGGATAAACAGCACATGTGATGTCCAGGCAGTCAAGCATATCATTTGCTTGTTTCGGAGGGGGAACCTCTGTCGTACCTTAGTGCCACTGATTAAAGAATCACCAATATGAGACACCAAAGTGTGTGACACTCAATGTACACTGCCTACGCCTTCATTGTGCTCAGTGTCACTGATTAAAGAATCACCAATATGAGACACCAAAGTGTGTGACACTCAATGTACACTGCCTACGCCTTCATTGTGCTTAGCGTCACTGATTAAAGAATCACCTATATGAGACACCAAAGTGTGTGACACTCAATGTACACTGCCTACGCCTTCATTGTGCTTAGTGTCACTGATTAAAGAATCACCAATATGGGATACCAGAGCGCGTGACACTCAATGTACACTGCCTACGCCTTCATTGTGCTCAGTGTCATTGATTAAAGAATCACCTATATGAGATGAGACACCAGAGTGCGTGACACTCTGTGTACACTGCCTACGCCTTCATTGTGCTCAGTGTCACTGATTAAAGAATCACCAATATGAGACACCAGAGCGCGTGA
>JAODKM010000075.1:16033562-16046592 GCA_026780845.1 Petrocephalus sullivani
TACACTGCCTACGCCTTCATTGTGCTCAGTGTCACTGATTAAAGAATCACCAATATGAGACACCAGAGCGCGTGACATTCCATGTACACTGCTCTACGCCTTCATTGTGCAACCAGCCATAATGATGAAACCTATCTTGCCATACCAGCTCTGACCACGTGACCTTAAGAATGAGATGGTGTGCAGCCAGTTTGTGAGCCTGTAGGACGACATGCCGCTAATATTAGAAATGACTAACTGGGTAGGTCCCAGGGTTTTTTCCCCCTTCGATTTTGGGGCACTGCCTGTCCACTCCATCACAGGGCTCTCGCACACTGGTCCTCGAGGAAATCCTGAGGGAATCTGCATCCCCGACACGGGGGACTGCGTTCGGATTCGTGGCCCCGGAGGCAGCAGGCGATGCTACCGCCCAGCAAGCCGCACGCTGCCTGTGATTAACCACGTCAGGAAAAGCCGGGCGCCCATGCTGGAGGTCTCTGGGGACTGCCGCCATGTACGTTAATCCTTACAGCCATTAAATAACCATAATGTCACACCTAGGCCAGACTGCTCTGGGTCATGCGTCATCAGGCACTCAGCGGACCATGGGAAAAAACCTGGGAGAAACTAGAGAAGGCCGTCCCATTGATACCTTAATACCACTTGATGACAGCCTTGTCAGTGGGCTCGTCAGGAAAACCCGGAGCTCACAGGCATGTCGTCAGACGGCACCGCAAACAGATTAGAGGCTGATCTAATAAACACTGCTGTGCCGTGGTAATATCTGTTTTAGTCGGAGGAATATGTGCAGGCATCGCCTCTTTCGGGGAGGTGGGGGGGAGACGCATCCATGCCAATTCCTGAGCGGGAGGGTCTCACATCACCACTCCACAGCTGGGCGGGGACTTGGGGGGGGGGCAGGCAAATGAATAAACGAACCGACACGACAAAGGAATACTGTGGGATCTACCAGCTGATACATTCCCACCTCACTGTAATTATGTCCTGTAATTAAGCTTCACCTGGGAGTTATTTATCTTTCGATCTGTGTAGTGCTTCTGGACAACAAAAGTCTAACCCTGGGGGATCGATAAAGTTCTGTCTTATCTCTTATCTCATCATCACTGTCATGAGAATAAACCTCGCCTCGGATGCAAGAATGAATAATTCATTCTTGCCGCCCGCACCTTTCACTCGTTTTTAATCAGCCCTTTCGGCTGCGAAGCAGTGCCTTGCTCAAAGTTCAGTCACTTTCATCCAGGCGGCCATTTCTCAGAAAGAACGGCAGTCAGAAGTGGAGGAGATCCTCCGCCTGCCTCCGCCCCGCTCATTTCCACTGGGAGTCGAGGTGAGCCCATCACTATAGCAACCGCCACCTTCACCCAGCCATTGAGATGTTCGCCACTTTCTTGGGGCGAATAGATGGGAAAATAGAGGACTTGCTGACGGGAGGGGCGGAAATCGATAACTTTGGGGTAATGGAGATGCAGTGTGTGCCGGGCCCTGCTCCATTCCCAAGAGACAGCCTCGCTCTGGAAGTTGGCATTGCCATAGAAATGGGGGGAGGGCTCTCGGTCAGGGCAGTCACACGCCGTGACAGACACTTCAAGTCACATAAGCCAAGTCATACAAGCAAAGGATGCAATATATTTAATTCTCTAAGCACGCAGCACATTGCAGAAAACCCAGTTCAATAGGAAACGGGTGCAGGTTTAAGTGAACAAAGGCTATAGAAATGGTACATCTCCACTGGCCGATCCAGACAAAGAGACATTACGTCACCATGTGAACCAATACGGGCAGTTTGTCCTTCACTGGTTTTCATGTGACTTCACCTTCTGCCACTCGTTTCAGTAAAGTGTTCAGGAAAAAATAGCAAGTACCGGCTATTTATTTATTTCTTGATAGTTGTTTCCATCTATCAAATGCATTGAGCGCTGGTGTGTTCACTGCATGATCAACCCGTCTCATGGCAACAGACGTGTTCCACAGCTCTTGAAGTGTCTGACCACAGCCCTGGACTTTGCAGATAATTGCTGCCCAGCCTCCCACCGCCTTCCAAAATGATGACAAGCGGAGGGGAACCTTAGCACGCCATTGGCCGATTATGACATCATCCTTTATGATGCGCCGCTAGATGTAAGAAAACCACAAAAAAATAGTTAATTATATCGTGTTCAGGATAAATATGGCTCCGTGAAAAAAAGCTAATCAATACATGTTTAATGGCAGGTCTGAGATTTCAGATATTTTATATCAAGTGAGAGAATGCTCTGAAAAGCACTTCTATCTTAGGTACAATTCATAGTATACAACAGCAACCCTTTCTCTGGAGGTAAGAGCAGCAGTGGGAGGGATGAAACATGTATGTTAAAAGAAAAGCTTAACCAAGTAATAATTTAAGTCTAACCAACCATAGACAAAAAAGGATATCAGCCTAAGAAGAAATAATTATCAATGATGCCACGTGGGTGGAGAGGGCAGTCAGTGGGAGAAAAGGCTGCCTTGCATTTATACTGCTGCTGTCATTCACGTCCACAGACATTATACACTGCACGCCGACCTATAATAAATATTTAACACACAGAACCCTGGCTCATTATTAGTTAATGTCGTACTATACATATTCTGAATGTAAAATGAAGGCTGTCTGTTGTGACATCATTCTTTTATTGCAAGGGCATTCAGCATTCTGTGGTTCACGGGCTGAAATTCCATATAAAATAAGCAGGAATGACAGGGGAAGAGGCCAGCTGAGTGGGTGATTGTGATGAATAGACAGGACAGGGCAGGGCAGGACACTGCATACCGCAATAAAGTCATTCAAAAGCCATACATACGTAACATCAGCCCCAGTACTTCACTGATTATTCTTAATTTAAAACAACTCAGTTCAACAAAAATCATAAATAAAAAGTGAATATCAGAGAAAAGCACAGCCATCCAAATTTAAGCAAAGGTTAAAAAGGAATATTGCATCATTCTGAAAAGCTACATTGTCATATTAGAAATATCTTTTGTGAAATGGATTCTGAAACATTTTGAAATAAAACCTATAACTCACACATTTAACAATATATAATAGTTGCAGGGATCTATGGCATACTGAATATTATTAATAACACTGTGGTATTTTTACAACACAAGGGCACGGAATCAGTTCTGCTCCCCCAAGGAGACCTGGCCTCTTGTCGAGCTCCCCCAGCAGCCCCTGCCCATTAAAGGCCTGGATTTGTGTCTAAACAGTTGCCAGGGTGAGATTACGAGAGACCCTGCTGTTGTACCCTTGAGAAGCAAGGGTGCTACACTTAATTTGAGTCCAGCTGCACAAACATATAGTGTAAAGACTTCAGCTTATTTTTCACTTCTTATTTACTTGACTAATACAGCCTCCCCTCTTTAGCTTTTTAATAAGCTTGCATCGCTGTCCAGTGCATCCAAGCCAATATGCTGCCTAAACAAGATAAAAAAATACTTTAGAAGGTACCACAATACTTTTAATTAAGCTGGGGCCTTGATCCCCTTTTAAAAGGGTCACGTTTTAAGAATTTCTGAGGTTATGAAAAAATGCATGTAAAGTGTTCACTTAAAGTCTTAAAGTCTTGGGAAGAAGACTTTTTACTGCCGATGTAGTAGAAGTATTAAAGTATAAATAAATATATGAGGGCTTGGAGTGAAGGAGGTTTTTAGCTGGCATGGAGTGTGACTGACCACAGCCATCGTGGTGCACTATTACCTCACTGACTTTTAGATGCCTTCATCCAGTCAATTTACTAAGCTGGTGGTTTTTACTTGTTTGGGCACCTGCATATCATGGTTAAGCACCTTCTTCAGCATTAGACATTAGACACATTCCCTGTATTGACAGTGCCAGTCCCAGAGTCTCCCTCCATCATACTAAGGGCAGATGAGGGACAGACTGAAGTGCACTAGAGTACAAAACCACACTGCTTTCCAGAAGAACGGAATTCTAAAAACCTCCCTCATTTCACACTCTCCATGCAGTCTTAAATATTTTCACTTCAATTTTACTTTAAATTTAGATTTTCTTCAACCACTCCAATAACAAACAGTCAGCACAGATTAGTTGTACACTCCCTTAAGTTACATAAAACAGATGAACGTATGTAAAAGTTAAAACCAAAACTTTGCCAGGAAAAGTGGGCTGAAGATGGAGTTACCTATTAAACAGCATTATTGGCAGGATGGATGGATGGATGGATGGAGTCTATTACACCTATTACAATACAATCCTATGCTTTCTGTTCTAACTGCACAAAATTTATTTGCACATTAATATTCCTATCTTTAAATATTTGTTTCTAGTATCACATTCTGTTTTTCAGAATATTTCATTTATTTGTGTACTCTGATGGACGGATCGATGGAGTCACCTATTAAACATCATTATTAGCAGGCTGGATGGATGGATGGAGTCACCTATTAAACATCATTATTAGCAGGCTGGATGGATGGGTGGAGTCACCTATTAAACATCATTATTAGCAGGCTGGATGGATGGATGGAATCACCTATTAAACAGCATTACTGGCAGTAAGGCTGTCTGTGGCACATAGTGCTCCAGGTGCCACTGTCATGCGTGTTGGTCAGTATGAAGCGGCTGGCAGGAAGCCCTGCCCTGTACCTACAAAGCGCAGCCATGGGGCCCCTACTTTAACAATCCCAATAAGTACGCTAATGTTGACACCTCGCTCCGCTGTTGCCCCGGGTGCGTGTGAAATGATTCGCACAGACAAAGTGGGCCGCCACCAGGGCCCACACCCCATTGTCCCTCAAGAGCTCTCTTCATGGCTCCGGCAAACAACACTCCAGACGCTCTGCATATTTCTGAAGATCTTCCCTTTGTTGGGGAAGCACACTGGGCCCTGGGTGAGATGCAGGGACGCTGAAAAACAAGGCACCGGACGATGAAAGGCCTCAAGTGTCCTGGATGGGGCCAATCACCCCCTCTAGCTACCCCCCCACCCAAACCATCACCTTTCTCTCATCCCCCAGATGATAATTGGAACCGAAATACTTTGTTTTGTTTAGAGCCCTAATTCAGTGAAGAATCCCCAACACCGAAAAAGGTGAAAGCCGCAGCCCCTCTGTCTGTGACTTCGCCCCAGCGCTGGCCAAAGTGTTTCTTTGAATGCTGCTGACAATGAAGGCAAATGTGTCTCTTTTTTTGATTTTCTAATTACTTCACAGGCTTTTGCCTCCCCTCCCCAATTAATGAGTGGTGCGGTAAGATCCCCCTCCCCGAAAACAAACGACTGAAAACAAATAGGCCGACAACGAGGTGACATTAATTAATCCCTTCTTTTGAGGGTATCTCAAAGGGGAGACAAGCAGTTTTTTTTTCTTTTTGCAAATTTGGGATTGAACGCTTAATGAACCAACTCCTTTACAGCTGCACAGCCTCTCCACCGCATCAAAAGTGTGGGCGAAATCTTGACCGACCCAACACGGCTTAGACTTTCATAACATAAATGCATGAAGCCAAATCAATTTCTTCTGAAATGAAAAAAACATAATTTTAGATCACACAGAACATACCTAAAGATCTGAGAGTTGACCTTCCATGGATGATCTGGATTTAATGAGGATCGCAGATAATTTCAATATAATACTGTAAACGAAGAGGAAACAACTGGAATGGAAACATTTCATTGGGTAGGATTGTATACCTCTGAAGAACGACACTGAGCTGTGACTGGCTAAACAGAAGAGGCGCCTGCCAAGGCTTTTCCTTCCTCTCCACATGGATTGACCGTTTTTTACAGCACCATGTCTGTTTTTAATTTGACTTCATGATGGCTGCAGCTCCTGTCGGGGGGGAGTGTGACAGACCCACTCCGATCGGTCTGTTCACCGCTGGTTGTCATAGGGAGGAGGATGAGTGGCAGGATAGGATGGTTGGCCATGACTGGCAGTGTGATATTTCAGTAGAAAACAACAAATAAGAACATAAGGAATATACAAACGAGAGGCCGTTCGGCCCAAATGAAACAGATTTAAACAATGAAATGATGCAACAATCAAGCAAAAGGAGGTAGGATATCTAGTTAAGACAGAAAATCTTTAGGTTAAAAATTTTTCTATATATATTATATACGCATATGCTACTACACTATCTGGCCAAAAATGTTGCCCACTTTAATACTGTGTTGGACTGCCTTTAGCTTTGATTGTGGCACACACTCCTTATACCATTGTTTCCACAAGCTTATGCAACATCTCAACATTTTTTTCCATCCAGAGTTGCATTCAATTTTCACCAAGATCTTGTATTGATGATAGGGGATTGAAGCACACTTCTTCAGCACATGGGGTTAAGGTCAGGACTCTGTGGTGGCCAATTCATGTGTGAAAATGATCCCTTGTGCTCCATGAATCATTCACAACTCGAGCCCGATCGATCTTGGAATTCTCGTCTTGGAATATGCCCATGCCATCAGGAAAGACAAAATCCACTGATGGGGAAACCTGGCTAGGCACTTTACATTGGTGAGGCCAAACATATGAAAGAAGACCAAAGTTGTTATTAGGACACGAAAATGACAAAGGAAAGCTCACAAATTGCAGTTTAGAGCTATGCTTGGATTGACATAACTAGTTCTGTAAGGAGGGGACGGACACCCCATTAAAATCACACCATTTTTAAAATTGTCCTTGCGTCCAAAGGTGAAGACTATAGTGACACACTATACAATTTTTACTGCAGACTTGGTGTCTCAAAGTGTAGCCTACACATTTTTTTTTTACCATGGACACAGACGAGTCTTACAACGCACACATCTGTCCATGTATGGACTAGCTGATGGGTGATCGCTGGTCCTTTCTGTGTGGGGGGCTGGTTGCATTCTGACACCAGTTCTGATACGTGTATGTTTTCCCTTGTCAGTTTAAGTTTAATTTTAAATCACCGGCATGGAAAGCTCACCTTAAAGCTGACCCCACAGATTAATGCATTGTTTTCCTTCCCCATGTTTGAAGAAAGCAAAGCAGATTAAAATTAGAGATGGAATGTAAAAAATGCCCCACTGCACGTATAAACCTTCGTGGAGAGCCAGGCAGTCATTCAATGTTTGTTTTTTCACCTCCCCTATGAATCGCTGCTGTATGCAGAGACACATCTGCACCCAAAAAACCCATCTGAGAGGTGCGAGCACGTAGTAATGTGATTAAAAAATAAATCAAAGGCAGAGAAAGATCTTGGGGAGGAGGTACGAAAATTCAAGTGCGAATGTAAGAGGCAGAACAGGTGTGATGATGTGAAAGAGCGATGGGCTATGGCGGTCCGGGGGACAGAGGGCACATGACGTATTTTACAGGTAAGTTCTACTGCAGTCAGTGGCCAAAAAGACCACTAAAAGGTTTCAGTGATATTTCAATGAGTTACCACACAAGATTGAAACATCTTGATACTAATTTCCTTTTAGACATGTTCAGGGGCTAGAAATTCTAGGCCACCTAATAAAAAGTGACCTTGTACCCCCTCCACCTCACCTTATTTTATGTGTAATTTTACACATTCAGGAGTCCCTGTTAAGTACCAGCCCCCCTGTCTCTTCCAGGGTACCCATGCCTTTCCAACAGCCCTGGCAAAAGAAACAATTAAATTCACAGAAAAAGTAGCAATCTTCCTTAGATTTTCATCAGACATGCCTGATGTTTCAGAAAGAAAATGGTAGTTGCTGGCCCAACTTAATCTACTTGGCATCCTGTCTGGTGCGTAGCCCTGCTTTGTCCCTTCTAGACTCCAAGACAGACTACAGGCATCCCAGGACCCTGTCCAGGGTAAGCAATTAGAAGATGCATGGATGGATGGATTGATGGAAAAGATGGATTGATTAGTCAGTCTATGAAAGGATGTGCGTACCCATTTCAAAAAGAAAGTGAATGCACAGTCAGCATGTCACTCCTGCCAAAAAGAACATTAGGACATTACTGTCAGCTGGTACGGGACACTGACGTGATCATGCTAGTGGCTGTGGTCTCCATGGAATCCTGGCAGTTCCCTAAGGAGGCCTTTGCGTATATGGGGTGTCCCAATTGTCCTCTTACATGTCACACACTACATCACAGAAAGAGAGAGAAGGTCTTTCCTGCACTGAGCAGCGCATGAGGAAAACTTGATAACGCCAGCAACGGGGCTAAATTTGTACTTTCATGAATTTTTCATGTTTAATGTAAAATTGAGCGCAGGCTGGATAACTTGTCATCGGTGGTGCCTCTAAAAATGGAGCAATGGGGGAGGGGGAGGGGCATTTAAAAACACCCACAAGGAGAAAGCTCAGGTGATGCTAGATGGACAACACGCAAAATCAGCACCTGCCTCAAAATCTGACACAGAGCAATATCTGGGAATCAAACTGAGAGTTGCCCTTGCAGCTACAGCAGACCCATAGCTTGGCCAAGCCTTGTCATCGTACTCTAAACGGCAGATGATTTCGGAGCTATTACACTGGAACCTCTGGCTATAGAATCACCGGGGGGGGGGGGGCCACAGTCCTGGTATCAAAGTCCTACTTCACCATGTTCTGAGACCATTTGGCATGGCTCTGTTCCACTGGCTGCTCATACTACTGCTGACTTAGTCCTCTCCCATGCAAGGTACAATCGGCTTTTCCTCACCGCTGACATATACGCTACACCTTAGGCATCCAGCGATGAACTTCTCTATTCAGAGTTACAAGGTTTTACAGCATCCATCCATTTCCCAACAGCTTACTCTGGGTAGGGGTGTGGGGGGTGTGGGGGTCTGGAGCCTATCCCAGGCAGCACAGGGTTACACCACGGACAGGATGCCAGTCAGTCAGAGGGACCCAAAAGACCTGCCTACCCACACTTTAGAAATATCTCAGTTTCTGTTCCAGTTGAACTCCTAAATAATTAAGCCCAAGTGAGTTTTGCTTTGAGTTAATTGCACAATTCAAATCACGATAAACCCATTTAGGCTGGAGGTTTTATTTCTCATTTGCATTAAATTGAATTGGTGCACGATAAGGAATGGCTAATCAATGATTCATCCTGTATTAGCCTATGAATGAGGAAGAGGATTAATTATTTATCAATTAATTAAAGAAAAAGGATTTGGACGAATAAATTCAATTTAGTTATGTATGTTGTTTATAGGTGATTCATGAGGGGGACAAGATTAAAACAAATAATTTATTACATAAACAGTACCAGTTTTGTAGAAGAAAGTCTAGGTTGAAACCAATGAAAACCAGAGCATTAGAGCTGTATTCACTGCATGAATTGAAGTAATTTAAATCTACAGTAAATTGGGTATAAAAAACAATATATGTAATCTGTCATTAAGTCCAGGATAAGAAAAGACTGTTTTAGTTTTAATGTGACTGACACCTGATGTTAGTTGACTGATTATCTTAATAAAGTAATGGAGTTAATGTTGATAGAAAAAACAGCACTGTGGCCCCTGAGGGTTGGGTTGGGCACCCCGACATACACTATATGAACAAAAGTACTGGGACACACCCATTGCACCTAGCCATGCAGTAACATTTACACATATTTAGAGTTCCAATGAAGGGAACTCTAAATTCTTCAGCATACCAAGACATTTTGGACAATTCTATGCTTCCAACATTGGGGGAACAGGCCCTGTTCTGTTCTAGCATGACTGTGCCCCAGTGCACAAAGCAGGGTCCAAGTCATGGTTGGGTGAGTTTGCTGTGGAAGATCTTGCCTGGCTCGCACAGAGCACAAACCTTTGGGATGAACTAGAACGGAGACAGTGAGCCAGACCTTCACATCCAACAGCAGTGCCTGACCTCATGAATGCTCTTCTGGATGAATGGGCAAAAAATCCCACAGACACACTCCATAATCTTGTGGAAAGCCTTCACAGAAGAGTGGAGCAAGGGGGGGGGGGGTCGTCTCCAAATTGATGCCTATGGATTTAGGATCCATAAAAGTTTAGGATGCCATAAAATTTCCTGTAGGTGTCCCAATACTTTTGTCCATATAGTGTATATTCTGTATATGTCCTCTCTCCAGTGCAGCACTTCTCAAGGTTTGTCACAGGCACTACCCAGCTTCAGTCACTAGTTTCAAGCCCTGAATGTAATAAGCATTGCTTTCCGGGGGATCTAACGTCAATGTAGTCTTAAAAATGGAAAACAATTAGCCACATCAACAATGTCATACTTATTACATACCAAAATAAACTCTATTCTATAATAATTCACTATTCCTAGCAAATGTCCATCACTGCCCACCGCAGAGATGAATTTGTGCTAAAGACCATAAATTAAGCACCTAAATCTCAGCTACAAAAGCAGACCCTTCTTGGGACTTGAACAAACAACCTTCTGGATGAAAGTCCACATGCTTTGCAAAGCTAACTAGCTGCCATTGTTCCTATATCTGTTTTAACAAGCTTGTACATAGCTTGCAAAGCATACACATACTTTCTGTTCTGCTACTGAAGACATGCCTCATTCCCACTTTATTCTGACAACATATTAAACATAATAAAAAAATAAAGAAACTCTAAAAGAAATACATCATATATATCTTGGGAAAGAATATCTGACCAAGAAGAACCATTATTTAGTTGACTTCTTTACTTAAGTCAGCAAATTTATACATAAGTCCCTTACTTTGCTTGTGCAAGGCCCTTACCCAAGAACCTAAGAGCCTGGACCTGAGCTGACTGAGGAGATTTAAACAGCCAATGCCGGTGCGCTTTGTGTCACAATTAGGTGATTAGTGTGGTTTGGCAGCCCTAATCCACACTGGTGACTGAGACATGACACTGAGTAAGAAACTTCCAAAACAGACAGCAAGCTTCATACAAAGGCAAACGAGATGAATTACTCTGAGAAAGGCTTGAAAGGCTTCATTTTTAAAACACATATACATTTAAGAAATTCAGGTGTAAAACACATGACAGTTTCTGGTGCAGGTCAAGAATACGGTGAAAGAAAAACTCGTGTGTTGTGAAGCTTGGTACGCTCCACACGTCTCTGTGAACGTTAACGTCAGCAGCTTTCCCCACATGCTGCTTAGCAGCACGTATAATTAATTACTGCAATGTGCATCGATCCACCCTAATGCTCCACTCGTCACTAGTGAAACTTACACAACATGGGCACAGTACGGATGACTCACGACCACCAGTTGCGTTCCCAAATTGATGTTTTCACCGCCGCATTGCCGCACTGACGCGGTGACACGTTTGACTTCTGGATTCCCACGGTCAGGAGACTCTAGGCGCACAACCTCTCCCACAATTTCATTCCCTTGTCTGATAGGCTATTAATGCTCAGATTTCATTGCTTCAAAATTCTACTCATTATACCACATGCAAAATAACAGTAACAAAATTTATAATTAAGAAGAATTTTGTCTGTTCTCCAACATGTTCTGAAATCTTCTTGGATAGCTAGATAAATTGTGCTTTGGTTACCAAATCTCTCCTAAGGGCCACCTCAGCCATTCTATGTATTGTTCTCCACCAGCTCAGTTAATTAATTAATTTAATTAGTCAAATACCTTTACGAGTGCTTTATTGATTAGCCAAACAAGGTAGGGCAGTGGTCGAGTCAAAAACTACATGGGTGTATGGAACGGCTGCTGCAAATACTGAGGTAATTTTAGGAGGGGTTCTGAAATGGTTAAGCTGGCACTCTTTGACAGACTATCATAGTTTAACACCAACAAGAAGACCATCATTTACTGTGGCTGCCTAAGACTTTTGAACAGTACTGTATGTATACAGCAATTTTAGAAAAAGACAGGGGTGGACAAGTTCTGTAAGATGACAGAAATGGCATGTCTTATGAGCATAATCTCCTTGGAATTCCTGCCTTCTCCTTTTCCTCTGAAAACGCGGCGGGACCTCAGGGGTCACGGGGTCAGCGCCGTAGCGTTTGCCAAGGCCCCAGCTGCCCGCATCACTCTGTTTGCTCTCGATCTCCGAAGAAAAGGCTCAAGCCTCCAGTTCTGCTCTGTTCTCATAACACTATACCTTCCCAATAATGCCGGGAGAGAGAGAGGCCTTGTGGCTTATACCCGGCTGTGTCTGCTCTCATTCAAGGCGTCGTCACGAAGCAGGCCTCTGTCCCCCGAGTAGCCGATTAAGGAAAATAAGAAACTCAAGCAACACGAGCAAACACCCTCTCTGAATGGCCCCTGAAGTCCCTCCCTTTTTCCCATGCAAGTGTTCTGAAATTTTCTCAAAACTCTGATGTCACTTAGAGGCAGCATTAACACTTTATTTCAGGCTCTGAAAAGACTGTTGTTAGAAGCTCTGCTTGTTTCCCACCCCGCAGAAATGTCTCGGGACCTCCACAGTGCTTCTGAAATAATCGTGTAGGGCGACGGCTGTCTCGGAGACACCTTCGAGCCATCGCGGGAGTGGGAAGTATTTTGTGTCTAGGTGCCGATTTCTGCATTGGCCCTAAGCCTTTCCAAGAGCAAACAGAAGCTGGGGGAAAGTGAGTCTCCCAAACAGACACGGCAAACATAACGCGTATTGTGGGGCCATCAAGAAAAGCTAGTCTGCCGCTCTCGAAAAAGAAATTAGCAGCCAATTTAAAGGCTATTGAACCACTTTGCTCCCTTTTTTCGCAGTTACCTGTGATGAGCTCAACTTGAAAGCACCCAGCGTGGGCATGGGGAGAGAATATAGAGTTTGTGCCTGACTTTGATCTCAGTAAAGGCCTCACAAAATGGCCGACTGGAGCTGAAAGTCAGCAGGTTCCGAGCTGCCAAAGCACCGAGGAATGCTTGCATTCATGGTATCCATTTTTCAGATAATACAACTTTTTTAACATTAAAAATTTTACTTACTTAACAGACACTTCCAGCCAAAGCAACAAACATTTTTTGAGAAGGCAGTATCCCTCAATCCGTGGGCAATTAAAGGCTCAGGGCTTTACTGGGGGGGGGGGGGGGGGGAAAAAGGGAAGGACCGGCCCCACCCCGGGGGGTGGGATCGGCCACTTTCCCCCCCAAGCCAAAAACGGCAAATTTTTTGGTGCAAACCCCCCCCAAAAAACCCACTTATTTAAAT
>JAODKM010000075.1:16046692-16084006 GCA_026780845.1 Petrocephalus sullivani
AAATCAATTAGAAACATCATAAAGATAAACGAACCATCTGTGTGAGTGGTGCTGTCTGAGGAATGGGGGGGGAGGGGCGGGGGGGGGGGGGGGGGGGGGGGGGGGGGGGGGGGGGCGGCAATAGCGAAAGCACTCTCACAACCCTGAGGTTCGAACTAGCAACCTTCCGACCACAAGCACAACAGGCAAACTCATTGAGCCATACACCACCAATAACACCACTCATTTGAAATGAATAAATAATTTTTACTTGGTTAAAAACCTAAACTGGGGCAAATATGTGTGCTGCATGACTGTTTTATGACAATGAGAAAATGTACCCAAACTTCATTGTGCTAACGATCATGAACGTCATTGTTTCGCTGTTTAATGCACAAACACAAGAAGCAGCATGTCACTGGAGATGTATTTGGACATGCAGCATCTTTTTTTGAGATGCAAACATTACAAGAGAAAAGTGCAAAAGAACCACAGAACAGCAGCTCCTGACCAGGTCCTAATGTTGTGGAAACATTTCAGCAGCTTCAAAACTAACTAGGTATCCATGCTCAAGTGTCATTCTGTGAGTATTTCTTTTTGAGTGAGGATTGTGCTGTTTGACCTTTAGTGGCACCCTGGGTAGTATGAATACCAGTTTTGCTTTACTCCAAGTCATCCCTGGCTTCTGCAGCGAATCTGTGTGCTACACTATGGGGTGAGCATAATCTCCGGACCACGTGCATTAAATGCACAAATGATAAAAAGGAATGTGTACTTGTGCTGCTGCATCTGTGATTATAAATTTTAATGATACGACGCATTCCTTGACAAAAATAAACTCCAACACACTCCAGGCTCTGCCCGGCGTCTCGGGGCCGTACTTTAAACGAAGCATCTCTCTCAATCACCTGAAATGTTGATACTGTGTTTAAATCAATTTGTGCCTGCACTTGTAAAAAAGATTACAGCGTTCACCGTATATTTAGGCAAACTCGGGCACTCTCTGTGAGCCTATGAGTGCAACCACAAGACCGCATATGAAAAGGCACTTCAGTGTGGAATGACTTCAAAGGTCTAAGTGCACAGGAGTGCACAGGCAAATGCTGACAGCACAAACAAGAATTTAATATGTTATTATAAATATTATGTAAAATTCATATTTCTGTCATCATCTTAAAGCTTTTTTTTTAATGTTTACTCTATGTAATAAAAAGTCTGGGAGGAAGCAAAGACACGGACCGTCTGGGGGTCCCACGAGGACTGGGTTGGGAAACACTGGTCTAGACAATCAAGGGCCCTTTTGTCAAAGGATGTTAAGCAATTGTCTCATGGAGGTTTCACTCTCACAGGTTCTTTGCTGGTAGTCAGGGCAGCACACGCTTGGAAAGTGACAGCAGCTGCGGCCCACGGCCCCAGGCACCTCAGCGAAACATCCACCCACAAGAGCCAAAGACGAACACGGCCAAGGGCAGCATTACATGCGGTAACAGCATGCAATGGGATTTCTCAAGGCCAGAGTATGGTGACTTAAGGTGATATAGCCTAAAATGCCATCTTTTTTTTTTTGTTTCTTCTGTCACTGCTGGAAATAGATAAATAAAGAATAATTTACTGATCAGTACAGCAACCTGCTACATCCAGAGTTCTGTGCGGAGGCTGTTAGGATTTTTGCTACTGGGTTTCTCTAGGACCTTCTCTAGCATTGGGCAGCGGTGGGGTAATGCTTAGGGGTATGAGTCCCCAAGCCACAAGTACCACCGAGGTACCCTGACCAAGGTACTGCCCCCAAACACAGTTGAATTAGCTTCCCACTACTGAGTCACCATGGCACATTATTATTAAATGCAGAGGACACATTTCGTTGTTGCGCACTGTGATGTGTCACCTTTCACTTACTGATCAACTCAAAGAAAACGGAAGTGAATTCCTCTGCAGTACCCATGGGGTTTATAAAGGTGGAATGAAAAAGTTAGAGGATCACAGAAGGACAGGATCACACTGAGGCTGCACACCCTGGAGGGGGTGCCAGGCCTCTGATTACAGGGGAAACAAATACATGAAGAAATAACCAAAAAAAAAAAAAAGAAGGGAAAGATTGAGGGCCGTGGGTTTACTTTGAGGGGCTGGAGTTTCGTTGCCTCTCATCCGTTTTACTGGGGTCACCTGAAATACTAGATGGGGGCGTGAGTCTGGGACACCCTCATGCCCCGAATACAACTCTGCCCAGCTCTGTACCTGTGTTTCTCACTCAGCATTCACAGGGAGAATAGGAACACACCACACAAAGCCCTCCAAAAGAAAGGCCTCAAGCAACAGATGCAGACAACTGTAAAACCTCGTCCTTTTTTTGTTAAGACATGTAAGGTGTGAAAAGCGCTGCCACTTAAGACGGGAGACGCTAAGTACGAGCACGACGCAGCCACAGCTGCTGAGGCACACGTGGGACTCGCCCTCCAAGCAAAGAAGGTAAGGCGAGTCAATAAGGCAAGCAAAAACAACACCTTACAGGCACAGCAACTTTGCGAACTTTAAACAGTGTGACAGTGGGCAAAAATAGGAATTTAAATGGACATGCTCAGCAAGGCTGACCAGCTAAACACCTTATGAATGACAGTAAAACCAAACAAAAAACAGCTCAACAAAGTAGATTGAAATGCTCAAAAAGACATCCTTTAAAACATGCCTCGAGTGTACGAGGCTGAAAGTAAAGAGCTGTAGCCTCCTGAGATATAGGTCTAACCAGGGGAATTCCTGTTGCTGGCATACTTACGACAGGACTCCTAAAGACCTTAGGCACTAAGTGAGCAGGCAGGCGAGCAGGCGGGAGCTTCAGCTACACCGAGGTCTTGCTGTCAACCAGACGCAGACAAAAATGACTGACGCCCCGAGTGAAACCGTAGACAAGTGCACTGGCCTGCAGCCTTAAAGCCGACAAAAAAAGAAAGAAAAAGTAGGTTCTCGGGCTGAATATATTATTTACAAACAATGAGGTGCTTTTATAGTACGCGGAAACATCAAAAGTAATAAAACTCTCCGAGAGGAAAGTCCTCTGTGCTAACAGACAGGGCGTGCAGGCCTAGACGTGTGCCGGCAGCATTTAATAAATCTTCTCTTCCAGAAGAGGAGGGGGAGGGAGGAAAAAACCCTAAACGGATTGATTAACTGATGACATTTTTATGGCTATAAGATTACCATTGTTGCACTTTGAACACCCATTATTAGCAATATAAATGATAATGTATGATTATTTATACCCTCGCCACATACTGTATTTCAGAATCGAGGTCGTATTCCCTGTTTTGCCTGTTTATATATCTGATATGGCCTTCACACCTCTCTGCTTCAGGTCTCTGATGTACAAATAAGCAAAGCCTGTCAGCACCACTATAAGGGGGGGTTGCAGTGAGACTCCTTTTCATATGGGATTACCCCACAATGGACAGCTCAGACGCTAGATACGTGACACGTCGAATCAATTCGCTCGGCGCCATGGCTACGGTGCAGAGGACCGTTGTCACACTGGCAGCCAACTGAAGGGACATGGAGGAGTTGGTCACCCCCAAATTCGGGCCTGAAAGTTCCTGAGAAAGTCATGCATCGCATCCACACGGGCCCAAGTCTGTTGCATGGTGTTGAAATTCTATCTCCGTGGCGACGACGCTCTGCGAGAATGTCATGGCGTCCCCGTTGTCCCGGCAATGGCTGGCTGGCCTGCAAAAGGATTCGAAGCACTGACCAAACACACCGTTGCCTGCTTGCCCCCCCCCCGCCCGGTCCTGACCCCATTCAACAAATGGCAGACACTTGAGGATCACATGGGGCTCTTCTGGTGATCCGGGTAGAAGCAGTTTGGGGAATTACATTATTTGCAGCTGCTGAAAGAAGAACATTCTCTGTTAGATGGAATCCATATAGTTAAGGCGATAATATGGCTTCACAGGAGGTTCGCTAAATGATTTGGGTAAACAGTCATGTTTTCAAATGCAAAAACACGGAAAAAAATTTGGGGTAGATTAATTCTCAGCATACACAAATAAAAAGAGCTGTAGAGAGGTATTCAGGAGCTGTATACTGAAAACGCAGGCTGGGTAGCAGCTCCAGTCGTCACGCTAACGTCTGCTCTTGTGAAGGGCACCATCAAGCCTGCAGTTACACTCCTCATTTTAACCCCACAACTTTAATGAGGGACTGCTCCAGACAAAGAAGAAGATGAATAAAACAGCTCTGATGCAATCGCATGAAGCAGTGCTATCAGCAAACGTTAGCACAGGGACAAGCCGAGGCAATGATAATGAATATTACATTAATAATATCATCAGAGACTACTACGTCATTAAGTTAAGAAAGTATAAAATAGACCTATACTTACTATATAACAACTGTACAAAATGTGCTTAAATGGGCTTTTTCAAACTCAAGGTGGCTGACTTCTGTTGTAAGAGGCTTCAATTATTTGTTAGAAAACAACCCATTTTTATGTAGTGAAAGGTCATAAAAGATTGTTATAGAAAAATACAATTTAAAACAAACATATTACATGCAACATAATGTAAGAAAAATTATGCAAATAATAAACCTTGTGGCACATCATAAAGATATACATCTAACAAAATACTCAATAACATACTTCTATGGGGTTTGAAGAAAATTACAATGTTTTCCTCCTTGCCTATTTGTCATGGGTCTTGCTTCTGCTTGGACCTGATGAAAATGAGAATGAACATCATCTCTGTTCAAGACTCATTCAATCAGGAATAAGCAATTACATTCATTTGTGGGGAAAAAAACAATACAGAAGGACAGAAGAGTATAGTAGGGTTTACATTAATTGCTCCAAGGTTTCCACCCCTGTAACATTGTGGCATGTTAATAGCTTTAAAATCATCTTGTAATGCTGCTGCCTTAAATCTTTGTTAAACACATTTTATCTTAAGCACTCTGGGGGCACTGCTATATGAAAGTGGACAAAGTTAACTAATTTATTATCTTTGGTTAATTAGATGTGAATTATTATTACATAGTAAGGGAAATAATTCCTTATTAGAAACTACATGATGTGTATTTGGTGCCAAGCGGACTATGCCAACTATCTGGAAGGATCCACCTTATGGATGTTTTTGTGTTTAATGGGTAATTGGTATGGATTATTGATGCTAATTTATTTGTATATTGTCTTTAATATCGACCTTAAGCTAAATGCTTAATTAATTATCATATCACCTATTGTATTTCCAAAGTTATTTAAGCACGGGGATGAATTTCTAACAGCCTATTCATGGGATTAATAATAAATAAAGGGTTATTCCAGCTCTGGGATTTGTGTGCAATAACTTCTCTGTCGATTTTGCCTGCGGCATTGCCGTACCTGAAACGTTATATCCCGTAAAGAATTTTTCCCCCCTTGGAACAGTTAATTCTTTTATTTTCCATCACACATTCAGAGCGTCTCTGTTTAATTGGGCCTGAGCATTAAACTGAGGACGAGCCGTAACAACACAGTTCATCCAAATAGCCACGGGACATATCAGCAGACATACCATGTATCTGCCGCAGGAAACCACATGAGAAATCTGGCTGCGGCCCATTTCATTCTGAAACGCGACACTCCACTGTAACACCGAGACTGAACAGCAAATTACATAATTGACAGCAATTTTATGGACACTTAACTCACATGGTCACTGCAAACAGTGCACTGTAATCAAACTGTATTTTATTGTTATATTTCCATGTCACACAGATCCTTCGAGTTGAAAATTCTTGAAAATGACCACGATTATTACAAGTGAGGGAACACTGGTACTCAGCCATGGTTACACTCAAACACATGACAGGCTCTGAATGAATGCCTCCTACTTCATTTTAAGTCATATTTTGTTTACACAATGTACAACCTGCTTCGGAGATACCATGCTGGAATCGAGCCCAATTTAATGCCGGAAACTCAGCACTTTGTACAACGACAAAGCTACAACAAAAGCTCAAAAGCTCATTCGAAAATATTAACGTAACCCATTAGACCCAAAATGAAGCACAGTCTAAAGTATACAAATAAACAAATAATAAACAGACAACAGACAAGCAACAGTACAGGGAGAGACACTGCATTATAATTCAAATGATAAGCTCACACCCCCATCAAAAATAAATAAAACACTTACATCTTGATCACCTACAGTATATATTTACCGTGTCACACTGGACTGGCGATTATAAATTTTTTATTAAATTTAAGGCTTACTTTATAAATTAATTTCTCTCTGAACTATCAAGAGAAAGAATGTGCTAGCTACTTAAAAGTATGCATTCTGGGTATTGTTTTAATTTAACAAGCACACCAGGCATGCTTATGAACAAAGATAATCACCATGCAGCAAGTTGTTTGCACCTGCTGTACACAGGTGATATCAAGAGAGATCACTCGTTCAAGTTTGGTTATATTATCAAAGCAGCGAGATAAACAGAGATTGCTCAACATATGCTCACAGAGCAATATACACGAGGCAAGTATCGGATAAGTATATTGTTATCTGATTACTGAAAATCCCCCTCCCTGCTATTTCTGGTCATTAATATATCTTAACTTAAATGATAATTGGAGTTTAATTAACCGGGGGGGTATAACGACTCTCATTCAATTACGGCTGATGGGATCCTACAAAAATATTGTGAGTCGACCTGGTTCGGCAGATATAAAATCAAACCCACTGTCAGAAACAATGAGAACACTAAATGTAATATATAGCATATTTCAGTTAATAAAAAAAACCTGTCACTTACTTCACAAGGGTTTTTCAACAGTTTGAACTGTTTTGCATTACTAACCAGTACGACTATTATTAGTGTTGTCAACCAAAACAAAGGGACTAATTAAGCGATCTGACTCATTTAAAACCATGGACACTAGACATACAGATTATGCTGTAATATTCCTCTGGAAATCCCACTGCTGCATGTACAATTATACTGGTAAAACAGCCCTGAAAATGCAGAGTTGGAAGGCCTTTTCATCCCGGTGAAAGACAACTCCGAAACCGACGGGCACTGGCGCTTCCAAAAGAAAATCCTTGGTTTTATTGTTCAGTTTCTAATGGATCTCTGTAGACACTAAACTGAATTTATAGTCCTGGTGATTCCTCAGAGGGCAATCCAATCCAAAAAAACAATATCCCGCACACATACCCATACACAGCACACAGGAAAGTCCTGTGTTATGTAAAGTAATGTACAGTATTTGTAAAGGACACCATTCAGATATTAGACAGCCAAGACAAACAGGATTTCAGACAACAGATGATAAATAGGAAAAGGGAATGAACTATGGGGGGGGGGTCTAATCTTGTTCACGACTAGTTTTTTCAATGGATGGGAAAAGACACAAAAGGGCCAAGCTCTTGTTGACAAATCACGGCCCTTTTTTGAGCTGACCAGAAAGGAGAGCCGAAGCATTTCTCAACGGTAATCTTTCTGAGTGATGCAGGAAACTGGGAAGCGGGGACTCTGTGCCTTGGTCGTGAGGCTGGAATCCTTTTGTGATTACAATTATGCTTTCTATAGCTTAGGCGAGGATGTAAAAAGAAACACCCCCCCACACACACAGACACACACACTCACATACATCCACCTTTCAGTGCTCTGACACCCCCCACCTCCTGCTTTAATCCTACACGGCTGACAACGGACCAGGATGAAGAGGCCGCTGAACAGTGCTGAGCGCAGCGGAGACAGCGGTGGGGACAATCCGGGGCTTCTCGGACGGAAACTCGCCACAAAGCGCCTTTTCAGGCAGCCCGAAGGCTTGGAACAGCTGGGACACTTCGGCACAGAATGGCGTCCGAAAAGGTCAGCCAACAAAGATTGGCTCGGGTCCCCCGCACGGGGCGGGGGGAAACGGGGGTCTTCCCCAGGCACCTTGTCCTGAAAGGGAGACCCAAGGCGAAGACACGGCCCTTAAAGTTACATGGTGCGAATTCAATAACGCTCCCGCAGTGAGTGTTGTCAAATAAGCACCCGCATGAATGGGGCACCCCTTGCAGCTGTGGGCTCGCGGAACGCCTCGCATCGACCCGGTGCTGATCACGACTCGCCCCCGCGGCCGCGCCCGGCTGGACACGCTTTCAGCGTCACCGGTAAGCGACCGTATTGATGTTTCTTTGCAGGGAGCAGAAAATTCATGCTGCTCTTTAGAAGGAGATGACGGTCATAGAAATTGTACTACAAAAGGCAGTCAATTTCGCAAAGCCTACATCTTAATAATAATGACTTAATAAAAGCTATTTCTAAGCAAAGTGTCCAATACATACATTTTACAGTCTTTCTCTTCCCCCTACATTATTTTCTTCTACGAAAAAGCTTTTTTCCAATTAATGGTCATTTTTTATGAAGTCTGCTTGTAAGGCACTGTACTTGAAAAATTGTCCAAAGGCAGCTGGGAAGCCATGGGGCTACAATTTATAAGCAAATTATCGGAAGTGACTGGAAATGTGGCATAACGCGCATAAAATCGCTAATGCTGGAGAAATGCCGCTGAAATAAAAAGGAGTGGAAAAAGGAAACTGCTAACAATGGGGAATTGTTTGCGGGGAAGTGCTTAGCCCAGGTCACACTTCATTGGGGCAAAGCTACTTAAAACAGAGACTGTTCATTCATCAGCATAAGCGTAAGAACAACAGGCTGATTATGAGCAAGCTAAAACAACGCCAAGATGTCATGGGTCTTTAGGACAAAAAAAGCAGAAATTTGGCCTAAGCTGTGATTATTTATTAGCGTTCTGCTAATAATGACATCACTTCTTCTTCCACTTCCACACTCTCTGCATTGTCCCCCGTGGGAGGGGCCCGCCACTCTCGCCATGCCACAGAGCAAAGAGTGACACCTGTTGGCCTGAAGACACCTTTTCTGGAAACAAACAGGTTCAAGTCCCTCCATGTAAGAGAGGAGCAGGTGTGATGTGGTGGAGGGTTTCTGAGGAAGTGAATTGGTGTCCAGAAGCGGATGACACGCAATGGTCTGAAATGCCTTTTTTTCCAGATTAAACAAGACTCTTAATTATGGTTCCAGTTTAAGCTGGGGGAGAATCATTCAGAAGCTCAAAGCACATGAACATTTACATGCACAAGATGTTTCTCATCAATATTTACAATCACTTAGATTGCGCTACTATATAACATCCATTTTTTTTCTTTTCTATGAAATTAAAGAACATGTTTATGCAGGTGCTCGGGCTAAAAACGACAGGACTAATAGCTGGCATTAAAATGATTTATACAGTCCATAGGAAGGGCTTTATAACTTTTATCAAGTTATAATCAGAGATCTCACTTTTGTCATTATCAAGTGCTCAAAAGGTAATAGCTAGCTGAGGATGAGATGGCCTGGTGGCTCAGTATCCTCTCCTCAAACCTCCGGCATATAGTGGGTTCGAATTCCACCTGTGGCTCTATGTGCATCTTCGAGTTCACCCCATGTATATGTGGTCAAATATGTAGTTAGACAACCTGGCCTCTCTAAGGAGTGTGAGTGTACCCTGTAATGGGCAGGCATCCCGTCCGGGGTGTCCCTCTGCATCCTGACTCACCATGACCCTGTACTGAAAGATTTTGGTAGAGGATAGATTCTAGTAGTTAGATTTTTTTTTGTTTTTAATAATGTAAAAATGAGACCTGCGTACCAGAAAATATAAAATAAAATTGCCAAAATAACAAAGAGGGGTTCCAGGGATAAATAAGGAAAATAATAATAAATAAATAATCTTTCATAATATTTACTTCAGCATTACCTTATTGGGATAATTACACCGGGTCAGGACTGTTTCACCTGAGGAGATCTGAAATGCCAACATGTCTATAGGTTTAAAAAGGCCTTCAATTCTCTTCAGCTTTTGTTTTTTATGCCTTAAATAAGCAGCTCCCTGTGACATTTCAGGATGTCTGGAAAGCAGAAAAGGCATCTTCTGGCAGGCAGACTCTACATCGCGTACACGGCTCTGAGCACACCGTCTGGATCCCACACTGCCACCTGCCATCAGAGTTTACAGCCAGGTGATTGTCCCAGTCAGCGGGTCTCTGGGTAAAAAAAGCAGCTGGCTGCGTTTGGAGCGGCTCGATCTCTGTGAGCACACACACCGCCTCAAAGGATGCACCGGGGGAGGTTTGTGAGCACCGCGGCGGAACGCTCACCCATCGCCATGCCGGCTTGATGATTCACCGCCGACGTGCGGCAGCATTTTAGCAGATCGATGACAGGGAAAAAAGCACGCATTTTTTCTGGAAAGTCAAAACTGTTGCCGTATCGGGAAGCAAATCAGGGAGGGAAAGCGAAGGGGGGCCAGCGCGTGAGACTCAGCTGAAGGAGCTGAGATGATGCTCTCCCAGCACCGCCAGGCAGAGAGGATCAAACTATTCAAAGAAATCTAATCTACACTGACCCTGAGTGTTTCAACACTGGTGGATGCGAGTCACTGTGGTGCGAGGTGAGGAAGGCTCTGGGAATGGTGGCATATAGGGCAAGCACGTGGACAGCCTTCAGAGCAGACAACACTCCAGTACAGCCGTCCTGCCTGGGATACAGGCAAGCGTCCCCCTAACTGGAATGGGAGCGACAGCACATGGGGGGCTCATGTGCTGCACTCCCCTGAAGTAAGCAAGCAGAACATTTAGGGTGGCTCTGCAGGTCTGGGCTCGGAACATTGCTGGTTCAAATCCCATGTACTCCAGAATATACAGTCACTCTTTGCACAATGAAGCTCCCACTTAGTTCAAATGATATATTCTACTATGCACGCATATTTACATTTATACACACATACATTTATGGTTCAAAAGCATCATTCGAGGAAAATATTTTTCCAACTTGGTAAGAAACTCAGTTAGTTCTGAAGTTGACATGTGACACAGGTGAAATACAACTTGAATCAAAGTAATATAAAGTGGTGTGAGGATGAGGCTCCTGTGGGAGTTTTTGGAATCAGGTGTAAAGAATCAGCCGTGAGTGTTCTTCCTAGTGCCTTTGAAGGCCGGCACAACTCGACCCGTTACACGGGTCACCTGCTTTCCTTTTTTCTTTGTTTTCTTATGTAAAAATGACACCAACGGATCCGAAGTGGTCGGTAACTCCATCTCCGGTTACAGAAGTTGACGGCACGCTTACCTGGCTGGGCGAGTGGTCCGAGGGGGCGGGGGAGAGGCTGGGGATGATCGCAGTGCTGCACATCGATGCGGGTGGGGGTGGCACGTGGCCACGCAGGGGAAACCTCCTCATGCCGCGTGCTGCTTTTTTCCCTCCGTGCTCTTTGATATGTATCCACTCCGCCTCGCGGGAGCGATGAGCACCGACTTGTCGGACCTTTGGTGGGACAGCCTCCGCTGTCTGTGATGTGCCTCTCATCGCTCCGACACGTATAATTACGCTTTAAAGGGTCCCGCTGCTCCCGCTGCTCATTCGTTTTATCCCCTCTGAAGTGAGGACTGAGGCGAGCAGTGCGGTTCTCCAGGTCGAAGCCATCCTGCTGGTAGTGAACCCCCCCCGGCCCCCCCGGTCCCGGTGCTTCCAGCACCCCCACGGGAGTGAGGCTGTCTCTGTAAACACGCCAGTCAGGATGTTTTCATTTGGAAAATAAAATCTGTGAATCACTAACGTAGCATTCCGCAAGCTAAAATCTACCAGGGGCGAAACACGAGGTTGGATTGTTTAAATGCTTTTATCAAGAAATGTATTAATATTTCATTTGTCCAGCTTCCAAAATTATTTACGCAGAAGAAAATCACGCTAAGTGCGGAGCCTATTCCGGGAGACAATCTGGATGGGATGCCAGTCCATAGCAGGGCACACACATACTCATACTTCCTATGGGCAATTTATGGCAATCATTTCATTTATCCAAATATCCCACACGCACACAGAACCCCCTCCCCCAATCACAGACGTATGAGGCCCCAGCAATCTCGACTGAGCACCATGCTGGCAAAGCAGTTACATCCCATAGCGCGGCGTAATGGTCATCACCTTACGTAAAGGCATCGATAGCATCAGTACATAAATAAATAAAGTAAATAAATAAAGTAAATAACATACGTACATAAGTAAATAAAGCTTCAAAAATTCTACCAAATCTATCGCAAACCAGGTTTTTGACAGTCGAGGGGGAAAATTATTTCTTTAATTTCTTACACGCTGCAGGAAAGTCTGGGAAGAATCCAATATTGGTGCATGGTACCGCGTTTAGGTGTGGCAGGGCGTTACACAGAGGTGTAAACAGAGAATTTACACACTGCTGTTATATGGCCTGCCTGTCGGCCAGCGTGCAGAGCAGGACCAGGTCACGCTGTTGGTAATGATGGGGATACCTTTGAAGGGTAAGAGCAAAGCCTCGCCTTTTTCCCCCCCAAAGTTTTTTCTTTTTGTTTTTTAAGACTGTCAAAACCTGTTGCATAGGAAGAGTGAGAAGGCAGGTGGGCCAGCTGTTGACTTTGGCCTAAAGTTACAGGTGCGAGGATGTAGCGGGCGGGTGGCCAGTGCACTGTCAAGCCTGCTTTAAGCATTGGTTCAGGTAACTGGCCGCCCAACACCTCCTCTGAGGTAACAAAGCCAGCCACGACCTGCGCCCCCCCCCTTCGAGATGATCAGCAAGCATTTTACTGGGAGACATTAAAGGTAACTCTTTTTAAGTGCCTTGGGCAGACAGTGAAAGGTACTATATAACATTTTATTGAAGTGAATGAAATATATGTATCTGTACATACAAATATACAAACACATACAATATGCATACATATATATTCTACAGCTGCTCCCCAGGTTACGATGGTTCATGTTACAATATTTCAACTTTACAATGGGTATTCCCATCGTACATTTATTCAACAAGTTACATTAAATATTCAACACTTTATTATAAAATAGGCTTTGTGTTAATGATTTTGCCGAACTGTGGGCTAATAGAAGTGTTCTAAGTATGTTTAAGGTAGGCTTGGCTAGGCTATGTTAGGTTAGGTGTACTGTATTAAAATGCATTTTCACCATACAATATTTTTGGCTTACAATAGGTTTTATTGGAATATAATACTGTTGTATTTACAGACAGACAATACTTTGCAGACAAAGAAAATGTTTAACGCCATTTATCTGGGTAATAAGTGTATATATTCTTAGAAAAAAACACATTAGAACATAAGCCAAGTAGCAGTAATACAAAAACTAATTTCTTCTGTTCTCTAAAAAATGACTGATATTTTGCGGGATGTGTAGATGAACACCGCTTTGGTTCCCAAACCTCTCCTCAGGGGCAGCCCAGGCATTCCATATACTCATTCAACACAATTAATGAATTAAATAGTTACATAACTATGTGGCACTGATTGGTAAAACACTACTTGAGGTTGTGTCAGAGATTACATGGGTGTATTGGATGGCAGCTGCAAATCCTGGGAGAGCTTTTTAAATGGCTAAGACATTTCGACAGAGAATATAGTTTTACAGCAACATAAAGATCATTCAAACCTTTGCACAGTACTGTATACATACACACACAAATTATATATATTTTATTGATATTAGGTGAGTTGAACCACACTTCTTCAGCACATGGGGTTAAGGTCAGGACTCTGTGGTGGCCAATTCATGTGTGAAAATGATTCCTCATGCTCCATGAACCACTCCTTCACAATTCAAGCCCGATGAATCTTAGAATTCTCGTCCTGGAATATGCCCAAGCCATCAGGAAAGAAAAAATCCAATGATGGGAAAACCTGGCCATTCAGCGGATTCAGCTACTCAACTAACTTCACTTTATTGTTGCAGATATATACAGGCATATATATATATATATGTAATGTGTGTGTGGTATACAGGGAAACGTACAGTGTAAGTATATGATATATGATGCATGCTGATAGCATAGCTCCAACACACTTTGTTCACTGGCTGCCACTTCACTGTGATTGGCTGCCCCGTAGCACCAGCCCGTCAGGTTACCCTGGCTGTCCAATAACTGCACTGTCTCAGGCCTGCTACAGTGGAGAGATCTGGGGGGGAGGGTTCGGGGGGTATCAAGCAGGCAGCCCGGCGGCTAATGTGCCTGAATATGACAGACGCACCATAGGTTTGCTTGTGGGTGCCTAGAGTACAGCTCTTTGGCACTGTCTTCGATATTCAGAAGGGAAAATAAGCAGGGGCACAAACTCTTTAGCTCAAGGCCGACACTGCTTCCTATGTCTGGCACACCTACATTTATAAATTTCCTTTGCTAGTACAACAAGAAGGCATACATAGGCAGAGGCCGCAAAACCTGCGGTCGCATTAATCTTTAAAAGCGTGTTGTGCTACGCTCGTATACCCATCTGCTGAATCACTCGATGGTATCATGTGTGGCATTGATGTTCTGCCATAAGCGTCACTTCTTTTATTCTGCATAAGTCATTTCATTTGTCGGTGCTATAATGTTGTTATTTAATTTCCTGCGTGTTGAAACTGCGCTTCTTTTTTTTGTCAAAAAGTCCAGCTAATCACTGCACAGCCCATCACCTGGCGGTTTAAGAAGCAGCACGGTATTTACATGCTTGTGTTCCAATTATCCTCTGATGTGGGGCTTGAAGGGGGAATTCCCGCCAAGGCCCATTGTCACACTCTTCACGTGTTTATGAGCCCTTCCTACAGGAAACAGATTTCCGCCTTTGAGGCGTCCATCTTCTACAACTGCTAACATGATTACGGCTGAGATTTTCTGAAGCTTGAGAGCTTCTGAAGCTTGAGAGAAGCTTGAAGCTATGAAAAGCCAGCATATCACAGAACACATGCACACAAAATGCATATTCATATTCAAATTCATTTCTAGGTATGATAACCCTAACTCTTACCCAGCAGTAACCTAAACCAGAACTAACCAAACAAAATACAAGACTTGGCTATTTTAGATTTTGATAGCATTCACAGATTTTTGAGATCTATATTCTGGGAACCTGAAAAATGCCCCTTGGACTCCCTTGCCAGGTAAGAGTGCATAGCAGTACCTGTGACCCTCTGGTTAAAAATATTACTGAACAGGGAATGATTTATAGATGTCATGGAACTTTCTGGCACTGCTGCAACTGGGGGGAGGGGCAGCAATAAAACTGCAGCTCGGCCAACTATATGATGTGAAGGTGAACAAATGTTATTCTACACACCTCGAAACAATTCATTCTCAGGAATTATCCTGCCCAGATTATCTTCGGACATCATCTGAGCAGTTATGACATCTTTTATTCGGCCTTAGTCAGTCGGTCCTTGGTGCCACTAAACGACTGCATTTGGCTCGGTACATACATTTCTAAGCCATGTGTCTAAAATCCCATAAAAATGCACAATCAGAGCAACACAATCACGGCAATGTACTTCAGGTGTGCTTGAGAAAGTAGAAGTGACAGAGAATGGAATCACACTTGACTTGTTCGACGCATCATGTTTAAAAACCCCACAATGTTTTGTTCATGTTGTCGGAGTGGCTCTCTCTCCTGAGCCTCACCTGAGCGATGTCTGGACCGACGCAAGCCAAGATCTTTGCTTTTCCTGGAACAGAACGTGTCGGATATTCCAAGCCGACCCATTAGGTGTCAGGGCATTGATGGGGGGACATTCTATTGCAGCCCACTAACCATGCAAAGTGACTCGTGGGGACACCAATCATGCGTCACAATGGCTGTGTGCTATGCGCCGACAAAGAGGAAATTGCTGGCACTACACTAGTGCAATGCCAATGGAACTCAGATCTCCAATTCAAATAAAGCGACTGTGTTTCAAACAAATCGCTATTCCTTTGTTACATTTATTACATAAATGTGTGAAGGGTAGCATGATCAACTTCTGTATCCAGAAAACACTGATCCCATCATTAATTGCAAATATTATAGCTGACATAACGTTATGTAAATATACCAGTTTAACACAGCTCAGCGACCAGAAATTTAACAGCGAATATTTGTTTGATGAATAAATACCAAAAGTCATCATCAGACTTTTTCATCGAAGAAAACATCCTGAGGCATGGTTACGTCTGAAAAGTCAACTTGTTTTAACAGGATGCCATGAAGGGTGCGCTCATATGTGCTTTGACAGCCCTACCATGTGACCCTGCTGTTTGAGCTCCGAAACAGTTTAGCTAGCAAATAAAGCCCAGAAGGTCTGATCATCTAAAGCACAAGGCTAATTTCCTCCAAAAATGGTCGAACACATCTGATGGTTTTTACATTCCTGGTCTTACTGATGCACTGTGTCCTCCGATCTGACAGAAATGCCCCTGATTGAAGAAATGGGATGATACTCACTACTAAATGTACTGGGCATCATTTGATATTCTTTGCTATGGCCTTTAAAGGCCAAGAAAAGAAAAACGTGAGTCTTGTCCTCCCTTCTGCAATAGAGGTTATCATTACAGTCGTGTTGATGATTTAATTGATCTATAAAGGAGAATTTAATATGTGGACCTCGTTGAATCCATGCCCACAAATGCTGGCGCTTCATAAATCATCGTAGTTGCATAGTTCCAAGAAGGTCACAAGCTCAGATCAAGCAGACAGCGGAAATGCAAATGGCTCTTGTTGTTCCCCTGGCACATAAGGAAAACAAATAAATATGGGCCGCTAGTTAACCTGTCATCACCATCTGAAATTACAACAAGAGGCCAGAAGACAGTTTTCAGTTGGCAGCCTCCCAGCAGGCTTTGATGTTACAAAGCTGTGTTGAAGGAGATGCCTGCTGAACAGTTCAGCAACATGTGTCATTTAGGATGTAGTCTCTTACTCTCCCCCATCCCTCAGCCTCACTCTGTCTCACTCATTTTCTTAATCTTAAGCTGTCTCACACTGTCGCTCGCCGCCCCCCACCACCTCTCATACTCTGTCTCTCATATTGTCTCTGTCTCTCAGTTCCCCACTCTCTATTTCACATGGTGTCTCTCTGTCTTTCAGTCACCTACTTTCTGTTTTACATGTTAATTCTGTTTCACGTGTTGACTCTCTCTGTCTCCTTCCCCCACTTTCTGTTTCACATGTTGTATCTCTCTGTCTCTCAGTCCCCCTCACTCCCACTCACTCACATGTTGACTCTCTCCGTCTCAGTCCCTTACTCTATGTTTTACTTGTTGACTCTCTCTCTCTCTGTCCCCCTCTTTCTGTCTCACGTTGACTCTCTCTGTCTCAGTCCCCCTCTTTCTGTCTCACGTTGACTCTCTCTGTCACTCAGTTCCCCTCTTTCTGTCTCACATTGACTCTCTCTGTCTCATATCTTGACTCTCTGTCTCACTCATTTTCTTAATGTTCCTTTCTTTTAATCTGTCTCACACTATCTGTCTCTCATTCCCCCTCAGTCTTTCACACTCTGTCGCTCATGTTGTCTCTCTGTCTCTCAGTTCCCCTCTTTCTGTCTCACGTTGTCTCTCTCTGTTATACTTGTTGTCTCCATCTGTCTCTGTTTCCATCTCTCTGTCTCACGTTTACTCTGTTCCCCCTCTCTCTATTTTACGTTTCACATATCTTATATCTTCATATCTCTTGGTTCCCCTCCCATTCGCTCACATGTTGACTCTCTCTGTCTCTTGTCCCCCACTCTCCGTTTCATTTGTTGACACTCTCTATCTCTCAGGTCTTTCTGTTTCACGTTGACTCTCAGTCCCCCTCTCACTGTCACATGTTGAATCTCTGTCTCTCAGTCCCCCTCTCTCAGTCTCACATTGTCTCTTTATTTCTCAGTCCCCCTCTCTCAGTCTCACATTGTCTCTTTATTTCTCAGTCCCCCTCTCTCAGCCTCACACGCTGTCTCACTCAGTTTCTTAATCTCAGTCTCTCTCTGCCTTTTACTCTCTTTCTCTCTTCTTAGTGCTACTGCACTAACACCCCCGTATTCTCCTGCATAGCAAATGGGTTCATTCTCTGGTTGGCTAACCATAAGCTGGACTTGCTTTAGTCTGAGGTATAGGCCAGGCAAGAGTCAAAGCCTGCACTGTGATTTGAATAAATTAAATCATAGGTTGACTCTGGAAATAACTCCATAGAGAGCCATTTCCACTGACAAATGAAGGTGGGCACCTCAAGTGAAGGGAAGGCGTCACACTGCAGAGGCCTGCCTTAAATCTGTGCCCATCCCTCATGCTTTCTGTGTTAATCCTTATCCAATCCACGCACCACCGTTCCGCGACCAGGCCAAAGCGATTTGAAGCCGAGGGCCGCCCGGGTATGTCACAGTTCAGAGCACAGAGTGCGAGCCTGCCCTGGCCCGATAAAACATGGCGGTGCACGCAGGAAGCAGCTCTCCCTTCTCCCCACTCACAAACAAACAATGAGGAGAGGGCATGGAGTAAGACAGAGGAGAGAGAGAGAGAGGCATGAAAAGGGGAACTATGCATCGACAGCGTATTGGCGTCTCTGCCAAATGGCACTGCAGCTATCCATCGTCCATACCATTCATCCAACACAGGCTTGCCGAACAGCATCGCAACTCAGTGGCAGATCTCGCAGAAACTGAACGGTGCACATTTTATATGTTGTCAAATGTGCATTAGACACAGCTGTTGAGAATCTGATGGTGAAGAATTGAATAAACAAATTCAGAAAACCAAAACTTATCCTCACGATTTCCCTCAGTTATTTTAGTTGTTTGGCTGAAGCTTTTACCATCTGCAGCATGCAGTTTGTCTATGTACAGCTACTTTTGTGAGAGATGGGGCCCCATCCAGGGGCTTACCTGTTATTACCTGCTGTTCCTTCCCTGCTTGGGAAGCACAGGACAGATCTGCTTCTTTGCAAATCTCAAAATCTCATTTAATAGCTCACTGAAACTCAAAGCACAAATTAAAGGCAAGGAGGCAGTATTGGACAGATCCATGACCACAAGCCACAAGCCAGGGGCCGGGGGGGGAGCTGCTTTTCTCTCTAATGCTTTACAGAATTGTCCCGTTTACTTTGCAGCTAATCGGATGGGCACAGGAATTCGGTTCACGTCTAATTTCCAAGCTTTATGACTTGTTCACGAGCCCATCCAGGTGAGCAGAAAAGAACATGGGTAGGTGTGTGTTTGGTGGTGGTGGGGGGGAGGGTGCTTCCTGAGAGGACGTGGAAAGTCCCAAATTATGTGGTAATTCAGGTGAGTGATTGTGATATTTATACACGTTGCCCAAAGACCTTGGCATTTACTGGATTCACCACAAAACACACTTCGCTAAATACAGGCAAACTCAGGCTCCTGCTCACTCGTTCTCAGGGAAAAAATAAAAAAAAAACTGATTTATGGCACCTCTTTGAGGAAGACTCCAGGCTTTTTAATTAAAGTGCTTTTGAAAAATTAAATGAGTTAATTACCCTTTAAAAGAAAAAAAACAAACTAGAGTGCATGAAAGATGCTTTAAAAACAGAAATGCTGCCCTTTTCAGTTTCACAAAGTTTAAAGACACCCATTACAACAGTGACTATGAGCGGATGTTAAGTTTTTTTGAAGCAGCTATCCCTACAATTTCCAAATCAGCTACTTGCTCTACAGAAAGAGCCATCTATAACAGACCCTACAGAGGTGTTTACATGGGGTACTGCAAAAAGACATGGGAAAAAACGTCCCATCTCCTACAACTAGGCCTGTCACGATAATTATGAAATTGACTATATATCGAACTATACATGGACATGACCTTGATAATTTTTCTGACTGCGATATTAACAAATTGTGTTTACATATGTGTTTACACAACAATGAATGCCAGCGACATTTTAGCCAGTCTTGCGGCTTCTCCTTTTATCTGCTCTCTGTTAGATGTCAGCGCAGTGCAAGATTTTAAATCCCGCTTCCGCTAGATTCTGTCACACACCCACCCACTCATCATATTTGGTTCCACTCCCACCCACATCTTATAAGTCTCATCCCACTCGCTCCCGAGGAAGCTTTTCATATAATAATAATAACAATAATAATAATAATCATAATAATATTTGTAATGAACGTTTATCATATCCAGGGGCCCTGTTCACTCACCAACATGAATAAGAGTTTGATAAAATAACAAAAAACACATTTTAGTAATACTTAATTATTTTAGTTCTTTTTGCAGGATGCCATGAGTCATTTCTATCCTCAAGCTCCTGATTTCAAAATGGACGTATCTCGCGGCATACTCTATTGCCCGCTGGTCCCAAGATGCTGGCCTGTGTAGCAGGCACCGTTCAGGCAGCTCCTCCACACACATGAGCCAGCGACAGTTACTCAAACATGTTACTCGAGGCTAATAGGTGAATGTTTTAATAGATGATTTGTGTCGAATTTGTTTAAAAACTGCCAACAAAAAGTGGCAATACAACTAAATTGCCTGACAGTACAAATATAAACGTGACTGCACAAAATTGCACATGGTCACAGTTGCCATAATTCATTACATAACCAAAGAAATGCAGCCATTAACCATGGTCGAAAAACCAGCATTTAAACATGTGCTGCAAATTTTTGACAAACAGTACGAACTGACAAAGAATTGTGCCAAAAATGAAAGAGGACACTGTGAAGGAGGTATAACACATCTCCTTTTACTCTGCTACAACAGATATGCGATCAAGGTCAGATATGACCTCATACATGCACACTAATGCACAGCACTAACCAGAATAACCAGTAAAGAGGTAGGGCAAGGGCAAGCATGTATATACACCTACAACAAAGGCTACACGAGGGACAGGCGGAGGCCATAACAATTAACTAAACACTAGGGCTGGGAATAACAAGACTCAGGTAGGGTAATCATCACTAAATGCTCAGTACTCAAACAGTAGGAATGGGGTGGCCTACAACCCCTGCTGGGTTCAAACAGACCAATAACTAGGAAGTGACAGAGTACAAAAGAAGGGCCCAGAAACATACCGAAATTGCCATTATGAGTAGACCTACATCAATGGAAGTCAACATCAGTATCACATCACAAAAATGATGCTCATAATGGAGAATTTACAAAGCTCCAAACCTCCTGTTATAACAACACCTTATGAAGAAATGCAGCACAGATCCTGTTCAGTGGATAAAACATCCCTCCCGTCATCTCTTTTGATGTATGAAGTACAAGATAGAAACCCATACATGTGATAGGAAAGAAACCCATACATGTGACAGGAAAGAAACCCATACATGTGATAGGAAAGAAACCCATACATGTGACAGGAAAGAAACCCATACAACATGGGGAGGACATGCAAACTCCACACACATGGAAAGCGGACAGGATTTGAACCCATAACACTGGAGATGTGTCATTCCAAAATACAATATCCAATGCTAAAAACGGAAATTAAACATTTTTAAGATATCAGATGAAAGTGTTAACACTTCTGTTCAGCTTGCAAATTATGGACTTGCCTCTGTGCCCTGTTTGGACAGCGCCAGGTGCTGATAACCTGAGAACTCGGACTCCTGGACCAGTGGGAGTTAGGCCTGTATTCAACAGCAGTCTTCAGTCTAATTAATTGCCGAAACAATTACATCTCTCTTTGCACGTATTAGCTTTGGTGACTATAACTTGAGATATTCATGTACATCTCAACAACAGCTGAGGCAAATGTATGAAAACCATAGCATAACACTAAATGACCTGAATTTTGGAAATTCTAAAATAAAACTTCCACAATTCATAATTGTATAGTCAAAGAGTGCCCAGTATGGACACTTTACACATGACTATGATTCCAAAGGAAAAATTCACAGAATGTTCTGGCAACAAAAAAGTCCATTTAGCATGTATGCACAAGAATGACATGGCTTGAGATACTGAACAGCTCATAACATGCAATATACATTTACTGGCAGTCTTATGCCTTAATTAAGTTTAAATTAAATTACTTAAATTCAGTAAATAGTATGTCACAGACAGCAATATTTGAACTCTTCTATTCACATATATTTATTAATCATTCTCAGGGTCAAAGTAGATGACTTTTGACGCTCACTTTGACTCAAGTACACTCGGCCCACATGATGTACATTATACATTCCCTCATCAATTAATTAACTTAATTAATTACTTAAACTTTAAAGTCCACAAATGTCAGTCTACGTCATTACAGCAGAAAAACAAGCTAAGAACTTTTTGAAATTAATCACAAATACATTGTCAACCCATATTGTAAAACCTCCCCCTAAGGAATATAATCATTATTATTACATGAAACCAGTTTGAAATTACAGGTTAGAGCACATTAGCCAAGATAGAATGTTTCCCAGTAGAGAGGGCCATGTAAATTGGAAATCGATAAAGTAACGCAAGGCCCTGGTAACATTGGTGACGAGGACACGCAGCTTTGACAGTCCCCCATGCCCCAGTCCCCATCATCCCAGGGTGCCATTTTTGCCAATTATCATGTTCTATTTCTGCCTACAATTTAGATGATGGATTCAATTATTGTCCATTACAGTGAAAGACGGCCACTGTGTGAATAAGGATGGGGGCCTCGTTGACACAGTGAGCAATGCGCTCGCCACAGTTTCACTTAGACCCACATAGTCCAGCAACAAATCCGCTGAAATTACACTGCGGATGTAAGTGCAGCTTTTATAGCGTGTTGTGATTGATCACTTAATGTGCTTTTTTACCCCTTTGTGCCAGGCATTGGTGGCCTGTGATTGTCAGCTGCATCCAGTATTGCTGTAGGTGTACCACACCATATATGGCAATGTTCCACACTGATGTTATTCACGTTGCAAACCTTAATATTACAATGTTTCTAAAAGGCCTGCTGACAGCAGCAATTAAATAACAATTAACTATCACAGTGCTGTCATTATTCTTTCAGCGAAAATAGCATTTTATACCTTAGATTTCAAGATTTTTTTTTATGTTAACCAAACATAAAAATAACAAATAACAACGGTGTCATTTTCACAAAACGCATCACCTGAAATTTACAGCAGCACACTGTGGGAGAATTTGAGGTGGGTGGGATTTCAGTGCCTTGTCAATCACAGTCATTTAGCACAAAGGGAAGTGGGTTATACCAGCCAGTGAATGGCAGATCACTGGCAAATCCTGTCATTGTGGGTATACTGTATAAGGCTCTACTTTCTTACCTGATCTAGCAACCTTCAGGATAAAACTCTGAACCAGTCCTTAACCAATTAACATTCCAATTTGATTAGGATTATCTCCAAAACGAGAAAACGTGGAGAAAGCACAGGATCCTTGAGGTGGCCACGGATGCTGGGACAAGGCAAATGACCAGTGAAGGTGCGGCTTCCAGAGCTCAGTTCTGACGGTCAGTGTCACTGGACATTAAACTGCCGAGCCTTAACGAAAGACGCTAAGCTCTTTTTGGGGCTGGCACTGGAAAAAAAACCACAACTCCCCAAAGAGAGATTAATCAAAATGGGCAATCAATAACTTCTCAAGTGCTAATAAGCGTTGCCTCTTTCCTTGATATGTAGAGCATTTTATCATCTTAACCACACTGAGATTTATTGAAAATCCATTGTTGGGGACAAGAGCATGAGGTAATGTAGCACTTAGTAAATGAAGGAAAAAACAAAGTCTACGGTGATTTGTATTTCATTTGCAAAAGACATGTCAAATCATTTCAATCTAGCTCTTTGGGCACCAAATTGCTGAACATATGTCTATGGATCTCTGAGTCAGCTCAGCCCAGAAGCCCGCAAAGGCCAAGAGTTTTTGATGAGATCCTTATTAGTGGCTGGGATTGGGAAGCAAAGGGTCACTGGGGTGGTTGATGGTTGAGCTGATTAAAGGCATATCAGGCGACATTTATTGGCAAGTTGTTCGATTATTGGATCCTTGGTGTAATGCTAATCTAACCAAAGTGATTGGGCCATGAACCCTAACTGTAGGGGACATAATGGTTAATTAAACAGTAGACATACTCTATCTGCTATCGGTTATCCAATCAGGGCTGCAGAGAGTGGGGTTATGGTTTACTGCAAATCACTATGAAAACTCTGCAATGACAGAAGCTGGAACCAGACTGCATCTTGATATACACCCATTTTACACCCATGTAAAGCGCCCTGGGACAACCCTGTTGTGAAGGGCGCTATATAAAAATAAACTGAATTGAATTGAATTGAATATACTGGAGCTATCAGGCAACAGCATGAAATTTGAATCTATACACAACCTAAGGATGCAATGGATTGTGGAAGAGCTGTCTGAAAGTGAATATTAATGCATGCAGGATTCATAATGGCTCACTGCCTCATACCTCCAGGGGATTTGATTCTTATTCATGTTTCGGTAAGTTTCCTGCAAGCACTCTTTTTAACAGGTGTTTTAAATAGATTAGCATCTTTAAAATGTCCAGGAATGACATCCAAACTAGGGTGAATCCTGCCCTGTGCTTCCTAGAATAGGCTCCTGTCTTGCTGTAAACTTACACTGAATAAGCATATTTTCATAGTGGATAGAAGTATTATAAGATATTGCAGCTCTGGTTAATTAATCAAGATATGAATAACATCAAATTGCTGCGCGGTTACCACTGATGATGTGCCCACATTTGTTTATCCGCGATGTTTAACTTCGGCACCTAGAACATGACCGTCATTTTGGGTGCTTGCTACACAGAATATCAAAGGAAGATAAGAGAATATTGTTCATGACCCAAATACACCCACCGCAGAAAGTGCCCACATCGACTCATTGTGCCTTTACTCCATGTAAGTTGTATAATTATTCTCTTCCGCACTGGAAGTCAATCACACAGGGCCTCTACAATGAATTTTATCTGACGGAGGCTGGAAGAAAAACACCGTGAATGATGTGAAGCTATTGTTGTCTGTGATGACTTCGGCTCGCTCCTGGGAACAGCAGAGAAACGCTGAAGTGTCAGGCTAAATACCAGCCTTATCTCACACTACTGTCATTCAAGCTAACAATGGTGAGCTACGTCGCTATACAATTCCCGACATTTGAACTGTAAATGCATCTTGGCTTTTGATTGGCTGGAGGAAATGACATCATTAAATGCAACACAGGAAATAAGTGAATTAAATACTGTATAGGCAGTGCCCAGGTTACAAACGGGATCCATCCCTTTATGCCTGTCTTCAAATTTGTAGGTAAGCTGGAAAAATAGTAACACAGTAGATGATAATAATGACTATACAGAACATACAGTACATACATACAGTACTGTACTGTACCTCAAGCCGATGAACTGCTGAAGGTGCACAATGTTTTCATGAGTGTCACAAAGTAGTGCGTGCGTTCGTTATTAGGAACCATTGTATTTAACAAGAATTTTTAAGTCTGATCATAAATACAACTTGTCTTTAAGATAGATGTCTTAACCAGGGGACTGCCTGGGCACATGAAATGGAGTATTCAAGTGGTTGCTGTAGTAGTCTCACACTATTCACAAGAAATTAATTTTCCTTGAGTCCAGTCACATCTCTGACATAAAAACCTACTGAGACTCCATGGAATGATCATCTCCAAACAACCGGAGAAAGCTGGACTAAATCTTCCAAGGACTGCTAAAAAATTATCCTTAGCTTCAGGAGATTCACCCAGATGATCAAGATCTCCACAAAATCATCTGCAAAGTGAATCCTTCAAGTGTTAAGTACAGGAGTATGAATTCTTGTGCACCTGACAGGATGCTAGCAGTTTACCTTTGATGTTTCCTCTAAAATTAATTTTAATAACATCCACTCATCTTCTAACTGCTTATCCTGCTCTGAGATGTTGTGGGGGATTTAAATAACATCTTGGGGCAAATGTTATCACCTTTAGTGCTGTTTAATTAAAATTTCTTCATCCTGTTGTTCTTAGTGATCTTTTAAAAATTCTTGTAATGTTTTCTGTCAACTGCAGTTTTCTGAACATTTTATCCTTCCTTTGAGCTTGGTAAATCCAGAGATGACAGAATGGTAAACAATTAACAAATTATAGTTACATAATACTTCAGCAGCATTAGACTTAAAGGCTTCAGCTCATGAAGGTGAAGAAGATGAGACAGTGGTAACAGATGTTTATAGACATTTTTATACCATGGGTTTGTTAAATACTATTTTCTTATTGGTCTAGAAATGCCACATGGGTGTTTATTGTTTTCATGAAACAACACAGGTAGTTCCAGTAGCCTGCTAGCAGTTCTATATTAATTCATTTTAATGTATTATTAAACATGTTAATATAAATACCCATGTGACTTTTTACTCACAAATAAGCAGTCATTCTTATCAGAATCATTTTCATTTATTTTCTGCCTGTCAGTTGACAGTTTCTATGGTAACTAACTTCCAGTGAGTAGCCTGACCAGACATTCTATCCTTATAGGGATTATATTTTTAAGAGTACATTGCAACATTATTAAAAACTAATTGAAATAAATTTCCTCTGAAAAATTAACAGTGACTAGCTTATTCTGCTTCACATCAGGCCACATTACACCAAGTTGACATTAATTAGTTTCATATAACCATATACCCATAAACCCATAAATTGTCTAAATTTACCCCTTACTTAAGACATAGGACAAATATGAACAGGCATTGCATGGAGAAGCTACTGCCCCCACATTAGGACACTTAAGATGTTCCATAGAAACAGACTTACGGTGTAGTTTCCTCTTTACTCTATTCTTTACTCTGAAGACCACCTCAGAGATTAAATGATATTTAGAGAATAAGTATTCTCAGAGACAGGCAATATTTCAATTAAATGTATTTAAAATACATATTTAATTAATTAGTATTTTGCTAGATGGAAAAAAGATATAATTTGTAACAAAATACTTTCAAAGACTATTTAAAATACTTAATCAAATACGTACATTTATTAATTTATATTTTAAGAGCTCACATGCTTTTAAATATAGCCCATCCACCTGTATTGATTTCCTCTATATTCCTTTATAAATATACAAAAAATATATCAATGGTGCAAAGATGACAGTAAAACAATATCTAAATATTGTTAACATAAACCCACCATTGTCACGTTCAGCCCCGCCCTTCGTGTCTTTTCCCTTGTTTTGCCCTCAGGTGGGGCTTGATTCGCCGCACCTGTCCCTCATTGTGCTTTGCCTCGTGTTTTGCTCTGCTTGTTTGCCCTGTACAGCTGCCTTGTGTTTGACCCTTGATGTCCTGCCTTATTTTAGTGAGTCTGTATCCTGTTCCCCTTGTCAGGTATTGTCGATGCATTTGTATGCTCGCTGTCTGCCTTGCTCTCGTGTGTTCCCCGATTCCCTTAATAAAACGCCCCTTGGAAGGGCTTAAACCCTGCAGCCAGCTATCATGGGTCGTTCATCTCGCCGCAAGCGTGACAACTATCAGTACAGTATGCTTGAAATATTGGTAAGGGGATGCTCCTTGCGTATCGACCAACTTGTTTAACGACCAAATTGTAGGAACAGAACTCGGTTGTTAAGTGAGGAGTGTCTGTATTATATTCGACACAGCCACAGGTTATGTTTTTTTTTTTACTTTTTTTTGAGCGTATATCTAAAAAAGTTTATTCTTCGAGTTTGCTCATGTTTGACACTTCACACATTAAGGTAATTTAACAAAGTGTTGGCATGCCTCCTGTGCACACGCACACACCGGCACCCCTGTCAGCCACCGCTACTAATTCTGTAGGAAACACTAGGTGTAAGAGTTCTGAACCCAGGACCGAAACCACATGAACATTTGTATCATGGTTCTATCACCCAGATCCCACCCAACACTAATCGGCTGCTGCTGATGCAGTCTGTTGAGCTCACATAATGTTACTAATGTCACAAAAGTAATTTTTCATTTCACAAATAATACTATAACATACGTAAATCACAAAACTAGTTAGGGAAAGCTGTAAATTTAGTAATACTACACATTACTAGGGCTGTAATGGTACATGTAATCATCATGTACCACTGCTATTTTGCATGTATTTTTGTATTTTCAAACCACAAATGACTTCCATTTTAATTAAATACATCTTCTTACACCAGTATTTTGTATTTTATTTTATTACCTTTTATGAGCAAGTATTTGTAATTTGTAAAAAAAAATTTCGACATTTGTGCCCATCTCTTTGAATTCTGTCACTTTGCAAACACATCTTTCTACAGTTTATGCAATGAAACAGCAAGATTGGAATATTACAAAGCAATTTTGGCTTTAAGCACCTCAGACTTGGCTGAAACTGCAGCGCCAACTCAGGAACTTAAAGTTATGATTAACCACTATGCCTCCCCCAGCCTTGACACTGCCACCAACAGGAATGTGCTTCATCACTTACCGAGCAAGCCTGTCGTTTATCACAGCAACTACGTGGGGGAGAGGGATGGGAATTCCCAGTTTCTGGACTCATCCCGACCTGGTGCAGGCATCAGCAGAATAGGTTGGTGGCAGTTCTCCAAGATGCACTTGTCTGTGGGGCGCTACGATTCTCGCACCCTCCAATTCATCTCTTAAGCCTGGATATGAAAGATTAATCAGCCATTTGGTGACACATTCTTCTGAACAATCAAAGGTTTATCATTAATATGTCAAATAGTGGACCCCAGAAAATATTCTTGCCGTTTTATAATTAGACAAATAATTATTAATGTTAACAATATTTGGTTTAGGAGTCATTTATATTTAAAGCATCACGTAAAATGTTAATGTTGTACCAATATCTACAAATGGACTCCCATCCTAGTCACAATTGCACAAAACACACAAACCACATACAACTTTAATCTCTGGCTACATTATTTCATTTTAAAAGCCTAACAGTAGAAGGACAGCAGTAACCTCTCTGTGCAATATATCGTCATAACTGGAGGGATAAAATATATCAATTGCTGCTAAATTTCTAATTGAACCTGCTGACTTTATCACCTTATCATCAGCTGACAACAGTTGTATTGACAACAGTTCTATATATATTGTGTGTGTGTGTGTATATATATATATATATATTCAACTTGAATTCAGAAGAGAATACGAGGATTAGCTCATGGCACATATTAAGCACAAAGGGTGGTTAATGTATGGGCCAACTAATGAATACGTATAACCAGAGATATTAAGGGCCAGTGTAAGGTCTCTGAGTATGAGGCAGCATATTGAGCAAAGCCGTATTTAGCAGCCGGTTTTTGTAACAGCAGGTGAAGCGGCAGATGGTAAAAGTGAGTTCTATGCTGGCAGAACTAGCCAATTCAATTTGTCAGAGAATGCCACACTCTCATCGAGTAATGTCCTTATGTGGATGTTTTCCTATACATCGTCTTCCCATGGACAACCAAGAGCGGCAAGGAGCACAAGCATAGCAGGGCAGAAACAATCTCAGAGACATGCCAGGTCACGACCAACATCAAAAGCACAGGACCTTGACAAAGGCTATTTGTTTTAGCAACCAGGTGACAAGCAGAGAATCAAACATCTATTAGCGACCTGAGAAGATCCAATAATACTCTGAGGAACCTGTGTGCACTAACATTAACATGCAACCAAGATTTTTTAACTGGTGTCTTGTTACATAAGCTATCTAAATTACTACAACATTAAACAAAGTATGAAACTGATGTACAATGCAGTATATTAACAACGCAGAATGCATTCACTAATGTGCTGTATTGAAATAGCATGTTATATTACACCAAAGAGGCCTGTGTCTCCCCTCTAAATGAACACAAGACCTAGATCCAAATTACCTTAAAACCAGAATTAAACAGAACATGAATTAAAGTTAAAATTGTCCTTTTCTTATGGATATTTGCACAAATATCGATTTACCTATGAGTTAAATAGCAGTACAAACCGATACTCACTGCCAATGTAAGCATCAAATGACTCAATTGCATTTTTTTCCCAAAACTTTCACAATTTTAGTCCGTACCCCATCCGTTTGTTTTTCCAATCATCTTGAAAAGAACTTCACTTTGATTTTTGAGGACATTATGGAAGGGTCAATGACTCGGTTTGAAGCTGAAAGGAAGAGGTTGACTTTTTTTTGACGGTGAGTTGCCTTTAATGCAAAAATTCAAGGCATGCAGACAAAAGCTGGTTGGAAAACATGCATAGGAGTATCATTTAACCCCATCGCCCAAAGCTTCATCTGCTGTTGTGGGTTACCACGGTCACCTGACAACACACTAAAGCTGCTGTCAGATAGATAGATAGATAGATAGATAGCCATCTATAAATCAATCTATCTATATATATATATATATATATATACACATATACACACACACACACACACACATATATATATATATATATATATATACACACACATACTTTTAGGAATGTTTCAGAATGAGCCTACAATTCTTGAAGAAGTCTACCTGATAAGACTAAGGGTGATTAAATATTCCTCACAAGAGTGCCAAAGCCTTAAATGTCAATATTTATTTATAGTTCTTTCCAGTAAGTGTATTTTGAAGTTAGAACTGAATCACTAAGCTAGACAATGACATAACAGCTCATGGTACAAATATTAATACCATTTTCAAAACAAACCTTTTTTATTTCATATCAAACCAATCTTCTTCCTTGGCTGTCACGTTTCATATGTAATTCAAAAACATACATGCTTAACAGTACAAGCCTGAACTGAATATCCTAAGGTTACCAAAAACCTCAGGTGATAACCTGAACTCAACTAGGCAGTCCTTGGGCTCCAAGGCCTATGAAAAAAAACCAAAACCTACTGCTAAGTATCTCACTTACTTTTAGAAACTACTTACTAAATACACATGCGGTCAGAACAGTCAGTTATCATTTGCCTCAAAATCTTTTGACGTCTCAAATATTGCTACCATTGAAATTACATTCCCTGCAAAGCTTTTAAAACAGTGACAAATAGCGGGATTAGTTTGGCCTTTTCAACATGCGTGCAGCGCCCAGAGTTTGCTGAGGGTTTTGGCGCGGCTCCCCTTTCACATCAATACAGGTCACCCCCTCCCTTCCCGTCAGTCTTTTCCATCCCCTCCGCCCCTCTCCACCTCTTTAATAATGAGCTCTCTGCATGACAAGCTGGGTTTCTTTTGAAAATACCACAGATTAGGTGAAGAGGTCCACAGAGGAGAAGCCTAAATAAATAATAATAATAATAAAATCTCTTAAAAAAAGGTATTTATTTAAAAGGAAAAAGACAAATGTCCACTTTAAAAATGAGGGTGCATACTGGAATCCTGCCGATGACAGCACAGGGAGAAAGCAGCTATTATGTTATTATGCTAAGCTAAGCTCATGTCTACTATGTCTTTTAACTGTTGAATTCTTAATTAATAAATTGCACTAGAGCTCTTTCTGATGAAGCCAGTCATCATACATATCTTTTTAACCTCTGGAATGCAGAATTCCCTAAAAACGAAGCAGCCCCGTAGATCCCATGACTCAGATTTGTTGTTTTAGTGGGTCCGTCTGAATGACAGTCCTCATCGCCATTTGTAACTTCAGCCATCTGTTTTGGTGAGTGTGCCTGCACTTCAAAGTTGATCAAAGTCAAAAGCATTTTGGAACTGCCCAAACCACAGTGTGGCAAATAGCATCCTGCGGTCCTACAAACAAGAGATTACTTTCATCAGCCAACAAAAAAAAGATCTCAGAGTCCCTTCTTCTACTGACACAAGCTGAGAAGGTGACTCTGCCTCATCGAACAGGAATGAACACCTTTCCTTTTTTCTCTTCCCTTCTGACGACAGCTTTGAGGGTAATTTTCCGCGTGAGTGTTTGTTCTAATTCGTAAAAAGCATGGTCTGCGCCCGACATTCCCAAAACATTAATATGAATGATCCCCCCCACCCAAAGGACCACATAAAACAGCAGCTGAATATATAAATGTCTGCATTGCAAGTGTGATGTCACAACCTATGCACCTTACTCACAAACTAGTACTGTATTCCTTTCAAATTGACACAACTACATCACAAACTATGCACCTCACCACCAAACTAGTAGTGCATTACAATCAGATTGAAATAACTACATTACAACATAATACAAAAAGCGCAAAAAAATTCTAGTACTTTAAGATTAAAGATCACTTAAGGCTTAAAATCAAGTATATGTAACACACATTACCACAGCATGGGGGGGGGGACTGGTAGGCAAGCTATCGATAGTGAAGGCAGTTCACGAAATAGCCGCAGTGTGATGGATCACACCGAGGACACACTTGGACACCCCGAAGCAGCAATTACAGAATCAATGGAGCGTGTAATGGTGCTGATGTGGCATGCTGGTGGGAGGCTGCCAGGCAGGTACGTGCGGTCAGGGGGAGAAGCTCCTCCTGCGCCAGATAGGCCGCATGCGGCCTTGTCGGTTATGGATCCCTTTAAATTCAACGCGTGCATTAGGGGAGATGGTCGGGGGAGAATCCACCGGTTGGTGGTCGGGCCGCTTCGACGATTAAAAGATTAAAATAACGTTTCACTGGCGCTCATGCCGAGGCGGCCCGTGCTAATACGCGCCCTTCGGAGTCTCCGTGCGGAGAAAGTACCCCGAAGTACCCCGAAGCACACCGAAGTACCCCGAAGGACACCCCGATTACCTCGGCAATCCCGGGAACCTGAGGGGCGCTTCCGTAGGAATACATCTCCCTTTCACAAGGTGAACTTTAAACTTGAACCCCCGTCAGTTCATAAAAAAAGTACGTATCCTGACTTTAATGTGCCAGAATAGCGCCATAAATGCTTGTCATGAGAAGACCACATTATCCGACGTCTATGTCTATCGCCTTTCCCACGCCGCCTTCGCCTGACGGGGACGGTTTGCCAGCCTCGCGGGAGCCGCGCGACGTTACGAGGCGCGTCGCTAGGCAACAGCCAAAGCCGTAAACACTAACCTCCGCCGGTAAGAATGCGCAAGGTCTGTCTTCTCGCACTCCGTCCCGCATCCACTTAACGAGGTTATTTGTTAGCGCTGTGCTGGCTGAACCGCCTCAGTAACGACCTCGTTCCCTCCGCGTTTAATGCCGTGTCCAATGCCGTCGCCTGGGTTATTGCTTTCAGCTCGTGCGCGGCTCGAGCCGCTCTAACATGTTAGCATGCTAGCTGACCAGCTGTCACTGTGTATCACTGTCAGCACTACTTTACTGTATTATAGGGTATTTAGATTTGGGTGGTGGATTTTTATTATTATTATTATGGTAATACACATTTAAATTTGGAAGATAGTTATTGCACTGCGGTTTAATTGGATAATAATAAACCACGAAGAGAATAGTCTGTAAGCTGAAAGTTGTCAGATAATTATTAAGATGTATGTTCGTACTTAGGCACAATACTTTTATAGATACTGTAGAAGCTCTTATATGGTCAGCACTCAATTTCACAACTATCTTCCAATCACTTATCCTGAGTAGCGTAATGGGGAAGGAAGTGCAGCTTGTCCAAGCAGCATGGGGCACAAGACACAGGCACACCCTGGATAGGAGGCCAGTCCATCACAGGGCACATCATACACTATGGACAATTAAGTCTAAATGCCTGGTCTTTGGACTGCAGTTATAAACCTGAATACCCAGAAGAAACCCACACAACATGGGGAGAACATGAAACTCCACACTAAGAGATTGAACCCAATCCCTGGAGGTGTGAGGCAGTAATGCTGTCAGGTGATGTAGCATGCTGCCCATTCAGTCTAATACCTAACAGGAAATAAAAACTACATCTTGGAGCAGTAACCTGGCTACACTTTAATATGTCAGCAGTTTTAATGTACCATTGCAGAGTACATTTTTATTCTATTTAATATCTTCAGTATTATTAGTATTTTGAGGTGGATCTTAGTGAATAATAATTCCCTCCTTTCCCTTCTTTAGAAGGTAAGTCATGTTTTCCTTGCATCTTGTGCCATAGAACTGACCTGCTCCTTCTGATGCTAATTCTAAACACATTGCATCCAGTTCAGGTACTTTGTCATTAAGTGGTTCATCATGCAGTGGAGAAGATTATTTACAGTAATATGCAGCACAGATTTGTAAATCAGCAGTAAATGGGGGGGGGGAGGGACCCAGTTATTGTTTGGCTCTTTTGCTTCGCCTACAGGGTCAGAGGTCAAAAGGATGCATAAATCTGGCTTTGACGGCAGTCGCCTTGCAGGATCACGCTGCAAGAAATTTGGAGCTACACCGGTTAACGCTGCAGAACTCAGTGAGGCGAAGACACACCAGTACACAGAGGGACAGGAACCCGCTGGGGGAGGCTGCGCATCGGTCTGGGGAAAGGCCCCAGAGACATAGACAGGCTCCTGGATTGGAAGAGGAGTATGTCCTTCGGTCAGGCCCCCCATCTCTTACATTAGGTAAAGTAAATTGCAATCCAGGGCACATAGTAGTGTCAGGATGGAGTGAGGTAACACCCTGGCTGGCCAGGTAAATCCTAATTTGAGCAGTGACCTTCTTCCCTGGAGCAAAGCACTTTCACCCGAGGAAAATGTATGCCTGTTGGCACTTCAGGAGTTTGAGTCTGTGTGCGCTACGGAATTTGATGAAATGTGAGATATGAAGTGTCTCACTTCGGGGTGTTGGCTTTCATGTTGCCACGCTGGTCATCAGCCCAGAAGCTCGGTTTGGTCGACGCCCCTCCGCCGCCACTGACCATAGAAGAGTGGCAACAGGTTAAGTCACGGTCATTCCAGCAAGGGGAGTCCAGCCAGCCCTGCGCCATCTGCCGAGAGGAGTTCCGACTGCAGCCCCAGGTGCGTGACCCACAGCTCGCCGCACGCTGTCTTCAGTTTGCGGCCACGGCATTCATGGGCTTACTGAGCTTCACCCACCCCCCACCGCATTCTCCATGCAGTCCGCGCTGACAGCGAATACTGCATTGCCACCGGAGTGTGACGCAGGGATACGGCAATCAGTGAGTCATTGCGAGGGTCATTCAGTCTTTACTTTATCACCGGGATCCCCTTTTAAGAGGGCCCGTCTCAACAAAAAATACTCAGCTGACACGTAGGCCCAACAAAGGTGCAGCATTGTCATGGAAACACTGGTAAATATTAGTCCAAAGGTGGCAGAAGAGAATCACGCTCTCCGTGTAGCCCATGTGTACATTTTTGATGAAGATCATTTGTCAATTGAATAAAATATCAAAAAATGCTTCAGTAAAATCACAAATATGCAAGGTTCACTGATATAAGCTGGTTTTGTTTATCGCTTTGCAGTATTATTCACACACCGTAGGAATAGTTTTTCGTCTGTTATATATTGAGTATATAAAGTCACTCTTCATGGAATTTCAGCACCATTCTATTCAGGTATTAGATGGATAGGTTTCATACCACAGGTTCCTGAGAGAGAATCTCTCTGGCCTAATGACTTATCTGGGTCCTTGATATATGTCTCGCTCCAGAGGGCACCCTGTTCTCCTGTGTGTGCCGGGTACTGAGATGATGAGGAATTGTCACAACTCTCTCTGAAATGGCTCCATGCAGCAGGCCCTAAGGGCCAGCCGCTAGCAGAGGAGCTTCAGTGTGAAGGTGTTGCAGGATGCCTGCCCTGGTCCCATTTTCCCCAGCTCGGGTTCACTGCCTCTGAGTAGGCTGCTCTCTGGGGGCCCGTGAAAGCCCCAGTTATATAAGAAATGCTAGCACTCATTCGCTCGCTTGCACACTCGCTCTCCAGAAGCCGCAGGAATAATTCAGAAGGCCAGTCCATGTCATCAGAACCCCATTCAGCTCATCTGAATCCCTGGGATAAATCCAGAACGCTGGTGCCTTCTGATCCGAATCCTCAGGGTGAATGTGGCATAGCAGAATTTACCATAATCACGTGGAAGAATACAGCATTCTAATAATCACTCACCAGAATACCCAGTAAGGTCACAGAATGTGATTGCAAAATTAAGCAAAACTGCTTTTTTTTTTTTTTTTTTTTTACTTCCATTGGCCTGTTATGTTTATTTCAGGGACATTGGGAGAGTTAAAAGGCAACAATTAAGGGCAATCAGGCAAAGTGTTTAGATCTGAGGCCACCTGCCATTCATTCCAGTCGGCTGTGAACGAGCAATTTTTCTTGCAGAAACAGGTGTTGTCGAATCCGTAATTCGGATCGGAGATGGAGGGCTCTTCAGGACTGCAAGGCTGAGCGCCGGTTTTCAGTGCCGCCATACACCTGTTATTTTTGTGTGATTTGGAGTCGCTCCGCAGGATGCCCAGCTTTAAAAGTCCTCCACACAGCACTTGTGAGGCGTTTTCAAACAAGCAGTGGAATTCACCTATTCAAAGTGCGCTCACCCATACGGCTCCCAAACCTCTTTCGCAGGTTCTGCTGTCCTGCTCGCACGTCTTTCACAAGGTAAGTTGTTCCTTCTGACGTGGCTCAGTTTTCAGCCCCTCTGAAGACACCTCTTAATGCCCCCCCCTCCCCCCCGATCTGCACCTCTCGTGCATCTCAAAGGCCTGCCTGCACGCCTTGGAGCGCTTCTCCGGCAGGAAGTGCTGCCCCATGTGCAGGAGGAAGCAGTATGAGACCAGAGTGATTCATGATGCCGCTCGTCTCTACAGGGAAAATTGTGCGGTCAGGTGTGCTCCCACAACCCACTTACCCCTGCACCCACCCCTCAGTGCATTTGGGACATGCCGCATTCTGAGAGTAACCCAGGCTGGAAAGCCCTACAGAACCCTACATAAGCCAACAGCAGAGTGCATTTCCTGCTAATCATATTCTGTTGTTTAATTCTTCTCATAATATACCAGCTTTCTACTGTCAGCTTTGTGATTATCTGGCTGCTGTGAGAACACTGGGCATACTATAGTTCTGTTACAGTATTACTCAGTCATACTCATTTGTGCAACGACCTAACTATGCTCAAGAGTAAAACCTTAAAGGGAAATTCACTTTATATTACACAGTTTAGACGTTAGAATCGATGCTGTTTTCCTTCCATGCTTTCATTGTCTTGGCCAGTAATAGCTGACGTCATCCCATCAAGGCATAATCAGCCAGTTCAGAGCGTGAGGCCCATGCCATGGCACGCCTCAAGTCCCGTCTCTCCATCAGGATCCAGGCATGCTGGAGAGGCTATGTCACTCGGAAGTGGTACAGGCACACGAGGAAGATGATGCCGCCCAAGGACAAGCTGCTGAGAAGGAAGTTCTTCGAAGAAAAGGTCAGCTTTGCTACTCAACTGCCACACCTGAACGGTTCAAATGGAAACACATGGGCAAGATGAAACAATTATGGGACTGTCTCTGCCAGGCGCTGCGACAGTTCATTTTCCTGTCCTTCCCCATATCTGCCGGTCAGATAAAACAGTTTCCACTGGACCAAGACATTACCTTCCTAGGAAGCTTGGCACATTTGTCCTAGAAGTTTGTATCTGTTGTTCCATTTTCACTCAATTTAGAAAATTGGCGAGATAGTTCAAAGGCTTCTTGGACCGAGGAATGGAGATGGCCACCCTATAGAATCTA
>JAODKM010000075.1:16131778-16156324 GCA_026780845.1 Petrocephalus sullivani
GCATTTTGCAGAATTACCTTTAAAATGGGAGAATTTGCTGATGTTAATTCCCATTTCCTGTAAAAAGAGGGGATACAATGTTTCACCTTTTTGTCATTAAAAAAAAAAAAACACTGAATTTGTTTAGAAATTTGGGTCAGACACTCGGGTAACCCAATAGTCATTGACCTCAGTTAGGGTCGCCTTCCCAGAAGGAGGGCGATGTCTATATCAGCGAGGAATTTCTCGCAAATTTGTCTGATGGGGCGCTCATTAATTTCTATTAAAAACAAGTACAAATTAAGATATCAGTTTTAAAACAACAAAGGCTGCGGAGAGGTTTCGGAACTGAAGCCGTTCATCTAGCCGTCCTGCAAGATATACGTTAATTTTGTGGAGAATTGGAGAAATTGTTCATTTATCGTGTTACTTTTAATTTGCAAATGTTCAAATGTTGAACTTGGCCCATTAGACCCATGCCTAAAGTTCTTTTGGGACAAATTAAGTATCTGTCTCTCTCTATATTTATATATCTATCATCTAACCTATCTAATTGTACTTCTTTCTGGGCAAATATACACTTCCTACCCCGAAGAACGGCCTGAAGTGTCGTCTTTGACTGCCTAAGACTTCGCAGAGCCAAATATATGATGTCTTGATACGGAGATATGAGTCTTTTGGCACTGTTTGGCAGGTGGGGGCTCATTTCTTGGAGGTTGTGGTGCAGCGGTTCGAGCAGGCATACCGGACGGCGGCCAGCGGCGGCAAGGAGTGTGACAACCTGCTGGCCATGGTGGCGCACCTGTACAGCTTCCAGGTGGTGCACGCGCTGCTGGTGTTTGACCTGCTCCGCAAGCTGGCGGCGTCCTTCGCCGAGAAGGATGTGGAGCTGATGCTGTGGCTGCTGCGCAGCGTGGGCTTGGGCCTGCGCAGGGACGACGCCGCCGCCCTGCGGGAGCTCATCTGCCAGGCCCAGCACAAGGCGGGCGCCCTGGGGGAGACCTTCCGGGAGCAGCCCAGGGTACGCTTTGCCGTAGGCCGCTGTCAGGCACGCGGAATTTGATCGGAAATGCGCACATTGGTCGGAATTTAAAAATTTTTTTTAATGCCATCACATTTATAAATGGGTTGCTAACCACTAACCAGTGTAGTCTCTAAATGAAGAGCAGTCGTTTATATGTATGATCTGTCTGTGTCGCGTCCATATTTTACCGTGTTTAAATTGTCACTGTTTGGGATATTCCATTCTCTATTTATCACTATTTTCTTGCACTATGACTGACAAGATCATCATTTCATCTCTGTGTATGACCCAAGGAAAATGCAGCTAAAACTGACATTAAAGATACTTTTGAATCTCTTATTTATTGACAAACCCCCCATCACTGTTGAGCAAAGACTTTTGTAGAAGCAAGCAGTGGCTATGTCGTTTTAATGCCCTTATTTTCCCACCGCGTTTCAGGTGCGCTTCATGTTAGAAACCATGTTGGCGCTGAAAAACAACGACGTGCGGAAGATTCCTGGCTACAACCCGGAGCCTTTGGAGAGACTGAGGAAACTGCAGAGGACACTGGTGAGGGGCTTCCGCCACTAGAGGGCGCCAGCTCCGTGCTCCGAGGCGTGGGATGTGTCAGAAGCTGTGATGTAAACAAAGGACCTGAAGAGCGATGACTAACAAGATTAAGCCCTGTGACTGTGCCACTAACAGGTTTTAGCGCACTTAAAACCCAGCGGAAACTCGAGAGATCAGCTACCACATAGATAATTAACGGGTTGTGAGAGCAGTACAGTCGTACCCTGCCCCACGTCAGTAATTGGTCTCGAGAGCCCCGTCGTAATCCGATTTTTTTGACCCGAAAATAATTTCTTGAAAATGCCAGAGAAGGACTAATAATGTGATGAATAGACGTAATCATTTCCTTTGACGTAAATGCACCTTTAATTCATTATAACAGTCAGTGTTCTCTTTGCAGTCTTAAAAGTCAATGTTCACCTAGTATTCAGAAAAACAAAATAGAAATTACTGTAATAAAAATTTTATATTTTGCACTGTTTCATCAAAATAAATTACGTAATTTATATAAGTTTTGTCAAGCCACTCTAGTCTGCATGTTGTGTATATCAACGTAAATAGACCATGTTAATCTAAGTAAATACTGTTCATTATTTACTTAAAATCATTTAAATTACTGCAGACAAGCAGCATAAAGTCGAGTTTAATGTTTACTGGCATATTCTGGGGTACTACCGTTTTACTATTAAGTTTGTTCTCTTGTGAACCAGACAGCAGTGAACCAAACCTAGGTATATAAGCAGCAGCCCAGTCGCTGATTTGTACGGCGCCCCCTGCAGGTGCACCACAGTGCCAGCGGCAGTGACGTAAAGCTGAGGGTCTCCCTGGAGAACCTGCTGGAGGCTGAGCAGGTGGGCCGCTGGTGGATCGTGGGTTCGAGCTGGAGCGGGGCCCCCATGATCGTGGGGCCCGGGAAGGCGCAACCTGCTGCTGCCCCCGAGGGACAGGTAAAGGAGCTACTGCCCCCCCCACCAGCCAACACACACACGCACTGACTAGCTACATACGTACTCTGTAAGATCCACCTTCCTGGAATGTCTTATTGGAAACCCGGTACTTTGTTTTATACTTCCTAGTGTTTTTCCTATTCTTTATAATAATGCCTGCTACTTCCTGTGATGCAGGTCTGACCACATCCACTCCTTACTTCTCAGGACAGAGGCCTGGATTGTAAATGTAGCTTCATCCTTTCATTCATTCATCCTCCCTATTCCTTCATTCTTTCTTTTTTGTGCGTTCCTCTGTAAACCCGCCTTCAGTTCAGTACGAAGGTCCTCGAGCTTGCCCGCAAGCAGCGGATGAACACCGACGTCCGGAAGACCATCTTCTGCGTCATCGTGACCAGCGAGGACTACCTGGATGCCTTTGAGAAGCTCCTGAGGTGCCCCAGCCTGACCGCACTGTACGAGGAGCCTTAGCAAAGTGCTGTAGACCCAGCTGAGGGGCCATGAGAACCTGCCGTGTAGAGCAGCTGAGCTTGCAGTGGTCAGAGAGTGAAGGAGCTGCGTAACACTGCCTCCCTTGCAGTCTCTGGGTCACCAGGAGAGGGCGCCACAAGGACGCTGCTGGACACTCTTGCCCAGTCGATGACACTCCCTTTCAATAAGCCCACTGGCCCTCGTATACCAACGAGGGTGTTGGCCAACTACTGTTAAATGTGATTGGAAGACAACAGCCCATTAACATTCCCATTTGTGTTCCAGTGCATACACGTCATATGTGATTGGAGAACTTGAGTGAATTGTCATGATGGAGCCATTACTCCCAGGGCCCCCCTGAAATAGTACTCAGTCTGCCTCCCCCCAGACCCATTTTGGCCAACAGGAGGCACTGGAACTTTGTGTAGTTTGAGTGGTGATGCACCACAAAAGGCCAATATCTAATAGCTCAATAACACAATAGAGAATTATCTGTAAAGAAGCAGGGGATGGTCCTTATGAAGCAGTGAGTGGCATTTGTGTCTGATTGGCTGCCTTGGTGTGTGATTGACAGCAGTCCCCTTATCCTCACCCTGCCCCCAGGCTTGGCCTCAAAGACCAGCAGGAGTGGGAGATTGTCCGTGTGCTGCTGGATTGCTGCCTTCAGGAGCGGCTCTTCAATGCTTTCTACGCCGTGCTGGCAGACAAGTTCTGTGCTCACGACAGGCGCTTTCAGGTACCGCGGCGTCCTTAGTGCTCCGTTATAGCCATGATGCGTTTTTGCGCGACTTACAGATGCGGTTCATGCTACTGGCAGCACAGCGCCTCAGTGTATAGCACCTGCACCGCCACCTGTTGGCCACAAACAGTCACTACATGAAATACTAAATAAACAGAACAAGTTCTTTATTTCGGAGATGCTGAAGCAGCATGAGGTCTGCTTAAACTGTCAGCTCGTTTAAATTAGGGCTTAAAACGTCACTTTCAATAAATTAAGTCTGTATAGCCCATACATAGTCACTACACTACAGTTAATGATTTGCCTAAATTGAGTCTTGTGCCTAAACTGTGCTATATAAATAAACTTGCCTTGCCTTGCTAACAGGCTAGCTACCTATGATCTTCTGATTCTGCTTGCTAGCTGTTTATGTGTTTGTCACATCTTAGGGGGTTTAGCGGGCCCCAAAGAGCCTTTCCGAGTGGGGCTGTAGGACTGTAACCCATGACCGCTCCCCCCCTCTGCTGCCAGATGACCCTTCAGTTCACCCTGTGGGACAAGTTCAAGGAGCTGCAGAATATGTCCAGCAGTGTCTTCAGTAACCTGGTGCAGCTGGTCATTCATGTTCTTCAGAAGAAGACACTGTCTGTCTCCATCCTGAAGGTCAGTCTCCAAAGCCACATCGACATGGGCACACGAGTCTCGAACGCTGCGTTATTTACAGACAGCCCCGTCTGAGGAGGGGGATGGGGGCCAGGCCCGGCTGAGGCCAACATAGACCAAATACTGCAACTTGGTAGCTTAAGTATTTTTCTGGTGTTTGTAGTGTGTAATGTTGCAGTTTGGCACAAACCTCAGTTTTGAGTGCACTTTTGGTACAGCGGGGAAAACTGAATTTGTTATTAAATGATTTATTGATACTACAAACACAGTCAGGAACAATTTCACAATTAATCAGTTAAAGAATATGGCGGTTGACATTTCTAATAAAATCTAAGAAAAAAAAACACATTATAAGAACACTTTTGTAAAATAAATTGTGTTTTCTAGCCTAATATGCAATTGGACGATTCTGTTTTGCATTGGGAATAGAAACTATTTACAGTGGAGATGTATAGAAAATATCCTTCAGTTGAAGCGAACAATCTAAAATTCTAATGATGCAACTTTGGCGCATGCTGATGTTAACGTCACTGCGTTTTGCTAGGGAAACATAAATTACTCCTGTGTGACAGTAATTGCATAACTGCAATACAAGGTCTTCTTTTCTGCACATGCAAATCTGCACGTGATGCTGACACCCCCTTCCCCGAGTTTCCCAGAGTGACAGCTGGGGAAGGCCAGCCCTCAGCCAGCCCAGTCAAAGTGCCTCGTTTCAAACAGAATGGGCATTTGTGTCCTCTGGCCATCCAGAATGATATGAATCAATATGAAGAAACACTGACATGTCAGTCTATGAATAATAGCGTGAAACTTTGGGTGTATTAAATGTTTCTTTATAACACAGTGTCTGTGCATTTTCAAATAACTTATTCATATTCGGATACATCGCTAGTATTCCTTTGTTTCGCTTCATGTGCTGGTACTGCCAAACATTTAGCCAAAATGACGTATTCAGATGAAATGTGGCTGGACACAATCAATAAAAAGAGAATTTTAGCATTTAACATAACATGACTATATAGCCCGTCATTATCTATGCAAGTTTCCCTTTTGGGCAGAGCCCCCTGGAGGGCGGGGCCCCATGCAACCACAATGGCCGCACTGCACTAACGAGAGCTCTGAGTACAGATGACTTTTTAGACTGTAAGTCACGGCGTGGCTGTTTATGCCTAATAAGCAGGGGTGCACATATCTGGTGCGTAAATACACATTACACCTATAAGGCGGTACGCGCAGCAATTTCTTGCCGTAGCAGCACAAATGCGTATTTATTTTATGTGTGTTCACACTGTTGTGACAAGAAATCACTGTGTATTTTAGCCTTTATACCATGAAAGAGGTACAAATCGTCCCCATAAGTTAAAATGCACGGTAATTGCACGTAAAATAATACGGCTTTGTATGGCAAATGCATACTTGCATACCAGTCATGTGCATCCCTGCTGAAAAGGACTTTCTGCTACTCACAGGTCATCGAGTTCGGGGAGCTGGACAAGACAAAGGTCAGATTCCTACGGCAGGTGTTGAGCAGGCTTCTGAGAGACACTGACCATCAGGTGCTGGGTGAAATATTTGGAAGGTAATCTTTGCAGAATCCCTTAGTCTCATACAACACACTATGGTGGAAACCTCAGTTTCACTCCCACAAGATAAATTGCGAAATATTTCCGCATAATTGCACACACAAATAGCTGAGCCTTGACTGAAAGTGTTTGTAGGTAATTTGTGGCGTTTAATTCGCTGATTCATTTGTGTGACTTTTGAAATTCTGCCGTCTCCGGTAAATGGGAAGATTGGTTGCTGAGCGATCGTTTCTCTCCAGTAACCGGACGGGGGGGAAAGGCGCGATGATCCAGGGATCGTGTGTCACTGGCGGGGTGGGGGGTGGAATCCCATAACGTTAGGTTCTGGTCGATCCATGTGGGGGCAGTGTTTTAGCCAGTGTGTAATGCCTGGTTTGTTGGGTTAGCATCTCTTGTTTATATGTGTGCGTGTGTGTGTTTGTGTGTGCCGGCAGGATTTCAGGGCTGCCCAAGCTCATGGCAATGCGGGAGGGCCTGAAGCTCTTCATCAGCCACTTCCTGCTGAGGAACACGCCCCCCGATGGCGATGACGAGGCTGCACGGCGCCTGAAGGAGGGGGCCCAGGTGGCCACAAAGGCCATGGAGGCCAAGGAGGATCAACTGAAGCTGTGACCGGGAACACCAGCGAAGTTTTCATAAAGATGCCGCTGACATGGAACCCACTCAGCCGGCCGGGGGTGGTGGGGGGCTCAGGTCTACAGGAAACAAAGTCGCAGAACGTTGGTTTGGGATCAGGGACCGAACGATTGGATGCTTCCAGTCCTCGCTGGCGGAGGCCCTGTTGATGTCTCTGATGTGAGTTAGTGAGCACTGCTTATGGATCTGTCAGTGCCAGCTGCGGTCACGTGACTCACAGCTTCCAGGTTGGGGGCCATTCGGTTTGGCCTGGACTGTCTGACGATATAATTAAAATTGTTTCGGAGAAAAAGAATCTTGATCAGAGTATCAGAAATGTAGGTGTGAACGCAGTCTGTGTCCAGTCAATGTGGTGTCTGGATAAAGGATTCCCAGCATGCACTGGGGCCAGGGAATAACAGGCCGGGCGTGAGCAGTTGTAAAGATGGTGGAATGCGGGCCGAGTGCTGCCGTTACCTGGAGGAGAGCAGGATGGGGCCCCGTTCCCGCGGAGCCCAGCGCTCCTGGATTAAAGGTGGAAGTCGCACCCCCCAGCCGGTATCCCCTTCTCACACTTAGAGCCCCATTGTGCTCAGTGTTCCTCCAGTTCCTGTTTGCTTTGCTCCCGGGTTCCCGCTGTTTGCAGAGGGCAGGACGGATGTGTGCCTGGTAATCTGGGACTGGCGGGCTGCTTTCAAGCCTGGGGGGGGGCAGGGGTGACCTGTGAATGATGGCTTCTGATAAATTTAACTGGGTGCGTGGTTCCCCTTTAAGGAATCCATAACCTTTTATTTTATGGGTGGACACACGTGTGAAAAGCCACAGGTAAATCGTCTCGCGGTCGGGAATTGGGGACACTCGTCAGTAACGTCCACGCCGCGAGGGGGTCGGGGCCATGGGTCCTATAATGCGACATGCGTTTAGGCTCTGTGACCGAGTCACATTTTCCGGATCCTTCTGTAGGTCAGGTGGGACACACCGGCGTATTTACTGGGTCCGACGCAGCAGGATGGTTCTTTGAGCAGTAAACACTCATCCATCTTTGATAATTTTCCTGCATTTTCTAGATTTTGGACCTGTATCTGTGGCTGTAGCTGCACAAGTCCTTTTTTGTATAGTCTTATGAGTAATATTTTCAAATTCAAGTCTGTAGTTTGATGGGTGTGTGTGTACTTTATGCCTGGAGTGTTTATGGATTCTGTCCACCCATCCTTTTTCTGTATTCACTGATCCAGTGCGGAGTCTCAGTGCTCCTGGTGCCACACCTGGAAGGGTCTAGGCAGGGCCCCCGGACAGCCCCCCATACACTCAGTGCGGGTCTGTGGGTACCACTCATATTCTGAGGCTGAGTTCTTTTGTTTGATAGTCTGCTTATGGCAGCTTGGTAGGTCATTGTCCAGCACTATGGTCTCTCCCTCGTCGTGAATCCTGCACACTTATCAGCGTGTTTCTACGTTCTCCCCGTGTTCGTGTGCCCCGCCGTGTGCCCTGTGCTTCCTGTGCTGGAGTCCATGCTCAGCACGACTCTGCTGGATGAGTCATTTTGGAGTATGGGAGGTGGATTCTGTGGCCTGTCACAGTGCAAATCCCTAAGCTGGCAGAGTGACACCACCATTGGACCATCGCACAGTGGCACACAGCTTTGGAGAAAAATGTCTGCTACGTAAATTAAAATGTCCATATTTGGAAATGAAAAAAAAAAAATCAATTTGAGAGTAGGCTGAGTTTTTAATATTACGTTGTGCCTTTCAGTGATTTATTCATAATTAAGAATGACTCAAATTGATGTGAAGTTCAGAACTACAGGCACTGTGCTCCAGGTCCCCCCCGGAGGGTCGGGGGGGCAGTCAGCCAGCAGGTGGGCGTGGCCCTGCAATTCACAACGGCCTCAGGCCTCACAAAGGGGACATTGTTGAGAGTCGAGAAAGTCGTGCCCCCTCAAGATAAATCAGCAAATAAACAAGGGGGGGCCACTAACGCCATTGTTTGCCCGCTCCTCTTTCCTTTTTTTGTACTTGTGTTTAATTACTTTAACGCGGCTGATACTGCCCCCACCGTGACCTTTTGATGTCTAATAGAAACAAGCTAATACTGGTGTCAGTCTCAAGTCGATGCCCGCCCCCCCCATTTTGTCGACGAAAGTCTTGTTGACTCTGTGTACCCCCCCCCCACACAAGAGTGCCCCTTGCTGGTGGGGGTGTTGATGAATAGATAACATGGGTCACCCTTTCCGTGCTCCTGCAGCTGGGCAAACTCGAGTCCCGTCCAGAGATCACACTCCGTCAATAAGTGATACTCCTTACAGCAGTCTGCGCGGCGTGGCAGCATCGAGACGCCTCATAGGCTAGGTCGCCGAATGTACACCCCCCCCCACACACACACCTGTACCGGACCCACCCGGTCCACCTCAGACCCAAGTGTCTCAGACAAACCACATCCAGTTCTGGGATGCGCTGGCCACCAATTTCTGTGAGAATGCAGAAAATCGTGTCTGTTATGCATTATTTTGCAGATGCTTTTATCCAGAGCAATGTACAACTGCGGAAGCAGATTCAGACGGTCCCTGGAACAATCGGGGCCTAATGATGACATTGCTCTCCTACACACCACCCTGCAGCAGTATTTGGAATGGACCTTACATACCTATTGCCACAGACTGAAAACAAAATAGAAACCATTCCGTGTAATTACACACAACGTGTCCTCTAAAGGCCGAAATGCATGAGTGCCCTATGCAGGAAATAAAACTCCACAGTTTGGGTGAGGCTCCCCATCAAGCGTACAGCAGTGCTAAATGTACGCGGATGCGGACCTTTCGGCGTAAACAGTAAGTGTCGCACGGCAGGTATGATATCAGCGGGGCCCCCTCGGGCCGGGGCTCCAAAGCCCGGTATCCGCCTTGTATTGTTCACACGTGCGTATATTTGGTTCTTTATTTCCCCATAATTTCGTGTATTTGGGGTTAGTTTTACAAATCTTATTCTACATCTGTATATCGCAGGTGTATGTTAAGTCACAAACTTTACGTTGTAAATACCATACATGAGGGTTTCTTGCCGATCGTGTTACGTTGTTGGAGCCGTCGAACTTAATATGACGGTTATTATTTTGAAGGTTTTATACATGTCTAAAATAAATCGCCCATGATAAGTATTGTGAATATGTCGCCCTGATTGTTTAAAACTTAACACCAATCCGTCACTATAATAAGCCTAACGCTTCAGTTAAAAATTTGACTAAAGAATACGTTCCTTATGAGGAAAATATTGGCGCATTGGAATAAATGTATTAATTAAATTTTTTTTTTCCAGTTATTACTCGTTTTAGCTGTTGTTATTATTACAATTATATATTTTTGTTTTATTGTGAAATTCAGACATTCTTGGTGTAATATGGACTCTCAAATCAATATTATGATCATGTAATGCATTTATATTAATACATTGTTTTTTGTTTAAATTTATCCATCCAATTTATCCATTATATATATAAATCGGATGGATAAATTTAAACACACTTAATTTTCTAAATTATTATTACTAATGAATTATTACGTCGTTAGTTTGCTATTTCCAAAAACCAGTTCAAAACCATCATTTTTTAAAAGCACGTGTAGATGTCTTAGCAAGGCCCAGCAGTTCACTAATGTTCATGTACTTCTCATAGCCTTTTTTTCCAGCTTCCATTAAAACGTGACGGAAATTGAGGATACGGATGCAAATATTTATCCAAAGCCCCCAGAATAATACTCCGCCACATCAGTGCACTTTCATGTCCCTTTGGTGTGGTGACACACGGGCGCGCCGCGGCTATTTCTAACAAAACCCGGATGAACTTGAGCGTCAGCGCGCTCGATGATCGATGTGCCTCCATTTCAAAGGTTTATTAATACCAGCCCAGTGCTGCTCTGGTGCGAGATGTTTCTGTTTGCTTGCGCGCACATTTGCACCGATTCGCCAGCGCTATTAACAGAGATCGCCGGGCCACGACCTGGTGAGCCGGGCAGGACAGGCCAGATGAATGCAGCATCAGCTATAACGTTCACTGCACGGCATATTTCAGCCACACCGCGATGTATCCCCTCTAACAAACAACAGAAACATATCCGAACAGCTCTTCTGCCTTTCTACTCCATATACACGCTGAAATCACAAAACGGCCCAAGTCAAATAATACATTTAATCTGCACGTAATTACACCGGGGGTTGCAATAGTAGTAATACAGCCTCGTTTACAATAAAATTACTAACGCCTTTATGTAATTGTAATTTGCGATCTGATAAACAAAATTCCAAATACTTAAAATAGTTTAATTCAATGTTGATGCCAAATATTGCACCCATACGGTATTATATTCTCATTTTATTAAGATGCATTGGCGTTATCCTAATTGCGGTTAGTCTTCTCGGCTAAGAAATAAATTGAACACGGTTTTATAAAACATTTTATTCCATGTTATTTGCACCATGAGAAACGCTAAACAAAAATTTAGCATGCAATTTTAGAGCCATTTCTATAAATACCGTATACAAAAATAAAGACGTTCCTTTTCTCTTCACGTAAACGGTCTTTGACACAGTTACAGATGTACAACCACACACAGTTTAAAAAATAAAAATTAAAAACGCAGTGGTTACCAAAGATGAACAATTGGGATATTTAATTAAGTAGGCCTATAAAAATTACTCACACTTAAGTAGCCGTGGGTGTGCGGGAATGAAATTGAATTTTGAAAACTGATAAAACACAACATTTCTAAGGGACAAAAACATGCATCGTAACAGATTCGACGGGTAATTTCTCAACGTGAGACTAATTGTCCTTGTTTATGTAAATAAATCAGATTTTTTTTTCTCTTTACCAGTTTCACATCAGCAGTCGATGGAAATGATTTTACATTTTTATTGATTCGATTTGTAATTGTAACTATCAATTGCAGGTAATGGATACATGCACGTTTCTCGTAAAATTAGACCGTTTAAAATATTCAATAAAAAGAAATGCTTGAGACTAGCGTACACCGGCGTGGGCCTGCAGCCAGCTTACTGTTGCGGGCTAATCTGGCCGGGGTGGCTTCTCTCGTCCTCCGAGGAGCAATCCGACGAGTTGTACAGGTAATTATCATCTGCCTCCTCCTCGTCACTGTCCCTGAAGTCTCTTCTTCTGTTGCTTTTCAGGGGGTCTGACCGCTGGCAGTCCGTCCTCTCCAAGCCGTCGGACTTGTCCTGCCCGTTTTTGCCGTTCCTCGGCTTCTCGGCGTCCTGGGCCGCCTGCTCCTTCGCCTTCTTGCTGCGCTTCCATTTCATCCGTCTGTTCTGGAACCATATTTTTACCTGAAAGGGAGGCGTACATTAGTTACCGACAGCTTAGCGTTAAAGTCGGGGTGCATGTTCGTCGTGTGCCTCTGAAATCCTCTGACAACGTATCGCACTTCTGCCGTACAGATGGTCGCACAGCACACTTTGGGATAGGTCGGCTCAGGTTGGGGAGCATGCACTGGTATTTAATACGTAATATTGGTAAATAATATAATATATAAATTGTAGTGGAAATCGACTGATAATATCTAAGTGACTCCTTTTCCTACAGTGGGCCCTGCTGTGATTTGATTGCTTCCCCGGAAGCGCTGCATTTACCTGCGTTTCGGTGAGCATTAATGATGTGGCCACCTCGAATCTCTTGGGCCGAGAGAGGTACTTGTTTAACTTGAACTGATGCTCCAGCTCCAACAGCTGCTGGCTGGTGAACGCGGTCCTTGGTCTCCTGCACTTGCCCAGTAAGTTAGACTGCGCTTGAGCTGAAAGGGGAAGGTTTTTATGGGAATTTCAGTGGAGAATAAACGACAACATCTAAGTATTAGGCCTATATTTGCATTTCGGACGGTCCATCGCCATTAGAAACGGATTCGATATGGATGGGTTTAGGTCTATTTAAAGGACTTTACAGAATTGCGTGTTAGAGGCCCATTAACCAAACAATTTCTGTGCTTATGTAGGCCTATACACGATAGGCCTATGATTAATGATGAACTTTAAAAACAAAACGGAATGTTTGTGTTTGAGGTGTTTTATGAGTTTTTGTGCTGTTCCGCCTAACATTGTCTCACCTATAGCTTGTGTTCAAAGAGAACCTTTGCATGCGACTTGCCTCCGTATAATTCTGTCCACAAGGTGTAAGCTGAATAGTATACATTGAAAGGCAGGGTAATTATTGTAAAGGTTCCACATATATGTTTTTTTCTGGTATTTTGTATTTCTGGAAAAGGCAGGGTGGAATTCTCTAAGTGACGTACGGTCCATGTGTCAAACCGTTGTCAATAACTTGCACCTCTTTAGTTTCTGATATTTAGAGAGAGGCGATGCTATTTACCAGCTCTCCTGGAGCGAATCTGTTAGAATGAACGTGAACAGAAAGGCCAGTCTCTGGTGTGCAAACACTTGGCCGGCCGAAAATGTCGCACTGCCCCGTTACTTTCCCACTGTCCATTATCTCGTCAATTTAGTTCCTGTAAAAGAGGCGGCTGGCGTGCGAGTTAACGGCCTCAATGAAAGCACTGTTTTCCGAGTGAATTTCGACTTTCAGTAAAATCTCCCCGCTGCCCCTAAAGGCAATTATGACCTGTATGTCATCGCAATTTATGGATGCATTTTAATGTGCTCTTAAACTGGGAGCAATAATATTAAACCTATCAGCCAATTAATAAATCTTACCAAAATGTATTTTATTTTATTCAAGGTAAAGGACACATATAAAATAATTCTGGACTAGAAAAATAAGGCATATTTTAGTAGAACTCAAGTGCATGTTTGAAATATTGTCTTTAGGATAGATGTAACAATTACAGAACAAAAACTGGTCCTAAATGAGGACTAAGGGAACATATTAAGCTGTTCATTCAGAATTAATGACGAGCGCTGTTTCAAGCCGTATACTTACAGTTGAAATCGGACATTTTCGGAAGCATCATTCCTGCTGTGGAGACGCGTAGCCAGTGGTCCAGTTGAAACGTTCCCGTAGTGAGTTTGACGGACTCGTTGGGATGGTGGTGATGCGAGCCGTGCTGGTAGGAATAGGAGAGGGCCGGATGCTGACCAAGGGCAGCCGCGGAATACGTATACATCGGGTGGCCGTAGAAAGCCTGGGGCGGAATGCCCGCGGTACTCTGAGGATGTAATCCAACCATACTGGAGTGGGGGTTATTCAAGAAGCCCGGTTTGGGAATCAGGCCGCAAGAGGGAATCCTTGGCGGCGATGGGCTCTCAGTCCTTAAGGAATCGGTGCTGGTGTTCAGCTCAGAAGCGTTTACACTTCCGGACGATGAAAGGGAAGAGGAGGACAGAGAGGTAACCAGCGCCAGGGGAGAGGTCTGTACTTTTGGAGGATCGACAGCCAGGAGCGCGTCGATGCGGAAATTTTTGGATTTCTCCATCTGGCCTGGAGTCCCAGTCGCTCCAAGTGGTGCAACTTAAAATGTCTTTAAACGGTGTCAGAGCCTGGATGGTCCCCTTCTGTGACTTACGATTTGCGCTGGATTGAGCGCTTAACTCCGCTGGTCAATTGAAGTCCTTCTGAGGAAGAGGATTGGCTGCGCTGGCCTGGCCGGGAGCGCTCCCATTGGTCCGCGCCTGCGTGTTTACGGTGGACGTAGTGCCTTTTTTCCACGTCCTTTTTAATTTTGTTATTTATTTATTTTGCTATTCCCAGAGGCATCCTGTCCCACCTTGATTCCATTGCGCTGCCTTTCATTCTGTTTACAGCTGTATTTGTTTCACCCTATTAAAGTTAAGATGCGTGATGTATCTGGAACTTTGCGTAGCTCTCGTCCAGCTTTAAGCCTAATTAGTAAGCGACTCGAGCAATAAAAAACTACGCATTTTTGAATGCAGCCTAGGGAGAGAATAGGATGCCGTCGTTTCGCTATGTGTCGAACGCTGGTGCATGTGACCATATAACACACAACTTCGCTTGTCAAATAGTAATTTCTATGTGGCCATTATAGGTGAAGCATTATTTAGTGAAAACGAGAAAACCTTGTATGCAGTAGTCTTTTATCATGCTGGTAACTAAATGCACCGGATGAAAAACGGTGCAAGCGGTTTTTCTTATTATAGTGCAGTTACTGAACATTATGCGTTTAATTTTTTGTTCCCAAATCCTGGCCTCATTGCAGCACGTAGGAAACGAAGTGCATTTCTGCAAGGATAGTACAGATATATCTATGCTATAGCACACAGAGATAGACGTCGGTACATGTATACCTACATACCTATTATGTATACCTAAACGATTATTGTATTTAACATAACATACTCGTTTTGTTTGGTTATGCGGGGAGGGTGAAAATGGCTTCAAATTCTGTTTAGGTGAAGCACGTGTTTCTGGTATTTGTCTTTTTTTCGTCAACGTTTAAATGGAGATATCAGTACCAAATATGCAGGTGTATATATTTAATTACCTAACAAAGCATTAATGCATTAAAAACAACCGTTCCAGTTTGTTTGCATCCAGTGCGTAAAAATGTCAAACGTCAAAAATGTTTAGAGGTTTGTAGCCGGCTCTGTATCTAATCGCTTCTGGGTGTCCTCGTTTCGGCTGGGCTCGGATCGTGGCACAGATAGCAGATATGAACTGGGTCGGAATGCAGGTACACGACCCCCCACATCGTACACTGTGTTCGTTGTCTTTGCCCCAGGCCTGTCACCTGCGGATCGAAAACAGGGGGCTATCTAAGGGATGCTGCTTAGGTAGGCGGTCGGGAACTGGCTCGTTAATTCACCTTTTTGTTCGTTAAGCGCAACCGCAACCATATATGAGAGAATTACATTACCCAAAGATGGAAGCGAATGACTTCGAATATTAGAGAAATTACAAGATCAGATTTAAACATTTTTGTCGGTCTTTACGGTCTTATACGTCTAAAGAGGTTTCCCAATCATACATAAAATCCGAAGAAGAATAAGCAATAATATTTAGTTTAAATGTTTATTCTGTCAATGTAACTCTAATTGCATGACACCTCAGTCACTGGGTTTGTTTTATTATTTTTCTTTTTTTGGGGGGGGGGGGCATACAGGTCTTACTTGCAGCTGGGATTAAAACACTTACTTTAATCTTGGCACAAAGGCTTACTTAAGATGAGGAAGGAAACATTGATTCTGTGAGAGGTTTGTATTTGTCGGTTACATACTGTATTTATCTATGTACAATATTACTGTATTAATAGTGACGTGTGGTTTTTCAAGCAGCCATGCACGCTTTTCGTTACGCTAATTGTCATGCGTCTAATGTTTGATTTTATAATTTAATTTCCTTACAGTGACAGGTAGTGTGTTAAATAGTCATTTCGCGAACACCAGTGGTTACCAATCTTCACCCACACTGCTGTCCTCTTTACAACACCTCGCTTATATTTATTTTATTTTTATTGTATTTTTTCTCTTACCTGCATGAATAAACGATATTTTTCAAGTTGTTTTTATTCATATTTCTTTCCCTTAGGGTCACATTTGGTAGAAAACTTCACGGAAGCGATTTGTTTTAATTGCATGTGTAGAAAACCACGCAGCGGCAAGCGCATGCCGACCTACAGGCAGAGTTTTAGCACATTGAAAGTGACAGTTCAATTGCTATTGTTGTCATACGAAACCTGGCCAATTAAGTAATGAAATGTGTCAGCGGGGAAATTCAACTGAAAGCCGGCCCAATACTGCACGTTCGTGTGCCTCCGCGCGGGAGCGTGTTAAGTGATAGGTCGGGGCGTTTTTATGTGTGGCCCATATTGCACACATCACCCCGTTTTATATTTATGACGTACGGAGGCGAAATCGTTATCTGGTAATGCAATCAGCAATTTAGATAACGTTTTTATATTTTAAAGTTATTTTAAGTATTGTAATTTTTAAGGCTTAAATTCCTTGCTTTCTGTCATTTCATGTAGGCTTTGATTTCTGTTTATCGAATTAAGTTTTCCTCTGGCCGTCCATTCGCTTATATACCAAATCATATTTATAATATACTGCAGTGAAATCTTAAATTGAGAACAATTACTTTTTTTTCCATTTCATTAGGCCAATATATAGACTAATTGGCTTCGTATTCCAATTAAATAAGCGCATTGTTTTTTAACAATATTGAATGGCTACAGTTTTTCGGATGCAAGCTGTGAAGAAATTATGTTTCAATAATATTTTACAAACGACTATTGCACATTGCAAATATTAGCGCAAGTTAAGACCGGACTTTTATAAGTTCAGATACGAACGGTTTTAAAGTTTAGTTTAAGCTCCCTGGAAGGTAAAATTGAGATATTTTAGCGAGTGTTGTTATAACGTGTGTAAAATTCATGGATGTGTTAGGTATATGTTTATCTTTATATATAAAGAATACAGAAAAAAACACATAGGCCAACATATTTAAATGAGTCAAATTAGGTAGGTTTAAAACAACTTTCCTTTCACTGCAGTATATTTTCTGAAGCTGGGAAAAGTGGACTGTAAATGTTTAAATTGAAGGAAATTGCTGCTGTAAACGGAATCCTGTAAACATTTTTGTTTGCAATAGGCTAATGGGGCTGTGTAGTGATGGCGCGTCCACGCTGCAGCGCGATCTCCTGTACTCTCCACTGTACTCTCAATTTATGGATAACTGTTTAAGGACACTGCCCAAAATTGAAGCCTTTGCGATATGACATTTAGTAGATGAGATTGTTATAAACCTTGGTGATAAACGCGACATCGGATAACTGGAATTTGTATAGAGGAATAGGTACGTTTTTAAGCAATTGAGCTCTGAAATGTATTGGCCGATGCTTTGCTCTAATAAGCCATTTTAACTTAATGGAGGAAAAGGTCAGGATGAGAATTATTGACACCCTGTTGCCCTTAACCCGTCGCCCAATAAAGCTGATTAGTTTTTGTCAATTCATCAGCTAACCGCTCTCGTGGGACCGCATCCAGCGTTTATTTGCTCATGGGAAATCAACAAGTCACCGGACAGGTTTAACTGAAGAATCACGATTTAATTAGGAGCCATAGATGATATTAAGGCCGATTACGAAATAATAGCTGGACACTTACCAACTGATATATTAATGATGAAACTCACGTCAGCCAGCGCCCGCGACGTGATTATCTGCCCACGCCGCCTTAACTCGTTAATGGGAACTTGAAATTGTAATACATTCTCGAAGTAATGCTTTTTCACTTGGAAATAAACTTAAAGGGAACCGTTAACAACGTTTACAATAGGCTGCATATCTGGATAAATTAACATGAAATCGTGGTTGTATAGGCCTAAATCGTATATTATAGGTTAGTACTGGTCGCGCACCACGTATAGTTAACTGGAATACGAAACAGAGGTATACTTAATCTGGCAAGATGTCACCTTGGGCCGCCCGCGCCCAGCTGTATGATTTTGTGTATTCAGGGACTCCTGTAAACTTAATTAAACCCGGTATTTGTTATTCAAATGGATAATTTGAAAAGTTCATTAATGCATCATCGGTTTATTTCTTCTGGAAAATAAAATATATTTCATGAGGTGTCTGTAACGGTGGTTTTGTTGTATCCGTCCATAAATTTGTTTTCCAAAAGATTTCTTTCGTTACCATCCGCCATGTACCTTTTTGGACTGCTCTGAGCCGAACTGTGCTGTACACCCCCCGCCCCCCCTGGTTTAATTTCATTAAGAGATCGCATGAATATTTCTATTAAACCACATGTGAAATATGAAGCCATTTAGTCTTGGCCTGAACCAATCACATAGATTTATAACTCCTATTCATCACATCAACAGTAGGGGCAAATTAATATTGCTCGCCGCGATGGAAATAGACCCGAAACCCCCGTCTTTCGAGAAAGCTGTTAATTTGCCTCCGTAATTACTTTCACAATTAACTGAAATACAAATCAAAGTGACAAATCGAAATAGTTTATATATTAATTACCCACGGAAAATGTGTTCATTATAAAAAGGCAATTTAGGGGGATCTTCTCTGTCTCTTTTATTGCAATAAATACGTTCCGTTAAATTGGCAGATATGACCGCTGCCTTAAAACGTATAGGACTGCTTTTAAACGCATTTACGACCGTAGCCGTTTTATCAAATTTATCTGTCGAGTAAGGCTATTCCAAGTGTATTCACTTCAGGTAAAGACCTTGGACGATAGACTATGTGATTAAACGTTATTATGAAATCACGCCTATAATCGCCAAGGGTTCTGCTCTTATCCTTACATGGTATAGTTTTGGAATTGATTCTGGATCCAATTTTTCGGGAAAAGATGTGGCCTCGCTGGAATTACAGTATTATTGGCTAATTTGTCGGAGGCCATTAGGATGAGAAACCGCATCCTGCCGTCTGATTTAGTGAAACATCGATATAGTCATTCACTCCCGTTTATCTCATCGACCTCTTTAATTATTTTTAGAAGGGCGTGATTCATTTCTAATTTAATCCTATTCGGTTGTACATATTTGTAAAAGCTCCGTGACAAATGTAATATTCCTTAAGATAAACAAGACCCGAGAAACTTGCACATTTACACATCTGACTAATAAGATTGCCCGGGCGAACATTCATACATTTATGCACGTAAATGACGTGTTATAGGGTCAGCGTTTAGCTGGGAGTTGTGTCGTGAGCAGCTCCTAATCGCTCCCCTGTACTTATCCGAATTCCTTGGCTTAACTTGCCTTCCTAAACGTGATTGAACTGCCACGCACAGCCTTATCTTTAAAGTTACCGGTTACTAACAAATTGCCGCATATGTCACGTTTTCTCGCCGAGTTATTTACCGAACGCAACTCCTTTTAAATGCTTTGAGTTGCTAAAATCAGGACAATTTTCGTGCGAGCCAAAAATATGATGTAGCTTTTTAAGGAGACAGAAATTGGGCAGAAGTGTTTTCCTACAAATCTATGCTCTGTGTATGCTTTGTTCATATTTAAGTACCTTTTTGTCTATCCCATATTTTTAGAGTCAATAGATTTCTTGAAAACTTGAACCTGAACTGTGCAGAGGGTTAAAGATTAAATTGGGAAATAACATGACCTGCAAGTCAGTACCGGTGTCATACAGCCATTTAAGAATAAAAACGTTTTTTTTTAGCTATCGTATCGTCAAACTGCTCCCTGTATATATAACTGCTCCCTGGACATATTGGATGCAAGTTTTTCTACTCACAAATGGCATGTCTGCTCGCGGGGTTCACGAAGACAACTCTTTTATTAAATGAAGTTTGCCTCGTTATAAACGCGCACCCAATGAAACGGGATGCCAGTTCGTGGCAGGTCACACTTATTGCCACATTCATAACCATAGGCTCCAGTGTAATTAGTCTATATACTGTATGTGTATCTTATATACAGGGTGCAGGGGAGATTTGGGAAGTGGAAGGGAGCCACACAGTGAGCAAGAGAACTTGTCCAGCCGAGCTTGATGAGGCATTTGGTGTTATTTGGGCTAATGGTCTAATATATTAAACATTGTAATGGACAGCCGACATACATACACTGTCTGGTCTGGAATTGCCAGTCACCTACAAACAGCCTAATGGACAACAGCCCAAACAACAGATTCTTTAAAATGTTGATTGTAACATAAAATGTAACATAAATTGGCTCGTTTGAGATATGGTTAAAAAATAATAATATTGGCAATTACATTCGAAATAGGCTTGGTTTAAGTCATATAGAATTTAAGTGTAATTAATTTGCTTGCTATTTGAAAGAATGCTGCGATAGATCTTTGTGGTACCGCTTTGGTCTCTGTGACCATAACTGCCTCAGGCATGACTTGCACAGAATGCACAAAGTCAGCACAAATGTGGCAAGCGTATGTTTTTGGATAAAATGTTTTAGAACGTGAAATCAGTTCCGGAGTTATTTATCCTTCATTAAATCGTTAGGGCATTGAGTGCGTAAAGAATTTTGAATGTATGTGCAGGATAATCGAAATGCGTACACTTTACTGCGCCTACCTGCAGAAAGATGGGAAGGGAGACCGCGGGAGCGCGCGTATGCAGGCGCGGGGATGCGCAAGCGTACTGCTATCTGCCACATGATATGCGTAATTCCCGACGGTGGACAGCTTGATGGCTTCAAACATTTAGATATCCAATCCAATGTAGTGATGCCATTTATCAAAGTTTTTTCCCCTCAAAAGTGGGAGCGTGTATAACTGATGGGACGTCCATTCCGCCATCTGCGCCCCGGTTTATATAAACTCTTTACTATATCTGTCTATTTTATTTGACCTTATCCAAAACGAGACAAATATAGAAAGATATACCCGCAGTTTTTAAAGTTACAGTCAGTTCTGCGAGTCCTATTTAATCCCCCGTATACGAGACCTTATGCCAGCGTTTCCAGGAAGGTTTTCCAAAGACCGTACTTCAACCGTACGTGATTTATAGCGGCTGTGTCAAAAAGGGATGGAAAACCCATAGCGATGCATTTTACTAACAAGATAACCGCAAGCGTAGAGCATATTTTAGGCTCATGCTAATCTGAGAGGGTCTTTAACCCTTATTTTAAAAGTAAGATTCTGCCTTAGTGAGATTCCAGCACAGAAAGTACTCCAGAACTGAGTGAATATAAACGGTAGCTCTATAATAATGGACGGAGAGCACTGTAATATTTGGCTTTATAATATATACTTTTGTGGAAGGAAAGTTTAATGCAATGGTAGGCCAGGGAACAGAGGAAATCTGAAAAATCAGCTTATCAATTTAGATTTTTTTGTGTAATTTGTCAATAGCAACACGTTATGAATTATAATGTAATCATAATGCGTGATAGCAATGGCGTAGGGTTTATATCGGAGCGGGGAGGACATCATAATTTAAAAAATGCAATGTTCTATTTTTTGGAGGGCCGAATGAAGCCACATTGATTCTTTTCTTTTTTTCTGGGGGTGGGTGGGGGGTACAAGTCCCTTCCCTCCTTGCCCCCCTGGTTTTTGTGATAGTATATTTGAACTACGTATACAACAATTTTACATTCATGAAATGATACTCCCGTTTTCCCGAATCTTGTAATGTAACCTCTTCCGCGTGCCTTAAGTATAACGCATTAACTTGGCTTTGTAACAATGGTGCTGGGGAACAATAAGCGAAGTAGGTGAATATTCTCCCAGGAGGAAACACACTTTAAAATTCATAGAACTCTTTAAAATATTTTTTAGGAATATTAACTCTATTCAACATATTGGAATCAGTCACGATGGAACAATAAAGGCCTACATGTTTGCTAGAATGATTTTTAAATGCATTTTCAGAGATAGCACTTTAGTAACTTGAAATATATATATAGTTACACACACCCAACCAATGACACTACTATTAAAGTATTTGATTATTATGGTTGAACAAACAAACCTAGCTAATACAGTTTCACATTATATGTTAAAAAGCTAAAGGGCTCAGATATCATGCCTGTAACAAGCACAATAAATTTATTTTTATGGTCTTGTAAGAGAATCTTTGTCTATTTGCCGCTTTCTTTGTGATGTTGTCTTATATACGAGAAACCGTTGATATTTTGCATAGCAAATCTCTATGGGCCTATTTTTCTCGCCAGACGACAACATTTTAGAAGCTCTGATACCCTGAACGTGCTGTTTATCTATTCAGTAATGAATGTACAGTTCATCAGGTCTCTAACGACAGCCATCGCTTTACACGGTTACACCACACACACTCAGCTCAAGGAGATAACTTTCTTAAATTATGCCGTAAGTTAATGCTACTTATCAAAATGTCAAGAGACTTTGCATGCCGTTGGCTTGTTTCGACTTAAGGCGTTGATTGAACGCAGGCTGAAGGCTGGATGTCCTTGTCCTTGTCCGTTTTCCTAAAGAATTTCATCAAGAGTTTAATTGGCAACTTGGCCAACAGCTTGGCGTTAATGGATTGCTGCTGCCAGCATTGTTTTCAAACTTAAAAAGTTGACAATTATTGAGATAATCCTGATTTAAATAGGCATTTTAATACCGGTCACCTAAAGCGGCACTTAAATCCAAATTGAGTCAATTGTTTGTGTCGAGACATTATAAAGAAAAGTTAAAAATGTAAGAAAATCACGAAATGATAGTTAGGGTTACGCGTCTTATACCAATCCATGTACAATAATTAACAAGCCGCAATAAAAATTAGGAGGGTTAACTGTACAGGCTATACAGAGGAGGGAAGGAACACATCGGTATGAAATTTCTCAAAATTAGTGACCTAAAGCGCAGTCATAAGTTGTGTTTTTTTAACAGTGAAGTCTCTTTAATAATCCTTTGAATGACTGGCTGCACAGGTTTTAAACATAAAAAGAGAATAAGCACTGAGCGCATCATAAATCCTATATAAAATCAATAACTGGAAGGGAAGAAATATCTAATAAAAATCTATCACTCAAAAGTATGGTCTCTATATATGACAAACCACGGAGAGCTTTTGATGAATAACCATTTTAGCACTGATAGAAGCAGGTAGCAGTGGTTAAGGACACAACCTGACAATTGTAATTGTTCAAGGCTCAAGACAGGCAAGACACACACGAATTACTGGCACTGAATTAGCCCAGAGAAGTAATAACCGTAACGCATTCGTGATTTTTTTGGCGCCATATCGTCTTCAGTGACATGAACACCAATATGCAGACCAGTTATTCACATTCACACAATACTCACATATTTTTAATTGCGACAATTTATTATTATTATTATTATTATTATTAATAATGATGATAATAATAATAATAACAAGAAGAAGAATAATAATTATAATACCAATCAACTTTATACATTTGTAACTGATATACCATTAGGCCATTAGGTCTATTTCATATTCAATAATTAGTGCAGTGATAACTAATATATGCCTGACCCATATATTCCACTACTGAAAGAAATATAATATACATTCTACTGTTTCCAGTACAAAAACATTTTTTTCAAGGTCATGTAGTGTCGCACAATGAGTAGCTGACTCCCTGCAAATAGACTAAAAGTATAATTATTAGCCTAAATTTTAGAGTTATAATTTTTCTGCAGCAACTATACCGCACTAAGCACCTCCAGCGCCGACTGTTTATGTATAATGTAGAAACTGTTAAACAAATTAAACATATTTACCAATAGGCTAGCTATCCAACAGATAGTAGAGATAAACTCCAGATAAAATTTTCAAATAACTTTCCGTTTCCAGAAACATCTCGAAGGCTTTGTCGGATGGATGAATGAATGGAAGGATGGTCACTGCTGCAATCTAAAAAAAACATGTTGGCCTGGGTTATGCTACCCTAATCACTGAGTGCTGCCCATCTTTTATTCTGACTCAGGCAGATAGTGACTCATTTGATAGGATAGAAATCCTGCTAGATACTGGCACTCCACGATCAGGGTTGCCCAACCCTGCCCTGTTACTTCCAACATCACATTTCTTTAATATTCTTACCACTTTAAGCAAATGATTTGCAATAATAAAAATAATTCCGCAAGCGTCCGTATAACCTGATTATAAGAACTATTAAATTTATACACAATCCAAGAGCAAAATGAAATTGCAATAAATGTAATAAATGAATTACATCATTGATGTTCATAGCATTATGTTCATAGTATGTCCCACTAAAGATTCAAAGAGACGCCTTACGCACACTGACTACAGTAGCTGTAATCTTATTATCGGCTGTATTTTAATTCTCAATTTTGTTTCTCTGCACGAGATTTTACTCACTCCGGTGCGTACAAGTTATCAGCGATTTATTAATTTCTCAAAGTGGCAATTGAGCTTTATTAAAACCCAGGTGCATCCAAAGCCAAACCGCCCACACGGTTAGTTTTGGGGACCATTAAACTGATAGAACGGATCACCTATCTTGATTAAGCCTAATTCGGATTGTTGTATGAATGTTTTATGTATTAAAAATAGGGCTGTCAAAATTGACGCGTTAACGCGGATTAATCCAGCGTTGTGATTAATCCGATTAAATATATTAACGCAT
>JAODKM010000075.1:16171795-16181933 GCA_026780845.1 Petrocephalus sullivani
GGGGGGCCGACGCGGAGACAGAAACGAAGCAACCCCGGCGCGGCAAGAGGGCAACGCAACACCCCCCCCCCCCCCCCCCCCCCCCCTCACAATGTCGAAACAATGACGGCCTGATCCGCTGGCATTTCCTTACCCCCCCCAGGTCATGTGAGAGTTCATAAGCTTTGTGCTATGCCTGCTTCTACTGACAGTTAGATTAGAGACAGTTTGATAACAATGCGTAGTCATAACCAGGTAATAACAGAGAGGCGGTTAATACTGGGTGATAAGGCACAACCCATTCTTATGACAGCATTTGTGAGTGTTGGTGAAAAGTAATTTATTACAGATAGCACAACAGGAGAGAATTTTTTCCTTAGTCTTGATAGAGGCATGTAGTACAATTAATGTAACTTATAATAATCATTAGAAATGAATTATCATAGATATATGTAATGTTCTTATTATGAATTATCTCATATCTAGTCACCAGAATTGCCATTATACACACGTGTATTTATATACAAATTAAACAGTGGGGATGATTTAAGGTAAAATATCACGCAGCATCTCTATATCTTCCGGAAATATTCTTCATTTAAGTGGTAGGATGGCACAGATGTCCTGCCATCCTGATAATAGGCGCCCGCCAGAGCGCTCTGCTGCGCCCTAGTGGAACCTCGCTGTCAGAAGTTAAAAAGGTCACGCTCGTGAACGGGCAGCGAGAGGAAGGCACTAGTTTTATTTTTCTTAAAAGGACATGCGTTTGAAAGAAGTCCAGCGTATATGCGGACTAGTTTTCTCTCTCTGTCGTTTAGTGACATGATGGGCATATTAATAGTAACAGGTCGTTATTTACATATTTCTTTGTCACATTTGAAATATGTTGTCTTATGAAGCTTACAATTATACCGATTTATATAGCAGTCCATTACACGTTTTCCACTTAAGTAGGGGGTTACTGTCCCATCTAAAGGTACAACAGAGACCTTGAATGGAAGGCAAAAATAAATAAATACCCTGCCGGATGCTCTTTAGTCATTGTTTTATGGCCGAGTGTAAGCAAACTAAATCCGCGGAAAGTCTGCTATAATTTTTCTCGCCAGAACACACAAAGAAAAAAAGTACCATTATGTTAAAAATACACCTGCACGATTTACACCAGAGTACTGCGCAGATGACAAGAGAAATTTATACCGAGGGCCTCTATAAAACCCGTGAATCCAGACCGATCAGGCGGGACGCGCAATGCGCACGGTTCAATTATAAGGACAACATGTAATCTGTTGATTGGATTTGTTTGGCTGGCTTTTGGACTGCACCGTTTATTAAAACCCCGATGTTTCCGCGCCAGTTGTTTATCGCGATGCCCCGGAGAGAGGTCATCGCACGGGGAGAGGGATTGCCTCCCGTCGCCGGTCGCTGCTCCATCAGGCGCTCCATTAGCGGATGATGCCTGCCTCCTGTTTGTGTTAGTGATCGCATCTAGCTAGCGCTAAATCAGCTGGCCATGCAGCACATAAATAAGCAGTCAAAGCGCACGGTAATAGCCTTTTGATCTGTTTTACAGTCAGAAGCATTCAGCTCCATCCAAGACAATGCGGCGGAATCTGGAGGCGCCCGTAATTTGCACCCCATACCGCTCCCCCCCCGTGTCCGATCTTGAGAAATGGAACGTCAGCGTCCGCCCGCAGTCCCCGCTAAATGGTTTAGGCAATTAAGGTGGGAAATTAATTTGAATTTGACTTTCAATTAACCCTGCTTTAAGACCCCGTATACCATAAATACAGGCGGAGTAGTCGTTTACGCAGCATATTGATATTTGTTTATAACCCTTCGCAAATAAACGGATGGGTTATAAACGACGGTTACGTCATCACGTCCAGGCGGACGCCCGGCGCGAGCTGACCGAGATTAATTTCTCGGTTAATGGTGCACGTCCCTTATTATTGGGATAATGGATTATGGTTAAGAGCGGCCCGTGTGCTGATGCGTGTTGTAGGCAGAGTAATCGAACGTTCAGAGAGACTCATATTTTTTCTTCTGAAGTGATTTTATAATTTCTTTCATTTTAAGTTCCCATAAGAGAGTGGATTGTTGTCAGTCGGTGAAAAAGATTGAAACCCATCAAGTGGAGTAAATAGCAAGAAAGTGCCATTCTCTGACTTGTGTCTGTAGTCACTGTGATTGCATTATTGGCCTTGGAAAAAGGATATTGGTCTTTGCTGTGGATTCATTTGGCAGCCAGCCTTATTTATAGTTATTTAAAAGCCAAGTTAGAAATTGAAGGACTACAGAAATGTACATGCCATGTCTTTCTTTCTTACTATAACCTGTTAGTAACATTGGAAGTATATATTCTATATAACAGTCATTGGGATATTGGCTGGCTAATTAAAGGTCTGATGAATTACATAAAAAACAGGCACTTGTAACCAATGGAAAACCCCTACAAATCTAGTGATTTATATTCCGACAAATTAGTCTACCCATCCATCCATAACTGCCTATCCCAGATCACAGTGAATCTGGAGTCAATCCCCAGAAGTACAGGGCACAGGGCAGAGGATATCCTGGAAGGGATACCAGTGCATCATAGGACAGGCACACTGCCTCCCACACTGTGGGCTGTTTAGGGACACCCCTCCTGCTCTGGCCCATTTGGCTTTATTTTATGACAGAGAAACGAGAGCTGAAAAATGATACATGCTACTGCTGTAAACTAAACGATTCGGCTATAAGTTTCTGTCCATGATCTACCTGGTTGTAACTATATCCATCCATCCATCCATCCATCCATATTGTTCTGCTGTCAGTTACTGGTGCTGATTTGTGTAAGATGTCTATTGTGAGTGTGCTGAGTGTGTTTGGAAGGGGTAGCTCTGGCCTGATTTGGTCCAAGTGATGTGACAAAAAGTGAGTTGGTGAGCCCTGATCTCATGCTGTTGGTCTTAACTGCACCATGAAGAAGCCAAGGTCTCTTCCTGAGGCCATTGTCCCCTTTTGGTTCCCATTAGAGCTTTCATTCCAGTTATGGAGACTCTCTGGGATATCTCCCTTTCTGTAAAGAAGGTGCCCTTAGCTGCACTGCTAACAAGCTAACGCTTGTTTGGGAGGATCTGCAGAAATTTGGTGAAGATTTTAAACTCTTCACAGAAGGCTGATGTCATTGAGTAGAAAAACTCGGTAATGCGTTACATTACATTTACACCTTTAAAATGCATTTATAATGCATTCATAGAACATCAGTACGTGGCAGGTAAGTATGCTGCTTATAAAAGTTCTATGAATGGGTCATTAAGGTGCACTGAATGTTCTCTGAATGCATTATAAAGGCAATATGAAGGTGCATTAAATGTGAAGTGGTTCCAAAAACAAGTCATGTGATGATGGTTAGCCCTGTGATTGGTTCCTCCTGTATCATGGCCGAAGGTCCCAGATTACGGGAAACCAGCCTCCCCTGCCAGGGATTAAACATGGAGGAAAAATGTGCTGTGGATGCCAGCCCTCTGCCCAGGAGTGCTCCTGGCATCACGTTAACCTTCAGGATCACGGCGGCCGTCCTCGAACCGGTCCCCAAGGCACCATGTCGCATTTATCCGCAAAGTTCTTTTTTGTCCGCCCCATAATTGATGGAGATGTGTTCGAAAAGCATTATATTTTCATTGATTCTTAATGTTGTAAATTAACTAATTTATTTGGCAGCTAACAGACGCCACTTGTGATGTCGTCCGCGCTTATTCTCCCAATGCCCGGCCGATTTGCATTAATCCTGTTGCCACGGCACTCACTTATATTAAAAGGCCTGGCGCATAATTAATCCTTTTTATTTCGAGCCATTTTGGCACAATTTCTGGCAATAAACACTCATAAATAATGGGCTTTTGAGAAATGTGCCAGAAGTCCCCCCCCACCCAGCGTACCCACTGCCACTCCATTGTGCCTCTGTGTTATTGATAAGTTCCAACGGGGCAAACGCTGCCTGTACCCAAGGAATTAGGACAGCCTTAAAAAAAAAACAAAAAACTAAGTGGATTATTTTGCATAAAAAATAGACCGTGTTTGGAGTTGCATAATTAACCTGTGTTTAGAAAATACCTTGATTTATGCTCTGCTGTGTGTTTAAGATGCATACATTATGGAAATGTCTTAAATTTATAATCCATTTAGCTGATGTGGTCAGAGTTTTTAGTGCAATCATTTATAAAGATCTGTATATTTTAATGCCTTAAAGGTTTAAACGCTGTCTTTCCGGGTCTGTTTCAGTACATTAGCTTTACGTTTTATGACTCGCCTGCTCCGGCTCGATGCTTAATGGCGTTTTGGGTCAAGGTCAGGGTTTACATTTATGAACTTTTGAGCCGGATGAATTCAAGGCTTCTGTTTTTGAGACAGATAATTGACTTTGTGGCGCGTGTGACACTGGTGTGCGATGACAGAGCTATGGGAATGTAATCAGCAGGTCCCATCAGCATCGGTACTATTAAATATACCTCCCATGTCTTTAGTAAATAGTTTTATGCCTATGACTTGTCACAATCTCCCACAATTGGGAGTATGTGGGATTGGAAAAAAATGTCCATACACAAACAGTGAAAGAATTTCGGGTGTGATGTAAGAAAAATAAATGTAATGTTCATTGCAAGATTCAAATATAATGCTCAATGTCATTTAACAAAAACATGGTTATTGTGAATGGACAGCTGTCCATGTGAAGTTCATTTTCCCATCCATATTCCGTACTGATTATTAATCTTGACAGGATTTTAATGACTTTGGAGTGTAACCCAGAGCACACAAGGTAGAGGGACATCCTGGATGGGATGCCAGGCATGAAGCTACTGTACTGATTAATACTGAGGCAATATTGAAGTCAAGTGTGGTTCCTTGTCTTGTCTCAGCGACTATATAAGATAGTCTCTATGCAGACCAGATAAACTGTTTGGACAGGTGTAACTTTAAAAATGAATAACCAGTAATGCATGCTTAATCTGTCTTTCATCTTCACCATTACTGAGAAATTTAATGAAATACACCCTGTTCTCGCTCACTTCTTAATAAGTGTGTGACCTGCAGTTTGACCTGGCCAGCTCTCTGTCACTCTTTAACGCCTCTCCAGAACATTCCATATCTAATTATGAATGGATCCAGCGTCCTTGCGAGCCGGTCCAAGGCCGTGGCCTGGCTTACGTTCTGCTGCCTGCTTGTTAGGAGAGCTTTCCTGGCTTTTTACATATTTTATCTTTGTTTTTTCCTGGTTTCTTCCTGCCTTTTTCCTGGCTTATCCCTCAATTTTCCCCACTTTTACCCCACACATTTCCCCCACTTTTTCCCGCTTTCTTCCTCACTTTTACCCACCTTTTCCCATACCTTTCCCACCTTTTCCCATACTTTTCCCACCTTTTCCCATACTTTTCCCGCCTTCTTCCTCACGTTTACCCACCTTTTCCCATACTTTTCCCACCTTTTCCCATACTTTTCCCACCTTCTTCCATACTTTACCCCCACTTCTTCCACACTTTTCCCCGCCTTTTTCCAAACTGCAGCCATGCTTCATCAGTGTTTCTTCTGCACTTTGTAGCTTCTCCCACACTTTCCATGCTTCTTCCTGCCTGTTAAATCTTGCTGAGGACCTTCTTCCTGGAGACGGGACTGTCGCTGCTGGTCAGCCCATCACTGATCCACCCCACAGCTGGCTCCTCATCCAGAACAACTAATGCTTGGCCAGGCGTGGCCACTCTGTCGTTTGTCTTCCAGGTCGTTGAGCTGAATTGGGGCATCGTGGTCACCAGCGGTGATGGCACAGCGTGCACCCACCTGCTCCGTGACATTAGACTGAGCAAACAAAGCAGCCTGCGTGGCGGTGGTGAGCCGGTGGGAACCGGAAGGAAGCAATGCCGACCAAACATTTGCCGCGCGGAGAAAAGAACTCTGAAATTGTGGACTTTGTCTGTTTTTGCCCTTCCCCATTCGGTGTCAGTTACGGAGCGATTTTTAGAGCCGCATTTCTGCTATCATGCTGAACCAGGGAAGAATCAAACAGACCTTAGGAGCTATTTCCACCATCTTTCTAAAACCTCGCACCATCCAATATGTGCAATTCTTCATACAGTGGATATAAAAAATGTACACACCCCTGTTAAAATGCCAGGTTTTTGAGATGTAAAAAAATCAGACCACAACAAATTGCCTGAAAACATTTCCCACCACTGTACACACATACATGTTTCATACATGTACAGGCAGTTCTTTAACTTTTGTAAATCTAAATTTACGCAAATTTATTTATATCTGGAGATGCTAACGGAAAAAGGCGATACATGCCGGTAAATGAATTTACAAGGAAATTTTATTTAACGTGTATTACTGGAAAGATTTTGGATTATATGTTCTCTACTATAAGGTGTCTGGAATGATTTGGGAGAGTAAATTCAATATAAGTAAAATCTGACTTGTGGAAGGATTTGTGTAACCGATTACTTACCTGGGTCAAGAACTGCCTGTATAATTGGAGACAATAATTACTGAGGGTGGTTGTTTGATTGGGTATTTAGTTTTACATAATGTGGTACTTGTGGGATTGAGCATGAATTTGGTCCTTTTCAGAGGATGCACTCTACAGGGGAGAGGGGCATTTTGGGTAAAATGGACAAGGCCCCACGACAGCATGGTTAAAGACGGCTGTATCTCTGTCACTTCACTTCCACCTAGTGGTTACCTGCTAAGCAGAAGGTCAGCGCTGAGCTAAAGCCAGTAATTCAACTAAACCTAAGCTACCTAAACATATGCAGACTGTGCTCTAAATGTAAAATTCACATACAGGTTAAATGTGTAATTTTTAATCAATATATCTGTCTATATATATCATTCTTTTCTATGTAAACTGGGAAAACCTGGTAGAGTCACAGGGCCCATCACTTGATAGGGGCCCTTGAATAAGTAAGATTATACATAAAATCAGAGGGGGGGGGGGTATTTATCAGACTCAGTAGACCCGAATTTGAGTTCATTAACCTGAACCTGAATGTGTTAAACCTAGAATGTGTTAAAACTAGAATTTCATTACCTGAATACCAGATCTGATAGCACAGTTATTTCTCTTGCTTTCTTAACATGCGCTTTGATGAAGGAGGTGAAGTATCTCGGTATCACTGCAGTGTCACTGGTGGGCACCATTCGCAATGATGTCCCTCAGTACCATACTCAGTTCTGCAGTGCAGCAACCAGATCTTAAGGACTGGTGGCGTGCGGTCACATGACTCCTGGTTCATGATGTTCTCCAAAGTCGATCGGCCAACTACTTAAAAGAGTCAAATGATTCATTATTGAATTCCAAAGTCCTCCTCATTATGAGAGTAGTAATCAGGACAAGATTAGCTCTTTATATTCCCAGAGTACTGGTGATGGTGGCTAAAAAACACACTCACACACTCACACGAACACTCACACACACACGCACACACACACACACACACACACACACACACTCCAGACCGAGATGAGTTAATCCTCTGAAAAAATATCTACTGGAAAATGTGGAAGATGGGAAGTCATTCATTTGATTAATTTGACTTCGGGACAAATGAAATGTGTCGGCCTCTTGGTAGGGGAACGCGCTGCTCTGAGCCTGCACTGTGACCCCACGCCCTGCCGGAGCCGGGCTCATCCTTAATTGGTCGCTGTAAATGTCCAAAGATTCATTAGACAAGAAATAGCACTGTCAGGAGAAGCCATTTAAAAAAGATGATGGAACCAGCAGCCACCCCCCGCCTTCTCGCCCAAACGGTCTTTTCCCAAACTCGGCTTTTCTCAATGAGCGACGATAGTTTAATACGTTAATTGTCCGGAGAGTGAGGCCGCCGTGGCAGAGCCTTCAGACCCACTTAATAGGTGCCATAAATCGCCGGACGCTGGCCCGTGTGGCCTGCCTAAAAGGCGGCGTTCTGCAGAATTCTAGACAGGAAGTCCCTTGGAGACGTCAAACAAACTTTTCCGTGCATGACATCATGCTGTCATCCCCTTATGGGTGTGGATCTCACTACCTGTATTATGCCAGTTTTCTCTGCATTGTCAGACAGGATGGAGGGAGAGCGACAGACAAGCTATTAATGCTTTTGTTGCTTACAGACATGTGGTCACTGATCAAACTCATAGCCTTTATTGAAAAAACCGGCAAGCTTCCTGTTCCAGGATGGATTTCTGTAAGAATCAATTGGGCCATGAGTGAGCTGGACATGTGCCAAGGACAGGTGCACTGCGAATACGGCGAAAAAAGAAACCTGTATTTACATATATTGTTGGTATTTTTATGTTCAGTGTAGAGTTATGTTTCTGAGGCACTGATGATGATGATTATTATTATTTTACTGGTTTTGGCAAAAGGGCGGCATGGTGGTGCAGTGGTTAGCACTGTTGCCTCACACCTCTGGGACCAGGGTTCCGTGTATGGAGTTTGCATGATCTCCCTGTGTCATCGTGGGGTTTCCTCCAGGTACACTGGTTTTTTACCCACAGCCCAAAAACATGCTGAGGCATATTGGGGATGCCAAGTTGCCTATTCCGGGATAGGCTCTGGACCCCCCGTGACACTGAACAGGGTAAGCGGTTTCAGAGAATGGATGGATGGATGATTTTGGCCAACAAATGGCTTCACATTTAGCAGATCAAGTCTCTGACACCTCAGTGCTAGCAGTGCATTTCTGAGTTAATAACAAAATGATTTAAAAAAAAAACCCGACATATTAGTGCCCTAACACAGTACCTTCAGCCTCGCCTCCACATGCTTCCCTGAGTTTACAGTAAGAGCTCGGCATTTTCGGAGGAAATTTTATGGGTCTTATGCGAAGTTTTATGGCCTCTGACATATAATTAAAGAAACATCCAGTTCTGCAGCAGCCAGTAGAGGCATTTTGGCCCCCAGAAGCATTGCTAGTGAGATACAAATGAAGACTGTGTGCATTCCTCATAAATCTGCAGGCCCATTGCAGCTCGCCAGCACAGCGAAAGCGAGGGGGGGAGGGGGTTTGTTTTATGCAACACTGGATGTATTCCATCCCCAGGATGTCCGAGACTCCATCACCTCCCTCGTCGGCCCTGGCCGAAATACGCTTGGTGGGGGGGGGGCTTGGAGAAGGTAATTAGGTCTTAAAAAACCGACTTGTCCAGCAGAAGTGAACGATTGGTCTCAATTAGAAAGTGATTTATATCAGCCTATTACTTTATAATGGAATATGGTGGGCCGAACTTAATGTCTTCGGTTATGAATCATGCCCAGATTGCACTTAGGGCTGTTAGAAGGCTTTTTAAAAAGATGAGCGTAAATTTTCAGGGTGACTTCAGGGTGTTTTTAATCTGGCGAGTGTAAATATGAATTAATTTCAAAAGGGGAGCTTTGAAGAAACTAGATGAGAGAACCTATTCATGTGATGGTGATGTAAGAGATGCACTGTAACTTCACCTAGTCTATTCTAAGCAAAATCATAGTAAATGATCATTTGAACATTTTAGATGATATTTACAGGTGTGGTTTAATACATAGACTATCCTAGGTTATAGTCTTGGGCCCTGGAAAACATCCGGGCCACGTCCCGCCTTGTGACAAAATGAAACAGATAGTTAAATCAGCAGCACCTGAGTGTCCTTGGTGATTATAGCCTAGGGGCCCCAATTAAGTTAATCTGCCCCTGGATATTTCATATGAGGCTGCAGGGGCCCTGTACTGGAGAAGCGGGTGGAAGATCAATGTTCAATATGAATTATAATGCTGACGATCAGTACAAGTTTATAGTGAGCGTGCAGCCTTAATTCCTAGGCTCAGGATACCAGTTCATTGCTCCACACACACTCAGACTGGGGGGATAATGTAGACTTTCATCATACCTCCTGATGATAATGATGATGATGATGTAAAGGTGCTAACCACTGTACCACCCTACCTCCTGATGATGATGATGATGTAAAGCTGCTACCCGCTGTACCACCATACCTCCTGATGCTGATGATGATGTAAAGCTGCTACTCGCTGTACCACCATACCTCCTGATGATGATGATGATGTAAAGGTGTTAACCACTGTACCACCGTACCTCCTGATGATGCTGCTGCTGCTGCTGATGATGATATAAAGGTGCTACCCACTGTACCACCATACCTCCTGATG
>JAODKM010000075.1:16209798-16222816 GCA_026780845.1 Petrocephalus sullivani
CCCGCCTGTGTCCGGTTTTTTGTTTTGTTGTGTTCGCGCCCTCCTCCGCGCAAGGGCGAGTGTTTGGTGTCGTGTGTTTTTGCCCGCCCCCCCCCCCCCCCCCCCCCCCAGGCGCTTGCAGCCTTCAAGCCATCTTTTACATCCCAGCAAAGCATGACTGCTTCATCATGCTGACTGTCCATGTAGAGACCCTAACACTCCCGTAATAATCAGCCCCTCCCCGTTTCCAGCTTTCTAACCTTCCCTTATTCATCTTTTGTACATCCATATAGATTAAATTATATTATATACTATTTCTCTAATTTGTTTTGAATACAATGTGTTTTCCCCATTGCTGCATGGTTGCTAAATAGCTGTTTATGTTAATGTTGTGGAATAACAAAACTTTAAGAACTAAGAATGAGGGAGAAACACACCAGGGGATTTTGTGTACTTTGTTAAATGCATTTGGAACCAATAAATGGAGCCTCCAGCCTTTTTGGGGAGGATGCAGTGGGTGTGTGTGTGTGTGTGATTTTAACTTCTGCAGTCTCCCTCTCACCTCGGCTGCCACCCCCTGACGTCCGCTTGCTTGTCACCTCCTCACACACGAGTCGCTCTGCATCCCTAAAACATGCCTTTCACTTTCACTGTCACCACACTGGTCTGCAACGCACCTAATTCTCCTTAATCCACTAAACCGGGTAATCACAAACCAACCCAATCGACGTCTGCGGTTCAGAAAGTGCCTCGCTATAGCTTTTAATGATTCTTTCAGATGTTTGTTTTCGATCTATATTGCTTGCTATGGGACAGTCCTGGTGAGTCTGCTGTGAATGACGGATAACTGGAGCTTGAAGCGCTTTCCGGAAGGAAATGAATGGATTAATCTGTCACCGCCTAATTCTGCGCGATTCAGCTCCCATCTAGGTTCCTGTTATCTCCTTGTCACTTTTGATCCGTATGATGTGTGTACCCACCAAAGGGGTAATTTGTCCTGGGGTATTTTGTGAATCCAGTTTGCAGAAAAAAAGAGATCCTACAGCAGGGGGGGATACGTTACTCCATTTACAGGTGACATCCTATAAACCACCAGCAGGTAATGTATGTGTAGCCTCAAATGTCCGTGTCCTCTCGGTGTACTTGAGACACCCAAGGAATTTTTATAAGCAGTGGTGAGCTACTATATAAATGGGTACAGCTGCACTGGGTAACACGTCATCTTTATTTTAATATAGCTGTCGAGTGTAAACTATTAAGCGACGCCAGTAAACGATCTGCACGGCTTGCGTGATGAATCCGCGAGCTCTTTCTGCGCAGGTTATACAGGATCACTATGGTTTTGAACGTAGCTTCGCACGCAATGCGGAGGTCAGGCGATGCAGGATGCAGCCAGATCTGCTCGTTTATGAACGCCGAAAGCGCAGGGCGTGGGATGCTGCATATTGGGCGACTTTCGGCTTATTCGTGATGCATTTTTGGAAGTCTCTCCCCACCAGCGTGGACGCCGAGACGTGGCTCGGAGACGTCTTAAAACGTAGCTTTAAGCCATTTAAAACGGGGGCTTGCATTTAAGGGGATTGTGAAAGCTGGAACTTAGGCTGGATTTTTCTTTTCCTGAATATGTTGGTCTACATTTAACTCGACAGTGTTCTCATCACTGATGTTTGCTGTAGCATCAACTTGATCTGCTTCTAGACGTCTACACCGGTATATACTGTATAAAACATTTCATTGGCATGCATTAGTGCAGGTAAGTTTTCCAAACGATACCGCCCAGATCAAATTGTAATGCAGTGGCGCCACCTGCTGGCCATGTGGACCCTTTGCTTTTGAGTTGAATAAAACTCCGGGACACATCAGATGGTTTTAGTACGCTCATGAAAAAAAGAGTAGAACGTTTTTAGATTAAATTCCTAATCCAATCCCCGTTACTCCTATCTATCAAAGTCTCTGTGCTCCTGTGTATGTTTGTTACGGTTTTACGTGATACAGAAGACCCAATAATTCTGCAATTCAGTTTGCTGTCATTGCAATAAGTACCACCAGAGGGCATCATCGTCAACTTTAATGCCTCCTGTTCACACTTTTGACCATTGACACCAATTAGTAAGTGCCCCTTGTTCATGGATCCGCGTTTCACATAATTCAATCTAACCACTCTAGCCTTTGGAGAGTTTGGTGATCTACACATTGTGTTAATTTAAATATCATGAAATTAATCTATAATATGCAATTAAGTTAGTCTTCTGAAATCAGATTCTAATAGCTCCAACTGAATGTTTCAGTTTGAAATATCATTCAATCCACGAAAAGTTTGAAGTATGGGGCAGCTACAGGATACCTGATAACCTGAAGTTTGCCCAGTGGGGGAATTGACTTGTATTGAGAACAATGTATTAAAACGACCTGGTAGATAAAATTGGTAAGCGGGCATAGTCACCTTACACGTCCAGGGCTGTATGTGCGGAATTTGTGTGCATGCTGCCCCTTCAGGTGAGGGTGAGCAAGTTTCCACTGCAGTACAAATGCTTTGGACAGGTGAAGAGGTCTCCCTGAAATGGCCATACTGTATGAGTATGTGTAATCCTCCATGGTGCCCCTGTCTCATACCCTTTGCTTATTGGCAGGGGCACTGCTAGAGATATTGAGCCCCCAAACCATTTACAGTACCCCTGCTTCCTGGGGTAGAGACTAGTTTGCAGCAAGCCCATGCTAATGAAACGTTTACAGAAGATGGTTCTAATGACGTGTGACGGGTAGAAACAGTCAGAATCAAAACTGAGAAGAATGTCAAAAGTTCAGCGAGTTATTTTGGTTCCTAAGAGCATGAGATTCTGACGAGCGCCTCACAGGTCTTCTGTTTCCTGGCAAATTCTGGAGTGTTTTTGAAGAGAATGCCGCAGAGTGTTCTCCCATGGGACACGCCCTCCCGCCACAGTTGTCAGCCGGTGGGCGCTAAGAGGCACTCCAGAGCCGTGCTCGGCGACACTTCAGTCTGGGCTTTCAAGTTCCCCTCCCAAGCCGGAGCACATAGGCAGCTTAAAGATCAGGGATCAGTCTGGGTGGCTGCCTACGCACTTGCCTACACTTCCTCCCTGGTGAGATGCACTCACAGTCTGCCCGTGTTTTTGGGTGCAGTTCTGTAGGCTTCCGGTGTGTTCATGCTGCCTCTCGGCCTACTCCCATGCAACCCCATTAGCACAGAGCATTACCCAATCATATTGGTGTAAATGCCCACACCCTCAAAAGCACCAAGATAACCACTATTACCCATCAACATACCTCAAATGCGCTCTCCTAGAAATAAGGTGCGATTGAGCATTACTGACTGGGGATAGTGAATTTGGGGCACCTTAAATCCAACAAGTTTTATAGCTAACCAACAAATCTTGCTTTGTGATTTATTACTTCTACTACCACCAAATACTACTACTACTACTACTACTACTACTACTAATATAATAATACTAATGTCCTTAACCACAGCTTTACTATCCACTACTAGAGCATCCAGTTCCAGTTGAGGGAGTAGTGATTAATACTCATCAGTCTGTCACTTTCAGCTTGTGTGCAGCCTTAAAACAATGATTTAAAATGCAAATATGTTCTTTTCTTAAATATAAAATTGTCAAAGAAAAGGTCTAATTTCATGAAGAATGAAGGAGCTGTTTGGCACTTAGTCTAAAGCAATCTGTCAAGTGCATATAAGTTTCCAGAGTTTAGTGTGAAGCTACCACACAAGACTCCCTGTTTATCTGAATGTTATGGGGCAATTCTTAAAACAGCCTCACTGACACAAGCAGCGTGATGTGAATCATGTTCCAAATAGAATGAATGCCCAGCATGTCCATGTCAAGATGCAACAAAAACCCCAGTAATAGAGTTTTTACTGATAGTTCTGGATTACTGTTGTCAGAGTGATGGCACGTAGCAATTACTTTTACGTAAACTTAGTGGGTCCAACCGGTGGGTAATTTGTAACGTCCATCAAGGCTTTTATCAGTCTTCCCAGCCCACACATCCGGGGCTCTTTTGGTCTCCGTGACACCCTCCACCTCTGCTGGCAGGCTGAGGTCTGGTAATGAATACGTCGCAGGACCCGAAGGACAGCCGCCCCTCCCACCCCGAGGCCCCGGTGGCCATGTCTGAGTGTCAATCAAAAGACGTCGCCACGGCAACCAAGGACGAATAAATCGCGTATTACCACTAGGGGGCAGCCACTAATTTGGTCCCGGGTGTTGAAACGGCGGTGGGTCTCAGTTCGCTACCCTCAGGTACATAAAACGATCCAAACGAAGACTTTAAATCTATGGTGTGCAACACTGAATAATAATGATAATATTAACCACAACATAATAATAATAAACTTTCTACGAATTCAGGAATATTGAATTATTATTAATGTATTATAATTACACTTTTGTCTCTTTTGTTTGGAGTAATTAAATTGTATTGATCAGGCCGCACCGCATGCTAGGGGTTTACCTTGAGGAATTACATGTAATAAATGACAACATAAACAAGTATCGATCAACCGAGACTGGGCTGAACAACAGCGCGTCACGTGACAAGCAATTAGTCTCGCCTCGCAGCCGAAGGTTACTGTTTGAGCTATATAAGTAAAATATAATTCTCCATGCTGCAGATTTGCGGTTTAACGAAGGGTCACGGTGGTGATGCACCGTTTCCACCTTACCTAAAAACAGTTTCCTTCATTCTGGAACCTAATTAGTGCAAAGATGTTTTTGTTCCATGCGGGGGGGTCGATTTGCCTTGTCTTTCCTCCTTCAGGGGATAAAATGAGTCGGCAGAGTTCATTGTACTTTCTGCTTCATTACTAAACACGCAGTTCCCTTCCCAAAGCGCCTTATGATTAACAGGGAAGACGCAATAAGAAAGTTTGACGAACGTTATCGTTTTGGGTTCAAGTTCAAGACAGAGTAGTACCGCAGGGGTGCGCAGGGGGGCTAATTACCCGCTGTCCTCTGCCTGATCACACGCCCTATAGGTATGACCTCTAGGACCGCTGCTAAATGAGAGCCGGTCCTACCCCGGCGCGCGGGGGCGCCTCGTATTTCCCCTTCTTTAATTACACGACACAGTGGCGATGTAATCTGTCTGTAATCTCGCAGCATAATCACCCCCCTCCTTCCCCCTCCTAATTCAATATAAATGTAAATTACAAATGCGGGGTAATAAAACAAATCTCGCTGTTTTTTTATTTACATTACTATCCAATACAAAGCAGGCTGTATGAAATACAAATGGCATTTAAATGTCAGGCATGGAAAGAGGTGGCTGGAGGGGGTGTTTTAACTTTAATCAAATTTGTCTTTGGCAATTTGTTCTGGTGCTCTAATTGTTTTCGTACCGTTTAGACAGAATACAAGAAGAAAACACATTATGTCTTATTAGGGGCTATTTTGACTGAAAAAATCTTTCAATTTAAGCGCTATATGAACATAAACAGGTATACATATAAACAAAGAGAGTTTTTTCACACATCACTCATTATTTTCATGAAAATGCATATAGGTGAAGTGGCATCTCTAAATTGCCCCCTACTGCATGAGTTTAGGTATGGTATGACCCGGTCCGGGCCGGTCCCCATCCACAGCGTGCTCCGTCTCGTGCTCTAAGCTCCACCTGAAACCCTGTAATGCACAACATTGTAAAATGGAGGAATTATATTCTGTATTTCATACTTACGTTTTAGAATCTCAGGTCCTAAATGAGCATGGCCGGTTTTGCGGAGCTGGCCCCCAGAGTCGTCCCATTGAGGTAGCTGCCCCAGGCTGGCCAGTTGTGTTTCATCTTCTACGAAGCAGCCCTGTCAGTTATCCCCCCCCCCCCCCAGGTGTGGCTGACCAGGAGGCCCTGGAGGAGGAGCACCGATGCAGGAGGCAGAACCAGCTCCCAGGCATCCCCCCTGCCCCCCGCTACCTGAGGCCTGCGCCACAGGGAGGCCCAGAGGAAGTGGAGGGCCGTGGCCCCCCCAGCCTGGGCCAGGCCAGAGGTGTGTCCCTTCATCCAGCCTTTCCCCCTGTGGCCTTTTCTCTCGGGGGGAGGGAGTTCCCACCTGCACCCTGGGTATATATGGACAGGGGTGCCGCTAGAGATTCTGGGCCCCAAGAAAGCATATCACATTGGGCCCCCATCCCAGATCAATGCAATTATGCTCCAGTATTTTTAGGAATCGTCTTGCCTTCTAAAGCCTTTACAGATTCCTTAGACACTACGTCCAATTTTCCTCCTGATTTCCACATCTTTCTGGCTGAGACTCTTTTGGCTCTAAATATACAATTCAGCTTTACGCATGGCAGCCCCCCCATATATCTGCTCTGATTGAATGTAGAAGTATTGGAGTTAACCTTTGATTCTCTTTTGTTCAGGCACATCAAATCCCCCAGACACTAGAAATTAAGCATGACTGAACATGATAGACTCCCTGTACGGTGACAAAAAATATGAAAGAAACATAACTTTCCTGCCTCAATGCACCTTCTGTATACTGTCTGATTGGCACGACTGCTCTAGTATTTCTATTTCTACATTCACACTCTGACCTTGACCAGGATCAGCAGTGTGAAAATGGATGAATGGATGGATAATATGTATTTACTAAGAGCATCAAATGGCTTTTGGTGCTGGTAGGGGGGTGCTGTGCAGAACAACGTCACTAACACCTTGAAAATAAAGGTTGATGATCTATAAAACAAGCCAGAGATATGTATGACAGTACGTAACACTGAATTTTATGACAATTACATGTAAAGAATGAATTGCTGTTTATATCTGGGCTTAACCATCACCTCTACAAGCCCCCCCTTGGGCTTATTATGTAGTGGAAGCAATTAGCTCAAGCAAATAGGCAGAAATGAGTCCAGTCCAGCCAAGATGAATCACCCGGTTGTAGGGTATTGAGTGCACCAGAGACTAAGTACTTTGAGCCACAATTTTCTGTAGGTTATTTGTAAGTGATGTTTGCGAGGAGAGTTCCCTGCACTGTTTGACCTATTTACCAATCATGTGCCTCTACTCAGGTCACATGGACACGAAGCGGAAGAAAGCATGGCTGAGAGAGGACGGCAAGAGGAAGAAGGCGCCGAAGCTGGTGCACCCGATAGGGGCCTGGTTTTAGGAATGCGGCACCCCAAAGTGATGCTGCTGGGGGTTAAACAAAGACATGCAGCTGCACCGCTTTTAGACATCGCTTTTCTCTCTGAACTCAGTGCCGTCGTGCCATAAGAAAGTCAGTAGCACCCGCTTCCCCAGCGCGTCCCCTGGGCCCAGCGCAGTGTCCATGCACTGCTGAAATGCCAAATCTGTGCCACCGCGACCGAGCCTGTCTGCAGTTCTGATGGACCTGCTCAGTTGCTCTACCGCTTGACCTCCCTGATGGGAGCTTAACCAGGGTTGCCAACTTTGGTCAGCTAGCTGGAGTGAGACTTTCAATTTGGGACAAATCTGCATGAGCCTTTACATGTATGTGCCAGTTTTATTATACGTGTAAATAGTCTGTAGGGTTTGCAAACTGCCCCAGTGCCCTTGATGTAGCTAATTTTAGGTTTATAATGGAATAATAAAGTTTTGTGGTAAGATTTCATGTGTGAGCGCGAGAATCTGAAAGTGTGAGTGTCTTGCCTGGTGAGTGAGAGATGGCAACCCTGGCTTAACTCAGAATACACAAATCAACCCAATCGGCATAGACAGTTCTACACATTCAGTTGCTGGTTTTTTTTTTTGTTTGTTTTTTTAAATGACTCCACCTCACACCTTCCACCATAAAGTTAAAATTCCTCCGGACATGGAGCTCAGTAGTGAGTGTTTTGTGACAGATTACTATTTTGTGGCATTTCCCACAATGGCGGGATTCTGGCATACCTGTTGCAGATGTGATCTGGTGGGGAAGTTGCTAGTTGTAGAGGTAGGCAACAGGCACGGAGACATATATACATTTCGTGGGGGGTTGGACAAGACTACCAATACATCTCTCAGTAGATTTTCAAACTCAATATTTACTACCAGGTTATGCAGTGAGATGGGTGGTCACAGGAGGTGATTCAGGACAAGGAGACAGAAAAGGCATTTATTATGATTCAAGATGCATTCGAAAAAGGTGTGTACGGAAAAGGCTTCATTATAAAAGTCGTTAGGTCTAAAGGCACTGCTGACGGAACAGAGAGGCATTTTAAGGTTGGCCACACCCTCCCAGCAGACGTGCAACTGTACAGAATTAATCTGCATGATCGCATTAAATATGATACTGAAACACTCTAGCCCAGTATATAACGGACCCACATTTCGGCAATTTTCTGCACTGAATAAAATATGGATGTTTGCTCGTACCCTAGAGAGAGCTTCGAATACGGCGCGGTGATTTTCCTCTCTTGACTTTTTAAATGCAATACTTCATTCGGCCGTTAACATTTTTAGAAATACTTGCATGCATAACAATTTCAGAGTCTCTCTTGCTTTTCATTAAGACTCCCGCAGCGTGAATATGTGGAGCAAACTCTTTTGCCTGAAAATCTTAATACCTTTTCACAACGATTGCATCGTGGTTTACTGTTGTGACGATGAGAACATATATTATCTATACTCTCATAGGTAAATGTGAATACAGTCGTTTTCTATGTAAAATGTGCCAATAAAGCTAAAATTCGAATAAAAACGTGTTGTTTGTTTTCCTTGCCTAGTATAGCTAAATTAAATTATTTGTAGCTGGATCTCAGACGCGGAATTAAAGCCTATTTAATTGGCATATTTCACATTTATTTCGATCTGACTTTTGAAGCCATTTACATGCAATTAATACACTCAAAGTAATACACTCAAACAAAGTATAGACTATTTTTATTTTACCTTAGCTGGTATGGAAATGCGGCGAAAGGCCAAATTAATTCTATTTCGCCTCCGCTCCTTAATAAAGTTTCGAGAAGAGCACCCCGAGCGCATGTAGTTTAAAACTGTGACATTTCCCATTTATTTAAAAACGGTCCATTGTATAATTAATACAGTTTAAAACGTGTACAAGACCCACGCTGTAATTTGACTGAAGGTTTCTGGGTGCAGGTCTCTGAGGGTTTAATTAAAGGAGACCGTTTGAGAGCCCCGGATAAACCCGAGATCTCGGTTGTCATTTCTGCGTTTTTCTCATTGCGCTTACAACCGATATCTCCACGTTATATAATGAAGATGTAGCATAGCGACTGGGCCCTGAACCTCCATCCCAAGAACGAAGAGCCCAGAACGAGTGTACTGGACATGTTACATCTACCCTCCAACGCGGACTCTTATTCTTGCTGTTAAGTTAAGCGTCCGTCAAATGGTCAAGCAAACAAATGTAACATAATGATATATTAATAAAAAAAGTTATTGCCTATATAAATTAATAGGCACACATAGAAATATGTCATTAGAAGAGGACACTTACTGCTTAATTTTTATTTGTCGTGTTCATACGACACACATCAATATATCAGCTTTTGTACGGCCAGCTGCGTGTTTTGTGACACACTTTGTGTAAATGTGTGCCTTGTTTTGCTGCACTTCTGAAAGCCAAAGGATCTCAAAGGTATAGCAAATCGACAAAAAACGTTGCGCTACTCAAAACTTCCTTTTGCAAAAAGCTGTCAATGCAATCAAATAAGTAGGAATGGAAACAGTCTTGTATTTTGTTTGGTTAGGGCTGGGTTAAGGTTGTTAGAGTTGGGATTAAGGGACTTTCCCAGTAGAAATGCATGGGCAGGCCTCACTAAGATATGAATACAAATGTATGCGTGTGTGTGTGTGTGCGCGTGTGTGTGGGGTGTCCAAGTGTTTTAATTACATTCTTCACTTGCGATTGCTCCTGGTGATATGACCCGAGCGCCCCCGGCTTCACGCCTATCAATGGGCGCAGTCCATTAAGCGGCTCGATGGATAAATGAGTTCATCACGAGGCCCCCCGATTTTCAGAGCGAGCGTGGCGGCCTTCAGGGTTTTTATCTCCGACGGCTCAGTCTCGCCTCACGGCTGCGTGTCTCCCCGGGGCTCCTGAGGATATGCATCCATTCGGAATGGCTCGAGAGACGCGCTAAGTCCGCCAGTAGTGCAGAAAACCCGAAGCAAGTTATTACTTGTCCACTTGAACTGCGACCGGACCGCAATGTTCTTTAAAATATAGGCTAGTCTGCCATGCCACAAAAAAGTTTTCGGGCATCCAACTTACCTGATATCAGCGCCCTTTGGAAAAACATGTGTTTGTAAAACCGCGCCAATAAGATATAATGATGAGTACATGTTTGTTTGATTGTGCTTTGCAAAGCAGTGGACCTATTATAAACTACATGTATCATTTTATATGTGAGTTACGTCGGGGGAATCCGTAGCCATGGGAGCCACCAATGTGTGAATTCCGTGGGCTTCGCTTTGCCTCCCCCCGGGATGTGAACGCTAGGTGGCGCCAAACAGCAGCGCTGCGTTAATCGGCGAAGGGGCAGCCAGCCGGCAAGAGGCACGTTCATCCGCTTCAGTGGTCGATCTGTCTATCAGGCGCTAATGAGACCTTACGGGAGCCGCATTATACCTAAACTTCCCATCGTCTTTGATCGAGTACAGCTTTTGTTCAGTCACCGAATTGCCATGGGGTGACCCGGATTAGAGTACCGTTCACTTTTTTTTGTCTTTTTTTAAGGCTTGCTTTAACCTGATGTGCAAATGGTACGTTTTACGCAGTTAATTACCAGTTCCAGTGATAAATGATGTTCACATTCTAGAATGTGTGAATGTATCGATTCCTATACCTCTGACAAACACACATGAAGAATATTTTGTCTTTTTATATTCACCTCCCCCATCCCCTATTAACAATTCACTTCAGGTATAATTAGGGTGAATTAAAAAATTGTAATCGAAAGTAAACCATCATATAATTAAGATTTATTGTGCTGTGTATTGTGCTTTGATGAACTCCTTTTTTTTGGTACATGATAAATATGGTGTCTGACCCCAGATTTTCAGCGGTTCGCTGCAGGCAACCTGGATCCGCCTGCATAATTTACTACAGGGTTTTGTGAGTCAGGAATGAAGGTCTGAACTCGCCGTGTGGCCGTTTTGCTGAGACGGTAATAAGCTACACAGGAAGCTTAAACAGAGCGCCACCCAGCGTCTGATTCTCAGCAGGAGCTGCCTGCGATGTGGTGTGAGGTGGACTGAGGTTGGCAGGTGGAAAATAAATCAGAAACATCTATCTAAATGTATGAGGGGAAACCTCCCCTGCTATGAAGAATGATGTAATACTGTTAATTGGGAACAAATCGTGTCCACAGTCTAGACTTTTTGGAAGTATTCCCCAGCCCTCAGCACTCCCCCTAATTTTGATTTTCTCATTTTGGGTCTCCTGTAAATGTCTAGCCCTGGAGTAGGGATGGCTGGCCAGCTGCCTGCTTTTTCATAACCTTCCTGTGTGTTGTGTCCCTCCGTAATGTTTCCCCATCATTGCTGCCATTTTACACACCTGAGGCTCTTGTCTCATTTATGTAGGCGTAATGGAGTGTGTGTGTGTGTGTGTGTGGGCTTGCATAGATCACTTTTGAATACCAAAATGTCCCCAAAGTGTGGCAAAGGTTAAAAAGTGGTTAAGGTTAGGGCTGGGTTGGGGTTAAGAGTGTCATAGTTGGGATCAGGGTTATGCCCATAGGAATGAATGGAGTGTCCCCATAAAAATAGGAATACATGGTATGTGTGTGTGTGCCCCTTATTTAATTACTTACCTACACCATGTATGAATCTGCACAATATTCTAGCTTGCTCTTAAGAGTAGCTTGTATATTAAAGTAGCTTAAAGTTCCTGTTTTCCCGACAGTTGTGTGTGGGGTGGGGTTGTTGGAGTGTTTTTTACGCGATGTCTACTTTCAGGTGAATTTCAAGAGCTGAACTGGATCTTCCTGCTGATTTCAGAAGGAGCCTCTATTAAGGTTTGCATTTGAGACCTACAAATGCTGCAGTCTGACTTGTTTTAGAGGAGACGTCACGGTCAGACAGGGTGTCTCCTAAAGAGCTTTCCAGAATCATTTCTTGAAGGGTGAGAGTGGCTTCTGTTACAGACATTGCATTAATGGCAGTGGTGGATGGTGTCTGTCGGGGGGGGCGGGGGGGCTCTGAGATTTATCACAGAAAGGATTAAGCACCCGTTCTGTGTCACTGTAATTGGCTGAGCCTCTGTTCCGACCGAAATGTTGCGGCGACTTGAAACAAGAGGTGCACATGCTTATCAAAATGAGCATTTTAATTGGATTTTTAATTGCTTCCGATCAGACTGATTTGGCTCTCCGGAAAAAAGGTAAAACTTTTCACAACTTAATGTGTCTCTCATGTTACAGGGCTGACTGGTTTTACTGAATTTATTGCAATGGGGGTGGGGGGGGGGGGTGTGCAGACAGGTGTGCCGTACCATGTGATTGAGGTTCTGGAGCTGGGCCACCCTGGAGCCCCGGAACCATAGCCAGCTGGGCCTCGCCTGCATGCTGTAGCCTCCTGTCATTTGCAGACACCTTAGTGGAGCATCTACACCCCTGGTGAGGAGTGGCTGTTCCTGGCCATGGCTCTCGGGCAAACACTAGCTTCGGTGAAGGAGGATGTTTGCAAAGGGCGCTGGGGACGCTTAGTAAGGTGTGCGCTGTTGTGGAACTCGACTGACATGCTGACTGTGAATCTTTAACCTAAAATTCTCACATTTGTTTTTGCTAGGGCTTGTAATTTTTTTTTCTTTCATGGGGGGAGGGGGGGCTGTTAACTTGTTATATATGCATACATGTGTGGAAAATGATTGTCTCCGTGGGGTTTTCAAGGTAGTGCTTATTATAATTATTATTTCTGGCTTTCGGGAGACAGTGTTGCAATGTGGGATATCTCCTTGGTACTTCAGTGGATGATGTTCGGGGGGGGGGGGGGGGGGGGATCTTGCCCGCGGTGCCCCGTGGGCTTCAGCTGGCCCCGTTTCCCCTGAATTGGATGAGAAACCATCCCCCCCCCCTCCTGTTTCAAAGGAGGC
>JAODKM010000075.1:16227246-16239457 GCA_026780845.1 Petrocephalus sullivani
TTTTTTTTTTTTTTTTTTTTTTTTTTTTTTCCCTCCCTGTGTTGGCAAAAGCACCGGGGGATAAGGGGCCGTGATGCCTTCCCGAAGGTTCTTGACAAGCCCCCGCCCCCCCCCCCCCCATTAGGTCATTGGCTGTGCGAGCCCCTGCCTCATGTATCATCACCCACTCCACTGTGGATGTTACTGCTGTGTCTGTAGGAAGGGACTGAGATGTCTGGTTTCAGTAGGCAGTGTCTAGCGGCCTGGGTTCGAATTACGAGAGGTAGGGGGAGGAAAAGGACACAAGCCCCCCAAAAGCCTCCCCTAAGATATTCAGGGGGAGCTCTAAAAATAATTGTGCACTTCTGTGATATAGGTTATATTTAATTTTCGTGGTGCACACCAGAAAATAGGGCTTCCCCGAAAGCCACTGTGCGACTCGCCCCCCCTTAGCGGTTATGGTGTGCTGCTGGATTGGTGCCCCCCCCCTCCCTTTTTTTGGCTTCATCTATATTATGTCAGCGGCCTTGTGACATTTAAAGTGCTTAAATCCGGACACACGGCTGGATGTTCTCCGCAGAGAAAAGGCCCCTCGGGTATGTGACCAGCATAAGTGTGTAAATATTGGAATTGAGTGGCTGCATGTTATTCCACTCGGGGTGTTTTTGTTTTTGTCGTGCCGGAGCTCATTAGCATGCCGACCACTCTGCTCATCCTGATGGGGGCAGGCGGGGGGGTGTTACAGTGGCTCCTAGCGTTTTTAATAACATCTTATTGAATCTTTTGGTATGGTGGACGCCGGCTGGGTCAAAGCGGATGCCCCGAGGATGTGGGGGTCTCCTCCCACCCTGACGTGTTAAACAAGGTGCCAGGGGAACTCAACTGTTTCTCATAAAAAAATTTTTTCGATCGATTGCTTGGGAGCCGTGTCAATTGTGCTGTGGAGCTAAACCAGTGATGGGGAGTGGGGGGGGGTGTAGGCGAAAAAGTGTGAAGGTGGTAATTGGTGACAGAGACGAGGGGAGGGCAAGGTTGCTAAACCGTGTGCTGGAGGGATTATATAATTATGCACACAGGATTAATGCAGGCACGTTATGTGCCAGCAGGGGGCACCAAGCAGTCACATCCACCCACCCCCCTGTCGGCCCTGACCCCTAACTAGGATGACCATTGCTTTTGTGGTCTCAGAGATTATTCAACATTTTTGTCTTTCAAGTTTTAAAGGGACTCAAGGTGCCTGGCTGGGTCATGGATACGTGGCAGAAATAACTTAATTTCCTCTCCAAGCGTCTCTACGTTTTCCCCTTAATCCCGTGTGTGTGTACGCCCCCCCCCCCCATCCAAACACCAGGCAGAAATGAGCATTAGTTCTGCCTCTGTGGGCCCCAGAGGACGTCATCTGTGGGACGCTGGCGGTTAAGGTGCGGCAGAGCGCGAGCGGCTTGATAAGATGCGTGCTGATAAACCCGCTTGGCGGTGAGTGACGGCGAGCCGGATTGGGGTCGTGCTGGTCGATCTGCCGAAGACGCTGATGAAAATGATCTGCTAAATGCCAGAAGTGCCCCCCCCAGTGCATGATGGGATGAAACAGCATAAAATGTCAGGGTGGAGCTGTCTCTCTATGAATAACTAAACGTGGTGAGGGGATGGGGGGGGGGGGGGGTCATGCCAAGATGGACAGCTTGCCTTCCTTCCAATCCAGATGTTGTCCGGTTTTGAAAAAACATCCCTACTCACTCTCTCCCACTCCTGCCCGGACGCTCTGTGACCTTTTAAAAATCCCTTTTATGTGACTTTTATACACTTCTGCGGAGGGCCGGACGGCAGTGCACACAAAGACCCTTTCGGCATAAAACAGAATTTGAGAAGCACACATTTGACCCCTAAGCATCACCCCCAGGGGGTAGCATTGATGAGCTGTGTTTATTGGGCGTCTGGGCTTTGCGGTTGATGGTGCTTTATTTATTATATATTTATACATTTTTTTATCTATAAATTTTTGCAAACTATGGCAATTCATAGCTAATGAAATGTTATGAGTGCCTTTGGATTGGCAGGCTGAGGTGGTGGTCCCAGTGTTCAAGAAAGGGGACTGCAGGATGTGCTCCAGCTTCAGGAGGATCATACTCCTCAGCTTCCCTGGGGTACAGGACAGGAGGATCCGTCCGTTGGTCGAACCTCAGATCCAGGAGGAACAATTAAGATTCTGTCCTGGTCGTGGAATACTGGACCATCTCTTTACCCTCACAAGGAAACAGGAGGGTTTGTGGGAGTTTGCCCAATCAGTCATGTGCTTTGTGGACTTGGAAAAGGCATATGACCCTCGGGGGTTCCTGTGGGGGGTGCTCCAGGAGTATGGGGTACGGGCCTGTTGTTGCAGACCATCAGATCCCTGTACAAATGGAGTGAGAGTTTGGTCCGCATTACTAGCAGTAAGTCGGACTCCTTCCCGGTGGGTGTTGGACTCTGCCAGGGCTGCCCTGTGTCACTGATTCTGTTCACAACTTTTATGGAAAGAATTTCTAGGCAAAGCCAGGGGGCAAAGGGGGGGCCTAGTTTGGGCGCCTCAGGATCTCATCTTTGCTTTTTGTGGATGACGTGGTCCTGTTGGCGTCATCGGGCTGTGACCTGCAGCATGAACTGGGGTGGTTTGCAGCTGAGTGTGAGGCGGCCAGGATGAGAATCAGCACCTCCAAATCTGAGGCCATGGTTCTCGACTGGAAAAAGGTGGACTGCCCTCTCCTGCAGGGGGATGAGTTGCTGCCGTTATGTATCTCCGGGTCTTGTTCACAAGTGGGGGCAAAAGGGAGCGTGAGATTGACAGATGGATTGGGGCAGCGTTGGCAGTAATGCAGACACTGTACTGTTCTGTTTTGGTGGAGAAGGAGCTGAGCCAGAAGGCAAAGCTCTCAATTTACCGGTCGATCTACATTTCTACCCTCACCTGTGGTCATGAGATCTGGGTAGTGACTGAAAGAATGAGATCGCGAATACAAGCAGGAGAAATGAGTTTCCTCCGCAGGGTGGCTGGGCTCAGCATTAGAGAGAGGGTGAGGAGCTCAGACAATTGCGAGGGGCTCAGAGTAGAGCTCCTCCGCATCGAAAGGAACCAGTTAAGGTGGTTTGGGCATTTATCTTGGATGCCTCCTAGACGCCTCCCTGGGGAGGTGTTCTGGGCATGTTCCACTGGGAGGAGGCCCTGAGGCAGACCCAGGACACGCAGGCGAGATTATATCTCTCTCGGCTGGTCTGGGAAGGCCTTGGTATTCCCCTGGTGGAGCTGGAGGAGGTGGCTGGTGAGAGGGCAGTCTGCCTGGGCATCCCTGCTTTGGCTGCAGGCCCCGTGACCCCCTCCCCGGATAAGCTGTAGAGTGGATGGATGGATGGAATTTTTATGACGAACGTTGTGCGTTATGCTATAGTTTCTTGTATTTTTATAAATGCATTGAAAGTGGCTGTTGTGCTTTTTCTTTTTCTTTGTTTTTCGTTAACATTGCATTGCCCCAGGCCGGCTTTTCCTGCTGAAGGTCAGGTTGCTTGGTGCTCCAAATGGACTTCTCTCCTTGTACCCAAAGATGCATAATTCTCATTGTGTGTGTGTGTGTGTGTCTGTGTCTGTGTATGTAGATGTGTGTATGTGTGTTTGTGTGGGGGTTTGTATAGATAATAATGTCCCCAATGTGCAGTAAAACCTGAAATGTCCTTACTTTTGGGGACATTTTTTCAGGTCCCCATTTGGATTACTGCAATTTTATAAAAAATCAATATATGCAAACAAAAAAGTTAAAATGGCAAAAGTCTCATATTTGGGTTGGTTACTTATGGTTAAGGTTAGGGCTGGGTTGGGGTTAAGGGTGTCGTGATTGGGATTAGGGTTTTTCCCATAGAAATGAATGACGGTCCCCATTTAGATAGGCATGCGAGTCTGTGTGTGTGTGTGTGTGTGTGTGTGTGTGTGCGTCCCCAGCAGTCCTTGCTGAGTCCTGTCTTGTCTTTGCCCCCCCTTCCATCGATGCCAGTCTCTGGGCCACCATGCTTGTCTGGATCAGTGATTAAATGTATAAGGAGGTCCTGCCGGGTTCTGTTGTTTGACTTGCAAAATGTGGTTCCATTAATCACAAGCACAGAATTACCATTACTTCATTTACCTTTTTGTTATTTAAAACCACGGGTTTGTTTGGGTAACATGGTGGGTATGTGCTGGTAAGGGAGTCAGTCCTGTCATTCATCTACCTCTCAGACCCTCCTTTTGGTATGTTTGACCTATTCCTGATTCAGCCAATCCGTCGACCTTTTAGCCCTTTGGTTGGCAAATCAGAATAGGTGGTGAGCCACAACAAATGTGTGGAGGTGGCCTGATGCTCCCCTGGGGTGGGGGGATTTCAGGAGTGTGTGGGAGTTGGTGCCAGCTCGGAGCGTGTGAAAAGAGGGGGCTTGACGCTCAGTAGAATGGATGGGCATTAAACTCTCTCTGTTTCAGTTTGTACCCTACAGGAGCCCAGTGAGCACAGGGCGCCCCCTGGGGGAAATGCCAGTCCATCACAGGACCTGTGCCCACGAAGGGTAAATCAGACGGCAAATCACTGAACTGACGTGGTTCTGGAACGACAGAGGAGGACGATAAACGTGTGCATGCATATCTAATGCAGGGCAGGAATTAGCCCACATCCCCCGAGGTGTGAGGCTGCCCTTCTAATTGTGTCACCCTGATGACCTTTTTATGACACGCTGCCATAAATAAGATTAAATTGATCAGATGGAGCCTTTAGTTGAATACTGATCCGTTTATTATTAAAATGCCCATGAATGTATGTCATCATTATCATTTGTGACAGTGGCAGCCGTCAGGGCCACTTTGTTCTGTCGTGAGTGACGCGACGTCCCCGCGCTGTGAAAGCTGGGCCTCGTTCGCATGTCGGACCGGCTCGCCTGGTCAGTCGGCTCCTGTGCCTGTCATCTAAATGCGTATCATTTACTGCTCTCTTCCTGTTGGTGGCAGGCGGCAGCTGAGGCCTTGGCCAGTGCGATAGTCTCTGAGGGTCTCCTTCAGCAGGTCGCGGTCATTGGGGCTCAGTTCTCCATCTCTATTAACCGTGTTCCGGGCAAGTGAAATGAGCCAGGCGATAGCCCGGCTGTCGCGGAGATGATCTGCTCCATCCCTTCGAGGCATTTCTCGCGGTCCCGTTTTCCGAGTCAAAGTGGACTTCCTTCAGGTAGGAATCAAGTGCCTCACATGCCTGAAAAGGCATTCTGCTTCCCCGCCAGGCCATCCTGATGAAAACCCAGGATGCTTCTGAAGCAAGTGAGACAGGGTTTCTTCGCCCCCTTGTACATATGTTGATCTCCATTTGTCAGGTTATTAGATGCTATATGGAAGGATTGATTGGGTGGTGTTCTGTTGCTATGGGAGACCAATGTCCAGCCATAACTGTGGAGATCCAGTGAAAGGTTTAGTTTTGTAAACATTTTTGCCCCCCAGGAAAATTTTATACTATCATGTTTCCTCTGGGGAATTTTCTGTCTGAGTCTCTGTAAAAGGATCTTTTTACTATGTTAAATTACTGCTGCATATTGTGAACAGGAATGCTGAGGGCCTGGAGCCTATAGAGGTGGCATGTAAGAGATGTTGTACTGATGGTGGTTAACATAAGTTTACGTGGTGGTGCTGGTTGTTGGACTAAGATGAGGAGTGAAATTGGAAGTATGGGGAGTGGCCTTGGGCACGTGATTTTAATGGGGGGTGGGGGGCTGAAAAAGAGACGCCAGAGATGTAAAAGGGCAGCTGGACAAGTGACGAGTCTTAGGCTGAAGTCAAAATTTGCATTAATAGTGCGGTAGTTGAAACTCCTGAGATTAGTCAGACAATAATAATGTCACTCCAAGACCCTGGCGAGACCTATTTTTTAGATCCAAAGCAGATGAGATTATATACTGTTAAGGTTACATTAAAGAGTGTAAAGTGTGAGGATAATATCTTAAAAATCCCTTTTATGTGGAGATACAACCTATCTAATGAACACAATTAAACATAACAGTGCAGGAACACACACCCTTGTTCCCCAGGCTTTGTCCATGGTTAATGAATTGTATAAAATTGCTTTAAGCTTTAATACTGTCATTCATAGTCTTTGACAGGGCATAACGATGTTGTGATTGCTTTTGATTAATAATGAATGTTGGCAACAGCAATATAATGTAGTGATGATTTCAGGCTCCCTTGGTCTCGTTTCTTGTTCTGCCTCCTGTAATAAATAGACGCCCATTTCCCCAAAACATACTTTGTGTTTTAGTGGAAATCGACATTTACATGAGCTGAATAATATGGACCAAGCAGAACGAGGCATCTATATGATGGAAAGTCTTTAGTTCTGTTCTGAAATGAGTGTTGGTTGTTTATTGGAATTTTGTGTGCACGTCTATGATTTGAATGCATGTATATGTGAGTGTCTTATTGTGTGGGCGGGGTTGTGAGGTTTGCTTGGTCCAGCTGGGTCACTCTAGGCAGTTTTCCTCCCCCACGCCAGAGACCAGGGCCCTGCTATCAGGACTGGCTCTCAATTTTGAAACCTGAGTCACAGTATTGGGAGAATGAAGCAGGAGGCTGGGTGTAAATGCTGGTATTAACAAAGGCAGAAATACATGGTAGCAGCATGCTGGTTCTGATGGGCCGCTGAATAATCTGTGTCCTGCCCACAATTTCTGTGTCGTGGGCCTATAACTGTTTTATAAAAGGACAAAGCTGTGAATTATGTTCCGGGGCGTCACACTAAACTGTAGTAAGCTTTTGTGAAATGGGCCATTACACAGTCGCTGGATGCTTTGGCTGCTCCTCTGTGAAGTCATCACAAAGCAAGAGTCATTTACTGTAGATATGGTCTGAATCTCTGTCCCCCCCAGCAGAGATCAGCACTATTTCAAATAAATGTATTTAAAATACGTATTTAATTACTTTCTAAGTATTTTGTAATTTGTATTTTGCTGCACAAAAAAAACATGTATTCTAATTTCAACAGGCATTTCAACAGGCATTTCAGCCTTGTGGTTTGTCATAGAAGGCTTCATTGACTACAATAGAAAGAAATCGGGCTAGCTACTTTTATTCTAAGGACAAAAGTTTTTATCAGCCACACATAGGAGTTTTTATAGGGAAAACTGGTGTACTCGACGTTGCATGTATATATGCATCACAGCTGTTGATTGCCTTATGAGGGATGGCCCAATACCATGCCGGTCACTACATATTCAATCGCACCACTCCGCCTTCGCATTCCCGAGACCTGTTGCCATATTGAAGTGTGTCTCAAAACCATAAGGGCTAAGGGGAAGTGGCCCATTATGCCCTCATGAAGCCAGTCAACATAGATCACAGGTGTCAAAATCCAGGCCTGGGGGGCCGGAGCCCTGTGTAGTTTAGTTCTTTTCCTGGTCCACCACAAATGATTGAGCTGAAGAGCTGTGTGGTAATGAGCTCAGTGAGTTGAATCAGGTGTGTTAAATGAGGGTAAACCCAAAACTGTGCAGGGCTCCGGCCCTCCAGGACCGGAGTTTGGCACCCCTGGCATAGATGAAGGCTCACATGACTCCACTACCACTTCAATATCCCACAATGAAAACAGAAAACAGAACAGCGCGAAAAACTATTGAGGATAATGTGTTGCCAAATGCTAGAAAACAATTACATATTAAAATGATCTTTAAATCTTTAATATCAAATTAATACTACTGAATGTTTAAACACAGGCACATGTTATGAATGTTACATTTTTGAAGAAATTTTTACAAGCTGAATAGGCACGACAAATAGTATTTGTTCATTTTTATTCAATCATGCAATTTTAATCAGAAGAGGATACATCAAATTTATGTAAGTCTGGCCCAGATTTGTCGTGACTGATGAGTCTCTCGTTGGTCAAAATACTCGATTAGTTAACTTGCAGTATGCACTGGGACCCCCCATATCTGCAATTAGAGTTATCTACAGTTTACTGCAGTAAGTAAAAAATGGATAATTCCAGTAATAGAAGGTTCATGAGTTTTAATACTGTGCACCAAGCAGTGACGTGCGGTGAGGATTGTGGCAGCTGAGCCACTGGCTCTTTCAGAACAAAAATAAAAATACGGAGTGCTATAGTGAACTTCATTTTCTGATTTTTAGCCAGCGTCCCAGCAGTAATAATCCCGCGGGCTCGCGAACGCCCCCTTCAATGAGGCAGAGGTATTGGCTGCCTCACCTCGTGCTTTTTCGGTGCGGTTTTATATCAGATCTGCAAGACTAGATTTGTTAGATACATACGCAAAATTCTTGAGCTATTCTATGGAAAACACAAGCATATGACCCTGTAACATTCAGGGGACCTATAATATAGGTGTGTGCAAACATGACATTGATGACATACAGTGGGAGCGCACGCTCCGAGATGAGGCTCTCAGCAATGATTTAAATGATTGGAATCATACAAAAATTACATTTATAGCACAGAGCAGTAGACAAATATTAATATTAATTTTATTAATCATTATTTGTTTTTTACTTTTCATGATGACAGGTGAGGCTCTGCCTCCCCTGACTGCACGTCCCTGGTACCAAGCGAGTACAGGCTGTAACATGACGAATTACGCCAGCTGAGTTGCACCCAGTACATCTCCCTTTGTCCCCATACCCACGCTAGCTCGCAGAGCTCTTCTCCAGTCTGCCTCTAGCATTCTCGCTGATCTGTATCTGTATCTGTTGCCGCATCATCGCAGTCTATACTTGTAAAAATTTACAAGAAGCATTTTCATTGCTACATTATCCCTTGATACTATTTTACATTGTATTTTTGAATATTCAAACTACAAATTACTTGTATTTTAATTGGATACAAAACACTGGTATGAGAAAATGTATTTTATTTTTCTACATTTGATGAAGTATTTGTAATTTGTAACAAAATGTGTTTTTATGTATTTATGCCCATCTCTGGCCCCCAGGTACATCCTCTTGAGTGTTTCAGAGCCAAAGAGATCCATATACCTTCTGCTCCCTTTGAACATACAGGCCTCCTAGTTACAGGTAGGTCCTGTACAGGTCCCTGACCCAGCACTGAAGCTGTGGGTACCTCAGAACATGCTATAGTCCTCATTATCTCTGCTGTGCTATTTCACACACAAAAACAAAGAACAATGCACAATAAATCCTAATATATGCTTAAAACGTATATTAAAAAAAGTAATTCTCCTAGGAGTAAGATACATTCGGTCTGTTTATATTTATTGTTTTGACAATAGTTGGTAGTGCATGCATCATTGAAGACGCAAATATTCGCTTTGTTTTCAGGAGTGCGTTTTGGTGGAAAATGTTTTAAAATACACACGTTGTGTACAGGATTACTCTGGAATACTTTCGCATACAATGTTGCAAATCTAAGGATATGCAAATCGTGTTACTTTAGCTACTATTGATGGATTGGTAGGTGGATAGATATCTTTGTCGTTTTAATTTTGTTTGTTGCTTTCTCCAAGGCAGAATGATGTGCAAAATGTATTTAAATAGAATAAGAATATAAAAGACAACTAACTTAAATACTAAAATATACAACATAGTGCAACAGTGAATATGAGTTCTGAGTGGGGGAGGGGAGAGAAGAGTGGTGGGGTTACAGAGCTAATGGCTCTTGGGTAGAGGTGGGGTTACAGCGGTAACGGCTCTTGGGTAGAGGTGGGGTTACAGCGGTAATGGCTCTTGGGTAGTGGTGGGGTTACAGCGGTAACGGCTCTTGGGTAGTGGTGGGGTTACAGCGGTAACAGCTCTTGGGTAGTGGTGGGGTTACAGCGGTAACGGCTCTTGCGTAGTGGTGGGGTTACAGAGGTAACGGCTCTTGGGTAGAGGTGGGGTTACAGCGGTAACAGCTCTTGGGTAGTGGTGGGGTTACAGAGGTAACGGCTCTTGGGTACTGGTGGGGTTACAGCGGTAACGGCTCTTGCGTAGTGGTGGGGTTACAGAGCTAATGGCTCTTGGGTACAGGTGGGGTTACAGCGGTAACGGCTCTTGGGTAGTGGTGGGGTTACAGAGGTAACGGCTCTTGGGTAGTGGTGGGGTTACAGCGGTAACGGCTCTTGGGTAGTGGTGGGGTTACAGCGGTAACGGCTCTTGGGTAGTGGTGGGGTAACAGAGCTCTTGAGTATAAGCTGTTCCTGGGGCCTGTTCCTGGGGCCTGTTTTGGTTTTGATTGAGTCCCCAGCTTGACAGGAGTAAGACAGAGGGAGAGTGATGTGGGGAATGTTTTCCAGACGTTCTTGAGTATTTAGGTGGAGGGCTATGATATAAGGATATATATGATATATGATATAAGGAGCGCTCTGATTGTCCCAGTGACTCAGGAGGAGGGGCAGATGAAGGCTGGACATGTGGCTTGCACCGGGTGTCCTTGGAGCATAAGGCAAGTGGCCATCATGGGGGTCACCTTTTAGAGCTTCTCGCTGAATGGGCAAAAGTACAGTGGTGTCTGTCCTTTCCTTTCAGGCTGCACTAATTTCCAGTCACAATGCTTGGTTGTCTTCGAAGTGTAATGACCTTTTTTTCTAGAAGTTCTCCCTTTATTAAATTTTGAATTTTCTACTAATTTTAAAACCCTAGCAGTGTGCCTTTTGAAGGTCTACTGAATGTACCAGGGTCATATGCTTGTGTAAAGTGTTAAAGTTGTCTTGCTTTCTAACAGGTTATACAACAGGTGTCTGACCAGTCTGACAAATGGCCTCAGGAAGATTTCTGACAAGTAGGCATCTGAGTATTCAGAGACTCAATAAATATAACATGAATGCCCTGTAAAATCGATTCTAAAAAAGGTTTAAGTTTGAGGGTCATTTTTGGAATATCTATTTCTTTGACGTTAGTTTGTGGTACTTAGCCAAGTACATAGTCAACTCCCTACAGATATTTTGTTAATTTCTCTGTGAAGTACACTATATGGCCAAAAGTACTGGGACACCCCTCCAAATAATTGAATTCAGGTGTTCCAATCACTTCCATGGCCACAGGTGTATACAGTCAGGCACTTAGGCATGCAGACTGCTTCTACAAGCATTTGTGGAAAAATGGGTTACTCGTGTGGTACTGTGATATGATGCCACCTGTGCAATAAGTCCATCCGTGATATTTCCTCGCTACTAAATATTCCACGGTCAACTGTTAGTGGTATTATAACAAAGTGGAAACAACTGGGAACAACAACTCAGCCAGAAGTGGTAGGCCACGTAAAATCACAGAGTGGGGAACGTGCTGAGGTACAGAGTGTGTCAAAAACTTTCTCCAAAGTCAATAGCTACAGACTACCAAACTTTGTGTGGCCTTCAGATTAGCTCAACAAGAGTGTGTATCTGGAATTAGGTTTCCATGGACGAGCAGCTGCATCCAAGCTTTACATCACCAAGTGCAATGCAAAGCGTCAGATGCAGTGGTGTAAAGCACACTGCCACTGGACTTAGAGCAGTAGAAACATGTCCTCTGGAGTGAAGAATCACGCTTCTCTGTCTGGCAATCCGATGAATGAGTCTGGGTTTGGCGGTTACCAGGAGTAATGGTACATGCCTGACTGCATTGTGCCAAGTGTAAAGTTTGTTGGAGGGGGGATTACGGTGTGGGTTTTTTTTCAGGGTTTGGGCTTGGCTCCTTAGTTCCAGTGAAAGGCACTCTTAATGCTTCAGCATACAAAGCCATTTTGGACAATTTCATGTTCCCAGCTTTCTGAGAACAGTTTGGGGATGGCCCCTTCCTGTTCCAACATGACTGCGCACCAGTGCACAAAGCAAGGTCTATAAAGACATGGATCAACGAGTCTGGTATGGAGGAACTTGGCTGTCCTGCACAGAGCCCTGTTCTCAACCCGACAGAACAAAAATTCCTATAAACACACTCCTAAACTTTATGGAAAACCTTCCCAGAAAAGTTGAAGCTGCAAAGGGTGGGCCATATTAAGGCCTATGTATTAAGGATGGGATGTCATTTAAGGTTCATGTGTGTGTAAAGGGAGGTGTCCCAATACTTTTGGAAATATAGTGTAACTATGCATAATGAGATCTGTTTAATCTGGTCCTGTGTAATAAACCATCTAATAAAGAAGGGTCCCCCCTCCAATGGGCTCACCACCCGTAGGAGGGGTCATCTGGGTCGGGTGCAGTGTGAGCTGGGCAGTGGCCAAAGGCGGGGACCTTGGTGGTCCGATCCTCGGCTGCAGAAGCTAGCTCTAGGGACATG
>JAODKM010000075.1:16246006-16257114 GCA_026780845.1 Petrocephalus sullivani
CCACCCCCTTTGCCTGAGACTTATCCTCACACCCCCCCCCCCCCCCCCCCCCTTTTACTTTTAAAAATAAGCACCGAAGGAGAGAGCTATTTAACACTCATTAATGCCCATGAAAAGCAGGAGATGCCAAATGCTCACCTCCAAAGACGCATCTGACGGTGAATCAGCCGATCCATCCACCAACGCCTCCCTGAGTGAATAATCATCGCCGTCGGCCCTCTTTCTCCTGCTCCTCAGCCCCCTCCCCCACGCGTTCAGCGGGGCCTCAGTCACCCTCTGGGGGCTTGCAGACCCCGACTAAAAATCAAAGCTCAGCCATTGCCTTCACACTAGCAGAAAGACTGTGGTGCTCGGGCTTTTGGCACCCAGTTTCAGCCATTTGCCTACAGCCCATGTGAGGAAGAACATACATCCCCCCAAGACTGTCACTATATGAACAGGAAAATGCCATTAGGGGAGGGTGGGAGGATTTAACAGAGGCAGCCCCCCCACCTCCCCAAAGGCAAAGAAAACTGCTGACTTAAAATTTCAATATAGCTGCTGCTGGGGACGGCTTCTGTGAGGCGGTGCGCTCCTTACTCACAGGAGGCATCCGCATGAGCGATCGATCTGCCTCCTCATCCGCAGCGAGATCATTCAGCTGCCGCTCCTCTCGGGCCCGCATCGGGAGCGCCGAGGCGGCCCCCCGCCACTGCTTTGGGAGTGATTATCTGCAGGGACACGCAAAATAAAGGGAGAATGAGTGACCAGATAGAATCCAAGGGGCCAGTCACGATACAGTCCCGCGGGCACGCCGCCCTTCGGGGTCCAGGCGGATCTGCCGCTGATGAGATGAAGCCCGCGGTGGAATGATGACACGCGATGTATGCCAGACTGTTTCATCATGCGCTTGTTTTCCGGCTCATCCTTCATATTCCAAGGTTCAGGAATCGCTGAATGTCAGGAGTGCTTTTAAATCACAAGTGTGCGCCCCTTATTTACTACCAGTGGTGATGGGGGGGGGAGCTTCAAAGATACACTGCGTAGGAAAGGTTGCGCATTTACAGCAAGGCCCATCCCAGCAAAGTCTGTTGCTTTGTAAAGTCTCCTCTATATAGAGAACTGGCATCATAGGCAATCTCAAACGCGAACGGTGAGCACAGGATACGGCCAAACTCACCACATTGTTCCTGTTCTAAGTAGCCAATTAAAATATCAACAATGATTTTTTTCACTTCTCTTACAGCTAAGCCGTATGGTAGGTGATAGCAGCCAGCACTTCACTTTTACTTGTTAGCTCACAGACGGCTCAGTCAAGCCCTTTTGAAACAGTGCTGGAAAGGAAAAGCAGCGTGCTGCATTTTTATCCAAACTTTCTACAGGCATGCTATAAACCGCCCTGGCAGCAGGTAGGGGACCACAGGTCCAGGGCATTTGGGCACGGACGTGGCATAATGGGTGCATGGGTACATACGCCAAGTACAGTAACGGGTATGTAACGGTTTTGGGGTATTTGCAAATGCAGGGAACAGGTAGGAAGTTTTTCATTTATACTTGCCGGCAGTGGCCTACGGTGGGACAAGATGAACCTCTTAAGAGCTTGAAAAGTCTTTCTGCATGAACAAGGGAAATAAAAACAAAAATATTACAATGGGAACTTATCATCATGCAGATATGATTCCCCAAGTTGCACCCCAAAGATCAGGAACCTATCAGGGATCCCCAAGTTTTACTCGGCTGGTTTTCTCATGTTGCACAGGGTCTTTTTTATGTTTTTTTTTTTAGTTTTTAACGGGCCAAGTTTCTCCCTCATCAATCTGGGCCATTGGCAGTACAGACATACAATTAAAATACACCAAGCCTCTCACAGACAACACGTAGCAGCTCGTTATGGCCAGATGATTGATTGGGGGGGGCTTAATCTGTGTGTGCATTAACCTTGTACAATTAGGCATGTTTTTGGCCGAAAATGATGAGAAGCTTTTTTGGGGAAAAAATAAAAATGTTTTGGATTCAATTAACACTTCGTTACCATGGGAACCACTATATCACGATATTACAACTGATGCATTTGCCATGCTTTGGAAGAGATATAATGCATATGAAGGTAACTGATTAAAACATTTTGGAGATACATAGAGAAATACTGTGTATTCAGAGTACTCATGGTAAAACCGTTTGGATGAACATGAAGACATGTAACACGTGGTTAGAATAGAAATGAGGTTTGTAAACAGCTTTGTGACTGCACCACCTTTATGCCTGTTCATTTAATAAGAGCGAATCTTAAAGAAATAATTCATAATTTAAAAAATTCTCGCTGCTGCAAGTCACTGTCTAAATAAGAAGATTTTAATAATTAGACAAAAAATGTTGAGAAAGTGATGGAATCATGTAAACAGTTAGAAAAAGGAAATAAACAATACAATTGCAGCTGTCCAGATAGCTGAACCAGATATTAGGCAGTTTAGCTCACCAGGATTAACAAAAGAGAGGCGGGTCATCATGCAAGCTGTAGGTGAGTTAAAAGTCAGTGGTCATGGTGAACCACATAAGGGGGGGTGCACACAGGGCCTGGGCTGCAAAGTCACAGTCTCCAATGATCACTTTTGTGACTATGCAACTGGGCTCATATTACTAGCTGCAATATCACAAAAATGACACTGGCGACTGCTAGTTAGCAGGCCAACAAAGAAAGAAAGGGAGAAAGGCGAGAAAAGCAGAGGCGAGCTGGCGCTCTCGCAGCCGCGGTCGTGTCGGCAAACACGGCGCGTGCCGCGCCAGGCGAGCACGCCGCTCGCACTCTAAACGGCGTGACGTGTCGCTCTAATCAACCGTTAGCTCGGCCATCTCGCTTTATAGATCGAATGCTGTGGCATCGCCTCAGGAAGCCGGCTGATTAGACGCATCGACACGAAACAGAGGAAAAACGGATCTCCGGAAGCCGGCGATGCGTGCGTGCGTGCGTCGGGGGGTGGGAGGGACTGGGCGACACATAGCGCATAAGTGAACAATCAAATACAAATAAAAGGTAAAAATGAAGAATGGAGAAGAGCAGCAGAGGGTACTGCAAGCGGCTCGGAGCGAAAGAGGGGCAGCTGGCCTCCCCAGCTTCGAGGCCGCCTCACGCGTGCTCCTCCTCATCGTCAGCCAGGAGCGAGGCACATCCCGCGGTATTCATCTGTCAGACGTGGCCTCCTCACAAGGACAACCCTCAGCGAGCTCGCCCTCCGCCGCACACGCGTGTCAATGACAGACGGCCGAGTTTCTCACCGCGTTTCGTTTCTGTTTTCAGCTCTAAATAAAAGGCAAATATTGAGCAGGGTACGGGTGGGTTGGGTGGGGTGGTGGCCGAAAACGTCATAATTTGGTTTTCAAAATAATGGCCAAACAGTCAGGGGGCAGGAATATTTGTTGTTTGTTGCACAGACGGCAATGGGACTCCGGTGAGCTTCACAAAAACTCAAGTCACTGTCCACCGAGACCATTTTGGGAAATTTTACTCCTTCTAACCCGCACATGCTCCCACTCCGTGACAGGTCCCGCCCGGGTGGCACTGAACCCATTGTTCCCTCAGCAAAATACCCACAATGCCCCAGTCCATTTAATCCCCAACCCGCACGCGGCACATGGGGGAGGAGGCAGCCCGCCGAGGTCATTACGGAAATGAAGAATAATACTCGCTTTACGACTGCAATAAAAACGCAATGGCCTTCACCATAAACTAATCATGTTGGCTCTTAGGACTCTATCTAGCGGGAAAATTACGGGCGTCGCGCCTCGGGAGGGGAGTGGAACACGGACGCCAGCGAGACTAACAAAGTCAGTCTCTATTGCAGCCTGCATCTGCAAATGGGGGGAAATGGATAACTGACCGTCCCTGGGAGACAGCACAATTAAACGGAACCCCGACAAATGTGTCGCCAAGATAATTCCCTTAATCTACTTTTACTTCTGACAGCTTTTTTTTTTTTTAATGATTAGTTTCTGATTGATAGTCTCTGTATTAACTTAGCACTTTCAGCACTATCAGTCTGACAGACGTGTGCTGATCATTCTCACTGATCTGTCTAACCCCAAGGCGTCCGGCCAACAGGGACACGGACATCAAAAGGACACACACTAAGCCCATTACCCATGCCGAAAAACAAGGACACCTTCAGAATAAAAGTTCTGTACCTCATTAAACGGGAAACTATTTTTTAAGCTTTAATCTATTGTTGTTTGACAAACACTTTTAACGATCATTATAAAATACGACAGTTCGTCACAATTGTTTTCGACTGCAATCGAAGGCTTTTTCATATTGAAATGAATGCAAAACTGTAATACTGTAATTAAAGGCTGAAAGGGGACCACACAGTCAGTGTGAGAGAATAAAAAGGTGCGGGGAACAGGAGAAGGGCTGGAGGATGATGTAATGCTGTGGGGGGGGGGGGGGGGGGGGGGCAAAGAAACCCTGCACAAGAGGAAAATGGGGGGGGGGGGGGGGGGGGGGGGGGTCCCCGGGGGCCCGGTGTTGGTGGGGCGGGGGGGGGGGGGGCGGGGGGGGGGGGGGGGGGGGGGGGGGGGGGTATCACAGAAGCCTTCCCAGAATGCAACAGATGGCTGGCGGTGATGGGGACGGGCTCTGCAGTGGATCGTCTTTGTGTCCTTTAAAAACATCCCTCCATTGCAGAATTTCGGGAGCCCCCACTGATGGTGTGCAATACAGAGATCATCTGTCCACGTTTTCATTATTCAACGTTAAAACATTCATATGCACAGCCTTAGAATGAACTCCCTTTTGTTTCCGGCAAACAATACATTCATTGCCTAGATATCCAAAGCAATTGGCCCAAACGCAACAGCTTATAAATAAGACCGGATGAAGCAAAACGGGCACTCAGAGGTGCGGCTGAGTCACGTGACCCGCTTTGAGTCAGTCTAACGTGCGGCTTCAGACTGGCTTTGTTCCCATTTCCTTTGACGCAAACGGCCTCTGTCGTACATTTCAACAAGACGCCAAAGCTCCCACCATCCCAAACCCTTGAAAAACTCACCAAGGACAAAGGTTGTGGAGAGTCTGCTGAAGCATTCTTTGTGTCCCTTTGTGATATTTTCAAAGGGAATAGGGACAGGAAGGTCTCACATTGGCATTTACACTGGGCCACTATCAACTTGGAATGGGTCATGAACAGCTGTCAATCAAGCAAGTCATCTGACCCGGGAATCCCTCTGTGATACACACACTATGGGTTTAAATGTTAACACAGGTTAACCAGATTCACACTCACCAGTACAACTCAACTGCAACTCTATGTGTAAATATACTTCCCATTCCTACAAATCAGTATTCAGCAGCCCTACCCGAGCTGCTAGCCCACGGGAAAAGCAATAAGCATTAAAACCAGCTCACTCCTCACACTCTCTCAGGAAGTGCATCTCGAGTGCATAAGCAGCTATAACGACTAGCCACCCACCTCACAACTGCTCACCCTGATTCCTGGATTGCTCGTTACAAAAGCTGCTTTTTTCCGAAGCAAGGAAAGCTTGGGGTCGGGCAGCAGAGTCTGCCATCACCAGACGGCAGAGCAGTTGCAGTTAGGGGCTTTTCTCAAGGGCCCAATAGTACTGGGATTACTCTGCTGACCATGGGATTCAAACCCGCAATCCTCTGGATGTAGGCTGTTCCCTAAGGCACTGTGCTACTCGATACCCCCAGATGATGAGTTACGAGAGAGATTTACAAGCTATCACTGTAGTTGTGTTCCAGATCCCTCTAAAAAACATATGGCTCACAGGTTTTCACAGCTGGGTGCAAGAAAGACAACACAAGGTTGGAGCTCCCGACCCCTAATATGAGAGTGGGGCCCCATCCAGGAGTGGAGTCAGAATTGTTTTCCCCTTAATGGGTACATCAGGAGGAGACACCTTGGTGAAAAGGTGAGTGCCACATGGTGCATGCTGGGAAATCGCCCAAACCCTAAACATCCAGTCAGCCAATTGATTTACAGCAGCCTTAGAGCAAATGTGACCACCTGACAGGTGATGCTGTGAATCCATGTCAGGTAGTAGGCTGCATCTCCTTGACGACCAGATTTTCCTGGGGCCCATGCAGTGATTCGTCACCATCAAAAGGTGGCGGCAGGTGGGGACCTGTGCTGCTGGGGATCAAACAAGTTAAGCAGCGCTTCACCTTCCCCTCCATTACTGCAGCGAGCTGCTTTCCTCATTTGAGCCATGAGGAGGTGGAATTATAATAAGCTGTGAGACGGACCCTGGGATCCGTACAGGGTTAACGAGATTCCGAATTACAGTGCTCGGGAGCCGGCCGGCCTGCGGTGCACTGGCTGCGTGGGATGCGTCCAATCAGCCCCTTGCCACATGCGGCAGGCTGTCGACACAGAGGACACCCACATGCTCACGCAGGGCGACTACACATGCGTTTAATTGAGCGAGGGACTGGACAAGGTGCAGAAAAAAGGAAAACAATTGTTTGTAGTGCGAAGGGCCATAGTGATTAAGGACTCAGACTTGCATACAGATGATTGCGGGAGGAAAACCCGAAACTGGCTCTAAAGTCAGTGAATAGTCTAGGTTTGGTTTATATTTTACCAGATAAAACACTGCCAGGCTGGAGGAGGAGAAAAAAACAAACTGTTTGAAGGGTAACAAATTACCGTTGCCAGTCTCGTGATGCAAAGATCAATTGGGCTTTAAGTTGGTGGTTTTGTTTTATGGGCAGCAGAGCAACAACAAGTACAGCACAGAAAGTGAACGACATTTATACTTATTACAATGTAAATGGATGCCATTGTTCAGAAACACTAATTATTGCCCAAACCAATTCAACTCAAGGCAATTATAAGGGAAAGACAGATTAATCATTGGCTTGTGCACATAAAATTGCCTTTAATAGTCCCCCTTTTCTTTAATGAACTGAAATATTAAAAAGCTTAAATTAGCTCTGGCTTAGGCAGAAGATTAGCCGAGAGTTAAAAGGTGTAATCGCTTTCAGGAGCAGGAGCAAGCGCACGGTCACCACTGCTGGAGGATAAGTCTGGCGACCTACGGGGACGGCCCATGATTGAGAAACAGGGGGCGCAAATTTTTGCCTATAATCCCGCGAAGACTGATGGGAGTTATTACAGCCGCTCAATGCGCCTCTTCAACCGACTTAATAAAGTCCCGGGGCCACGCTCAAGGTCATGCTTCTGTACTTCTGGGCCCTCCCAGGGGATGGTGCGTCTTCTCCAGGGGCACTGGAGGGGAGAGCTAGCCTGTAGCCACCAGCGTGTGGAGCAAAATGGCTCAAGGATGCTAAGTCCCGACAACCACTCTGTGAGTATAGAGAACGGAGCAGTTACAGAAATGGTGTAGAATCAAGGCTTAGACGACCATGGATCAAAGAATAGCAATAATAATAAAAGTTTTCTGAGCGTTGATGGCCTGGATACTCAGGGGCATCTGGACAGGACTGAGGATCCCTGTGGGGGGAGTGGAATTTACCCCAACGACGCTGAAATCATCAAAAAAACACATGGTTTTTACTGCAGTCGGAAAACACGGAACTGGGCTGGGAAAAGAAGAGCGGGACGGATAGTTACACAAAACCTGCAGGTAAAGATGGCCTCCGGTGCGACGTGCACCACCCACGGGGGGGAAATCACACATCTAACTTCAATCTCTTCCCAGCTTAATTCTGCTCATTTATCTGCAACCTGGATAATACCATCACCAGCGACTCTACGCAGATTCAACCAGAATAATATTCAAATATTTGAGGGCTAAAATTATAGTTGAGATCTGAGATCTGAGCTTGAAGTCTTCCGGTCAAAGGCACGGTTACTTGGCCATCAAGCCACTGGCTGAGCTTCACAAACGAACTCCAACGTAAAGACGAGCTAATGGCTGAAGTGAGATCTTCCACAGGAAGCTAAGCCTGATCCCGCAATGTGCCACTGCAGGAAGATTTCAAGGAGGATAGTCACCTATTTCACCACAGCTTCATGACCTTACCAAAGGCCACTCTGACATCTACAGTGGATCAGCCTTTCGGCCCAACAGACCGGTTCTTGTGTTCCGGAAAGAAGCAGGTTAACTCCATCACCAAGCCACCCTTCCCTCCAACAGCCACCAGGTCTCCCCCAATCCTCTGACACATAAAGAGGGGGTGCCCGTCACACCCCCTACCCCAGACTATTTACCTCGGGATGATTATCTTGAGACATAATGAAGAGCGAGAACAAACGTTGACAGACAATTATGGAAATGTAGCTCTGTGCAGGCAGGCAGGCAGGCAGGCAGCGGCTTCTGGTACAGTAATTACCGACCTTTTCATCCGCCTGCTCCTGCCTCCGTTATGGCTGCTCTTTATCCTGTCTGCTATTACTATTGGTGGCACCGGGGTGGGGGGGTCTGTTATTTCTTTGTTTCATCTTAACGGTGCCAAGGATTATCGAGGAACATGCGTCGTGTAGGACATACCGGGTGCATCGCGAATCACAGGACAAAAGAACCCTCGGAACCCCCCTGGGATGATTGGGCAGCTTCAGGAGGATGCCCCCGTCCTAGAGAAACCCAAACAGCCTTTTTCTACGTCGGATAACCAATCAGAAGTATCGCCATAAATGATTCCCGCCACGCCCATTACCAGCCCCAAGCTCTGGGCACACAGACTAAACGGCTATGACGGCAACATAAACTATTTTATTTAACTGCGATCCGCACATCCGATGCCAGGTAATCCACATCTGATTCTCGGTATTCAGACATTAGTGCTATACATTTTATTTCATCAGGTGTTTCCACTTTTGGTGTTTAAAGAAAAAAAAGAGAAGGAATCGAAGGTGCGGCTTAGTATTAAATCCCAGCCCATCTCTGCAATCTTCATATTTGAAATGCATAGTTTTCTGTTCTTTTAATGGATTTCTTCACTATCAGCCCCGAAGGAAATCATAAATTGCATTTATTTTCCACGTTAAAAAAAGGAAAACAAACAGAAAGCCAACCGTGCTGGAACGGAAGCATTTCGTGATCCGTGTCACTGATTTTTTTTTTTGAGTTTGTTCTTCAGCACACGGACAAACACACCTGGGCCATGGGCAGTCACAAACGAGTTGAGGTTGAGTCCGGCCGAGAATGACAAATGTTGAGGCTAGCTACTTCTCACCAGGTTTGAAAACACCAGCAAACAGACCAACGGCGTATTTCAAGAATCTGGATTTGTTGCTTAGCTCGATAACTTGTCGGATTTAAGGTCCCCATTTTAAATGGATTTTATCTTTGATCATTTACATTTAGCCCAGACTACTTTAAATCTGACGAGTTATTCTGATAGCCCAAATATCCAGCTTAGTGATACAAGCCCCAGGAACCTGTATAACGTAAAACAGCACACAATCTAACGGAGAACGCGCTTCATGGGGAAGTGGCGGAAGCCATTTTGTATGCAGACAGAGGCTCGGGCTGAAGTGGCCAGAGGTATTCCAGCACCATCACCTGAAGGAGACATGCATCGCCGCCTGAGCGGGCCCTCTCAGTGCTCATCTGGCCAGGAGATTGAGCCTTAAATTTGTTTTTTCCTCCCAAGCCCCATCCTGAGGCCGGCACATGCCCAGGCACCGGGCCGCAATCGGACTAAGCCTCCTTTAAGGTTTCCTTTTAACCTTCTAGAAAAGTTGGATTTGGGGGATGAGGAGGACCGTGCTCATTTTAAGGTAACGGTACAGAGAAAACAACAATGACCGCAGAGAATAAGACCTTTTAAAAAACATATATGAATTAAAAATTATTATTATTGTAGCCGGTCAACAAATAATAGATTTGTTATTTGTAGTCACTGAGAGATTCCGTTTCATGAAAACCTGCCTTGCAGATGAACCACAGATGAAATAGAAAAAAAGTGGAGTAATAAATAAAGGCGTAGCTTTAAGTTCAGCTGCTGGGAAAGGAGGAGCTTCATGACACGGCTGCACTTCAATGCTGATGAAATGTGCAGCAAATAGAGAGAAGCAGAGCACCTCCGACAGCCGACATCCCACTGCCATCTCACGCTGCCCATCAGAAATGTTCTAGCGGCCAGATCGCGCTGCTATTTTACTCTAGAAAAGAGGGGAGATCACCCTGCAGGTCACACCGCAGGCAGGTTTCCATGCAGTGGCCTTCGCTTCAGGAGTCGAATGCAATTTATATAATGCGGACATTATATAAACGGCGTAACGAGACTTAAAAAGACCCGGGGATCCGTGTAAGACAGAGCACTGGCTTTATGCTTACAACAGTGCATACTAGGCTTATTTCTGCAAAAGGAAACTGGGAAACAGGATATAGTATTCATTAAGAGCATCTGCAGAATCAAAAGCTAAACATCAATCAGAATGAAAAAGCTCTATATACAGCTTGCATGATTAATCATTTTTTTTTGCATGTGACATACTGTATAACAGCTTTAGCAAGTTAACTATAATGAATAACCTAAAACCTTCATATTTAAAGTGAATTAAATAGTATTCAACTAAGAGTTCACTCATTGATGCTCCTGGATATTTCACCAAAGCGGTATTGGTCCTGTTCCAGGCTCCTCGTGACCTAGCGCCATGGAAGAGGGTAGAATGGGTAACTTGATATTGTGCCCCAGGGTTTCCCAGTCCAGTCCTTGGGGGCCCACAGACAGTCAACATTTTTGCTCCTACCTACCAGGAGCTGGGAGGGAGCAAAAATGTGGATTGTCTGGTGTGGAAGGAAAATTTTAAGTAGTGGTAGGTCAGGGTTGGGAGGCATTGTTATGTCCCGGGTTTTGTTGTTTTGGGAATGGAGCTGTGTGGCCTTGCCTCGCGGCTGTCTGAACAGAACCAGCTTTGCAGGACAAAGACCTTGGATTACTGGGATTACGGGGGGAGAAAGGGGGCCTGCAGGAAGGCCTGGGATGTAGCTGCTATACTATGCTATATGAAGTTTGTTATTTGGTAGTGTTAGAACATATAAGCAAGTTATGTACCCATAAGGATTGTATATGCTTATGCTGAAGTCTTTATTTAGGTAATGTAGGGTTGTGCTTTCCCTTACTGATAGTATTGTGAGCCATGCCAGCCATGGACCCCGAAGGGGGGCCGCACCTTTTGGTGGGTTGGGAGTGGAATTTCCCT
>JAODKM010000075.1:16287219-16298801 GCA_026780845.1 Petrocephalus sullivani
ATCAGCCCAGTCACTAATTAAATCAAGATCCCGCTGTAGCTGCTGAGCTGCTAGTTCAGTATCTGCTACACCACCCAAAATATACTGTTTAAGGATATACAGTTAAATCTGATCACTGCTTTTACTTCCCCATCCATTTGCCTACTGCCCATTTCAGCCCTCGTATGGATCACTCCAGGTGCCGCTTGTTTGCCCCCTCGTCAAACTTTTATGAGCCATTAGTGTCCAAACATTTAATTTCATGTAATAACATGTATGCATGCTCTGATTGATCGGCCACCGATCATTATGTTCATCCTAAATAATTTGATTGGCGCCCTCTATAAAAGCCGATCAGGGGTGGCTTTCCCGAAAGCGATCAATCTTAGTGAATAGCGAACAAGATAAAGTACTACTTCGAGAAATAATGATCGAGGTTTGCATGCATTTCCCAAAACCCTTCGTTATTTCAGAAATAACTAATTAACTTTAAGTAGTATTTTGTTGGCTTCTCCCCCACCTCTGTGCAAGAAAAGCAAGGACTGTCGATAACAGGAACATTGATGCCACGAATTTCAATGGTGATATGTGTTATATTATTATAAAATGTAAGAATGTGAGTATTCAAGAAGAAATCAATAAAACACATTCAGCAACCAAAAAGAGACCAAAATAACCTATTTGTTGAAAATATAAAAATCTCAAAATGAGATACTGCTTCCTTGTATAAAAGAGCAAAGGGGAAAGGAAGTAACATATTTCTCAAAAGAAGCCTTAAAACAACTTATTGAGGAGGTGGCCAAAATATATTTTAATATAATAATTACTGCAATGCTGTGCAGCTATCTACACACAAAAATAGCATTGCAACATTTAGGGGGAAATTTTAGAACTCCCATGGACTTGTGTAGGCACCATAATCTTCCACATGACCAAGGAACACGCTACAGCACTCTACTTGCCATCTATGTTTACCTTGTAAATGTTGAGGAATGCTTTACATATGTTAGCTATTTAGCCTGTATTTGTTGCCATTGTACACTGTTAAATTTGTAGGCAGTCTATATTTAGAAAGGCCCTGTATTTTGCTTTGTCTATTGGAAGTTTTTTTTGCCCTGAATAGCCTATAGTGAAATTATTTGTCATGTTTACTTTTGTTTTGAAACATAATGTTAATATGTATTGTTCAGCACATTCAACTTTGATTCCATATGAAAGCATATAAAATGTAAAATATGTTGCCTTCAAATAAGCATTTGTCAATTTATAATGCTTCCTCATATTTCTCTAGTGCAGTTAATAATTATTTTTATTGCTATAAATATAAATAAATAATGCTACACAATTAACAGACCACTTTAAAAAAGTTACTGCACACTTAAATGTTTTTGATCTGGGATTGGCAATCAGTATTGGCCGATACTGACTCCAGTGATTGGCAGTCAGTTCAAAAAACCCAGATGAGAGCATCTCTAATAACTTGAAACATTTTGCGAATCTAGCTATTCCTGCATCCACTGGTCAGTTAACTACATCTTCTGCCAAAGCAAACAGCCAGTCGTATTCAATATTCAAAAAGACTACAGTAATCAACGGACTGGAGACATTAGCCACTGTTCCCACCTCCAAAGTCTCAAAATTCAATCTGTCGCACAAGAGTGTCGGGCAGACGCAAGCATGTAAGGAGGTATAGAGGGCAGGGTTTTCTGTTCGCAACCACATATGTTTGCAATTTGAGTTTTGAGACCAATTTAACACGGAGTGAACAAGCATTTTGCAGACACAAGCGCTTAGAGAGGATGTGTTTTATGCTTGCAAGCAGGTTTTTATGTATACCGGATTTTGAGACTAATTAAAAGCCATCAACGGGTTTCCTTAGTGCATCTTTAAAAGTGTTTGCAGCAAGAACTTTTTTTAGTCTTAACCTCAACATTGCCTATCTGTCACGTCTGGGCAAGGGAAAAGGTGAACACGGGACTTGCTGGAATCTCCCGGTCAGGAGCTTTATTTCGCACAGAGGGAACACGAGACTTCAATGACAAGACTGGGGAAACAGACTCAAACGCAGACTGAAATACACTGGACTAAGGACAGGCAATGAGAGACAGCTAGCGAATGCAGGGATTCCACACAAGGTAGATGAGGGGGCGTGGCACACAGGAGGATTGGACGGGAGGGACCATGACACTATCCATGTATTATCTGCTGCAGATTTTGAAAAGCGCTGTATGTCATTAGAGGGGTTTACATGACAGATGCCGACTTCTCGGCACTATATGGATGTTACTAACGTTCATAATTAGATAAGGATATTAGTAGTACACCCAAAATATTAATGATAGGCATATTGTGATGCCCATAAGTAAATAATTTGCTTAATTTCACTGTATTTTCCCTTATGTGTATTAAAGTCGGTTAGCAGAGCACACCACATGCAACTATTTTGGTACACCATGGAAGCCATAAGCACTGAAGTCTTGGTGAAGAAAGGGAAAGGTCAGCATCTTTTTAAAGAGAGGGTAATGTGGTCAAACAGGGTAAAAAGGCATTTGAGTTGTGGCGGTACTTTTTGCAGTTTAAAGTCCGACACTTTTTTGTGAATATAGTTTTCATTTTTATTTTAGTGCATGATTTTTTTTTCTATTTAGTGGCCATTTTTGATTCAGTTTTAGCTCATGGTCCCAACAAGCCCAACATGCTCAAACATATACACTGGCATGTGCAATCAATGTAGAATAACCCTAGCTTGAACGTTTCTCAAGCACTTATTCAATGGAAATTCTAAGGTAGCAGGCAGATAGTTTTACAGCTTTAATAATGGGTGTATTTACCAGCTACAAGAACAAAAGGTATTAGAAAGCTCTCCATACTAATGGTAATTTAATAAACATTGTAGGATCACACACACATATACAGCACGGGCACCTAGATAATGGGCTACAAGGAAGATGAACATTCCAACATTCCAGCACACCAAGCTTTATGACTCTCGGATGCAAAGGTCCAGGAAGAATAACCCGATAATTTAGGGACCCAGCACGCTGGAGGAAGACAGATAAGAGTGGGGGAAGGGGGGTGAGTCCAGTAGCTTCCCGAACAAACCACCCCCCCCCCACACACACACACACTCACCCACAATCTGTGAATTAAAACAAAGAGCTGTTCCGAAGTTCCCCAGTACATGCCATATACGTGTATCTGCATGTATGTTTGTTTTCATTATTGTTCAGCATCAGTTTTTATACACGTTTGTTGTGTGTCTTTAGACAATCATAATGGTTATGTATTACTCTGATAAAGGTGCCATTATACCTTCCCCACCTGGACAATTATATATACAGATAGGTATACACTATAGTTACCAGTGGCAGCTGGCCCATAGGGGGCGCTCAGGTGCCGCCCTCCCAGATGGGGGAGGATATAAACTACGTAAAAATTTCTTTTAAATCAATGTCAGCTTTACTTAATAGTGTGTACCTACATGCAATCTGAATTATTTAGACAACATTTCCACCAACTGACTCTCATTCAACCGTTAATTTCCACCAACAGATTTCCACTTATCATTTCTCTTCTTGGGCGCTCATCAAAGCGCCCTAGAAGTGCAGCGAAATAGCCAATTGTGTATGGTTGCTAGGCGAAAATAATAAAGGTTTGGCCTATCAGCATTGCCTAATTAAATTTTGCCCCTGCTACAGAAAATGTGGGAAAGTTTTGGATTGCTCTCAGGTCAGTCAGTCAGAGAGAGATGATGGCGACGACGACAGTTGAGGGGCAGCTTCCATCAAATTCGGTGAGATTGTAATTGAATTACCCTTTTGCGAGAAGGACGATGGTGGAAAAAATTAAGGAGCTGGGACCCGACAAGCCCGAAATAAACATCACCCAGCCAACTAAGGATAAGCATAAATGGAGCCTAATATAACTGCTGATTTTGAGAAGAAGATTAAATTATGATTGTGAAATTGTCGTCACTTTCTGACTGTTCATTCAAATGCTTATACTGGACTAGGAAGGGAAATGTATTGGTACATCAGCCCCACCAAGAATTTTTTTCACCATCCACCACTGTTTAGACGTATTTTAGAGCATTAGTTATTTCCTTTGTGGTGCTAGGAAAGCCCCCTCCTCTCTCACCATGCACAGAGTGAGACGGTGTGGCTTATCAATGCCATAAATCAGCCATTAGCCCCCTTTTTCCTCAGTTTTCTTTGTCTCGAAAGAAACCAAGCAATGGATGTTAAACTTGTGTATCAAACTCCTGTAACAGCCAAGTTTATCACATTTTATAATTTGTCAATGTTTAATCAATACTGTTCTTTTACTGGAGTAATAACTGTCAGACCAACCCCAAACTAAAACATGATGTACTGTATGAAATGGACTGTATGAAAATACACCTAAAAGTGTCATTACTTTGTGATGTGCAACATAATCATGCATTCTACGTGTTGATGGTGATAATCAGTATGCACAGGATATATTGAAGTATAAATTAAATAATATTCATTGTACAAGGGTTGAACCTGAATTGGGATGCCATTTTTGGTATCAGACAGATGGTAAAATATGTCTGAATGTGAATGTGGTGACAGATTATTATACTATTGGATGTATCTGAAGTTCACCTTTTATATCTCCATCTCAGTGAGTGCTCACGATAGCAGAGAATCGCTAGGTTACAGACTGAAACTGTTTGCTGGACAAACAGTCTACCTCAGATTAACTGGCAATACTGTATGAGTGAATCTGATTCGTATTCTGGACCTAAATCATCCAGCAATTGACTAATTGGAACTCCTATAACAGACTTTGATATTGGAACAACTACTCAAACATAATATTTCATAATTAATTAGTGATTAATTAATTCATAATTAATCAATAATTAATTCCCCTAAACATCACTGGAAACACACATTCATTTGAGCTGTTATTTCGTACAACTTGAATAAACAAGACTTCCAGTAGTATTGCCTGTTCCGGCAGTCCAAATTAGTGCCTGTGTTTCTCTTCAGTTCCTCTTCAGATCTCGTGCATAGGACTAGGGCCACTGTGATATGCTATCAAAACTTTGAACAGTGTCCAAACCACCTTTGTGATTATTTAAACTACTCCATTAATTAGGGGCCAAGCACCAAAGGTGCGTGGGCACCTATTGTTTTTGTTAGGATTTTTCACTATTATTATACTTTTTGGCATGGGGGTCTAAGGCAGCCCATAGACCCGATTGGTAACTTTTTTTGAAATTTGGTAAATTGATAGAGGACAGTTGAAACTACTCAGACACCTAAGCACACTCTGCAGAGCTTCTGAAGTCAAGCCGTCCATCCCTCTAGCGCCACCGTCAGGCCAAATTTCAAGACAGATTTTTGCTTATAACTTTTGAAGTTCTAGTTTTGGCCTAGAATTGTGATCTGTGATTCCTCTGAATCCTTGGGTCAGGCAGATTGGGATGCACCCATTGCTTTTAATTTCGCCATATTGGATTTTCCGCCATTTTGAATTTTTCTGAAAATGCACTTTTGCGAACTTGTCCTAGGCCATTGATCTAATCAGCACCAAGAGTTGTTTAAAGAATTATGCTAAGTTAAATGGTTTGGCCCCTGTCATCCGGTGAATTTGAGGGTGAAGCCACCAAACAGGAAATGAGATCATATATTAGCAATGATTTGATCTAACAAAACCTTGGGATCCAATTCTGAGGTCACGCGCCAAAAATGTTGCCGCTGCACCACTAGGGGGCGCTACCATTAGCTAAACTACATTTCGGCTAATAACAGTTGATCAGTTTACTGTAGAGAAATAAATCTTGTATTTTCTAATTCTGGGGGATGGCCCAAGCACGTTCTTGGGAATATTAATGTCCCCCTAATTCATGTGGCCACTATATTGGATTTTAGTGAAAATTTCAGTATTTTCCACAGGACACAAAATTGGTCCAATCATCAACTCTGTCTGCAACAGCAATTAAACTTAAAGAGGCATTAAGAGTCCTAAGTTCTTGCCTAAGCTTGCAGATACCCAACTTTCATTTTGTACTTTCAGTAGTAAGCAGGGATTAAAACATCTGTAGAGGGCACCCGGCATCTTTTATAATTAATCTGTCTTTGTAAGGAAACATGCCATGTATATGTCCTAGACTGTTGTGAGGTGTGCCCCAGTAATGCTTTGCATTTTTAAGCACTCTCTGCAGAGCTTCTGAGGTACTGTGCCAAGCCGTTGGCAACAAATGAGAATGGACTCCATAGTGCAAACAGAGAAACCAGTAGCATACATTCAGACCTGCCTCATATGTCTTGGGAAGTAAGGGTGCCATCGGGCCTTTTTAGAATGTGTGGCATGACCAAATTAGGTTGCTAGTGATGGTAACCACAGCGTCTCCACCGTTGTAGATGGGAGGGTGAGAAAGGCTGTGCTATTTTGGAAAAGATGAGTGTCACTTCTCACTTCTGCAAGCTCTCACATCTAAGAGCATGGTGATGAGTCTGGACACAATTACTCTATTAATCACAGAACTGGCCTTCATAAATATTAGCCTGGCATCACAGTTGTTATTGTCCAAGTGGTCCAGGGTCTTGTGGAGTACATGTGATACAGCATCTGCCATGATATGCAAACAGAAGGAGGTGCACACTATCTAGGATGATGCTCTTTATGTATCATTTAGCTTGTTTCTCTTCAAAACAAGCTTAGTTTTTACAGTGGTGCTCATAGTTTTGATTTAGAGTTTAGCAGCTGAATGGCAGGTGCTTAGCAGCCATAACTATACCTTAGGCCCAGAGAGTGACCATTTGGGAGAATTCCCAGCGGGTTGCATAGCTGTTGTGCCAGTCATAAATAACATAATCTGACAAGTTTAAAATTAAACCGATCAGAAACAAAATAATTTGACAACATTACAAATCTACTTCTACACTTCATATTGTTAACCAGTGAGTTTTTCCACACACATTAGACCACAATTGCACTTCAAACGTGCAAATGTCAGTGTGACCACTTCCTTTTCCTTAGGGTCACGTTGAGCTCAGTGCCAGTCCACATGATGCGAGGTAAGAAACACCCATCCAGGACAGGTTTAATTCAGCAACATAGACTATAAATTAGAATACAGTGATATGATGTCTGAGTCTGCCTGCCTATTGGTACACTACCGATACAATTTTTCAATAATATGTTCATTGATTCTTACTAATTATTGACGCAAATCCTTGGTGTTTACATTATGTTAGCTACTGCATTTTCATATATCAAACATATAATCATACAGAGCTCCTTGCTTGATTTCTCATTCTATGATCCTGGATTTTTCCCAGCATTGTATAAGCATTTGCCTTCATTCAGCTTTGCACTTGGGTTTGCGAATGGGTAGCCAATTGCAGCAGAACAATGAAAATTAATCTGAACCATTTTCTTCTTTAACTTTGCATTAACATCCCAAGGCCTAATGCACCAAGAAGAATGAACCATTTTATACCACATACGTGCACATTATACCACATATGTGCACCTATGTCCTCACTTATAAAGCAGCACATTTATGCTCAGTGACTCAGTAAAACTGCACATTCACTATTGGAGCTATTTTCACACCCCTATACATGCACCACTTCAGCCTTTACACATTCTGTCTTTGATCTTATATGCCTGTAACAACACATGGCTATTTATACAAGTCCTCAAGTGAAACGAACTTCACATGGTGATGAACAGGTAAAAAAATGATAATACGAAGTATACTTCATAGTCTTTAGCTTGTCATGCCAAAGGAATGATAAAATCGCATATTTTAAAAAGTTAAGTGCACACTTGTTAATCATACATCTAAGTTAATTTTTGTACTTCTTAACTCTATTAAGATATAACCTATATGGCTTCAACAACATCTATAATGAAATAATACAGTTTCAAATATAAAGTAATGGAAATTATGAAAGGTTTTAATCAAAAGTGTTTTTTTGACAGGTTATTCAATTTAAGAATCAATGTAACGTACCTAAAAAGAGACAAATGAAGATTTGTAGTATCCAGATCATTTTCATTATTTCATTTAAGAATGTCTTGAAATTGCTGGTTAGGGTGATCGTTGGCTTCTCTGAACAGGAACTGAAAAAAATACCAAAAAAAAACCAGGAAGTTGCAGTTTATGGGGCATTTAAAAAAAAGTCTCGACTTGAGGGAGGAACAACTTGAAGGCAGGTGTTGTGGTGAAACAACAGGGGTTAATTGAACTAAATAAATAAAGTCTGGAAACAGGACCATGAGTGATCCAAAATGGAAGGACAGGAAACAAGGGAGGACGCAGGAAACAGGAATGTTTAAGATTAATTCACTGAGCTCCTGAGAGCGACCCATTCTTTCACAAATGTTTGTAGAAGCAGTCTGCATGCCTTGGTGCTTGATTTTATACACCTGTGTCCATGGAAGTGATTGGAACACCTGAATGAAATGATTTGGAGGGGTGTCACAATATTTTTGACAACATACATATATACATACATACATACATACAGTGTATGTCTATAACCTCTAAAGCTCAGTCTTGGTTAGAAATGTTTATTTTCTTTTTTTAGTTTTTTTTTCTTCAATTTTTGAAATATATGTTTTTAAAAAGTGTATGTTTAAAGTTTATTTTAACAAAAATAGAATAATCACATTCTAAATAGTCTCAGATTATTTGTGCTGAGTTTGTGCTGAATAAAAGTATTTGCAGCACTTTGGGATAAATGTTTTTAGACAGATACAATATTTTAAAATGTCAAGGCATGTCTGACTACCCTGAAACTGGCTGAGAGGCCTCAGACTCCAGAGGGTTAAAGCATGGTACTGTGATAGGATGCCACCTGTGCAATAAGTCCATTTGTGAAATTTCCTCGCTACTAAATATTCCATGGTCAACTGTTAGTGGTATCAAGCATTTGGAAACAACAGCAAGTCAGCCACAAAGTGGTAGGCCATCACAGAGCGGGGACAGGCATGCTGAGCACACAGTGTGCAGAAGTCGCCAATTTCCTGCAGAGTCAATAGCTACAGACCTCCAAACTTCCTTTGGCCTTCAGATTAGCTCAAGAACATTGTGTAGAGAGCTTCATGGAATGGGTTTCCATGGCCGAGCAACTGCATCCAAGCCTTACATCCCCAAGTGCAATGCAAAGCGTCAGATGAAGTGGTATAAAGCACACCGCCACTGGACTCTACAGCAGTGGAGACATGTCCTCGTAAGTCCGATGGATGAGTCTAGGTTTGGTGGTTGCCGAGAGAATGGTACTTACTTGACTACATCGTGCCAAGTTTAAAGTTTGGTGGAGGAGGATTATGGTGTGGGGCTATTTTTCATGGGTTGGGCTTGGCCCCTTAGTTCCAGTGAAAGGAACTCTTAATGCTTCATTATACAAAGCCATTTTGGACAATTTCATGCTCCCAACTTTATAAGAACAGTTTGGGGATGGCCCCTTCCTATTCCTACATGACTGTGCACTAGTGCACAAAGCAAGGTCTTTTTTTCAGTAACACCACAGAACAATAAGCACACTTGGACTATTTAACCAACGAAAATATCAGTTCTCTCACCATAAAACATAAACACAACTTTTCGGCAGACTGCATAGAAAATAAAACAATAAAACTTTTTCGTCCAGAGTAACAATAATATAACAATTAAGAACCAAAAACCATAATCCAGGTCAGGTCTGTCAGTGTGGAATGTGTTTGTCCATCTGTTGGTTGTCCAGTCCAAAGTGATTCTGGGGGCTCATCTTGGTTTTAGATTGTAATAACCGACAGATTTCCTATTCTGGTCAATAGTGTCAGTGTGATTTGGCTGGATGCCATCTACAGGGGAATCCACATTGTCCTCCCTCCAATTAGAGAGACTGGGGAGAGGTGAGGTAGGACACACAATAGGGATTTCCCCATCCTCCGGCAAAAATGGGCCCTGTGTCTCAGAGTCTGTGCGTCTCAAGTGTTTATTTTTTGATTCTGTAGCCCACGTATAAAATGGCTGTAGATTTACCACATAAAAGATTGCTGCATCCTCTCCAGTGTCAACTTTATTACGTCTGTAGTTAACATCAGACAGCCTCTTGGAGATGCAATATGGGCCATTGTACAGTGGGGGCAGCTTGGCTGTGAAGGAGGATAGAGCATTGGATCTGGCGTGACTCTAACAAGATCACCAATCTCATAAGAGACTTCTCTATGCCTGCGGTCATAGAAGTGTTTTTGTCGTTTTTGATATGCGCTAAGTGCTGCTCAGGCATGATCATGAGCTTCCTGAAGAGAAGTTCTCAGGGTATGGGACCCAATGAGGGCTGAGTGAAAAGGTCAAGTGGGGTCAGTGCAAAACAGATCTGTGGCATGAACTTGTCCCACTGTGTGCTTGTCACCAACATATGCACGGACAGCTGCCTTCGAAGTGCGATTAACACATTCGGTTGCATTTGTCTGAGGGTGATATGCGGTTATTAGTCTCTGCTCTGTCAAAGGGTAGACACAACAGGCTCAAACAGCTCACTCACAAATGGCGTACCCCTGTCTGATATGAGGTATGTGGGAGCACCGTGTCATGCAAAGACATCGGTGAGGAACTTGTGAGCCGCGATTTGATCTGTCATTTCTCTTACTGCACTCACTTCTATCCATTTGGAGAAGTAACCCACAAAAACAAGGATGTAAGCACTTACCTTTGATTTGCGGAGCAGTAGGCCAATGTAGACCACTCCGGCATATTCCCAGGGATGCTGTGGCTGGATGGGCATCATAAAGCCCGCTGCCTTTTTCTGGCTTGGCTTGGTGACAAGAGGTCATATATGTTCTGACATCAGAGGCAATTTCTGGCCAAAAGAACCTGAGCCATAGGAGTACAATCGTCTTCGCAATGCCTGTAAAGAATGAAGTAGGTTACCGCAGATGGCAGCAGAGGCATAGAGTTTCATCTGTGATAATGGGCGTAGGCCACACTTTGCTTTTGGGTCATGAAAAAGTAGGCCCTCATGAACAGCATACTCCGGCTGTGGTTCTCGTCTTCATTATTGTTTTCCAACTCACGGATCAGATTGCCAGTCACCGGATCCTCCAGCTGAAGTTGTCTTATGCTAAGGCGGTCTGACAACACCACTGGGGGCAGAGTACGAAGATCAAGGCTCCCAATCACTGCATGTGCAGGTAAGAGATCCATTGGAGAATCCATCAAAGGCAAGGGACTGCGAGATTGGGTATCTGGTACTTTATTATGTTCACCAGGCTTGTAAATTATGCTGATATCAAAGTCCTGGAGGCGAAAGGACCATCTGGCTAGTCTGCCTGCAGGATTGTGGCGGAACATCGACCATTTAAGACTGCTGTGATCTGTAAAAAAAAGTCACATGGAGGCCCTCCACATATAGCCGAGTGTTCGCAAGGCCCAAATCAACGTCATACACTCAGTGGCGTAACAACATAGTCATGGCCCCAGGTGCGAAAATTCAATCCAGACCCTTATACTTTTTCAAATTTATCCCGAGGATGTTTTAGCTCTGATACATGCAGTACACATTAAGGGTGACTACAATCCTCTCTGCAAAGAACCAGAAGCACAGAGGTAGTTTATATAGATTGTAATTATA
>JAODKM010000075.1:16315013-16326246 GCA_026780845.1 Petrocephalus sullivani
CATAAAACATGGATACTGCACCTGCTACCCCAACAGCTTTGTTCAAAGCTAACTTGGTGTTAAATAAAGAAGCTGTTCGACGAAAGTTGCCTGCCTTGGAGTCTCTTCCGGAGCTTTGCCACAATATGTTTATGAATTTGATGGTATAGAAAGTTTATTTGCTTTTCTCCACCAAGTTAGCTAATTGGTTAAACTATATAAATTGAGTTTTTAGTTCAAGATCAAGCCACAAATATAAATCAACTGAGACAGATAATGGACAAAGAAGTCAGATACAGACAATGATGCAGTGTTATGTAGGCTGAAATTGCTTTGTTTCACATCAGTCTATTTTTGTTGTAGTACTGTTGCAGCCTCCAAACATGTAAACATCACATGATCGGTGCTTGCATAATAAGAGTGTTACGTAGTGCACTTGTACCTGGGCATTCATCGGAAGCTCGGCTTAGCCACACTTATGCACACTTATGTCAACTATTCGACAGCGTGTATGTTTTTAATGATAGCCGGTTTACTTGTAGGCCTCTCTGGATAAAAGTATCTGCTAAATAAGTAAATGTAAATGTAGTGCTCTATCATGGTTTTTGCAATATCTCTGAAATGTATATCTGGAACACAAGTCATGTGTATCACCTACCACAAAAAGTCTGTAAACTACTTCACTGGTTCTCAACTGAGGGGCTTCAGCAAGAGCCCAGGGGGGTCAGCCAATTAATTTTAAAAGTTACAACATTGAATATTGAGAAAATTATAGCATTGTTACAAAGGTAGTGCTGGGCGACATTTCAAATTTTTACAATATTTCTTCAAAACAAAATAAAGGGTGAGAAAATACTAATTGTATCAATATACATGTTTTACATATTCTTTAATTGTATGTTAAAATTAGGGCTTTTTAAACAGAAAAAGTTGTATTCCTTCCTGGTTGTGAACAACAGGAGGGCTTTGGTCGTGACATTATACAGAATCCCAGAATTCCCAGTTAAAATCAAACCACCGAGTTAGCGTGTCATGGGGGAGCTGATGCAGCTGATGGATAATCTTATTTTAAATTTTAAAAATTCAAAAATATTGTAATTTGCAATATATGTTTTATTTTGTTGAAGACTAATACCTTAAAATGAGGGTCTTTTCAGTTATTAAGCACAATCTTAAGGTCAAGCTTATAATTTTAGAGCCACAAAAATAAAATAGATTTCAGTTTTTTTTTGTTCATAAACATTCACCTTCGGTTTTGAGAGCAATACTATGAACTGAGAAAAAAAAAATAGCTGGTGGACATCGTGGAGTGAAACCTTGTGAGTCATAGTAAAAATGAATTAAATTGTTTGGCAGTGTATCCAAATTAAAATATTTTTATAATAATCAACACTGGCAATGTCTGACATCATCAGAACCTCTGTAGGGGAGGAGAAACAAGTTTTCCTGCACACAGGGGGTGCATTAAAAAAAGGTCAAGAACTACTCAACTACTTGATCAACTCATAAAACTGGCCATATTTAGACTGATTAGCTTTGTCGGTCAGTGCCGATCATGGTGAAAATAGGGCATTTCCGGTCACTGGGCGACCAATCAGTGCATCCTTAGGTACTACTATTACTAGTACTACTATTACAACTTCTATTATCAGTATTATTATTACTACTCCCCGCATATTAGCCCAAGTTAGCAGGCAGGCAATCCACAGGCTACCAGGCTTACCCACCTCGTTCCAGGTGAGGTCGCGTTTAGCATCCAGCTTTGGTCCATCTGCGAAGAGAGAGGGACGCGGGTGTGAACGGCATGCCTCAGCAAGGACTTAAATGTCCTCAGAGAAAAGTGGCACACACTGTGTAATGCCTCACGGAAAAGCACATTTAATCATTAAGAATGTAACCCTTTGAAACAATAATGAAGTAAATCCTTTGTCATTCCAACAGTGTTGACTAATTCCTGCTTCAAGACAGGTAAGTATTCAGATGAGTATCTCAGATTGACACACACACCTGGGCCTGGGTCCACAGCTAGGTGCCCATCACCCTCAGGAAAGCGTCTGCTGATCATTTTCCATGCAAGCCTTGGTCAGCAGGATTGGGGGCAGGTGTTTGGCCACCCTATTATTAGAGGACCCATCTTCCTCCATCCCCATTCCCTTTAAAGCTTTGCTTCTGAAGTGGTCAATGCACTCTGACCTCAGTCTAAGACCTCCCACAAAGTGACTGGGTGAATACACAGCCTGTGCATTCAGCCATCGAGATAGCTACTGACAAATCCACTCAGTGGCCCTAAACATTTGGAACATGACTGGATTGTTCTGGGTTGGGGGACCAATTTGATAGTTTTTCCTTGGACCCAAAATCTCTAGTGGCACCCCTGACTGGACACCATGAGGCTTGGTCTGTGGACCCTGACCCAGCACGAGGATGGGATTTGAAAACAAGCAGAGTAATTCAGACTGATTAGAAAATCACATCTTGTTTAGGTGGGACAGGAGGCAAATTTTGCAATACTTGCTATATGTAAGTATACCAGATCTGTCATTATAAGTAATTCAACTAACCTGATCAATTCCAGTCAGTGGTGCACAAGCCCTTAGCAAGTTACAGGTCTTTACGGGAGTCTCTTCACACAACCTCAGCCCTTCCCTGAACATCGACTTTCTGCAGGGGGGGGTCATGACAGTGCTGTCAACAGGAGCCGGGCTTGAGTAGGGGGTATCCGTCTGCAGGCTGGCGGCTGTGGCTTTAATTTAATGAGAACACCACAGACACATGCCAGCAGACCAGGCAGAGCTGACACGCACATGGGCACACCAGCAAATGCCTGTACAATGCAGATTTACCTTGGAACAAGTGCACTGCAATACAAGGGTGGTTAATAATCCGTAAAGTGGAATATTTCATGTTTCTCAGCCCTTTCTGGAAGTCGACATACATTGAGTCATTAAGAGCTGTTACTGTGAGCAGAGGGAATTAATTTGTCACAAAAAAGATGCCACCTTAAAACTCAAAGGGGGTAATTACTGTCACACCCTCACAGGAGAAGCTAAACGACTGGTAAATGGGGAAAAAAACCTGCTATGTAAAATTATTTCATAAGTTATTTTCTTACCAGATAAAACACCTTTTCAAGTAATTTGTCAAAGTCAGAGTAGATTCATTAGCAAAAAAAAAACTATTACCTAGTCAGTACCAAACAGCAGGGAACGGAAAAGGCTGATGATTTTGGTAACACTTTGCTTAAAATTTTCATGTATAATGCACTATAGATACTTTCATAATGCATTATAATGGTTAGTATTCAAATTAAGGATGCTTTTTGAATTGTATTATGAAAGTATCTATAGTGAATTATAGATGAGAGCTTCATAGAACATTCATAATGCATAATAAACACACTAACGCTATAATGTGTTATGCTATTTTCTAAATATTTATAATGCATTATAATACTTTGAAAATGAATTATTGGGTTGTAAATATGTTCATAGATTCATAACATAGATATGACATTCATAGTGTTAGCATGATTTCTAATAATTTGGGCTAGTTTTGCCAGTTTTAAAGTCATAACCCAAGGTATGCAATTAATTGAAGATAATCGTATTACAACCCTCCTTATAACAAAATCTCTTATTGCCACCTGTTCATCAAGACTTTTTCAGAGCATTGGAATTCAGCTTGCACTTGCTTGAAAGTAGTATTTCTGCTGGAAATGAATAATCTGGGAGTCAGTCTACATCACAAGTGAAGCCATTAGACAAATATTAAAGTATGGGTCATTCACACAAACCTAAGGATTTAAAAAAGAAATGGTATGGTGAAATTGACATTATCCTAACTTTATAGGTATATTAAAATTAGGTGACTAGTCATTTGTTGCTTTGATTATTTTAAAACCATTTCCCCAAACATCAGTATTACAAAAATACATAAAATGTTTTTTTTCCCCAACTTTAAAGCATGTAACCCACAATAATCAATTTGCATGATAAGATATATGCTTTTGCTCAGTTTTTTATTAGTTTTGTAATTTTTTCTCACCTAAATAACTTGGATTTCTGTAACAAAAGGATTTGATCCTTTTGTTACAGAATTAGATAGTAACATAGCACTGATTACTACCAAGGCAAAATCGACAGTTTATAAAGTGAAGTTGTGCAATTTGAGTCTGTCTTCAAACTATTTAAAAAAATTAGAGAAAACTAATATGTTACAGTAATTTTTGTGACACTGATTTTTTGACAATGACCAATGCACTCCCCTTTGTGTTAATTATACATTAGTTTAGGGATTAAATGGATATTTATAAGTTTGAATGTTAGGTTTGATTAATCACGATCAATCACAGAAAATGGTGCGATTAGTTTGTTATTGTTTTGATTACCAGCTCTACTACTGTTCTTCTAGTAATACCTAACATCGGTATGCACAATAATAAATGAGAGACAACAGTGAGTCCTACTACCTATGGACCACACTACATAATTATCACAATATTACATTTACAACGTTTATGATGCTTGAGCTTTAAATGTGCTTCACATTATTTGACGACAATAATTTTGGCATTTAAGAGGAATAATGACCAAAGTGGGGGGGGGGGGGGTTAGGAGGTAGACAATCTGTAAAAGTGGGACACAGTAAAAAGGGATTTTTTTTTCCTTCAGAATGGCATAAAAATAAAACTTAGGGACAAAGGGAAATCGTTTTGCCTGCATGCTCCTCCACAGCACCAGGAGAAGGTCTTTATCTGCCTACAGAGTCAGTGCAGAAGCTGCAAGCCAAAGTCTAATTTAGCTTCTGTCAGCAACGCTGGCTCTGGATCAGTCCTGAAGGCCTCAGAAGAGCCTTGGCCTCAAGTGATTCATCATGCCCACACAGAGCAGGGCTGACCAGGGCTCTCAGTCTCATCAACCATTCCCGGGTTCAAAGTGAACATATGATTTCTCAAATTCTGCCACAACTCAGTGAGTGGTGAAAAACAACAGCAAAAAAAATGTTCTGTATGGGGTTTGTGGGTTCTTTTGTCTTGGTTTGCTCAGAGTGTGGGGGGAGGTGGCATTCCTTCCAGGCAACCTCTAGACCCCAAACCATCATCTCGAGAAACACAAGATTCCATCTGCCCCCTCACCTGCATTTGTATTTTAATGCGTCATCACAGAGACCCTGAGGGTGGGCAGCTCTCTGCATCTCAGAAAAGACCCCTTTCTCTGCTCTGGCAAGCGGCAGTAGGTCTTGCTCAGGGCTGGTGAGGGGAGGTGGCTAATGGCCCCTGTGTTGTGGACCTCTCCCATATGTGCTGCGGAGTGGTGATGGAGAACAACTGCACCGAGAGAAATGCATCAAAACGCAGAGCTGGAAATGTTCTAATGACAAAGTATGCTGACATAATTGGATCACCCCGTCTTAATATCACCCATTCTTATGAAAATTAAACAATATAACAATACATCAAATGTAACCATGTGCAGAGCAGTGTTTCTGCTTTAAATTCCAACAACATACTGCCATTGACAGTACTGAAATTAACGGGGATGTGGGGGGGGGGGCTCTAAGATGGGAGTCTCATCCATTTTTTCCCTCATCTGTCCTGCTTTCCTACAATTCCAACACGCAGTAATATTTCTGACAGCCTGTGTAAATGGAGCAGTCACAACCTATTTTCAGGTCATTTTCCCCCCAAACAATTTTAATTAGACTGTTTCGGTACCCTCTCGCATTAATGTAATTGTCAATATCAACATTTCGCCATCCAATCCCCTCGAATTACACTACCAGGCCAAAATAACCCAGATCCGGGGTTGAGAGGTTCTGGCACTAGCCAGACAGAAACTGTGACTGTCAACAGCTGCAGACAACATCTGGGAAACAAGCGAACAGCATCTCATTGCAACTGAGCTGTCGATCTATAACCCCTGACCTCTGACCTACCTGCTGAGGTTAAATGTGAAAAACAACTGCTATTTCCTTGCAACATATTTAACTGCTAAGATCTAACCAAGACCACCAAGGCAAAGCCAAGCACTGTTAGAAAGCCTCAATCCGCACTCCCCAGCCGAAACTCTGCCATCCATCACCAATTACTAAGATCCTTCATTTGAATATGAAATGTATCGGTCTGTGTTCAGGGATAAAGCACTAGATGAAAGGTAGCCAATCAGCAGAAGAGGCCCCCAGCTACACAAAGGGTCTTTTTTTGCTTGCATTATATTCTTTTCACTAGAGACTGAACTAGAGATTCTTCACACACACGGTTAAACCACCTGGAACCAGCAAGGAACTGGAAAACCACACTAGTTTATGATGGACGTCACACACTGTACAAACCTCCACATGGAAAAACAAGATATTAATCTAGATATTAACAAGATATTATCTATATGGTATAAATATATGCCAATTAAAAAGTACAGTATAGTAAATACATAAACCAGCAAAATTTTATTTGATATTTAGGATCAGTATCGGCACCAATCCGTACCTATTAGATGGATCGGGTACGAGCCACATGTGACTGGTCCATATCCGATACTTACTTACTGAGTTTTCAGCAGTCTGGTAACAGATTGCTCCTATTTCTTGTTGAATCGCGTCAGCTTTTTCCCATTTTAGATGTGTTTAATGTGGCATTCAAGCTGAATGCTAACACTGCCGCTCAGTTTTTTTGCCGCTCAGTGGGCACAAGCAGTGACTTCTGTCTGCTGTGGCGTCATGTGCAGCGTAAGAACATCAGATAAGAGGGCGACGATCTGGAAGTATTTTACTTGAAACAATAATTAGTAGTGCAGTGATTTGCAATCTTTGGGGAGGTACAGGTCAGGCGATGGCGTAGGGTCCACGGCTACACCGCACTTACAGCGTCAGTTTTACACAGAAGTATAAACCAGCCTTTGTAGTCAAGGTTTTATTCCTCTGTAAAGCTCATAGTAAGATCTCTGTAAAGGTGAGAACTGAGAATCCTGATATAAAAGATATATAAGAGTTGAATAGAAGAACTCAGGTTTCATGTAAGGCATCTATATATATATATATATATACATACACACACACACACACACACACACTGTCATGACTAGCAGCTGGTCACTCTCACTCTGAGTGAGTAAACAAGGTCACCATCACAATGTACATTTTCCCAGAGAATCAGTGTGGGATAATACATAATTCAAAAAGCATCATATACTCAAGTCATTAAAATATTTACCTCTATTATATGCTAGATAATATAGTACAGTGCCAATAGTTCAGAGTATAGGGTCCAGACCCCTGCAACCCTGCACAGGACAAGCAGGTAAAGAAAACAATTTAGTAATGACACTTTATTGATCTCCTACCCCGTCTTGCTCTCCATGACACACAGAAACATATATAGGTGAGAGTAAGCTTGGCAGTGAAGGGGAGCCATCTGCAGCAGTGCTCAGGCCGTGCCCAAGGACCCATGGATATGAGACTGTTGTACCAAAGTCAGGCTTGAACTGATGACCTTCTGATTTTGTCAACACAGAAAGCATAAAACACGTGACTGGGAAAAGGTGTCTGTGTAAGCCACTCTGTAAGTTCACAACACCCAGCTGGTCATCATGGATGATATGAATAGGATCAATCATGACGCTCTCATGAAGTGACTTGAAAACAGTGTTTAAAACATTACGATATCCCAGATTGTTAGATTTTAAAGTATAAAGTAAAACCTTGTAAAATCATTAGCATGCCAATATATCTTCAAACAAACTTCATAATGAATCTTTACTACCCCATTCAGTTTATGGATGAAAGATTTTAGAAAATGAATTGGTTTAATACCTCAAACATTGATAAAACACTCTAGAGGGTCCCTTGTGATGGAATAAAATAATTAAAAGGAAGGGGAAATCTTCACTGGGCAGGCTAATGGAAGATGCTGGCTGATTTTGGAGAGAACCTAATGCTTCTTCGCAATTTGGAATAAGTGTGAATAAAGATGCGAAACACTCATCTACAGCAGGACCCAAACTGCTGTTAGACCTGTCTACCCTGATCGTACATTACTGCCGACCTGGTCAGATATCACCATCCCCAAATGTATGGAATTTATGGAAAAGGTCAAACAAAAAGATCCTACTATCTAAGACTGGTGTTATAATTATTTTAGTCAGTCTAGATTACACATTAACACGATGGACTTTTATTTCAGGTTTATGATTTATCTAACCTTGTTAAAAATACATATCTGATTAGAACTTCTGGTCTTTATTGGACAAAATCCACCTTCTGTCATCTGGGTCTGTCAGACATGGAGTGTTTAACTAGCAGCACAATGGTCTGAAACTACACAGCTTTTTTCAAATGATAATTCTAGTCAGAATCAAAGTAATCATTTTTTGCCTTAGAAGGCGGTAAATTGGAAAACAGCTTTTATGTTTTGTTCAGAGAAAATGGACAGAGAAGCACAACAACAGTAACAATCAAATTCTGTGTAATTTCTTGCAGAATATAGCTGCATTTTACTCATTTTTTTACCACTACCTTGGAAACCAATAATCCCATTGTTAAAGTTCTGGTGCCCCACTAAATTGGCAACTAAATTATGCTGTTAATTTCTACGTGGTGACATTTTTTACACGGCCCACGTGAACTGGACGCACGCAGTGAACTGGCAGATTAATTTACACTGTGCCATCTATCCATCCATCCACTGATTGTTCTAGTTGCTGATCCAGGACGAGGTTGCAGTGCCCCTTGGGCCTATTCCTGGATGTACAGAGGGCAAGGCGGAGGACACCTGGCATGCCAGCACACCCCATATGCATGCAACTGGGTTTCACGCCCCAGATATTAAGACAAAATCAGATGATACTGCCATATAAAAAACTGCCAGTTTAAAGGGTCCCAATTAAATGTAAAATGTCAGTACTACCAAGAGTCACCTGTTATTATTTCTGCTGTCCCTGCAGCCCCCAAAAGGATGAATTCAGCACAACCAAAAAAAAAAAACAACAGAAAATTCCACACAGAAATCAATTTGCAGAAACAAATCTACTTCAGCCAGAAATATTCCAGTAACATTCATAACCTGCTGAGTTTTTCAGAAAATCAGAAGGTCAGTGTCAAATATATTTATATAACACATCTAAAATCAACTGAAGTTGTACCAAAGTATTGTAAAAAAACGTATATATATATATGCATTTTTATAATTTTTTTTTTACAGAAGCAAATAGAAAATAAACAGAAACTAACCAGAGCCATTAGAGGTACCAAAAGCCCTTTAATGTAGACGTACATGCACGCACATCTCTAGAGCAACATATATGTTTCCCCAGGAGATTATCAAACAACTGTTGGGTTCAGTACGCTCATCAAGAGCTCAATTCATGAGATTTGACTCGGTTTCAATCCGGTTTTTTAATCATTACAGCCATCTCACTACCTGGGTTGAGCCAAGCTTTGCCATAATTTGAACAAACACAACTGTAACTGTTTGTATGTTTCATCATTTACAAGAGATACAATATGCTTTTTGACAAGGCCCTGCAACTCCCCACAATCAGATGATTGCCACGCCCCTTCCTGATTGACATGCCTTGATTGGTTACCCTGCAACCAGCTGATTGCCACGCCCCTTCCTGATTGACATGCCTTGATTGGTTACTCTGCAAGCAACTGATTGTCACATCCCAAGTGATTGCCCCGCCCCTCTCAGATTACCACACACATAACTACAGACTGCTGAGCCCATGAGACCTGGAATGGCAGGCCATGACACAGCCTGAAACAGAAAGTTTCCTAGAGAGGGACAGATCTCCAGGATACCCACCACATGGTTATATAATCTACATCAATCATAAGCTGAGATGCCTGCAGTCCATACCCTGTGACCGGCCATGATTGCCCAACCAACTACAGAATGGCATATTTATAAAGCCTCTTTACAGATAGCAGACTATCAAGTGCAGTCATGTCTGGAAAGTGCCATCCTGAATACCGAACAGCCTAAGCTCTTCTGCCTGATAGATAGATTGTGGTCCCTGTGACACTCTGTATATAATCGGCACTCTCGTCCGATAAGCATCGTGGCAATTATTCACAGAGCTTGGCGGGTCCAGATCGCATGGAAACATCAGCGGCACTACGCGCGACCCGAACCCATGACTCTCATGAGATGCGGTGCCGGTGGGAGTGGGAGAAAGACGTTGCTCACCCAAACGACAACTCTGAGATGGCCGCTGTACCCTAAATCAGTTTAGGAGCCATGAGAATTCAGATGTGGTGGTCCGTGCATTGCCATGACGATAATGCGGAATATCAATGCAAAGAATGGGCTCCAACTTCAACCAGAAAATGGCATGCAACAAACATGAGTCCTAAAACTGGCATTGTTTAACAAGGGAGTTTACAGCAATTCCAAATAATTATATTTTTAATTAGAATTACATCAAATTATTACTATTAATATTATTATTGTAGGATCACACACACACACAGCACAGGCACCCAGATAATGGGCTAAATGGAAGACCGAAATTCCAAGTTTTATGGCCTGGACCTTGGTACAATGTGGTACCCCCCCTTGGTGGCCTAGCCCAAGAGGGAATGCACCATTAAGTACAGACAAGAGGACAGGACAGTTCCATAAACACACACACGATCACCTGAAGAGCAAAGATTTTCCTGCATATGTCCTGTATATGTGTTTGCCTCTAATTTAACATCAGTATTTAGATATGTTTGATCTGTAGGTGTCTTTAGACAATCGCAATGTTTCATGTACAGTCAAACCGCCCTCCTCCGGACCTCCAATATACGGGCACCTCCCTCTACCGGGCAGCTCTAGGCACGCGCACGCGCAAATTAATCTTACACAACCAGCAGCTGTAGTTACGAGCCCCAGTCTAGGGTTGGGGCGTAACAGAGTGACAGGGAAAGGGGACATGGAGTAAGGGAGGGATAGGGTGCGATGGACAAGGGAACACACGTGGACAAAGGGGTAGTTTTTTAAATACAGTGGAGGAAATAGTTATTTGACCCCTCGCTGATTTTGTAAGTTTGTCCATTGACAAAGAAATGAAAAGTCTCAGAACAGTATCATTTAATAGTAGGTTTATTTTAACAGTGACAGATAGCACATCAAAAGGAAACTTGAAAAAATAACAAAAGACAGAAACTGATTTGCATTTCATTGAGTGAAATAATTTTTTGAACCCTCTAACAAAAAAAGACTTAATACTTAGTGGCAAAACCCTTGTTTGCAAGCACAGAGGTCAAACATTTC
>JAODKM010000075.1:16342628-16355279 GCA_026780845.1 Petrocephalus sullivani
CCCCCGCGTTTTGCTCCTGTCCCGCCCCCCCCCCCCCCCTTCCCCCCCCCCTCCCCCCCCCTTGGTCTCGCCCCCTTTCCTTTCACCCCCCTCCCCCCAACCCTCTGTTTCCCCCCCCCCCCCCCCCCCCAGCCATTTCCAGACCTGTGCTGCCTGCTTACAGACCAATTACCTGTCCCCACTGCACCCTCCCCTCTTAAAACCAGACCTTACTGCTGCAGGCTACTTGGGTAGAACGTCCCTGTTTTTCTGCAGGCCAGACAAACAGGAACCAAAAGGGAATTCGTCTCCCCATCAGGAGACAATGTATTTATTTCTCAGCAGATGATAACCCCTTAGACCATCCTATGTGGACAGGTCCCCGTGCAGCAATGTCGGAGAAAATCACCACCATTGCAACCCTTTGTTAAGCAACAGCCCACTAGTCACAGCCCACAGTGAGGACTCCTCGCTCCGTCCGCCCCTGACTCTGACTGGCGCAATGCAATGACATCGCCAGCAGACTGATGAATAATAAAACAAGCAGCCGTCATCCCCGCGTCAAGAGGCTCACCCCTCGCATGCGAATGAGGCCCGCCCGTTAAGTCCGACTTTTTTACAATGGCGAGGATAGGGCAAAAGATGGCAGAGGCATGGCTGGCACCCATAAAGCCAGCGTCAGTCTGTGCCACGTGAACGTGAGAATACAACGCAGTGAGGAACACAGCCAGCAGGGGGCTCCGAGGTTAAGGATTCTGAAATGATGAGACATGTTTGAGTCCTGGAAAAGAAACAATGGCTTTAACTAAAGAAAATATCCAACCATCAATTCCATCCATTTTTCATACTGCAGGGAATAACCCAGATTGGGGCCCCAATCAATCTAATGGCTCACACGCCATTCACACACAAAATCACAACTGACAATTCGGCAACTCCAATTCACCTCAGCATGCTTTTGGACTGAAGAGAGAAAACCCCACAAAAACACATGGACAACATGCAAACTCCACACGTGCAGAGAATCGAACCCTGGTCTCCAGAGATGTTGACCACTGTGCCACCTAATAGAAAATAATTATTGAAAAAAATAGTGGAATATATATATAGGTGGATGAGGGTCAAAATGAAAGACCTGTGAACTGTCCTGAATGGGCTTCTCCTCTAAGATATGACATAAACAACAGGGCCAATCAGGACACGACCCCGAAGCGGCAGGGCCAATCAGGACACGGCCCCGAAGCGGCAGCACTCCACCTGAGCGGAGGAAATCCATTCCGGCGGGCCCACTTCTGAAACGGGCCCAGCCGTCGCGCCACCAGTGACATTCTGTAAGTGGTGCCCAGAGTGACTCCTCCATATTTATGAGGTCAAATCGCTTGAAACTCAATCAGAGCGGAGCGGCCCGACTGGGCCCCGAGTTTTATTTACACGGCGAAGGCCCTATAAATATTCAGCCAGGCTGCACCGTCGCATGGACCCTTTTGTCTCGGCCTCAGATGAGACATCTGAAGCGTGTCCACGGCGCGTCGGAATAAAGAGTTAAAAGAAGCGAAATGTGCATCTTTTTTTATTGTCTAATGAAATTGCAAGGAGCTGCGAAGCCGTGTTTTAATCCGGCTATAATCCTCTGTATAAAAAAATTAATTATAGCCAAAGAGGAGCAGAGACGCGAGCGCCGCTTTGAAGATAGAGTGCCCTGAATGTCAGACGCCTGCTTTGAAGTCACCCGCTCCGCCCGCCTGCCCGTCTTTGTCCCGCACTCATAATGCGTGAGCGCAGTGCTGGGGCCAGCTGCCACATTCAGGGGCTGTACCCGACTCCAGGACCAGAGTAGCTGAGATTGGCTGCCCGTGCTGATCCTGTACTGCCCCCTCAGGCTAGGGAAGGTAGAGATTTAGTTGGGAAGAGACATGTGTGGGGGAGGTGGGCGAGGCATTTCGACGTGCACAGAGAGATTCGACGCAAGGATGCAACGTTTACAAAAGAGCAGCTATGCGAGAAGAAGCCGTCATCGTGAGGAGCCAGCTTTCAAAGACACGACACAGAGCCCACAAGGGGACAAGCAGTGGGCACTCTGGGAGAAGCCCCGTCGCGGTCTGACCCAAATAATATGCTTCGGATGACTCGAGTGTTGTCATGGATCCGGCATTGGTACGTCGGGTATCTTGTTGGCATGCGTTCAGAATGAATACCCATCCTGTGTGAAGCTTCTGACCTCACCCAGAACAGCAGCCAGTCTCGGTTTCATATGGGCATCTACTGCTACACATCTTCAGGTGTGGCCTCTGCTCTCCATGTGATGCCCTACTCCATTGCTATGGTAACCAGTGGTTCGGATGCCTCTTCCTGGTAGTACCACAGAGCACCCCCACACCAATCTGAAAAGAAGCCCGGAGTCCATCACCTGCACACACTTTGTTTTTACAGTGGAACGAGTCAAGGGCAGAATAATAAATGTTACAAATCTGAAATGAATGGATGAAAAACATGATTTATGCAGTTATTCACAGCAGACATACATCTCTGACTCATGCCTTCATGAAGGAAGACCGGAAGCTGTTTAACATGGGTGTGTAACCTGGTTCACCTCCTGCAGCCAGATTAGCAGAGCTTTCGGTAGTAAAAATACAGTGGGACCCCCAAATCTATATATTCTAAATCTATGTATTCGTATTGTACTCATTGCCATGTTATCTCAGTGTTTTTGTTACGGAAACATATAGAAAGCATGACTTTTATTGCTCCATTTTTATGCTCCGTCATCCCTTGAAACACATTTTTTCATTGCTCTATTGTCTCTCAAGAATTAGGTTAAAATGTCAGAATCCCTTTTATTCAAGGAAAATAAAGTACAGTACTCTGTAATAAATTACAATGTGCTTCATTATTACTGTATCCAATATTGATAATGCATTACATAAATTATCAATTAAACTCTGCCATATGTATGTATACGGAAATCACGTTATGTATGAGGTCCGTCGATGGTTTGCTGTTATCTGCAGTTTCAGCCCTCAGCAGTAGGTCTTGGAACATATCACTTGCAGATACGGAGGGACTACTGTACAAAGCTGTAAAAATGGGTCACAGGGCAGCTGTTGACCCATACCTGTAAATAAAAGTGTCCAGACACACACTGAAAGCCTCACTCAGTCTAACCACTGTGGGGCATGTTTTAATTTTAACCAATAAATTTGGTTAAAAAAATTATAATTTTTTTTTTAACGATGGACGAGGTTCTCACTGAGATATCATGGCTTCTTCAAGTGATGCTGGAAAGGTGACATTCTCAAACAGCCTCCGGAGATTCTGACAAAACGGCTTGGGATTCTTTATATTCCATTTGGCCTGTAGTTGCTGGACTGAGGTCGGGTCAGTAGAAAAATTTTTTGGCTGGCTCAAAGGTCCCACAGCAGAATGCGGAGGATAAATCTCACGGCAAATGGTTTCCGGGCTCTATGGTACCTCTGTGGCATTTTGATCAAGTCGATTTATTTTTATATAGCGCCCTTCCCTACACAGACACCCCTGAAGCGCTCAACAGAGGGGGCATCACAGACGAAGGTTAGAGCAGCTAATGTTATACAATGGTACAGATCGGACTGGGAATAAGCCAGGCGTAGGAGCGGAGAGAAAAACTCCTGTGGCGGTTATAGGAGATGAAAGAAAACTTCTGGGGTTTCAAGGTCAGCTGGCTGACCAACCTGCACCCCCCTCAACCCCCCCCCCCACCCGCCGGGTATGCTAACCTTACATAAGGTAGAAATATGTGAGCTTTGGATGAATCTGTGACTGATCTGTAGTTGTACCTTCTGCCAGTGCAGCTAGTTCACCGTATGCTAATATACTTTAGAATTTGCATCAAAACAAAGGGAAAAAAAAGCAAGGAAGAAAGATTTTAAGTGATCCGAACCAGTGTGTCAATAATGCAGGTGTTGAGGCGGGCTTAAAAAACATGCCTGCCACATCTTTCATTTTAGAGACCATTGTTAATTAGATGCCAACGTTAACGCTATCAGCCCGGGAAGGAGGCGAACAGCAGAGTTCCCAATGTGCACCTACGCCTCAGGGCATACGAGCAGAGCCGTGATTTTCTCCCGTACGTCGAAAACACCCCCCCCACACAAATACCCAGACACACTGGGAAGTGCTTTTGTTGTTGGCGTTCTTGTTTTTTCCTCACCGCTTCCTTTTACGCTTGGAGTTACCGTCTCGGGTTTCAAGAGTGGCACTGACAGAGCAGCTACTTGCAGGAGGAGGTCGCTTGGAGCGCCCTCGCACTGCAGCATCAGGCCTCCTTTTTGCTATGTCTTCTCTCTGTTTCTCTCAGGCAAGCTGAGCTCCTGTGATCAGGGACCTAGGTGGTGTTCGGAGGGAGGGTTTTGGGTTCAGATCACTGGAGGAACGTAGCTGGTACAGTCTCAAGGCAGCTGCTTCTTTGTGAGATCCAAGTAAACAAGCGAAACTTCTCATGTCATAACATCCCTTTAAGGTACAACAGAGTAAAAAAATGGAGTACCACAACAGCCCAATATGGAGCGTCCATGTTCTCCCTATGTTTGTGATAGTTTCCTTTATGGTACTCTGGCTTTCCTGTAGGGAAACATGCATACATGAACATATGACCTGTGTATCCTGGGACAGATTCCAGATTTACCATAACCCTGCACTGAATAAGCACTTATTAAAAATGAAATGATGGATGGATGGATGGATGGTTGGATGGAGATCAGTGTAATTGTCTGGTTGCATGTGGAATTTCAGTATAAGTTGAAGTATAGAGTTGGGTGTAGAGACCTGACTGTGTGTGCTATCCCTTGCACAGATATGTTCAGCTAACTTGCATAGGACGACTCCTTTACTATAACACTGAAGTTTTCATCTACAGACAGTTGCAGTAAGGTGGTCCTTAGCCATTATGCCATCTGTTGTTCGATTCTGACATTACAGGCATTGGTTTTCATTCAAAGACCTTTTATGATATTTAATGAACTTCACATTATCCCTGTCCTTCGTCGTCTTTTTCCTGAAGGTTTTGAATGTCGCCATGTTCATTTTTGGCAGTTCTGGCACCAGCCTCACGCAGGTGATGTTTTTCTATTGGCCTAGATATCACCCTCGTTAAACATGCTGGCTAGCCAGCTTTGTCAACCCAAATATTGCACTAAATTATTCACAGTGAATTTGCCGTTCAAGCCTCAGAGAAGGATTCAGCTACAGCAAAAGGGCATCAGAACCTCATGCTTGTCCAGTGCTCTCTGAAAACTCCAGTCAAACATAGTTATATATTGAGGATCTTGCATTCAAAGGCAACAGCCATTATGTATTTGCAGATAAACTCCTTAGGCACTCTTCCACTGAAGTTCAGGAACCTAGTGCCCATCTTGACCAGGAACTTTTGTAGTTCTTGGCTCTTTCGTGTGTTGCTTTCCCACAAATGAATTGTGACCTTTCTGCTGAAAAAGTAGAGGAGATGCAAAAAGTTTATGTTAAACTTACAAAATTACACTGCAAAACAGTAGAGGACTGTGTTTATAATACATTATGAAATCTGGCCAGCAGATTTTCCACAGAATAAAACACTATTTAATGTTATTTCACTAATAAGTGCTGGCAAATTTCACTGCAAGCATCTACAATATTAGACAGAAGTATATCGGTTACTTATCAAATTTTCTGATGCAGAAATATGGAGACACAAGCAAGTAAGGTAATTGTGATATAAAAACAATACTATCTGTTCAGTTTTTGCTCCACTATATCTGTTTTTGCCAAAGTTCAGTATAATTTCCAAGTTAGCGCCAGTGCTTGTGGTCAATTAATCTGCAAAGTTTACTGCTATAAGCCCCACCCAGTACTCTGGAGTATGGACTAAAAAAAAGTTCAGGAACTTCCACCAGTGAACTACGATCATGCAGAGTTCCAACGTTGGTAACGCAACGGTTCTTGAAAAACATTTTGGTTCCTGAAAAAGGTTCCTGCGATGGGAAATCAGCTCATTTTCCAAACTGATAGCGAGCCAATGGTGTGCCGCTGCAAGGCGGAGTTGGATTCTTTGTGGGAAGGCCATGGCCAAAGGGCCCATGTTACAGAAAGACCTTCCTAGGGCCCACGAGGAAGTGGAAGTTATATGTCATGTGTTCCCTCCTGCACCCTGTACTCACAGCAAAAGTAGAATGCTGTAGGAACCCGGGAAATTAATCTAAACAATCAGAAGCGGGGGTGGAAGTATGTGGAGATGTCTCCTTTTATCATCCTCAGGGACTGAGTTTCCAAATGGCAAGGAGTGGGAGGTCGAGAGACTCCAGGGTCAAACAGAGCAAGGACGGCGAACCATGCATGAGGCGTCTGAGACTCACTAAATGAATCACTAATAGGATCAACCATCTATCGGCTGGTTGTATAGTGATTGGTTTCAGCGTGACAAAATATTTGATGGCTAATATAGCAGTTATGTGTTGCAATGAGCAAAGAAAAAGGAGTATTGTGCCTTTAAGACACTCACTTTTGCCCTGTATAAGTATAACATATGCACTGAGACAGTCTCTGTCCCTTTGAATTTCATCTGGTAATGTTACCCTTGTACATTCTATAGATCAGCAGATGTTCCAAGTTTTCTTTTTTTGATGACCGACGACCAAGGAAAATCTCCCAAGGGGGACTTCCTCCAGCTAGCAAAAAGTGCATCGAAACGGTTGCCAGTTAACCCCTCTGTTCGAGTATCTGCCCTGCAAAAAATCTGTGCAATCACTGGGTAATCCTCACATCTGCAAAGTAATAATACTTCTAAAAAGAAATGCATTGTAATGTCAAGAGGTAATTAGCTCGCAGACAGCAGCATTGTTGTTTAATTACTCTGTTTATTTGCCGGTCGATTTGCTTGTTTTCGTTACATCGGTTGGCTTGCTTTCAAATCACTCCTGACTATTCATTGTTGTGATTTAAATCATCTTGGTTTGACTGGTATTTATTGGCTAGTTTGTCACAGGCACACAGACCAACACAAATATACATAGTTCATATATTCATTTCTATGGGCATAACCCTAATCCTAACCATGATATCCCTATCCTTCCCTTAACCATTATTTAACCAGTAAATAACCAAACAAAATAAAAGACTTCATTATTTTATTTTTTGACTGCACTTGCATATTTTTATAAAAGTGAAGTTTACATTGTGGGGACCTGAAAATTGTGCCCTTAAGCTAAAAAGTAACAGGTTTTACTCTATTTGGTCCCCACAATGTGGGGGATGGGGGTGAGAGAAAGAGAGGCCGTCAGTCGATAGGCATGCTTGCTGGTGCGGAGAGACGACCCACTGTGGCGTGGAAAATGATGCGTCGGCCGTGGGGAAGCCAGCTGAACAGGCGGCTGATAAGGGCACTGGGCGAAGACTGTGAGATGGAGACGTGTCAATAAGCCAGTGTGTAGAATCCGCCACCTTCGCTTAAGGGTCCCTGAATTCAGTCGAGGTGATGCACTCCTCTCTGGACCGTGACAGTGGAACAGTGGAGCGGATAATGCTGTCCTTCACCCTTAGGGTGGATCAGCTGACACATCTGACGGCCGATGAAAGTGAATCGTAAGGCAGAAGATGGAAGACGGAGAAACAGAGCCCCACTTCCAAGAATGGAAGCTAACTGATTATCTTCATGCCTAATTGGACTTTTGTTTGATGCGTAAAGTAACTCCTCAGTGGAGTCCAACCCCATCTTCTGTCAGATTTTGAAACTGGCCACTGTTTGAATGGAAGCCCCCCCCCCACACACACTACACCCCCAGCCAGCAATGTCATGCTGTAAGTCACTTCTTACTTACTGTTATGAGAAGGGATATCAAAATGAAGATATCAGCTCACATCATAATAAGCGCTTTCACCCTGAAGTTCCAGAACCTGGCCCCTGGTTACTGGTTCCTGAGCTATGCTGACCGGGGGTGGGGGGGGGGACTGGCAGTATTAGACAAAACTAATTATTGTATTTTGCAAAATACAAGCAAAATGTACTCACTAAATGTAACTGAAATTTAAAAAGAATTCCATCTACTCAATATCTGCTCCACTACATCTCTTTTTCTGTACTTCCACATAACTTCTGAGTTAGCTAACGCTGTAAGCGCCTCCCCAGTTGTTTGTGTTTAAACGAAAACTACCTAATCAAGAGTAGGTACTAAAAAGTTCCGGAACTGTCTCCAAGGAACTACAATCGGGCCAAGTTAATGCGATATGAAAGTGACAAAAGTCCCTGGAAAAAGGTTCTGTTTCCAAAAAGAAGCTCCTACAGTGTGAAAGCTCTTAATTACTGCTGTGGGAGGGATATCATAATGAGAGATATCAGCACACATCTTCATTACTGCTGTGGGAGGGATATCACAATGAGAGACATCAGCACATATCTTACAGTAATTACTTTTGTGGGAAGGATATCATAATGAGAGATATAAGCAAGTCTTCATTACTGCTGTGGGAGGGATATTATAATGAGAGATATCAGCATACTTCTTAATCTACCACAGGCTTATTAAGGGAATAAAAGAGTGATTCCAATATTTTCATTTATTTTTGGAGCAATATCAGCAGGCACATCAGATACCAGCCTGGAGCATGTGAGACTCCCTCAGGTCTCTCCACACCTGCATCACACCCTCTCTCCCTCTCACTCATTACCAGACAGTAACTTATCCCCCCACCTTAGGGGGATGGTGGAGCCATACACCCGATGAAGAGGAGAAGCCTGAATTCACTTTGCGACAAGTTTTTAAGTAATTTTTACAGGTAGGCCATGCTGATTCTGTTAAGATTCAAGGGGTTGTGTGAGGCTCTCTGTGACTTCCAGCTTTAGCTCCTTATATTGCTATCACAGCAATATAAACCATTTCAGTGAAACCAGACAAATTCACACAACGTGATGTAACGATGCGTGCTGCCAACCCAGTGCAAGAAACACTGTCTGCTTATACATGTACACTCATGAAATATATATGAGTGCAACAGAGGAACCCAGCTTGTGTCCTTCAGAAGAACGCTCCAAAATGAAATCAGGTAAATACATGGGATTCAAATAAACATGAGAGAGAAGGCAGAGGAACGCACGGGGGGGTGACTGATTCCGGTTTAATGTGAACAATGTACTTATGCCAGTGTCCTCATTACTATTCCCATTTAAAGAGCATTTTAGCACACAGAGAAATGAATGCTTAGTCCTTTTTATGTACTGTGTGTCTCGCACTTAGGAACACCCAGGCTAACAGGTTGGGAATGTGGGTTTTAGGCAGCAAAACATAATTTTTTTTATGACAGCTATAAGCAAAAATCTTTGAAAAAAAAGTGCTTTCTTTTCCTGTCTTATAGGGCACACTGTGACACTGTGTTAACTCTGCAGGTGCATGAATCGCACAGCCAAAAGCATGAGAGGGCTTCATAGGACTCATCTTCAGCCTCCAACCAGCTAGACCTTAGTCAAGCAAAACAATGAATTCAGAATACTACCATCCATCCATCCATCCATTAAACCATTTTATCTGCGCCACCTCAAATCAAAAGGAACACTTGCTCAGAGATCCCATGTTAGCTGTACACAGCTTTCTTCAAGTTACTCCATAGTTGGAAGGGGGGGTCTTCCCCAGCCTGACGATGACTAACACGACCTCTCTGGGGACAGTGCTACAAAAATGTACCAAACTGTGCATAAGTTTCCACAAGCCTGACTTGAAAATGCACACAGTTTAAAAATCCCTCCTACTGAACTGTGCTTGAGGAAATGTGTATCACACAACAGGAAGAAAGATGTCACAAGGCCCTGAAAAAGTTGTAAATATTCTAAAATGCACCTTGCTATAACCACTTAGCCATTAAAGTCCATAAAACTGGGGTTAATCCACACCAGTGCTGATCCAATGCTAGCCTATCATTAAAAGATCCCTCCCTCCCCATCCAATTAAGAGGAATCTTAAAGAGAAGATTCTCAAAGAGAAGAGCGGGTCTTCAGGAAGCCATCATCAGCCGTCTCTTAACGGTCAAGTTGTCCAGCTTTCAGATACAGATGGTGCTGGAATTCAAATTAAGTCTAGGTTTCTCCTTATCCTGCAAAACAGGTCTATCTTTTACCATCAGGTTTCCACACTGTGCTGGCATCGCAGAAGATGGGGTTGATGCACACAGCCTGTGTTTACGTGCAGTGGAAAATGTCTTTTTACCCAATGTAAAAAGATGTTTACCCAATGTTACTGCACTGTTACAGATTGTCTACAATAATCTTCTTCTTTGTGAGAAGCTTAAGCCATGCAAAGGAAATGCTGTAACCATCAGAATATTGAACAAGCTGGATGCAAGAGGACCACGCTATTTCTACTAATGGAGGGGAGACTGCGATGGGTGGTTCCTTGCCTTGCCTATAGCCTTTGGGATAAGCTCCAGACCCCCCGCAAACCTGAAGCAGTTTCAGAGAATGTATAGATGGACAGATGGGGGGAGATTGATTTTGCGATATCCCACCTTATATGGCTCCAATTTAGAATATTCTAGCAGAATGTTTATTCCTAATATCAAGCCCACCATAAACCAGAAAACTAGAAAGAGCTAGTTTTCATCTGGCCATGAAATTCCAACAAGCTGTCTCATATATTAGGCAATAAAGCACCCCACAAGCCGTTATTCCTTTAATTTGGTTGGATAGGTTTCTTATTTTCCAGGAACCCCATATGAATGATGTAATTTATCAATCTGGAAGGGAGGGGTTCCTTCATGCTCCATCTCATCTCAGCTAGCAGTCAGTGGAATCCCAACAGAGCGCTCTTAGCAGCGTGCCCAACAACCAGACAACCGCGCACCCTTTCAGAAGCACCCTTCTGAAAGAGGAATGCTGTCGTTACGTCATCATAATGGTCCTACACTTCTTAGCATGGAGAAAAAGCTTTTAAGGAACAGCCCCAAGACAGGCAGTTCTGCTATGGTGGAAGAGTAAGAAAGAGGAGATTTCTGGACACCTACTTCTTCTCAGATGTATCTGTCAAAGGAGTGTAGACGCTGAGCACTCCGGCAGCGTCTGGAAGGAACACACTGCAACTAAATAAAATCATGGCACTCTCACGCCAGCTGAAGAGCGAGAGTCTACAGGCCGCCTGCTACCCTGGGAGATCCTTTGCATGCAGGAAAGACCATCCCACTATCCAAACTATAGATGATACCTGTAGGATTAAAACGAACCAAAACAAAATCTCTGAAATAAAAGACATCAGTGTGCTGTCAATCCCCCACAGACCACGCTATCGCTGCATGAGTTCTGATGCCTCAGTTTAAGTCTGAATACATCTAAGCATGACAAGAAGTGCGACTGAACAGTTCCCAACCACTCAGACCGACCAGAACCCAGGCATCTCCTTGTGGTCCAGCAGTACATCTCACAAAGCTGTGGCCATATTAGCATTAAACACCCCTGCCTGAGCCATCACCACCTCACCGGGCTATTTTATGGCAATTATTTATCTTTCCCAGTGAACCTTCCTGTTCATCTTCCCTGCGGTTTGAAATCCTGGCAGCCTGTCTTCTGGCAGGATTGAGAGGAGCGGCTCCCTGTCGCCACGTTCCCTAGCCGAGAAGGAGAGGTGGTACCTCCCAGCAAGCCGTGCAGCTTCAGAGGCACCAGGCTGGCCTTCCCCACGTGTCAAATGTTCCCCACCAACCATACATTTCAATTTAGCGCCGTCGCCGAATTTGCATGTGTCCACACGGGCTCTGTCCTGACAGCTCCTCATTTTCCTGTTTGCGGGCGGACGAAATTAAACTTTGGGACAGATGTATGAGCTTGATCAAAACCCCATTAATCATTTGCCCGAGTGGCATTTCGTGGGGGTGGCACGCCTCCCTTCAGATGAGCCCCACTGCTATTGCTGTGCACTTTTGTCCACATGTGAGAGGACCCCCCCTCAGTGATGTCACATGATCGGATGCTGTGGGGCTCCCCTGTTTGAATGCTCCGAAGGCTGGGGCATGGCCACTCTTACAGCCCCAAACAGGAACAAAGGGTGAGTCCAGACCCACATAAGATGGACCTCAGCTTCTTGTTTGACTTCTGTCTTCTGTCTCTCTTCTCTTTATTGTCCTAAGATCAGACGACATGAAAGCTGCTATACTGCAGCTTAAAAATCCTCTCTGCCCCCCCTCCAGGGCAGTTCACATGTTGTTAAGATGCCCGTTCATGGGTATATGGGTGAGCGTCATGGATAACATCATGCCTCAGCATGGTGCTAGGGCTTGTCATCTGAATGTGCTCCACCAGGACACATTTATCCCGTGTTGATGCAGACCTCCAAGCAATCTGGCATCTTCCCACAACTTGTCGGGAATAACCTGAGGGCCAGTGTGAAAGCTAACTAGCTCTCAACAAATCTCTCCTGGTTAACTAAAGACAATGATGCAGGAAATATGACATTTAGTAGTTGACCTAAGTTGACCTCTCACCCTGCTGGTGTTCCCTACTTCTTGTTAGGATCTCATCACCTATTGCAGCTATTACTGGACACAGACATATACTTCTCCTCCATCTATCCGAGGCCTAACTGGTAACTGGAGGTGGGTGAGTGCGTTGGGGGGGGGGGGGGGGGGGGGGGGGTCGATGGATAACTAGAAGGACGGTAGGGGTCCGCGGGGGGGGGACCGGCGGGTTGCTCA
>JAODKM010000075.1:16358837-16378481 GCA_026780845.1 Petrocephalus sullivani
TGGTAAGACTGTGCTTGGGGAGGTAGCGGCTCCTCTGCGTCCGTCGTTGGGTTTTATGAGCTGGCTGGTTCGCGTTGTTGGGTATGTTTTCACATGAGCACCATGGGCTGGGTTGAAATGCAATCAAGGGATCTGGCCCAGATCTACAGGCAGAGGTGGGGCCATGACGGAACCGGGCCCCTGGAAGTCTGGCTGCATGCGATGCCAAAGGGTCAGGCGACACTCACCATCACCCTCAATGCTGTTTGCATTACTTACCAAGTGCAGGTCCCGGGACCAGACCAGAACGGGCTGAGACTTCCGCTAACTTTGGTGCACTTTTACTGATCGATACCAGTGGTCGTCAAGTAGATGAGAGTATGAAATGTATAAACAAACTGGTGAAATTTGTTTGTGAGGATCTTCTCTCAGCCGCTGGGCAGCAGCTAGGTGTTTGCGGGTGCCCTGAGGTAGCTTTCTGCAGCACAATGCATGCTACCCCCACCCAGCTGCTGCCGGAGTTTGATGTTCTAGGGGCTGGAGCTTTGCACCCAGACCTCAGGGTGGATGCCAGTTTGGGTTATTGTAGGGCCATCACCGGGTAGGGGAACATGGGGGCACCTCTGCGGCCGAGGAGCGCCCCACTGAGGAGGGAAGCTAGAGGCGCAAATGGAATTTCTGAGCGATGTGGCGACTGAATTTCGCAAATTTACAGGGCCCTTAACCTTGGGGGGGTTTGGTGCATACTGGTAGAAGCTGTCACATGACCCCCCCCATGCCTGTCACACATGCTGATAATCCACAGTGCCCAGAAGATCCTCTTTTGGCTAAACACCTTCTTGCCTGCTGGGATGTTTAAGTATTTCAAAGCAAACTAAATAAATCACCTAGCAGCGCCACCCCAAAGGAGGCACTGGGCAGCAGGCCGATCAACTAAATCAACGCATAGTCTCACTTTTACTCTTCATTTATTCATTTTATCACAAATATACCCCAAACCTAAGCAGCAGCTCATGCATGGCTGCAAGAAAAAGTTTCCATGTTAGGAGGCTAAGATCCGGGGAGTTTATTTTTAAGACTTTGGGCCGGGGGGGGGGGCATGACTGCAAACACCAGGAGCGGCTGGCTCACTGTAGCGATAGTGGAACCGGGTTTCTCATCCGCATTCCTGCCACCAGCAGCTATGTGGTCTATCGGCATTTAAAACCGGACCAGAGCCATACCAGAACCAAGCACAAAGCAGAAGGGTGTATCGCCTACACCCCGGGAGGAGAGCAGTCCCCTTCACTGCCGTGATAATCATCCCACTTCTGACTGATGTCTACATAATTCAAATCAACAAAATTTTTCTTCAGGATTTGGATCAGGCAGTGACTGTAATAATATTTAACTTATAACAAGACCAGGAGCACTTTAAGGAATGGGCCTTACGCCCAGGGTCTTCTGAAAAAGAATGGCCCTCAAAAGGCATCCCCCGGGCGACAACTACTCCATCGAAGAAAATAATAGGAGGCCCTCTGGCAACTCAAATAGCTCTGGGGCCTCTGGCCATGTTAATGTGTCCCTGCATAACACCGAGTCTTGGGCTGGAAGAAACATACCTTCTGTATAAGACAGGCCAAACCCTTACAGCCACTGTGCCATTTAACGCCCTGGCAAACCCAAAGCAGAGAATATGAGACCATAGACTCACATTTATCTGGCTAATGCAGCAGCATGGTGCGGTTTATGTAAATAATCATGAAATCTGACTGTCACTGACAAATTCTAAATAAATAAATAAATAAAGTTTGATATGAAAGTCTCCCTGGCAGTCTGACTGACCTGTAACTCCCTCGCCCCTGGGGGAAGTAGATTTCCTGGAGGCCTGCCAACCCACCACCCCAAAGCTGGGTGTCATCATTAATTAGGGTACGGGCCCCCATTATCCCATTGATAATGGTGCACTTGGCGTCCCCGTGCCATCTGAACGCTTGGTGAATGAAGCAATCAAGAACAAAAGGCAAAGGGTGCACATGGACGCGGTTTCTAGGAGCCTCCCTGGACCACCAGCACCAGCACCAGGTAAAGTCCTTCTCTCATGGCATGTAACTCCCCCCCACTTTCACACTCATTGCTTCACTGCCATTTGTTTATGAAATATATTAGTACTTACAATAATTATACAGTTATTTATGCTTTCTTTAATAACACATTACCTCTGCTAATACAGTTATTTATTGATTCCCCCCCCTTAATATTTATTTCATTAATATTTTATATAATCACCCTTTCTATACTTCTATCCATACTACCCTTCTTTCTCAGAGGTTTATTTTTGTGCTGTGTACCTTTAAATTACTTTGTTGTTTGCACTTCATATGTCTGTCTGCTCCACACACTTGCTGCTGTATGCATTAGAATTTCCCTCGTGGATCAATAAAGTTCATTCTAATTCTAATTCTATATATATATATATAATTTGGGCGAACATATTCAGGAATGGGCCATCATATGTATCATGTGTAGAAGGTATGACATAGTAAAGGATATAAATGATGTTATTATTATAAAGGATTGTACTAAAATACACAGATCAGTAAAGAAACCATATCTATTTTGTTGCATTTTCAAAACCACAGTCCACAGGTTGGAATTTGATACCATTTGCCAGAATGCGCTACAAATCCTCTCCACATCCACATGCTGCTGTGGTTTGTTACAGGGGCTGGAGATTAACCCCCTGCTACTCAGGGCTCACCTCCATCCTCCAGACAGTGTGATTCTGGGTGAGGATGGATGATATGGCTCCCTTTATCAGGGTATCAGGTTATCAAGTTCTATTTGTGCATTTTAGCTAGAAATTAAGCTGCCTAAAATTCGCGATGAGATCAGGGCTTACCTTGCCGGGTGAGGCCGAGGAGAGGGGCCCCCAAGTGGCCAAAACTCCTAATATCTTCCTGTGGGACCAAGGCGTACAATCCAGGCTACGAAGTGGGCTACCTGCGTTACTATAGGGTGGTGAGCGGGAAGGATGGCTTCTGGCTGGAGGGGGAGAGACTCAGGTAAGCATCAAATACATCCCGTCTTCTCAGCGAGCCAATCATGACGCTGAGTTCTACATTTACATTTACATTTACAGCACCTGGCAGATGCCCTTACCCAGAGTGACTTACAAAACTGCTTAAAGACTCCATTAGTGAATACTTTCTGATACTGGTTCAATAAAACCCAGCCTAACAATACCATCTCTCTCCGTTGGAGAAATACAGGGTTTTCTTTTTATGAGTATAAGATAGGACGTGCTAATCCAAGTCCTTCTGAAAAAGGTAGGTCTTCAGTTGTCGTTTGAAGACACCCAGTGATTCAGAGTTCATTCCACCAGCTAGGTGCCAAAACAGGGAAGAGCCTGGATGCATGTCTTCCTTGCGCCTTGAGAGATGGTGGGAGTTCTCTGTTAACACTCCAGCTACCAGATCTCGGATAGGGTGGAGGGCCTCACGTGACGCCACATTATTATTTTTAAATTTTATTATTTCTCTTTGGTCCAACAGAAACTCCCTTCAAAGGGAATCTGATTACAGTACCACCCAGCACCAGGAAGGACTTCGCTTAGTGACAGTGGGGTGTGTATTGGGGGAGGTGGGAGGAGATTAGTCCACCACTGACAGAGGTCTAATATTAAGAAAAATGCTTTTTAATAGAAACACCTCCCCAGCAAAAGGGCGGCATTCACCTCAGCACACAGGGGGCCCAGCTTGTTAAGGGCCCTTCCTCCGGTGAAGCTCTCCTGTTAATTAGAGGCTGCAGAGTCGGAGAGATGTTTCTGCCTGTCTGGTCTTTTCGCCCAATATTTGGATCCCATTAGGTCTCCACTTTGTTTCCTCCCATCCTTTCGAAATGCGGACCCCCAATGCCCCCTCCCCCTCCCGCACACCCCTCACACTTTTTGGTGTGTGACTTGTCTTCCCATTGATGTTAAAGGGAGTTGGCTATGGGGGTGAGTTGAATAATGAATTTCAATCCAATTAATCCAGCTGGTAAGTGTCACTTCAGTGGACGATACTTAATAAAGACAAATGAAGAGAGAGGGACGGGTGAATGCTTACATAAAAACACCCTGTCCGCATACTCGCACTTGCACACTAAATGGCTGAGGGCAGCGGTCAGTGCATCTTTGAATGTGCAAAGTGCAGTACTGCTCTCATCAATAAGAAACACTTTCTCTCAGCTGTTTCCCTGTAGAAATTTCACCGACACTGAATTCACATACATTTACATTTATTTTGCAGACGTTTTTTATCTGAAGCGTCATACAAGTGAGGCAGATGGCACAATGCAAACGTGTGTGATGTCAAGAAGTCGACTAGGCATAAGTGCAGCTAGGCTGAGCTCCCAATGAGTGGGTACAAGCAAAGGCTTAAGAACTGGGGGGGGGGGGGGGGCATGTACTATCCTAAGCTATATTCCCCTCCAATATCAACCTCTCTTCTACGCCACTGGGTATAGGTGTAAGCAGTATAAGGCGCAAGAGCTACTCAACTAGTACCAACAAAGTTCAGTTTTTATACTTTTCCTGGAGGGAGGGGTGGAGGGTTGGTCTTATGCTTCTGTCGGATCCTCTTGTGCTTCCACACGGCCCCCGTGCCAAGCCAGCTCAGAGCGCGCATTATGATAAACGACGACGGAGGTTAGACCTCCTTAGATGTGACGAACAGTGGGGGTTTGTTTAAATGTCACCACAATCTGCCGAGACAAAGCAGCCGCCGTGTTTGCAGCCCAATTCGGATTACCGGGCGTGACATATTAGTCACTGTCACTGTGGCGCGGCTGCTGGTGTCGCCGTTTGAAATGAGCCGCGTTCTTTTGTTCCTTTGTGTCACACTGTCACTTTGGGTGCCTGTTTTGCCGAAAGCTGAGGCTCACTGACAGGCCACTCGACAGGACTGTGATCCTCTTAACCTTAACGGCACCGTATACTGGCGACTATGTAAAGCCTCGCGCACGTGGATTTTACAGGACATTATCTCATACACATCTGCCAAAAGTACATATATCAAGCTCAGTCCGTAATTACGAAACAAATCAAGAAAAATGTTAGGAGTTTCAATGAGAAGGGTCACAAGGGAGTCTAAAAAAAGGTTCAGTGGAGTCAGTGGTCAATTCCCTTATCAATTCCTGATCAGAGTAAAATAACTAAATATTAATTTATCACTGATTATAATTTTGTGGACATGTAATTAGACTTGGTTAGCTACATATTTATAAAATAAAAACAGTAGTCCTAGTCCTACCAGCACAAAAAGCAGCTGTTTTATTAGCTGTCAGAACCGAATCTCGTCCTCTGCATTGAACTTTGCTGCCTGGACAGTGAGCGCGAATGGGCTTTGTCTTTCCGAGTTCCCTTAGAGGAGCTTTAGTTGTCACCCTGTTTGTCATCTTCTAAAATGGATGAGACAAATGTACTATGTAATTTGTTTACATTTCAGAAAATTCACGCATGTAAGTTATGGCACCATACTTAAAGTGACCCGCGTCTATGGAGGCCACAAGCGCTAAGAGTTGAACACATGGCATTCATGGAATTGAATGCTGTGTTGAGAGTTTAAATGTTTAACCGTGTTGCAAGTTTAAATGGCTTTGCACTGGTTACAAACTGCACAAGTCGACTTTCCTACTAAAATGCAACCACGCCTCAGACTGCTTCGTCTGCTCCCTGATGTAGAATTCAAGTCGTGGCGTGTGACGTTGTGTGACGTCATCACGCACAACGCCGCAAAGTCCGGAGGGATCGTTAGAGGAATCTATAACGTCGGAGGTGAGCAGTTCTGATGCATGGCAACAATTAAAACCTATGTTGGAACGATGTTTCGATTCCCATCCCTAGTCTCTGGTCACCCATCCCAAACTTTCATTCTTATTCAAAATGAGATGACTGTTCTCTTCTGGTTCCCCGGTGGTGGAATGAGCTGCCGAGACATGTCCAGTCACCTCTCCGCTTTCAAGAAATGCCTTAAGACCCATTTGTTCAATGAATTCTTCTACTAGCTTGACGTTCCTTTACATTCACTAGATGCTCTCATGGCACTTCTGGTCCTATTAGGTTCTTATTAGAAGGTATTGTGTAGCTCCAGCTGCAGTACTGCTTACATTTGTACCTGGGAATTCACTGGAATTATGCCAAGTCAACTCCATAACAGTATGTGTGCTTACAATGTGCTATTTGCCACACTTGCATATTGCTTTGGACAAAATGAAAATGTAACGTGTGTTAATTAATAGGTGTATTAATAGGTCTGCTGAACACTGACCAGGAGGGCAGATGTTCAGTACCTAAGCCCAACACACATTTATGCTAGGAATTGTTACAGACTGAGATTACAGACTGGCCCTCGCAATTTCACTTACGAACAAACTGTTTAGTGTTTAACTGCAATGTAAAGTGCAAAACACTTCCACAGTGATTACGTGTTAATTCCGACAGCTCGGTTAGCAATGGGTTGGGGCAGGGAGGTTGCAGCCCGTTTGGCGGCATGAGAATCACCCTGACAAGCTGTGAACCTTCCCCGGGTTTTAGGCCTGGCGATTATTGATCGTGAAAGAACAGGACATCTCTCAGATGGTTCCCGTGCCCTGAGTGCCTGTGGATGTGTGTGAGAGACACTGGCCTCATTAGAGGTACACACAGCCTTTAACCAGAATGGCTGGACCTCGTCCTCACTCTAGCGCGGCCCCCTGCTGACTCGTGGAATTGATTGCCACCGAGGCCACGTTCGGTTTGTTTGCCAGCCCACCCCCATCGCCAGCCGTAGCACGCGCCACGTTAATGAAACTGTCACAGTGCATTATTGTACCCGGCAGGAGCCATGGGGGCATGGGGGAGTGTGAGCTTCGGGCAGGGCCACAGGAGCGGCAGGGGAGGGTGGGGGGCAGGGAATGGGGTGCATCTCCCTCATATCACATCATATGCTGGCATTTACCTGCCTGGCAGGCATTCCGATCAGAGGCACCCACCCCCCCCCCCGGGACCATGGTGACGTCGGCACAATAGTGCTTAATGACAACACACGGCAATTAGCTGTGGTGAGATCCCCAAGGCAGGGAATGGCATTAAGCAGACAGAGCGCCGGCGTGCTAACGACCTGCTAATGAAAGACAACACCACATCCAGCCAATAACACGATCCAGCAACCTCACCCCCAACTCCGATAACAAACATGTTACTAAACCTTCTGCAAGGTCAATGACTCGTTCATTTTAAACAAGCTAGCATAATTTCACAACAAACAGAGTTTAAGCTGAATATTAAAAGCTAGGCAAGGCCCAAAGAGCCAGAAGAGTATAATAGCCGAAACTATTTGTTTTTTGTCTTTCCTTTACTTCATAACTTGCAACCATATGCAAACAAATCAAACATAATCTAATTCTGAATATGCAGACAAAATATTTGTGCTTATTTGTTCCTGCGCCTGTTTCAATCCATCCCCAGAAATGAAAATGTCCAGATACCACAGGATAAATGGAAAAGGCTCCTTATGAACAAACGTTCGTCTGATGCGGGATGTCAGCCGAAGCTATCGACCCGGGGCTACGTTCGTTTGGAGTCAAATGCAGCTCGCGAGCACCTTGCTGACGGATGAACGTCTGCGGTAGGAAAGGCCAGCCCAGACCACTGATGTTGACGAGCTCCACTTCTGTCTGGCACTCGGCCATTCCGGCATTGCATGGATTTCAAGATTCCTTATAGTACACAGACAAGCATAAAGAGGGAGACTGTAAAGTTTACATGCTGGGGGAGGGGAGCATCTAATAGGTCAAAAAGAACTGAAGCAACTTCACTCAAGCAAATCACCAAAAGGTGTCCGACCAATTCAATGGAAAAAACACTTAGTAAAAGACTGAATAGTACTGTAATACTCGAAACACTACTTCAGCAAAACCATGATTATATGCTAGAGAGCTCAGAATCTATATACTCTTGCAGTCAGTAATGTTATGATTATGAACAGTAATAGCAAATATATGTTCCAGCCCAGCCCAATAATGAAGTCACCCGAGATCACACGCCGCTCCTCAGCCTACACGCCAGAGGAGGGGGGGTGGGTGGCTTGGGAAAACGCTCTGTGGGATTGGTGTTATTGATCTGCTAACACTAGAGGTGCGCTGGGTACAAATTGCACAATTTCTGTGCCTCCTCGGATGAGAGATAGAGAGAGACACGGATCAATAGGCATCGACGTCCGTCCACCCGTCTGTCAGTCATTACGCCACAGAGCCCCCCCAGTTCCTCGTCCTGTCTATGGAGAGGAGCCTGATATCACAGGCACGACATTTTAAAAGCAAATTCTTATTCACTGGCCAAAGGAGGGGAAAAACATGAGAAAAAGGGGAGGCAGATAAGTCAACTATCGGTTTATCACTTCCTGTCAGCACGGATTCAGAGTGATGAAGATGGCGGACCTGCTAGATGTCTATCACTCAGCTTAACGTGAGGGGTGACAAGCACCTTAAGTCTCCTTAAATCTTCAAAAAAAAAAAAACAACATGAAATGGCAGGAGAGACAAACTGATATTTTGTCTTGCTTCTACAACCCATATTTTCTTACAGGACATAATAAAAATAAAATCAGTGTCAGTCAACATAGAAAAAGAATGCTGCACTGACCGTTTCTTGACCGTCGGCTATTTATTGTTCCATTTTTTAAACCATAAATTGCACCTGTTATATAAGATCAAACCGCTTTGTAGCTCATTATTGGGAGAGGAAGGTTTGATGAAAGGAGAGGAAGGTATTTGCTGCCCCCTAGCAGCCTTTCATAGTGACTACAGTACATCAAATGTAATTTATTGATCAGAAGGCTTTTATCTACATCCATTTTACACATTCTAATAACAAGAAAATCTGTAATAATTCAAATCAATACAGCAGAGTACGCAATGTGACAGAAGACGTGCAGTATCCTGAATGAAAACAGTGTCTTAATATAAATGTGATACATACCGCAGGTGTTCGAATGATTCAGGAGCAGAATGGGACCCAGCTGTGCTCAAAGCAGAGCCTTTACATAACAACCAGCTTCCTTTCTGCTCCTCAGCTGGCTCGTGGGTTGGTTTGACGTAGAGCTTGCCGCAGTGTGGCACTGGCAAGAGTCAGCGGCTTTCAGGCCATGCCTGATTTTTTTTCTTCTGCCGTGACTTTCACTGGAGTTTTGTTGCTTGTTATTTGGGCAGCAGTGGTCATTATAATCTCTGTTTACTGAACCTGAATCCCTCAGCGTTGGTATGATGGCAGGGGGAACAGTGCAAGCCCGTAGTCAGAATTTTTTTTTTTTTGTAGGACCCCTTCATTAGAGTGGGGATGGATTTTAGTACTTGGCTATGTTGCTGCCCAGTGTGGGGGGTGGGTCCAGACCCATTATTTTACTGCATGACTACAGGCCACAGTGGGCGGCACTGTAGCCTCACATCTACAGGATTATAGATCTGATTCCGTGTGTATGAAGTCTGTCTGTTGTCTGTTTTCATGTGCATGTCCAGGGACTCTGGATTCCTTGTGCAGTTCAATAGCATCAAGGTGATACAATGTCAAGTTGGCCATAATATGTTTGTGTTTGAGCATGTGCCCTGTGATGACCAGGCATCCAATCCAGAGAACCACGTGCCCCATTAATCCTAGGATACATCAACTGTGGAGAAGCGCTAAGGCAAATGGACGGATGAACTTAGTGTAGATTTTAGTGTTATTCTTGTTCCAAATTTAGAGACTCTCCATTCTCACTCATATGCATGCTGTTATTTAAAATACACACTGTGAACTACTGTTACATGGTTGCCCTTGTGTGCAGTTAAAAAGCCATAGAATCAGGGCGACCCAGCTACAGCAGGCCGGGGCACCATCTCCACACGCAGCGCCTTTAGGTGGCGCTTGGACCGTGACTGAACCTTAAATAAATACTAGGGAAAAAAAACACTAGATGCAAACAAATTCCCTATGGAGATCAGAATCCCAGCAGTCAGGGAATATCTGATGGGCTCCTGGCGAAATGGCCTTGGTCCCGTTTCAGCTGGCTAATGAGCACAGCAGACGTGCTGTCAGTGATGGGGCTGGAACAAGGATCCTGTGATGTCACGCCGCCCCCCCATGGAAGACGGACTAATGGATATACTGAACGTGTGAAAGCATGAATCACCAATCTAACTGACAGCAGTGGTAATGCATGCATTCACCTGTATTAACATCTATTCCTCCATCTGTCCGTCCATTCATCCATCTACTCATCCATCCATCCTTCCATCCACCCAGCCGTACATGATCCATCCATCCATTATGCATCAACCCATTGATCCATTCCTATCCATCCACCTATCATCCATCCATCCATTCAATAGCCTTTGAACACTATGCATCACTAAGGGTGATGCCGGTTAGAACTGACATTAATTAAGAGTGGCTATAGGCTGCCCCTGGTGGAGTTCAGCCACAATTTTAAATAACCCTTTAAAACATATTTACGATGCAAAGACAAGCAGAGCACCCACTGCAAAAAAGAACAGAGTGATCCCACAGATCTTTTCACTAAACAGCTGTATTCGGCAGCAGCTACTTACGATGTCCCCATACGGCGGCAGCACCTTACAATGTCCCCATACGGCGGCAGCACCTTACGATGTCCCCATACGGTGGCAGCTACTTACGATGTCCCCATACGACGGCAGCACCTTACGATGTCCCCATACGGCAGCAGCTACTTACAATGTCCCCATACGACGGCAGCACCTTACGATGTCTCCATACGGCGGCAGCTACTTACGATGTCCCCATACGACGGCAGCACCTTACGATGTCCCCATATGGCGGCAGCACCTTACGATGTCCCCATACGGCAGCAGCTACTTACCATGTCCCCATACGGTGGCAGCACCTTACGATGTCCCCATACGGCAGCAGCTACTTACCATGTCCCCATACGGCGGCAGCTACTTACGATGTCCCCATACGGCGGCAGCACCTTACGATGTCCCCATACGGTGGCAGCTACTTACGATGTCCCCATATGGCGGCAGCTACTTACGATGTCCCCATACGACGGCAACACCTTACGATGTCCCCATACGACGGCAGCACCTTACGATGTCCCCATACGGCGGCAGCACCTTACGATGTCCCCATACGGCGGCAGCTACTTACGATGTCCCCATACGACGGCAGCACCTTACGATGTCCCCATACGACGGCAGCACCTTACGATGTCCCCATACGGCGGCAGCTACTTACGATGTCCCCATACGGCGGCAGCACCTTACGATGTTCCCATACGGCGGCAGCTACTTACGATGTCCCCATACGGCGGCAGCACCTTACGATGTTCCCATACGGCAGCAGCTACTTACCATGTTCCCATATGGCGGCAGCTACTTACGATGTCCCCATACGGTGGCAGCTACTTACGATGTCCCCATATGGCGGCAGCTACTTACAATGTCCCCATACGACGGCAGCACCTTACGATGTCCCCATATGGCGGCAGCTACTTACCATGTCCCCATACGGCGGCAGCTACTTACGATGTCCCCATATGGCGGCAGCTACTTACCATGTCCCCATACGGTGGCAGCTACTTACGATGCCCCCATATGACGGCAGCACCTTACGATGTCCCCATACGGCAGCAGCACCTTACGATGTCCCCATACGGCGGCAGCTACTTACAATCTCCCCATATGGCGGCAGCTACTTACGATGTCCCCATACGGTGGTAGCTACTTACGATGTCCCCATACGGCAGCAGCACCTTACGATGTCCCCATACGGCGGCAGCTGCTGTCAGGCAGTTTTTGTGTGAAGGCGTGGCTGCGGCTATAGGGCCGCCACGCGAGGCAGACAGGGCCCCTGTGCAATCCTCGTTGCTAGGCAACTCGGTCGAGGGTGCTGTCCGCCTCATTATTGCAAGGCCGCCTCGACAGCGGCCACCGTCATCAAGGTTAAGAGGCGTACTGTTAGCAGCGCCGGCCAGATAATAACTGTCCCAAGTCAGCTCTTGCTGTTTAAAAATCTTTTTTGATGCCACGCACTGAAAATAAAATGTGCTGGACTTAAACAGCAGGACTGACATCCCCGCAGGGTGTTGGTTTTCAAGTGACACTTCGGGTCAGGCGACGGCATTCACAGACTGCGAAAGCAACAGGGGTCTCTGCTGTTCGCCAGCGGTTACAGAAAATTACAGAAAATGACATAATCTGAGTTTAAAAATTAGAAAGTGACAGACTGGAAATCGGGCCAACCATTCCGTGATTTAGATGTGCAACAGCCAAGGCAGCCAAACAGTCAGTTTTTAGTGTAGCTCAAATTGTTGTGCATGTAAGAAAAGGCTTTTTACATGGCATAGACAATTTCTTAACACAAACTGAGGGACAAGCCACATTTGACAGAATCAGGACCTGTAATGCATCATGCAGCCCTTCAGGAGTCCTCCAAAAAAGACTTCAAAATGCTCTATTTTTCATTCTTTTCAAGGGTCTACAGTGTTTGAATTGGGAAAAAGCAGATGCCAGGTTCTGCAGAACTGAGGTTCTGCAACTTGTAACATTCCAGTCTAAAATTGGAAATTCTTCCACCGAGATCAGGTTCATTTTAAGAATCTTTCTCTAGATTTCTTTTCTTTTAGTTTTTCTTGATGTCATACTTTCATCTGTGGATGTAAGGAATAAACCGAAAACCACACACTCTCTGATGAAGTCTTTGATTCTCTAATAATCTAACAAGCGCTCACAATTATCCAACAGGATACCATATAGTGAGGTCCCTAGCTCTCCCTTAATATTTGCCTGCATCATTTTTCAGTACTTACTGATCCAGTCAGCAAAGGCATGGCTCGGCCCCTGAAAAATCAATTGATGACACCTGGTCTCCCAGTAAGTAGATCGCTGAACCCGCAGGAACCCAGATACCACACACACACAGACAGTACCAGCAAAAAGTCTGGACACACCTAGAGAAAATGATTGGTTTTTCAACAACATAATGACCCTAAGCACATCTCCGGATTATGTAAGTACTATATTATCTTGTGAACAAGGAAAGAGGCAGAGTGCTGCGACAGACGACTTGCCCCCCACAATCCCCGACCTAAACCCCATAGAGCTGCTTTGGGAATGAAAAGTAAGAGCCAATTTTTGCCCAGAAGTTGTGGAAACTCCTTCACGTCTGAGAAACATTACAGGTGAAAGCTGGTTGAAAGAATGCTAAGAGTCTGCAAGGCTGTCGCTGAAGCAAAAGAGGGCTGTTTTGAAGAGTCTAAAATTTGAGAAGATTTTGAGATGCTGAAGACTTCTTTTGATCATTGCAATATGTGATATGCATTACATTACTGTCTTGAGGACTTTTAGTATAAGGTGAATAACACAGCTAAAATAGAGACAAATTCATTAAGAGCAGGTGTGTTCAGACTTTTGACTGGCTCTGTATGTATACACACACACACACACACACACACACACATACACACACACACACACACACACACACACACACACACACGCACACACACACACACACACTCCACGCTTACTTTTTCTTTCCACAGCATTTCAGACTAATTTCTAAAATCTTTAGCAATTCTACCAGACTGACAGTGAACAGTTGAGGTGTGTGTGTGTGTGTGTGTGTGTGCGGGGAGGTTATGTTGTCCTTCCACCGTGACAAATCTTTCCCCTGCTAACTGCCAGCGCTCGTTAAGCCCCGCGGAGTTGACACAACAGCAGGTTCACGGGGAGATTCAAGCAGAGTGGCAGAGAGCCAGCACACGGCGAGGAAGTTAATCACCCATCAGCAACAGCCAATGTGACAAAATTCTCTCTCTCTCTCTCTCTGTGTACATGATTTCCCAAAGTTCCCCAAAAAACATCTTCACGGGGATCATAAAACCAGGAAACTAGACCTTGTGGGAAAGTCTCCACAAGGAAAAAGCCTCTTTCTTAATCAGCTACTAATTTAAAAGCTACAAACATCTTCTCTATGCCATTTTCAATGAGATATGCACTAGGGTGCAGGAGACAGTTTGATATTGGGGTGGAGGGCACAACTTAATATTTATAATGTAAAGGTTTATGGGGGGACAAATGAAGTCAAATTAAATATTGGGGGTACATGGCCCCCCATTCCTACTCCCCTACGTAAACACTTATATCACGGTAAAGTGTCTGTGAAATACCCACAGAAGTGTCTATGTGTGCATTTGTTTTCATTCTTTGGTTGTCTGATGATAATGGCCAGTAACAGTAGCATTTGGCTAATGGACACAGTGTAGCCAAACCACATCCGCACTTCCGTACGGCTCCCCAGTCCGCACAGCTTTGCGTCTTACAGGCCACGCTTCCCCATGGCGGAAGGCCACCCGCACCCATGGAAGCACACTGACTCATTCTCACTGCTTCAGTCAGCCCACGTCGCACAGACCAGCCCAAGGGCCAAAGAAACGGCAACATGAAAAAATCTCCCTGCCCCAAAGGCTCGGCCAGCATCCTGCCATCCCTGGGGTTCCCATGGTAACGCCTGCAGGCTAGCAATGCTTGACTTTGCGTGTCATGCACACCCCCCACTTGACACAGTCAGCCCCCATTCACTGGTGACCATCTCCACAGTGCTAATGATTCTGCTTCTCTTTTGCCTTAGTTTCTTAAACATGGATCTGACCAGAAGGTTCCGCATTTATGATTCAGTATTTATGGGTCACAACCAAAAATATAAATTACTGTTCCCCATAATCTGTAAATAATATTATAATATAGGCTATAATATCTCTTAAAGATTTGATAAATGCAACTTTTAAAATTTATTATGATAGAAGTGCTCTGTAATTTATTATGGTTCAGTTTACAGTTTTTCAACTTTATGAAGGTCTGATAGTGATACACATTCAGTAGTCATCAATTTTTCAATTGTGATCGATTCCCAGTCTTTCAATACGATACTTTCTACTGATGCTGGGGAATGGCAGCATCCATCCATGAGCGTAAATACCTCATACTGTGTTTTATTGTTAACTAAATAAACTTGTATTTGTTTATATATTTTTTCAGTTAGTTACAGTAATTCTTTACTGGAATTATTTACTTTTTCTGTGACAGAAGCGCTTATTTTTAAGATATTCATATAATATTCATAATTGACTTATGATATTTTCCATTTACAACTGTAATTCGAAGTGTGCATGTATTGCGAAAACTCACAAATGTCACTCCATAAACAGAACCCACACCTATGCTATTCAATTACCTGTCTACACGAATGGCTCACTTGCCCATTATGGTGGGCTGCTATCCTCGTAATGATTAGGGCTGATAGTGCTTAACAACAGTGCTGTTAATGTCACACTAACCGTTACCATGACACCTGAGCCTCTCATAGTAACCATGCTCTACACACCTTCCCAGGCACTTTAGATTCCAGGGGTGACATTTATATGTTACTAGAGGGTTTAGTGACTCCGGCCTTCCCAAGCAACGGTCAACAGAGCAAAGTAGATAGCAATTTAAGTATATAATTACACTGGATGGGCCTGCATCTCTCCAGATCCATCCCAGTGCCAAGCTGGTTGTCTGTGGCATGTTGCTGGCTGTTGTGTTAAACCTAAAGTTGTCCAGCTTGCTATTAGCTGCTCACGTGCATATGGCTACTACCTATTTGGATATAAGCCCCAGCATGCCTGGAGCCGGTTGGTAGATTTTGGCCCCTTGTGATATATTCTGGGGCACCCATACAGTGCTCGGTCCCCCGAATCTGCCAGGGTATCCGTGCCCCACTGATGCCCCTGCTGGCAGGTGTGCATCCTTCTGCTGCAGGCAGAAGCGTGGACTCTTCCAGGCAAACCTCAGCACACACATCCAATAGAAGCTCATTAATGCAAATGATGTCATCATTGTTAAAAAAAATAAATGAAAGAGTTACTCATCTGCCGAATCCATCCTTGACAGACACTGCCATGACATCCAGAAAAAAACTTTTTGCAGAAAGAAGCAAAGCAGAAGCCATCTTCGTTGCCGGGACGGTGCATGGCAGATTGGTTTCCATGTATTTTTTAACTAAAACGGCACTTTAATTTCACTCTTGAATGCACACATATTAGAGAACATATTTCTGGAGGAGGCTGATGGGACCAGAGGGGTGGTATGGGGCTTATTAGATGCTTGGCACTCAGATCAGGGGTCATTTTTTTAAAGGTGAGTCATGGAGAAAAAAAAATGACTGTATATACATATAATTTGGGTGACAGGGCGAGAAGAGAAACATAGCTTACTGAAACAGGCTCGATTCTCGGCAAAAGTCCGACCTCAGAGTCATCGATTAAAGCCAACGATGATCTTTTCAAGTTGTTTCACTAGATTTACATAATGCCCAGAATACAGTTAACCTAGTTCTGCTTTTGCATATAGTATTCTTTATAGTTTTGCCATAACACTCGACCCTGTTAAATAGGTTTGATTCTGCTGTGAACATACCTTGCCACAAGGGGGAGACAGGCAGCGCCTGAAGTACATGCAAGTTCCTCCACACAGAAATGGGTCAAACATGGGTCCATTCATTTTCTATGCCTACTTGTCCTATTCACGGTCACTGTGGTCCATAACCTCTCCTGGCAGCTACGGGCACCGACCTATCGCAGGGTACACGCACCATTCACACAGATTCACCATTCACACATTTTTGTAAAGTTTTACAACCTCAGTTCACCTCACCATGCTTATGTACTGAAGGGAGAAACAAGAACATGAATCGGTTTAAGCTTCCTACCTAAGGGTACAACAGCAAAACCCTCTCTCCCCTTTGCTGGAGTCATCTCTGCTGTCAGCACTTGAGATTTTTCAGGTTATTCATCTCTGTCTGATAGAAAACTAATGGTGTGATATCTCCCACCGAAGGGGCGGATAATGGAGCAGGGCTCCAAAGACCAGCGAGTAGCTGCTGGCGACGGGTGGGCGGCCACATCAATCTCTTAGACGCCGTGTCATGGCACAGCCCCATGCTGTCGGCTGGGGGCTGACAGATGCTCCTGCAGTATTAAAACCTCATTTGTGGAGTGCCCTCAGCGGTGCCAGGCACCCTGGGGGGACAGCACATTTGTCGGCCAAAAACGGCCAGATTAGAGATACATGTGAACTGCGTTGCCATACTCTTTCTGGGGCGGAAAGCACCTTAGAGGCTGAAGACCTGAGATTAGGAGCATAAAAGCTGGCAGCTTTTTCTATATTCTATTCGAGACAAATATTTTCAGAGAGACACTCCCAGGCATAATTAACAAGTAAAATGAGTGGGTAGGCAGTCTGCAGGAAGCGCCTGTCTGGGAAAAGTGGAATGAGCAGGAAGCATCTGTCTGGGGAAGCTGAACATGCAGGAAGCATCTGTCTGGGGGAAGCGGAATAAGTAGGAAGCATTTGTCTGAGGGAAGCTGAACACTGAGGAAGCATCTGTCTGAAGGAAGCTGAACATGCAGGAAGCTTCTGTCTGAAGGAAGCTGAAAATGCAGGAAGCTTCTGTCTGAGGGAAGCTGAGCATGCAGGAAGCTTCTGTCTGAGGGAAGCTGAACATGCAGGAAGCATCTGTCTGAAGGAAGCTGAGCATGTAGGAAGCATCTGCCCAGGTGGGTGCAAAGTGTGCAGGATGCATCTGCCCAAGTGGAAGTACAATGTGCAAGAGGTGTCTGTTCAAGTGGAAGCAGAACGTGCAGAAAGTGCCAGTCTGGATGAAGCCAAACTTGCAGCAAGGCAGGCTACTAGCAGTCGGGGACGTCTACACCTCAGCCTCCTGGGCAAGTCAGGCTGATGGGAACAGGAGGATCGTTCTGCCTCAGCAGGTACAGCCACCCCCCTCCCCTCAAGCAGCAAACATGCAGCCCCTGGGGAATCCATGCAGCACAAACAGGTGTTAAACATTGAGGTGAGGCTATTAAGGCAGGCAGGGAATTCCCACTGGGAACGCCAGGATCCACCGGGACAGATGCCTGAGAAGTGTGGAGTAGATTTTGGCAGGATTCCTGTCAGGGGGGGATTCATGCTCTGCTGGTTGCACTGGTTACCTTTCAACTGTACAGGTTTGGGTTATACTGGTCATCAGGCTGAGTTGATGCCAGCAACTGCATAACTCTTTATCCCACGACAGTTACTGAAAAAGCCTCAGGCCTGTGGAACCCCCAAAAGATTTACTATACCCCCTCCCCCAAGGGTATAAAACATGCGTACTTGTGTCAAGTTCAAGTTTTGGTGAGGTGTTGAATTTCTGCAAGTGTCACAGTACTCAGCATAACCAGACATCAGGTCCCCCCCACCCGTCTGATCCTTCATGATTGAAAAAAGCTTTGAAAGATGCTGGAAACTTGGCCAAATAGATGCACTTCAATTAACAACCATTTGGAGGCACTGTGCGGCTCTGTGGGTTCCCACTCTGTGCCTGTGAGCATATAGTCACAGCTGGGGGAATGACTTCAGCACTGGGCCCTTGAATAAGGCTCTTCAGCGCTAATCGCTGATCCGACTCACTCTATGATCCTCACTTGTATGTCACGTTGGACAAAAGCGCACGTTTTGCTTTTGCTGGATATGAAGATATGAAGGTACTTTTTCTTTTTGGTGCTTAGGGCTGCGCTGCAAAGCCTCTTTCCATGTTTCATTAAGTTCTCATAAAACACTTGTAACTGTGGTATAGTCCAATATATACTTTTCTGTATTTGTTTATTGCAATATAGCGTGTCATACGCTATTCGCTGTATCTGTATGGTAACATTTACACAAGTACTGTGCGTGGACAGTTTGCTGCTTATATAAATGTCTTGCTTTCATAAAACAGGTGGTCACTGTGCTGCCCCACAAAGGCAAAATGCAGTGACTACGCTTACATGACAAAACGGCTTCCTGACAAAAATGGCTTAAGGGTTTCTCTTTATGTAGTAGGCAGGTGAAAGATGAAAGCATACTTATTCAAATGCCTGATACTGCTCACACCTCAATTTTGATAAAATATGCAGTTACGGTGTTTTGCCTTTGTGGGGCAACGTGGTTCTAGGTTGGGGGTTTAATAGCCGCAGGTAAACAGTGCAGCCGGTTTCCCAGTGATCTGGACAAGTGCAGCCAGATGAGCACCACGGACAGCGGCCGAACTCCACAGCTATACAGAGCACTGCAGAGGGAGGACCAGGCACTAGCGACGGCCTTCTCCTGCCCTGTAACAATCACTCATCTCCCCTCAGGCTCAAAAAGCCGTCCCCCATGCCCATCATCCAGAGCAGAAGGAGTGGCCCCTTCAGCGAGAGCAGCAGCCCTCGTTTTTACCTACTCCAGACCTTCTAAATCAGCCCGGTGAGACCAGCACTCAGACATTTCACCACTTCCTCACGCTCACTTTTAACAGTAAATGCACAGCAATGGCACTGTGTTTCAGGCTCCACTTTAAATCCCCCGAGCGATGCCCTGCAGATTCAGATTGTATCAGCACAGCCAAACATACAGACATCCCAACTCTCTCCCGCAAATTGACAGTAGCTTCTGGACACCCGCAAATGTTGTGCAATGTCCCGGAAATCTGTCGTCCTGTTAGTCAGTCCGTCTAAAATTGCCCCCCCCCCCCCCCCCCGCCCCCCCCCCCCCCCCCCCGACCCCACCCCTCCCCATTTTCTGCCTCAAGAAAATACACAACAC
>JAODKM010000075.1:16389505-16425648 GCA_026780845.1 Petrocephalus sullivani
AGCAACTGCCATGTGATTGGTTGATTAGATAATTGCATTAATGAGAAATTGAACAGGTGTTCCTAATAATCCTTTAGATGAGTGTACAGTAACGCATGCATACTGCATTACAAGTTAGATATGGACAGTGGGTCATTAAACAACCGGCAGCACTGCCCATTTTCCTATACCTGTTACACTGAGCAATATTCTGCTAATCGGTCTGCTTTTAGGCATCTCTCAATAAATGTGAAAATGCGATCGAACATTACTCTATAGGACATAAGGTGATGGATACCAGTACTTATTGTGTGACTCCTTCTCCAAAACTGCTTACACTTGTGCCTGGGCATTTATTGGAAACTCAGCCTAGCTCCACTTATGTCCAGATTACTCCTTGACAGCACAAATGGTTATAACATGCTATTCGCCTCACTTATATGGCCCTTTAGACAAAAGTATCCACCAAATAAAAGTAAATGAAAATGTAAATAAGAAAGAAAGAAAATGAGTGGTTAATGTCTAATTTCATTCAAATTTTCCCCAACTCTCATGTGCTGACATTTACAAATGTCTACAAACCATCCCCTGAAGGACTAGGCGTGCCTGTCTGAATCATTTGGATTCTTTGAATCTCGCATTTGGATCACATGTGCAAGCTCAAAAACGTGCTGACATACATGCGTCAGTCCCCATCCCCTTGTGCTAATGGGGGGGGGGTGGGGGTTGTGGTTTTGAAAGAACAGGTTGTGATTCTGCCACTTGGGAACTTGGGAAGCAGCTTGTCCTCACTGCCAGAGACAGGATGTGCTCAACAATATCTTGCCTCCAGTAAGGCGCACACTGCTGACATCAAGCCTTCCTGTACTCCAGCCTCGTGTGTCTCAGCTAAAATCCACTCTGTAAGTACAGGCCCTCCAGAGAGATTCTCTTCATATTTCATGGACCTCCCTACTTCAGTAAACATATAGACTTACAAATGGAAAAAAAAATTAAAATGTATACAAGTAACACGCAACATCCACAATTAATGTAACATGCTCCAGCAATCTTCACTTTCTGTCAAGGTGTGTGCACCTTTTTTTTTTTTTTTTTAAATAAACCACTACCCTCGGCTGGGTCTTTGCCTTCTGATTATTTCCTAAAATCGTCACCACTGTGGGGGAACAAAAAAAAAAGTCCAAAGAGAAAAGGCAGAGATAAAACGAGTAGTAACTAAACTCTGCAGCGAGATAGACAGTCAGTTGGTAATGTGCAAATGTTTTATCACAGCCAGTGGGACCTTGAGGGTCCAGTGCTAGAACCGTACAGTGCAGGTGCCAAGCCAATCATAAAATGTAAGTGTGAAATCCAGCCGCTTCACTGGCGACCCGGTGAAGCTAGAAGCATAACATTAGCCATGCCACTGACTGCCGCATTAATTCCGTGGCTCATAACAACATTCTCTGGGTGCCGGTGCGCTCAGTCTCATCTTGCTGTTCTGTAAATACACAAGATTGGGAACTCAAGCAGAAAAAATAAAAAATAATAATATTGTGGATGTTCCCAGCCATTTTGGGCCAGGCATAAATGAGGGTAGGATGCTGTGGGAGCCTTTTAAGAAGGCAACAAAAGGCAATTTTAACAACGTGTCCACTTGCTCGATGTCAGAATTGACATGAAAGCGCACCACGCAGGCACAGGAAACTCTGTAATTCACAGCACCCCAGACACTAGGTTTATTCACTGGATTCTGCCCCAGGGTATTTATTTATAGCGCTGGTGGCTGCAACACCGCCCCATCCTCCTCTTATTAGGCAAAAGAGCAGAAAAATACGAAGGCAGCAGGCTGGGGTAAGTGGAGCAGACACTGCGACTCTAATAAGGAGCTTCTCTAATCCATTTGGAGGTGAAATCCCATAAACAACCCACTGAAAGAAAAAAAATTTATTTACTTACTAACAGATGCCACAACTAAGCTAGCCCTCTGGAACCTTGTACAAAGCGACTGTGGGGAGTTGAATTACCTCACCACCATCCATTATAAAAGTATTATGGGGTGTTTACAATTTCTTAAGGGTAACTGAGAAATTGTTTTGTGCAAGTTTTGTGTGATCATCTGTGGTCGATTTGCTGGACAGGATGGGCCTGCTGTGATAAGGTTTGAGGAAATCGCTCCAGACACCCCATCTCTTCCACTATGGGCTGGGGGGCAATGACAGAGAGAGATGACAAATTAAATGGAGAAATAAAGATGCTGGCGGGGGGGCATGAAAATACAACAGATTTCTGTGGCCAGCACACCATCGCTGCTGGGGTGGCTGGCATCTCTGGTCAGACTCGCAGAGCTTGCCAGTTACCCGAAGCCGCCTGAAAACATACTGTGGCAACCGGTACAAAGATGACAGTGGCCAGCGAGCCGGGTGGCAGCTCCAGACAGCCTCGACCCCACAGTCTGGGACACACACCCTCCCTGGGACAGGTGGGAATTTATCACAGAAAGCAGCGGGCGAGATGCAGCAAAGCCAGCCCATAATTCTGGGCATCCGATCGATGGGGTGACGCGTGGCATCCAGATTTGCAGACAGTGTTACTTTGCTTTTACCGTTCAATGCTTTCCAAGTGGGAGCAAACCATGCTCGTCAAACTTCATAACGTGTGTGTGTGTGTGTGTGCGTGCATACTACACACTCGAGAGACAAACCTATATTCACACATGTGAACTCTTTCGAATGAACTCCATACGCACATTTTTCTCCTGCATCTAAAATTAATGCATGGATACATGAAAAGAAGGATTAAGTCATAACAAAAGGCGGTAATTTGCAGGCATTAGTAATGGAAGCGGGGGCTCCAGACAGCGGAACAATAAGGGGCTGAAAGGTAAATGCCTCGGGGGAACCTGAGAGTGGGCTGAGAGAGACAATGGTGCGCGCAGCTCGCTTTCCGAGCCCATGAAAGCGACCCGGCCGGGAATGAAGAAAATGATAAGAGGCGCCGAGCCCCCGGGCCCCCGGGCCCCCAGCCGCGCAGCTATATACCGCATTTTATAAGTTTTCCCGGCGGCTGTCCTTCGTAACTGCGCCCTCGGTAGGTTCCCTTACACCTAAGGAAATCATCACCGACACGCAGACCGGGTATTTCCTACGTCTGTCCAACTTTGTCCAGTGCAAATACTTTGCGAAACACTTCGGAGAGGAGCGGCGGAAAGGAGCACTTACGCGGCCAAGGGGCGACGGCGGAGGCGTTCTGCAGCCGCTCCGTGCGGAGCTCAGCCCATCCGAGCGGCGCCGGCTCCCCGGCGGACGGCTATCAGCACTGAGAACAGCGCCCGCCACCGGGCCCCGCCCCCAGACGCGCGTCATCGCGGCCCCGCCCCCAGAGGCGCGTCATCGCGACCACGCCCCCTCAGCCCTCCCGCCACTTATGCTGCTTAGAGCCACATTTATATGGGGAAGCGAGCGCGGGAATCCAGCGGCACACTTACTCGGTCTTACGGTGGCGCTTGTCCAAGGGCGTGGCCACCTACAGCCCATTACTGCTGGTATTAATACAGAGCCAGGCATCATGGAGGGACACCAGATTCAGCATCAGGGTAGTTTGGAAATTGGTTATATAGAAAGGCGTTTATTTTTTAGTTCATGTGCATGTGCAAAGCAAAAAAAGGGATGTATAGCTATATTCAAATAAAGTTACAGGTGACACTTGCTGGGTGAGGGATGAAAAAGCGACAACGACAGACGTGGCACACTGCGCTTCTGCGTTGCATGTGGGCTCCAGTGTTGTTAAGTCGGGAGCCCCAGCTGGTCTGGAAAACGCCACCTGAGAAGGAAACATCGGGCCAGATAAGGTTTTCAAATTCAGACCGACACCAGCTCAGACCCGACCCAGGCCCATGACTGACAGTCAAGCCGCACCGAGCCATTATTCAAGACCTCAAAATGATGTCACATACACACACGTACGGCATGCTTTATTTAAACTGACAAATGGGGTGTAATTACACTAGATTTTCCCACTGGTTCTCACTTTATGGTAATGAATGAATGACTGACATATAATTCATATCATTTTTTTAATTAACAGAGACAGAGGTGGAGTAGAGAAGCCCGGAGTATGACCTTAGCCCACTTACACTGTCACACCATCAACATCGCGTTCAAATTCTTCACAGCCGACTCATAAATAATTCTGTAAGGGAAGACAGGATAATAAACTTAAAGATGGACAACCCCGACTGTTTTAGAGTGTCTATTACGGAAGACGGCAGTCGTGCCCGATTTGACACGAGCGAGAGAAGGGTCCGGTTCAAAGGGACAGCCAATCAAAATAAACAGCGCAGAAATAAATGCCAGGGAAGTGTAAAAATGGAAGCAAATGGCTCTTCGATTGTGCTCTGCCCATTACGACACGCCTGGCTGGGACCAGCACATTGGGCGAAAAGCCGGCATTCATTCTGACCGCCAGGCAAGATGATCAGGGCCCATTGGAATGGAGGGGGCCTCTTACGGCAGGTCGAGTAGGGTGGCAAGAAAAAAAAAAAAAGCCTTTACCAGCAGGGCTAGTGAGAAAAAAAAAATACTGGTTCAATCCATTCCTGCTTCCAGAGTAAACACTATGAATGAGACGAGGCGTCTGATTGGAATTAACTCCACCCATTCTGAATTTCACTTGGCCAGCAGATTACCCTCCACATGAGGGATATTTCTTTAGCCTTGACACTTGCGAACTACAGACATGCTTCTGCCAAGTCCCTGAGGCCCCAGCAACCAAAAGGGGATGATGAAAGCCGCCATGAGGATATGAAATGCCATCACCTTGCCGGGCTCCCGCTGTCCTCGGCTGTGACGGCGTGGTGCTTATGGAGCTGATGCTGGATGGTGACAGTGATGCCTTTGAGCTCTGCCTTGAATCGGCCAGCTGCAAATGGTGGAAATGCGGTAAATTCATAGTGTAACCAGGGTTACCATCGTCAAAGTATTTTTTAAGTTGAAAAAGAAATATTGCTTCTGAAACTGAAATAATTAAACTTTTCGACTTTTGTTTTTAAAATACTATTTAGCTAAAGTAATATTTTGTTTCTCTTTAAGTAAATACCTGGAACATGTTTTGCCCATTCTGAGGACATTAGCACATTATGTGCCGTGTATTCCTGTAGGATTCTCTAAAAATCAGATACATTAAAACTTTCAGTTTATCCGAAGTCTACAAAACTAATAAATCCACACTGAAAAGACATGATTTCTAATGAAGACTGAAAATATAAAAATCAAAAACTACATAAAAAAAAAATAAAAAAATCTACACCACAACAGAATGTCACCAGCCTCACAGATTTAAAACCCGTAAAACAGAACACCCAAGACAAAAAAAAAAAAATGTAAAAAGGGCATAAATGCATCACTTCAAATGCTTGATGGATTAATTACCCAACTGATTTGTTCCAAATACAGCCCATGCCCAAATTAATAGTGCTTCCATAAACAGACAATTAGATATTTACTCACAATGTCCCAGCACTGCCAAAACACAGAGGACAGCAGCCAGCCCGGTGACGTCCTCGATGGCCCCCGATTCGACGGACGTGGCCGTTTCGCTCAGCAAAAACCTGAAGGACATTTTAAAAGAATTAAACTATATCAGACAATGCATACTGCCTGCTTACCCATTACACCCAACATCAGGCTAAAATCTGCACAATGTCAAATTTACTGGTCTTGATTACCTGGTGACCTTGGGGGTCTTGAGGATGGTCTCAAGCAAGCAGGCGGAGAGCGGAGGCAGGTCTTGGATGGTCTCGGGGGCCACCAGCTCCTCTGGGCAGGAGGCCTGAGAACGAGAGGTCCAGCTTTTCAGGCAAAGAATTCTCAAAGGTACAACGGACAGACGGCCCAGCAGATGGCACCATTTAACCATAAACCCAGGAGGTAGACCAAAATAAAACCATCAGAAATGGACCCGAGGCCTGAAGAATTTATACCAAAAATTTTATTTGAAGCAGAGGTTCAGCTGTGAGGACACACCTTGAGAAGCGAGTGCCGGACCTCCACGATCACAGCGGCGAAGACGGTGGAGAACATGCCAGCGACAGTCTCCATGTTCACGTCCTTCCAGTCCTGGATGGAGCCAAGGAGCTCGCCGAGGTCGGCTGCGGCCTCCTGGCACAGCTGAGGGAGCATGAGTGCTGAGAGACGGGCACACTGTAGGCGCCTCCTCCCCTTTGTGAGGGAACCTTCTGCTTTCATCACATTCTAAACTCTGGGGCTACAGAAGACTATTTCATATTGTAGTGAGTTTTTCTTGTGGATCACCATCCATTATAATGCAGTTTCTTTTAAGTTTGACTGCCGAAGCCAAGTTTCAGAAAGACGCCAGACAAGCTCACTATTGGGTCGAGCTGCCCGGTCGGGCATATCAAGTGAACGCTAGGCACCAATTAAAAACATGCTCGCCAACATGTGCAGGACCACAGGCCTTGAGGATCATGGTGGGACACCTGTTCTTCTGAGACCAGCCCCCGCTGAACCCAAGCATGCTCACCTGCAGGCCCTCGTCTGGCTCCTTGTGCAGCTTGCGTGCCATGGCCTCCAGGACCTTCTGGAAGATGTTGGCCACAACACAGAGCAGCTGATCCAGCTGGGGGCTACGAGCACGGGAGCTCTGAGCCAGGCACTCCAGGGCCACCTCTCTCAACACAGACAGTAGTGGCACGATGCACCAATGCCCTCCCTCTGTCCAATGGGAACAGCCCGGCACATTGCCATGACAACAAGCAAGGGGCACCATCGGATGAGACACTTGCCGCCGGCTTCGGCCACATACCCGACACGAGGAGGACGGAGCACAAGTGCAGCACCTGCCTTTTGAAGTCCATGTCTGCGAGGCCCACCATGGTCACGTCCCGGCACACTGTCAGACAGGCCTGCCCACAGAAAACCAGTGACCATCACTCGCACACAAACAGGTAAATGAACATCAGGACCAGCAGGTGGGGCCAAAGGCTAAGGCAGTCACACAAGCTTCCAACACCATAGGAAGGCCAACGGAGGAACATTTTGCGGAGGAAATGGCCTTTTAAATCACCTTTAAGCTGTAGAAAGTTTTCAAAAATGTTTCCTGACAGTACAGCTGGGATCAGGTACAATTTGTTTTGTAGCTCTTGATTATTTAAGACTGGACTGATTCTGGTGCTGTGACCCGACCTTGGATCCTCCATTATGAATAATGAGATTTAAACAATCCTATTCATTCAGCGATAGATTACTGAGATAATTATAACACCGTAAATGAATTCACTGCTGCCGAGTTGCTACTAGGCCTTGAGCGGTGACCTACCGGAATGTTTAACACTAACAAGGTAGAATGCTACCATGCTCTACCTGCAACGCAGTAATGAATGTGGTCCAGCTAGCAGAACAGAAAACACTTTCCTGCCAATAAAAGTACATCAGTGTAGTTTGTCAGAGTTGAAAGAAGAACCTCAAACAGGCCTGACATTTCTAATGAACTGGTGATGCCCAGCCCTCCCTTAAAGGCACAATACCCCTACTTAACACCCCGCAGACCTCGCCACCATCACGCATCCACCGCTAACCCAATCCCACTACCCACCTCGACGACCTGCTTAGCCAAGTCCTGCCCCTGGGGGCTGGGGGCCGCCAGGAAAGGAAGGACCCGCTCAGCCACCCAGGCCATCGAGTGCTCCAGAGCCTCGAGGTAGGCCCGCCCCTCCGGGAACTGTGGCGGAGACATGTCTCACGTTAACCTGACAGTCCTCACAACGGGTGGACAACATGAATCTATAACCCAAAGGGTATGGAAAAAACACATTCCAGACCCCAAGCCCCCGTTTCGGAGGGTGGTTGGGGTTATCTGCTAATGGCAGATCCACACAAAATCCCCAATTCTTGCTCTTGCTCTCTCAATCACCCATGCAGCTGAATCAGCTGGAGAATAGCTTCCACCCCCTGAGGGGAGACGGAGCCTAGACAGCTGGTGCAAGACCTCGAGAGGCCCAGACTCACTTGGTGCTGAAGGAGGGCGCCCAGCCGGCCATGTACGCTGAAAGCCCTGAGGGCGGTCTCCACCAGGGACAGGTCAGGCTCCGCCTCCGTGGAACCCAGGCTGGCGTGCAGCTCAGACTGCAGAGACAGAGTAGGGGTGTCAGTGAGCTCTGCCTGGAGGAGGCGCTCTACTGCCCCCCCACCCGACAGGCTATAGGGGACATGAACACGAGGAGAGGGAAACTGGATGCCGACAAGGCGGTGACTTTGGGATGTGGCCCACAGTGCCTCCATAGGCTTGTAATGAGGCAGGCGGGCGGACGGACGGACCGACAAACGGACACCATGACAAAAATTACCTTCCAGGCCCACAGGGATTTCAGCAGCTGTCTGAGGTGGTTCTGTTGAATTGCCAGCAAGTGGGATCGTCTGGACCTGCTGGACAGCAAGTACACCAGAAAGTCCAGGCCCAGGTCCGGCTTGGCACCCGCCGCCTCCTGGATGCGGACCCGCCGCGTGGAGTCCCGCTTACCCTGACAAGTAGGGGGCAGTAGATGGCATGTCGATTGAGGAAACAAAGCATGTTCCCAAAAAGCTCTAGGCTCGAGCCCCTGCAGGAACTCCGCTTTAGAAAAAAACACTTAAATTTAGGGCGTACATATCACACAAGCTGAGTTTTCGCCTAAAAAGTATCCACAAGTGAGCACTTTGCTATTATTTAACCTACAAAGACACTTGCACTGATTAATATTCCAGACAGGGCTGTCCTTTGGGTCTCCTGCATTAAATCACCCTCAATCACGAAACGCTGGAAGACAGATCGCCCCAAAGGACACAGAAGCAGAGCAATCAAGCTGACAGTTAAGCAAACTTGTTAAATAAAGCTGCTGGGGAATGTTTCGCCAGAGCAGCCCTCCTGAAGCACTCGCGCTTTGCTTTACGCAGTTTCTCTGTGTAACTCCGGTTCCGGCTCGTTTGCATGGCCGAGCAGGAGGAGACGCTCACCGTCTTTGGGGGCAGGGCCTCCGTCAGCCAATCGGTGATGAGCTCTGTCACATGCCCAGCCTGTCCCCAGCTGCAGAGGCAGTCGATGAGGGCGCCGTATTGGGACACCTGGGCCCCCTGCTCCAGCCGCCGAAGTTTGGAAAGGACGCCGCAGCTGTGGGTGACAAATCCTACGTCACCGGGCCTGTCGCCCCCCCCTTGGCAAGCACCAAACCCCTCCGCACTCACCGCCATGTGCCCCAGTTCTTTTCACCTGTCCAGGTTTAGGACGAGCGGTGGGTACGAACACCATCTTTCCTATTAGATAATTATCAAAAGGGGTCAAACTGTGATGCTCACCTGAAGGTGGGAACGGCCGAGGCCGGCATGAAGGAAGCGATGAGGATTAGAGGGGCGGTGCAGCGCTCATCCTGCAGGGGGAGCAGACGTGGGTCAAAATGAAATACCCTCCCTCTTAGGCTTTGGTATTCTGCTACGGGAAAGGTATTTGTATCTGCACTTATTACATCATTCACAAATACATTACTTACTCTCCATCTAGCAGACACTTTTCCAAAATTAAAACCAAAATCATAGCCAGTCCATTTATGCACCAATAATGTACTGCCACACCATCATGATAAGTGCCTTGGGGCAACCGTGAACAAACTGTATTAAAGTGAATACCTCAGACTTCTGTTCATACTACGGATTCGTGCACTGACTCTCAGTCAGACGTAAGGGCACAGTGCAGAGCTTTGCGCGTGTTCTTGCCACCCCAGCCTCTGAAACAGCTACAGCACCCCGCCGCCTGACATACAGAACACAAGGCTGCAGCCGCCCATGTGACTGTCGGAGAGGTCAGGCGGCCGTCGTACCTGGAAGACACGCAAGTACTCGGGCAGCGCCTGGGCGAACTTGCAGGTGGTGTACTGCGCCGCTTCCTGGTTCAGCTCCAGCGACCTACGGATGCTCTTCCAGAGGATCGCCACCACCTCCAGCAGGCTGGCCATGGTGGCTGTGTCCCGGGAGGAGAGCACGTCCTCCAGCACCTGGGCGGAGGGCCGAGTCAGGCTAGGCCAGGCCACCACCCCGAGGCTCGCTACCCACTCGCACACTGATTCCAAAGCTGCCATTTTAAATGTGGCACCCAGCTGAGCATTAAGGGATCTGTCCAGGTGCTGCCGCCGTAATTTGTTCACAAGATGATAAAATAATGTCATTAAAAGTGAGAAAAGTAACAACGCAGAGTTGCTGGTGGTAACTAGCAGCTTTGCCAACAGGAAGTGAGGTAAGAGGTGGGGGGGCCCTTACGGTGTTCTCCTTATTGCTGGCATCTGTCTCGTTTATGTCATCGGCGGTGCCCTTCTGGATGCAGGCATTTAGGCAACGGCGAATCGTCTGCATCAGCTTAGCTGTGGCGAATGGGGGGGGGGGGGCGGCAAGGTCATTTAGGGTCATACTGGAGCCGGGGGGCCTGGCAGCCAGTGGAGATTAAAGATCCCAGGGGGCTGACGCCGAAGGCGAACCTCTGCCGCCCCCCGACTGGTCCACAGGATAAACTGCGTTTGAAACCTCCTGATGACCTCCGAGACCAGACAGAGGCCAAGATGCAGGTCACAGGGCTCAAAATAAGCAGCAAATCGGGACAATTTCAAAATGACTTATAAGCGATTACTGACAGTTCAGTCAGGCGAGTCCCAGCCTCCTTAAGAGGTCGAGAGTAGCCACCTCAAGCACTAAGAGAGAGCAAATGGCTCACGAGGGAATATAATGCACGGCTGTCGCGGGCCTCACCGATGTTGGTCGGTGCTGTGTAGATGTGGGCATACTGGTAAAACTTCCTGGCCGCCATGGGGTTCATCTGGATGAGCGTGACACAGCGTTCGCACCAGACCACTTCGGGCTGGTCGACAGGCAGGAAGGAGTTGAAGAGGAGCCCGACGATGCGGCGGGAGACCGGCTGCGAGTCGGCTTCCAGGCGGGCCAGCAGGTGCTCCATGGAGCACACCTTCCAGAACTGTGTGGGAAATAACACCGCCTCTGGGTCTGATGGTGTCCCATTCTCCACGTCGCCCATGCGCAGTGTACTTTGCTAATATTTTTAAAAAGCAACACCAGTCTCGTATTTTGAATTGAAATTGCTCAAGATATTTCCCCTCCAAAACATCTCAGACGTCTCATTTATACCCAGATCTTTCTCAGGCCCCGCAGTCCCCATGCCGCGCTCACCTTGGCCGCCTTCACTGCCTTTATCTTCAGCAGCAGGTCCACGAAGGCCACGCGCACCTTCTCCGAGTTGTCGTGAAGGCTGTTCTTCAGGGCCGGGAGCAGCTGTTCCAGGAGCGGGTGGCTCAGGTTGTTGTCCAGGATGAGAGTCATGCACTGCCAGTTAAACCAGTCAAGAGCATCACAATTACCAGTATTGTTAAGCGAACCGACCAATATCTACCAATGGCAAAAACCGTCAGTCAAAGAACAGAGCCACAACAGACTCCTGGTTACATACCCAGAAGCCTCTGGGCTCTGGTAAAGGTGGACTAAATGTGTCTATTAAACTCCTGAGACCATCAGTCCATACTTACGTTCCATCAGCAGCCTACCTAATTTAAGCTATGAAATCTCAAGCCCTTTCTAAGCTCAACACCCTGAGCTGAATGTTAATATGTCAGATGGCTAGTGTCCCCGAGGAGGGATTTAAACCACCACCATCGCGTCCACGTGAGAAGGAACTTGAACTGCTCTTAAAACAGAATCTGCATCTAGGGGTAAAACCCAAAAGTCCCCCCAGGGGCCCAGGAAAGTTGGTACCTTGAAGATGGAGCAGCGCACGTCCGCAGAGCTGATGTCAGCGGCCAGATCTGTTACCAGTTTCTTTAGGAAGTCGGCAAGGATAGTGGGTGGGATGACCTCCCAGTATTTGGCCACTACTTTGCACACCCCCAAGATGGCTGTGGATCGGACCATGGGGTGGGGGTCCTCCAGAATGGTCTGGCAATCGACACACAAACCCCAAAACCATTCTTTACTAACAAAGTACGCCACTCCTCACTTACACTACAGATACATCTATTATCATGCATGTCATATAAGTGTCAGCAGGGGGCGACGTTGCTCACAAACAGCAAGTCCAGCTGCTTCTGAAGAGCCTCATTCAGCTTGTCACCGCTCAGCCCGGGGTCCATGATGGGGAAGGCTTCGGTGAATAGCAGGGCAGCGTTAGCACGCACCTCGGCGTTCGTCGCCTGGTCGAGCGTGAGAAAATGGGATACTTTACCTCACTGAAAAGCATCATGGGACGCATTCAAATGAAAACACCTTCGATCTCTTAAAGGCAGTGTTTGTAACCAGGCAGTTAAGGATTCTAATCCCACTTTACCCCCTTTTTTGAGGAGCATGAGTCAAATTTGACTCATATTGGATGGCATAATAAATGCACAAAGGTCACATAGGTAATAACGCCCACGTTTCAGGGGCCGCACCTTGAGTCCTCTCCACAGGATGGGCTTATAGAGTCGCGACAGCATATCATCCACTCCCTGGCGCAGCTTCTGCTTGTGAAAATAGCTGAGTATCTGGGGGCGAGAGTTTGCCAGTCGGCATGCAGGCTGCTCCAAAATCACCACATCCCGACCCTGCGTTCTTACGGGTCTCATTTGGTTCAGCTTTTTATCAACTTCCTACTTTCACTTTTGTTGAACCCCAATATTGTTCTGTTTTTCTATAAATCCGCAGATTTTGACAGGGACAGTGCTATATGCAAAATAGCACATAATGCTGACCAGCTGAACTGCCACCCTTACCTGCCGGACTTTAGCGTGGACGGGCGACCTCCGGTGCAGGAGAACTGCGTGTTGCATGAAGTCCTGAATACAAGTGGTTTCAATTTCCTAGCAGGTTTGGACAACAGTGAGAGTAAGAGCCTCGCAGGGTGAAGTTCACCATCCAAGGCTGTGACAATCAGCAGCTATATTTGAGGAAGATGGAACTACTCATTGTGATATTTAGTAAGTGAAAAGCGTCCATTTTCTATACCCATTTATCCTATTGAAGGACATGAGGGACAAGAGCCTATCCCGGAAACTGTGGGTGCAATGCCGGAACCAACCCAGGGTGTGGTGCCACTCCCATACTATTCACACACAGGCATATGGTACGTTCCCCCCGAAGTGGGAATTTCAAGTCGTAAACTGGGAGGAATCGACGATCCCGACTTCAGAATTCAAGATGGCTGCCCCCTTTAATCAGCAGGAGTTGCTGTAGTTTTATTAACGTTCGCGTCTTTTGTGGCTCATTAAATTGGTCGACACGCCATATTATGTTGCTAGGGTGTTATGCACAAAATACTGCGATATTGGGATTTCTCGCTTAGCCGGATAACCTGTCAGATTTAAGGTACTTGTTCTTCCTGGCATCGCTAAATGGTTTTCCGACTTGTTTTACTGGAACGCGGTGAACTAGCGCGTGACGTCATTCCCAGTTCCGACCTCCGAGGTAACTGGACCTCCGAGGTAACTGGTATACAGTACTGTGCAAAAGTCTTAGGCAGTCAAAGAAAATGATGTTTAAAATATATCAGCTTAGTCATTTCAAAACCTCTCCTAAAGTCACCCCAGTATTTACAGCAAACATCCCATGTACACCCATGTATTTTTTTTACTCGACCATTAGTATGCTGGTATTTAGGGTATTCCATACCACATTGAGTTATTAACTAATTAACTTAATTAAGTGAGCTGGTGGTGAAATGTAATGAATACATGGAATGCTTGGTATGCCCCTGAGGAGAGGTTTGGGAGCTGAAGCGGTGATCATCTAGCCACCCGGTAAGATATTAGTGACTTCTGGGAGAACAGCAGATATCCCTGCTAGTTTTTATTGTCTTAATTTTCATATGCTGTAATGAGCATAAAAATTGCTTTAAACATTTCCTTTGACAGTCAGACTTTTGCACAGTACTGTATATACATAAATGAATAAATAGAATCAACAAATAAAGAAAGACTGCTAGTGTATAAAACGAATACGCACACACCTCCAAGATGATTCCGGACGTTGCCTTCCAGGCTCGAAAGTATATATCGGCCACGTTTTCCATGATGGACCTGAGAAGAAGTGCTGCTGTTTACTCCAGACACTCCAGAACGAGTGGGCCGGTGTGTATACGGGTTTCCGCTGCAACTTTCTAATTAGAGGACTGATTGGCCAAAGTGTCCCCACACCTGGGTTTGAACAGCTGATCTAAAGGTTATACCAAAAATGTGCATTCACACTGGCCCTTTGCGCATAAGATTGCCCACCCCTGCTTTAGAAGATTCTGAACTTCCCAAGCCATAATCAGGTAACAGAGTACGCTGCCCCAGGGGTATGTTATCATGTCACGGGGGGGGGGGCTCACGTCTCAGCACTAACACTTACTTGGGGAAGAACTGAAGCTGGTTTTTGATGGTCCCATGAATCATCCGCACGAAGCCGACGTCCCAGCTGAAGAGGAAGGTCAGGAAGCGTCTCCCCTGTTGCGTGAGAGAGACCGCAGTCCTGCTAAAGCTGTGATGTGCACCGGGCTCAGAGCAGCATCTAACATTCCCCCGTTAGGACCAGGGCTACTCAGCAGGACTCTCAGGGGCACCTCTTCTCGACTGATGTAGGCCACGCTCATGAAGCACTGCAGCAGGAGGTCTACCAGCTCCTGGCTGTCCTCCGCCTGGAAGGGGACATCCAGCAGCACCGCGTGCAGGCTCCAAAGACGCTGGATTTCGGGGCCCTGAGCACGTGACTGACAGACATGCTCATAGGTGATACGACAATCAGCATTTTAATTAGTCCTAAACGTCTCGGGACAGGATAGCAGGTGCTGGCAATCATGTCATTTTAATTCAAATTAAAGATTAAAAAAAAAATTATATGTTTGTGTGACATCTTAATGAAAAACAAAAGACTTCACATTTATGAGTTCTTATTTCCTATCCAGCTGTTAAAGCAGACGACAGAGGCCACACTGGGCCCCAAACGACAGTCCCCGGAAGGCCACTTACGGGGTTCTTCAGCATCAGAGTCCTCTCCAGGCACTGCAGGAAGGCCGAGCGGCCCAGTGGCTTCCGACCCTCCAGGCCGGCCCGCCACCAGGCCTCGCACAGCTGCCCCACAGCTAAGTGCAGGGGGGCCTGTGAGGCCGGCAGGGCAGCCAGGATGCCTGCAGGGAAAGGGTACCTTTAACATTCCTATTATCTATTTAATATCTATTTTGCTATCATTTTTATTTTTCATATTGTTAATTCTCATCTTTTTTTTTTTTAATCCATCCATCAATTTTCAGCCGCTTATCCGGGAAGGGGGACATGGGGGTAGCAGCCTAAACAGAGACGCCCAGACTGCCCTCTCACCAGCCACGTCCTCCAGCTCCACCGGGGAAATACCAAGGCCTTCTCAGACAAGCCGAGAGATATAATCTCGCCAGCGTGTCCTGGGTCTGCTTCGGGGCCTCCTCCCTGTTGGACATGCCTGTAACACCTCCCTGGGGGAGTAGTCCAGGAGGCATCCGAGATAGATGCCCGAATCACCTCAACTGGCTCCTTTCGATGTGAAGGAGCAGCGGCTCTACTTGGAGGCCCTCCGGAATGTCCGGGCTCCACACCTCCACATCTCTAAGGCTGAGCTAAAGGTGAGTGGCCAGGCTAATTGCCGGTCACATCTGACCCCAAGAAGATTGAAAGCAAGGGGTGTGTGACTCTGTCCAAACTGGGGCCTTGCCCTGGAGCCAGGCTCGGGCGGGAGCTCGAGCGCCTGGTGGCTGAACCTTCACCTATGGGGCCCGCTGGGCATAGCCTGAAAGGGTAACGTGGGTTCACCCCTGTGGGCCCACCACCTACAGGGGAGCCATGGGGGATGGGTGCAGTATACATCACGCAGACATCTTTTTTTATGCTACCCCTAAATTTGCAAACTTGACATTCGGGGTTTTGGTCATTCACAAGTTGGCCTTGAACAATAAAATGGGAATATGTTTGGGGACGACGTACAAGTAAAAAAAACAAACAATACTGAGGCTGTCACTGTTGATTACATCAATAATGGAGTAATGTACAGATTAGTCTGACGATTCACTGAGTAATCATCCAACACGATACACGGCATCCGGCAGGAACCAACCAACCATCGCAGGGCCACACATACACTCAGTTAGGGCATTTAAGCGCATACTGTATCATTCATATCAACAATTATTTTGAGTCTTAAAAAAAAAAAAAAAAAAAAACCTGTGGGATCTACACATGTTGGCTTGGGATATGCTGCACATCTGTCTCAGCAACCAGCCTCGCTCATGTGTTAGCCGTCTGTGACTGAGAAATCTAAAAACTCGGGCAGTAATTTAAACTGTTCACTGTTGCTAATTTTGTTAATATGCCCAAGATGCAGTGCTCCAAATGAGTACAGTAATGGCTTTCTATATACAGGGACATTTGGACAATTTCTGTATTAGATAAAAAGATTTTGATGGGAAACGGCAAAATTCTACACGCATAGTGTACAGCAGAGAACTGCTTCCTTAGATACTGGTGATAAATAGATTGTTATCGTTCAGGCTAGCAGACTGCTACAGGTTAAGGTTGGAACCCTCTTGCCCTGACCCTCATGGATGTGAAGGGGGGCCTAATGTGTCATTGTATAATATGGACTATTACGCATTTCCTTTCAAGCACAAACCTGGAATCAAGTGGGAAAGCACATCACTGCAGAGATGTATTGTGTGTGACTGTGTGCTGTCACTACAAGGGCGCACCTCACCGATTAGGATTTCGGGAAACCAGTAGACTCAGTCCAGCACCCCAACTTGGTAGCTCTTCAGAAAAGAGCACCTCACTACAAACCTCGAGGTGGCCGGTGATCACAGGACTTCAGGGGGAACCTACCGTGTAAGATGTTGGCGCATTCCAGCAAGGCTGAGTAAGCGTCGTCCTCCTGGATGACGGCCACGGACGCGGAGGCCACGGCAGTGACGCCCTCTATCACCGACATGGTGCACTTCTACATGAGGAAAGCGATCAGAGCTGTAAGCTAAACAACTGTACTGCATTAAGGGGTGGGGGTGAGAGGCTCAACTGCTTACAATGCTGTGCCAGGAATCTGAAGGTCATTGGTCACTGTTGGGCCCCTGAGAGGCCCTTAACACCCAACTGCTCCAGGAAATGTCTGACTCTACTTTGGGAAAACATATGGCTCTTTGGATAAAAGCATAGGCTAATTAAATAAAATGAAAATGTCGCTTTTCCCTGAAACTACAAAAAAGAAAATTGAAATGGAAGGGCCATAAATTATTGTTACCATTATTACCATTAAAAAGAAAATGTTCGTTTTTTTCCACCAAAAGGTATGTTTGTTACTATTTTTTTTTACGTCTTTACTACTGCTTTTATGATAAATAAAGATCTTGGTTGGTCATATCTGCAGCATGGATCAGCGTGATAATGCAGACTAAACATCAAAGGCCATTTCATCAATGAAACTTTGCATCATTAAGCTAGCTTACTTTCCAGAAAGTGATTTGAGCTGAAGATTATTAATTAACATAATGATGCATGAAGCTGGCAATCTGCTGTGTGATAGCGCTACACTTCGAGTGATGTTATTTATCGCTGGGAGAAAAATATTAATATCGCATGGCCTTTCTAAACTTCCCTACTTAGAGAATAATTGAGCATGATACTATAATAACAGCACCCCCCCCCCCCCCCCTTCATGTTATACATTTAAAAATGATAATTACTAGTGGCTTCGGGAGAGATGAAGTGCTGCCTCACCAGGTCAGGGGACACCTCCACCTCGGGCTCGTCCTCGCTGTCGTCAGCCATGGCCCCGGCCCATCGCTCCACGGGGTACGCCAGCAGCGTCTCAGCCAAGAGCGCTGTCAGGCTCTCCCACAGCGCCTTTCTCTGGTCACGGGGCAGTTCTTGCAGCACCTCCTCCAAGTCAAAGGGGTCAGTGCGGTCCGCCTGGGCATTGGGGGGGGGGGGGGCATGGCGCTGCCATCACTCAGCCGGCCTTACTGTTCCCTGACTGACCCTCTGATGCATCCCAGGAAGTACTCTCCAAATAACATATCCAGGTGCCACTTAGGAGTCACACCATTTTTAAGGAAGCTCAGGTCACCCCCTCAGATTCCTCTGAAAAAATTCACAGGTGAATTCATTTTGATGAACTTCGGGACATCAGTATGACAAATGACAAAACGACTTGCATGACATACATTACAAAAACACACTTAATATTCAAGAGTTATTCATTTTTCTAATTTTTTTGAAGGGTGTGCAAATTTTGTCCATGTCACTGTAACCATTTGTGTAGCTGTGGGCACTATTACCCCGAATACGGAAACAGGAACACCAGAACGCACATCCGAGCGGTCTTTATATGATAGCAAGTTTCTCTTATTGAAATGAATCTGTGGCTATTCTGAAACTATGATATATGTAATATTTTCATTTTGATCAAATTTGCATGGCAACAAGCACATGACTGCTCCTCCTTTAAAAACAAAATCATAACTCCAGAAGAAAGCTCAGTAACAATGACAAATTTCTGTCCAGATCATCATAATATACATATACATATACACATACATATACATATATATATATATATATATATATAAAAGACTACATGGGAGAAATGTGAAAATGATGCTTCACTGCCCACGTGGTCAGATGAGGACATGAAAATAGGCAATCTTAAAAAAACTGACATTTTAAATAAATTACTCTGACACTGCAGTGACGGCAGTGCATATGGTTGCCGCGTACGGCCTCATGTCACATAAGAACCCTGAGCGCCCCACCGAACGACGTGAGCGCGCCTGTTATCGGGCCTCCTGCGCCCCCTGGCGGCGGCGGCGGCGCAGCGCAGCGCAGGGCCCGGCAGGAGGAGAGCCACGCACAGCCCGCAAAGTCAGCCCGGGTCCCGGCGTTTCAAAGCCGGACATGCCGAGTCAGATGAGCCGGCAGGGCTGGGAGTGAGACCGAGACGAGCGGCGCGGGGAGCGGAGGACCTGCGAGCCGAACGCCGCACTCACATGCTGCCGGACGAAGCGCAGGAAGTCGGCCTGGCGCTCCCGGCGGACGGAGCGCAGGAAGGAGTCCCTCTTGGGCATGCTGCGGCCGTGCGACCTGCGGCGGGGGGCGGAAAGGAGACGCCATGGAGTCGGAGGCCACGGGGCTGAGCGGCTAGGCGGCCGCCGAAAGAGCGGCGCCCGCAAACACCCGAATATCGCCACATTAATGCCATAGTTACCGTTCCGCTGCGTCTCCGGACCGGGAGCCGAATCCCGCGCAAAGTCAAACGCGGCGACGTCATCCGCGTCACGGCATCGCGCGCCCCGCGCCCCGCCTCCGCGCGGCGATCGCAGCAGCCAGCAGGGGGCGCGCTTGGACCATGCATTTCAATCATTCTGCAGACGAACCTTATTCGATCCCAGGCCTCTTTCCTTTGTGGAATACACGCTGTACCACTAACTTGAAATGAAGTGATTTTTTGTTGTTGTTGTTGTTGCTGACACACCGCAGCTGATTCAGCGCTCGGGGAGCAGTGTTTCGCTTCTATTACCATTAGGCCACCACTACCCCTAAGTATATACAGTATACATCTATGGTGTTTATATGTATGTACTTAGCCATTATTCATAATTTTGCAGTGTTTTACTAATTGACTTGATAATATACAATTAACAAACAGTAAAGCGACTAAAACGCCGCTAAATATTTGTCGAATGTTTATTTGTAAGGAAACACTGTTGTTTAAGCTATCAATAAACTGACAAAACCAATGTGTATAAGCAATAGCTCTTTATTATTTAAAACATATTAAGGTAAACATTCCCAAACACGGAATCCCTAAAAACAATCTCATGCCAAGAAGTCAAATCGTTTAAAACTTTCAATGACAAGTTTTAAGGCACAAGATAAATACAGTTCTTGCAGTGCACACACAAGATAACACATTCATCGCAGTTTTTAATTATAATTTATGATTATCAAAAGAAAAACAGCAAGGCAGACGCTTAAATATGGCACAAGGTCATGATTTAACCAATTCATTGTCGATGTACGTAACGATGGACGCGATCACGGTTAGCTCGCGCTAAAACTACTTCCCATTTTAATTAGCACCTATCGTGTGCATAGGTGAAAGAAATATTCCATAACTCATACCTGGTGGGGAGACGAGAGATACAACGATACCGGGAGGGATAAGTCATGCATTATGAAGTCATGCATTATGGAAACATCTGTTTTCATATTTATAAGGGCGTTTGAGCTGCGGCAGCCTATTGCCTGATGTGCCAGGGATGTCGTGTGTTAATTGTTAAGTTTGAAGCTTTCTCAGTTTAAATATTATCTATGTGACATATGTGGATCGAGGCAGCGGCTCTGAGGCGCGCTTAGTCGGACAACGTAGGTCTGCTAGCAATATATACTATTCAAAATTTGCGAAAGCAAAATTAATTTCTTTTAATTTTTAAATTAAAAAAAATTAAAGATTTAAATTTCTTTGGTTCCACGACATAAAAACGCCCGCTTTAAGCAACGTCACTAATAAAATAATTCCTCTGTTTTATTATTGTTGTTGTTGTTATTACATTACGTTTGAAAAAACATTTCGACAAAGTGCATATATTATTCATATATTAACCCTCCCCGCCCCCCCCAGCATACTGCCACTATCAGGTCGACAATCATTGGTTCGTATTTACATCCACCTACAGAACGTCCTGTAGGACAAACGGCGCTCCTACACAGCAGTGATCACCAACTGAATCCGGACGGCAATTTTTTCTCACGCAGTGGACCTGGACTTTGTGTTGCAGATGGTAATTGACCCTCAGGGAAAATAACTGAGGACCTGTGCTGTACAGTTTCACTCACACTCATTAAATACGTGGTCATTCATCTCTTGGAAGTCAGCTGACGCTACCCGCTCCTCGTTCGTTTGGTCCACTTAAATAATATACACAACCCAAAATTAATTTTACATTTCTAGAAAAGATTGAACAGGTATCTGAAATAATAATAAAAAAAAAACAAAGGCTTTTTTTAGGCACACCACACTTAGGATTTTCAAGGCACTACGACAAGCACAGACATGTCCACTGTGCCCAACCAAGGACTCTTCTTAAGTTTCATTCCTTCAGAAAGTAGCTGAATGCACCCTCTAACTGCACTGCACTAGGGGATTTGGTTTTTAACTTGTTAATGTTAAATAGCAGCTTAACTAGAGCCTGTGAGAACAATAAAGCGAAATACCTAAATTTGAGAGAAGCGTGGTGTGCACATTCAGTAAAATAACACTACAACAGCATGGACAGTGTAACGACTGTGGAGCTTAGTGGACGGCTGGTGACTTCACTTCGCTCTCCTTCGCTCTGACCGCTAGGCCAGTCCCAGTCCCATCCTCCCATAGCCGTCCTCAGAGAGATCGTACCTGTCAGGAGAGACGGGGAACATTTCCCAGTCAGAATCTCTGACTAAGGGAGGCTCAGAACCAGACGCGATGGCCCAAAAGCACCGGCTTACCACTGTGTATATCCAACGAGTATCTCCTTTGATGTCAGGTCCACCAGCACCTGCCAGAGGAACAAGGTGTGGGTCATAACTTTGGTAGTGAGGTCTTAGCCGAAGAAAAAAGGGTACCAGTTTGTACCTTTGCTTGTCACTGGGGCTATACCCTCAAGGGTCTAAGATACTTAAATGGACTATGAGGAACTGTTTTGTACTATTGGAGGTACATTAATGTTGTATGTACCTTGGATTAATTTCTGTACCATATAAGGTGCAATTACCTTCAGGTAAAGGTACAGTAGGCAGACCCTGGGTACACACTGGGTACAGCCCCAGTGACATTGCAGAGGTACAAACTGGCATCCTCTTCGGGGGAGTTTATGATTTTTGGAGGAACCCGGACAAACCTTCCCCAGGAGACCTTTATGTTTGGGTAGGATGCCGCCCCCATTCTTCACCGTCACGTCCAGGGTCCTCTTGTGCAGCTCCATGAGCGAGACGCTGAACTCAAACCTGCGGACACAAGGCACGGCCCTGAGCCCCGGACAGCCCCAGCACAGAGAGAGTGCTCTCCTGCCTCCAGTCCCACGGCCCTGAGCCCCGGACAGCCCCAGCACAGAGAGAGTGCTCTCCTGCATCCAGCCCCACGGCCCTGAGCCCCGGACAGCCCCAGCACAGAGAGAGTGCTCTCCTGCATCCAGTCCCACGGCCCTGAGCCCCGGACAGCCCCAGCACAGAGAGAGTGCTCTCCTGCCTCCAGTCCCACGGCCCTGAGTCCCGGACAGCCCCAGCACAGAGAGAGTGCTCTCCTGCCTCCAGCCCCATGGTCCAAGGCAGCAGAAGGGAGCCTGGCTGGCGTGACTCACGATTGGTCAAACACGGGGTTCAGGGTCTTCTTCATGGTGCTGGTCTTCCTTCTCCCAGACCTGCTCTTGTTTGGCAGCAGGTAGAGCCGTACGTAGGGGTCTGACCCGTCCTTGTTGAACGGGATGAGGTTCCTGTCACCGGGAACGCAGGAAGTCAGAGAGCTGAGCGCGACCCAACATCTCGAGAGCAGCATTAACAAATGAAATGCAGACAGGTGCAGGGCATTAGTGCCTGTGAGGTTTTTGAACATTTTTTTGGTTAAGCTTGGGGTTGGGTAGGGGTTAAAGGTTGTCTTGTTGGGATACGGGCTTTTCCCATAGAAATCAATGCATGGTCCTGTGTGTGTTTTCTTGTTTTGCCTCACAAGTATGACAAATCCACAAAAAATCTGGCTAGTGGGGCTAGTCCTAACTACTCAGAACTTCATTTTCTAAAAATCTGTGAATGCAATCAAAAAAGTAAAAATGCCCAAAATTTAGTTTGGTTATTTATGGTTAAGGTTAGAGTTGGGTAGGGGTTAAGGGTGTTGTGTGAGCACCTAGCACTCACTGGCACCTCCTCGACATCGGACAGGTACTTAAACACTATTAATCTATTAATATAGAAGTGCTGGACTTTCCATCCTGCTCAGAAGCTGAGCCACTCTAAATTCAACAATGGACACTGATTGGTCGACAGGGGTCACATGGTGGGCCATGTGACTGACCGGCAGCAGTGCAGCACCACGATGAGCTTGTTCCTCTGCGAGCTGTGTCGGAGTGTCAGCTGGACCTGGCCCAGCGGGGTGTCACCAAGGTCAGCACCACCACTGTGGGGACAGTGATGACAGTTAACAGACCGGGTCCCAATTTTAATTAATTAATTAATTAAACCCTGTCGTGTAAATGAACGGCTGTATCACTAAATAGCTACGAAATGTAATAGAAAATTATTACTATATACGGTACCAGTCAAAAGTCTGGACACACCAATTGAAAATCATTTGGTTTTAAACAAGATAATGACCCTAAGCACATCTCAGGATTATGTAAGTACTGCATTATCTTGTGAACAAGGAAAGAGGCTGACGACCTGCCCCCCACGATCCCCGACCGAAACCCTAAAGAGCTGCTTTGGGATGAGCTGAACTGAAGAGTAAGAGCAGGGCAGCTAACTTGTGCCCAGAACTCCTTCAGGAGTGTTGGAGAAGCATTCCAGGTGGCTGCATTGGGAATGCGTTGAAAGAATGCAGAGAGTCTGCAAGGCTGTCGCTGAAGCAAAAGGGGAGTCTAAAGTCTGAGAACATTTTGAGATGTTTAACACTTCTCTCGGTCATTGCATTATGTGTAATTACTTCATTGCCTTGAGGCTTTTTACTATGAGATGCATAAAATAAATAAAGACAAATGCATTAACAGCAGGTATGTCCAGACTATTGACTGGTACTGCATATGAGATGGGGGGGGGGCAGGTGACAGTGCCACCTGGTTGTGCACTCACTTCTGCAGCTGGTACAGCCTTCGCTGGAGCTCCTGTGTGGCGACGGGCAGGGAGACATCGGACGCGATGCTGGCCGAGGAGCCCTTGTAGTGTCCTGAGAGGGCCAGGTTTGAGGTGCTGAGGGTCCCACGGCTGAGCCGGGCTGGGCTTCCACGGCTAGGGGGCTCCATGTGGAGGGCTGGCACCGGCACCGGCAGCTCGGGGTTGGGCATATAGGCGGAGCCTGGGGATGTGGCATTGGGAATGGCCTTGGGGGCGGGGCCTGGGAATGCAGCATTGTGCACACTCATGGGGGAGGGGCCTGGGTATGCCGCATTGGGCACACTCATGGGGGTGGGGCCTGGGGATGCCGCATTGGGCACACTCATGGGGGCGGGGCCTGGGGATGCAGCATTGGGCATTCCCTTATGGGTGGGGCTGGCGGGCCCCTTCTTCACCTGTACGGAGGAAGGCTGGTCTGGGAGACTGTCCTTCTCCAGGGACAGGACCTGTCGGGCACAGATACAAGAGACAAACTGACACTCGCAGTCAGAAGATGAAAACCTCTGCAGGGAGCCTGGAGCGCTGATGATCGTACTCCTGCAGAACCTGCACCAGGAGGTTGTGAGCTCAAATCCTGAGATGCAGCCTAAAGCTCTTCAAAACCCATGTGCCACTTCCCCGCTTCCTCTAGTCCAGGGTTCCCCAACTCTGGTCCTGGAGGGCCAGTCTGCGACACAGTTTGCAGATTTCCCTGCTCAAACACACCTTACTCAGCTCACCAAGCAATCACAAGGTTTAGTAGATGTGTTTGAGCAGGGAAATCTGCAAACTTGGGGAACCCTGCTCTAGTCCTTCATAATCTCAAAGCCTCAAAAGCTGCTTTTAGATGCAGGATCATTAACCATTCTGACCATCAACAGGTTTCCACTTGGATACTTTATAGTAACCAACAGTCCACTTGTTGGTAATAATCACTGCATCCAGGTCTAAACCTCTGCCTTGCACCCACCGCTGCCTAAGACAGCCCCCCCGCCCCCTCGCAGGACACTGTACTGAAGGAACACTTGGAAGATTGACATTTATGGCATTTCGCTGACACCCTTATTCAGAGTGACTTACATTACCCAGTTACAGGGAATTACAGTCTCCCTGGAGCAACTTGGGGTGAAGGGTCTTGCTCAGGGACCCACTGGTAGTGGACAGGATTGGAACCGGAGACCTCTTGGTCCATAACCAGATCCTCATACCACTAGGCCACCACCATCAGGAAGGTGAATGGAGTTTATGGTCATCGCTGGTCTTAGTGTGGCTATAGCCCTGGAGCAGGTCTCACCCTCAGAGCTATCTTCAGCTTGAGGGTACTGTTGGGCCCGGAGTTCTTCAGGGGGAAGGACTGATCCAACAGCATGTCCTCCGCATCCAGAAGCTCAGACAGGGGCATTATCACTGTCCCAAGGGAGGATTTGTGCTTGTCGTCTTTTACCTGGGGATGGGGTGGGGGAGGTCACAGTGACATACTCTGCATTCACGTAGATGGTAAGAACATTAGGGGTAAAGCAGATATTCCAGGCTAGTGTGCATGTCAATGTGGGTCAGTGGAGGAGAATGTGGCCCATTAAAGGTCACTCTGGGTCAAAGCAGAGGACTATGGGAGAGCGTATGTCAATATAGGACAGTGCTGGTCAGCATGACCCACTAGGGGTCACTGTGGGCCAGGGTTGGTCAGTCTCTGTCAATGTAGGGCATGCTTCCCTAATTCCAGTCCTGGAGGGCCAGAATCCAACACAGTTTGCAATATTCCGTGCTCAAATACATCCTGATCAGCTAATTACCAGCTTTAGGAGGTGTGTTTGAACAGGGAAATCTGCAAACTGTGTTGGATTCTGGCCCCCCAGGACTGGAATTAGGGAATCCTCAGGTGGTAGTAGGCTGGTGTGGTACAATGCAGGCCACCGCAGCCCAGGGGTAGCTAACAGGTGACAGGAAACTACCTCAATCTTAAGCTCCTGAATGAGGGGGTTGTGGATGAGAAAGGAAAAGGACTCCTCCCAGACCGGCTCGCTGGTCTTGAAGCGGATCTGCGGAGGTGGACATGTGTGTTTCAAAAGCACATTAGGGCAGCAGCTAAATACTGTACAAACGCTTCATTATCCGTTAGCGGAGCGCCGGCCACGAGAACACTGCAGTGTACGAAACCACACTATGTCTATTGTACCTATTCTAATTCTCAGCATGGTGCTGAGTCCAGCAGAGGCTGAGATGGGGCTCCTGACCCATAGCTGATCCCGGGGCCCGCGTGTGCCCAGGCCAGCCTGCTTACCTTGCTCTCCTGCTTCTTCTTGCCTACGGAGAACTGCACGTAGGGGCTCGGCTCACTGTACGCCTTCTTACCCAGCTGGTGGGACGAAACAGAAAGATGGAGGGGAGGTGAGTGAGGTCGGTGGGGTGGAGGCCTGCGTGCAGTGAGCATGTGCTTGGCTAGCTGGGGAGGTGCAGTACCCAACCAGGTGCTGTACACCACACCTTAGAACCGCTGCAGGGGTGATGCTTGGGGCAGCTGCTTTGTTCCAGTTGCACCGTATGCTGGCTGATGTGACTCAGGAATGTTAATTGGGTAATTTACTCCTTACCTGCCTTAAGGTTAAAAGAATCCTTTCTGGTATTTATAAGCAGAAATCTGACGTTTTAGTGCAGGGCATGCTGGGTATTTTTTCAACGTGGCAGCAAATGGGCATTAAGTGAGGCTTTTGTATCACTCCGCACAGCAGGCCAATGGGAAAGCAAGGACAGCATGCAGCAGGCCAATCAGACAAGAATCGGGGCATGCAGTGGATGGGCCCTCTCAGGACATGGGCCAGGGACGTGGCGACCACGTTACCTTCAGGGCTTTTTGCATGACACCCAGCTTCTGCCCATCAGGGCTAAACTCTAGTGGGTTCCGCTTGTTGGACAGGAGAGAATGGACACGGCGGGTTACTCGAGACAGCAATGTGCAGAGGAATGTGGCCTCGCTGCCACCTACAGTTGCTGGAACACTCAAAAGGTGTTTCTCAATACCAAGAATGCAAAGATTGCACTTGTGATCTTAGTGAGACCAGGCTCACTAACTCACCTTCCAAGAATGAACTTGGGGTGCAATGAATCTTGGGATTGGTGTCATTCAGAGAGAATGCAACCGATGCATCCTTGATATTTGGGGTGGGGCAAGAACAACATCCAGGAATCTTTACCTTCTCCTGTACTTCTGTTCTTGAGTATTGAAACTGGTTTTCAGCAACTGAAGGTACTCAAGAACACAAGTTCTGCCCTTACTCTTGGCCCCCTCTCCTGGAAAGGCAGGTTAAGGTCGGCTTTCTGCTGTACCAGGACCTGGGCTCCCATGATCCCATGGCCTGCTAATTACCCCATTTCCAAACTGAAGGGCAGATCTGGAGATGTGGCTGTCAAGAACATGTCCTTTGCTTCATGCTACCTTCATTCCCGACCTCTGACCTTTGTGTTTACATGGAACATGGACTCTGGGGCCCCGAGTTGTAGGGGGGCCCAATTTTTTTTCCCTGGTTGTTGCAACAATTCAACAAATGGCTTTGGTATCATCATTTTGGAATTTGATGAAATCTGGCATGCAGATTACAAATACTTTCCAGAGCTCATTAATGTTTTTTGTTTATTTAAAATAAAATTCCCTTTAAGATAGGGTGCCTTTTCAAAGAAAAGATCATTCAGATTTTTTTTCTTATGAGCTGTAACTTTCTTTTTTTTACTGTTACAGTTACATGGCTCAACTATAGCTTAACGGAAAGTACTTTTTCATGGTAAAATTCTAGTTCAAAGTGGTCTGCCTGGACTGGTCTTGCAAGACAAAGGAGATTTTTTTTTTCTGAAAACACTTTACAATGCCAAATCAAAAACGGTAATTTGTCTAATTAAAATGGAATGACCCAGCACTATGCTGTTGGTAAGGCCCCAACAGTCATTTTTAGCTCAGGGGACCCCACCCCCCTAAATCCAGCCCAGGACGCAATGACCACGCAATGGACAGCGGATGGAGAGCCTCCATCAGCACTGCCAGGATACCCGAAAGCAACTGTCAGACGGAAGGCGAGGTGCGAGTCCTGTGCACGGCGTGTAAGATCCCATCCATGGTGAGAAGTGGTAGGGGAACCAATGTGGACGACAATCATTAGTCACGTGTCTGCTTCCTGTTTAGGGAGGAGGCTTTGGGGGCAGGGGTGCGCTGTGAAAGGGGAAACACTGCGATGATGCGGGGCGGGGCTGTTTAATACGGGCTTAGCCTAGGGGCTGCTGTGCCTGTGAGGTGCTGCAGGTGGCCGGGTTTCAGGAGATGTGCGACAGAAATGAGGAAGGACGACGGCAGCGGGGCAGGAGGGGCCGCGCCGACCGAATCCAGCGGCTGAGCCCTTAGGCTAACGCTGCCACTTTAGCATCAATTGACTATTGTTCCGTTTGAGCTCACCCAGCCTGTGTGAGCTTTGTGGCCGTCACACTTTCAATTTCACAGCAATAACAGCTCTATTATGTGACCTGAACAGTAATTGCGCAGTGGAACTCCCCGTGGTTTCAAATAAATAATGCCTCGCCTGACAAATTTGCTCGGTAATCATCATTCATATTATTATCGTTATGCGAGAAGGCAGGGCGGGGCTGTTATTCCACGCAGCGGCGACGGCGCACATGCCTCCCGGTCACATGACCCCACACCGTTCCCATAATGCGTTCGGCTGCCTAATTCGGGTCTGAGGCGTACGAAAGGCTTCACCTACCGGGAGCTTCCTGGCCGAGTCCAGGTATGTCACCAGCAGACAAGACGAGAGGCCTTCAATGGACTGGGTCCGATCCGCCTTCACGTTGGCCATGATCTGTGCAGACACAGATACAGCAAGATAGTTGGTTAAGCCAATTACAGCACCAGCACTTGAATGAGATTAGCAGGATTACTGAAACTTAGAAGGGGGAAACAATACTTTACGAGAGATGGAGAATATGACACAAGCATGAGAACAAAGAGAGGCACAGGTCCTCCATCTCCCACCTGCTCCAGCTTCTGGGGGGAGGAGAGCAGGGACAGCCACTCCATTCTCAGGTGCAGCTTCCCAGTAACGACCTCTTCCAGCACAAACCACTAGGGGGTGACATCATGGAGCCCAGTCAGAATCTGGCACCTTTGCTGCGTTTCTCAGCATCCGATCAGACTTTCCTATACCTGTCCTAAAGTTTCCATCGCCAGGAAGGCCTGTCCTTATGTACCAACATTTCCATACCTAAGCAGGATAATCTTCCCTCGAGAACTGACAACTGATTATTCATATTCAAAATGAAAGCAGGAACAGTTTCAGCAAGAAAGTAAGCAATCAAATCGAAGGAGTAAATTCTGGACCTGGGCTGCTGGGTCCAGGTCCTGATGTGACTCTGAATTGAGAATGCCAGCTGAGCCCGGCCAAAGTGGCCAGAAACAGAGGGACCTACCTCATCCACTCTTTGTTCCTTCTGCACCTCATCTAGATCGATCATCAAGCTGTAATAATTGACACAAAGAGCAAGCGTGTTGAATCCAGCAAGGAGTCCAGTCCACACGTCCCTCAGAGGGCCTGGTCTGAAACAACTACCCCTCCCCCCATTTATGGCAGCTTGTGTCTCATCCTGTGTGAATTACAGCGGGCGAATCTCAACACCAAGAAAGCAAAGATCATCCTTGTGGTCTTGGCAAGACCGGTCTCGCTAACATCCAAGAACAGACTTGGGGTGCAGTGAGTCATGGGATTGTTCTCATTTGGTGAGGATACAACTGATGCATCCGTGATATTCGGGGCAGAGCAAAAACAACATTTGGGGATTTTACCCGTCTCCTGTACTTGTGATCTTAGCATTGGAATTGGTCTTTGGTAATGGAATATGATGTCAAACTAGTATGCAAGAACACAAGTAAGGTCAAGTACATATATTGAGATTCACCTAGGCACGTGGGACCCACAAAAATAAGGGCCCCACATGTAGCTCCCGAGGATCCACATGGCGAGGCCCCAACCTGGTTGCAGACCCCAGCCTCGGGCACTTACCTCCCGAGGAAGTCGTCTTTGTCTGGGTCTTCGTCAAACAGCTCAATGTCAATGTGCTGACCCAAATTGTCGTACACTAAGACCTGAAGGTAACCACACACACAGCCAACCATGTTAAAGTCAGCCCCCACCCTTCCTTCAAGCTACCAAACATCAGGTCCTAACTGCTCAAGTTTTACTGAAAATATTGGAGGAACTGCCTACCTCATAGACCTCGTTCCACTTGGGGTTGAGGTTCTCCTTGATGGTCTTGCTCTGGACGAGATAATTTCCAATCCGGATGACCCCATAGGGGTCCGACTTCCCTTTGATGAGTCCCCCCAGGTACGTGTCCTTTCCCTCCAGGTCTTGGGCCTCCAGGAAATGGATTCTCAGGACACCCTGAGCAGACAACCCAGGGATCAGTGTCACAGTCTGCCATTTTGATTGAGCTGAACTAATATCAATCCAGTGTTTTACACATAGATGATTACTATAGGCCTGTAACAGTACCCAGACTCATGTGTGGCATTCAGTTACACCATTTTTAGCTCAACACATACAGTAAAAATGAATACATTGTGTGACACGGGAGGAACCTAAATTCAAAAGCAGAAGTTCAACGAGGAAAACATTATGATAATTGTGGCTGTGAGATGGTTACTAATGCTTGGTACATTATAACCCTGTATAATTACCACTATACCCCTAATGAACAATAATGTTTCACCTTATCAGAGCTAAATTAAAGATTTAAGATCTAATTTTTATCAAGGTTCCTGAAACATGTAGCTTAAATATGACAGTAATTTTGATTTGTAGCAGTGGATATTATTAAGTTTTTGTTGAATATCCCACTGGGATCAATATGTCTGACTGTCAATTGGTCTGTATCTATCTCTGTGAATGCTAAACCAGTATGCCTCTGCATATTTCCACATACATCACAGGGGCCCCCGTGACTGATTTTCTGTTACAGAACACCTGCATTGTAAGTCCCACCTGAACCCAGACAGCAGGGCCCCGAGGCAGTGCTCCGAGGTAGGGTCCCAAGGCAGTGCTCTGAGGCAGGGCCCCGAGGCAGTGCTCCGAGGCAGTGCTCCGAGGCAGGACCCAGAGGCAGGGCCCCGAGGCAGTGCTCCGAGGCAGGGCCCGAAGGCAGTGCTACGAGGCAGTGCTCCGAGGCAGGGCCCCGAGGCAGGACAGAGCTCACGGGGCACACGCCATCTCCCGCCCACCTTAGGCATGGGGAAGCGCAGCTGCTTCAGCTCAGCCTCGCCCACCAGGGGGACGGTGATGCGGTTGGGCAGCACCAGATAGCTGTAGATGATGTCCTGGATCAGGCCGTCACACAGGCCGCTGGAAGGGATTATGAAACAAGGGTTAGCATCCCATCTAGGGGGGCACATCCAGTGAGGGGAATGGCACTATGGGGTGAGGGGCTACTGAATTGACAGATGGGGGAGGTATACACAGTAAACACAGGGATGCATTATTACATTACACACACACACACACACAGGCCACGTAAGCAGCATCAACTTTCTGACCTGGGCAGACAGGCACCAAGCCCCCAGTACAAACCATACAGCATTTGTTGGGATAACTGGGACCAGTGTGGCCCCTTTCTTCTGAGTACACAATACGTTTCAGTTACTCTCTTAAGCGGTGCATCGTGTAACTCAGATCAGCTAATCTATTTAAGGCATTTCTTGTTTTACTTCTATTACAAATTATGCAACCCCCAGTTATGTAATACGGTTTTGAGCTCACCACCCCCACCCCCTTCTCTGTAGAACAGAGACTAATGCTGTGTCAGCAGCATGTGCTGGGACAGACTGTGAGTGGGGGGGGGGGGGGGTGAGGTCATCCCTCCAAATTGCCCTTCTGTCTCCTAGCACCTTAGCCGTACCTCCGGCAGCAAGCCACTGCCAGGCACTGCCGTTGGCCAGAACCAGAGACAACTAGTGCGGCCGCAACAGACCCCGCCATCTAGGGGGCCCCACTCAGAACGGAAAATTCCCATGATAATGATAATAAGTATAATAAGGATCATAAGTTCTTCATTTTTTTCAGTGATTGGACACAACACATTTAACATTTCGATACATGTATTCATCGTATTACAGTTCAATATATCATTTTCAGTTTGTTATGCACAATGAAACAAATTATTACATTTTTTGACACAGGCAGAACCTAAATTCACAGGTGGATGTTCAACACAGAAATGCTGCTTACAGTCAGTCATAGTCAGTTTGAAACATTTCGGTTTCCCAATATATTACACCAGCACTGAAAATTGAATAGTTGATAACCTCAACAGAGTTTGTCGGCTCTGTTGTCTGTTATTTGTTGCAGAAAACACTAGGTAAAATGCGGACCCATTTGAGACGGCATCATTTGGACGTGTGTGTGACTGGAGCCGGGCAGAAACTGCCTCTGTAAGTCTCCCTTAGTCTCCCTGCGGCATTTAAGGCACTTTTACCAGGAAATTCAGACCAGGCCGAAAAATAGCTAAATAATTATAGCCTATAGGGGTGTTTATCGCTACAGATATGATTATTATTATGATATTATACAGTCATGCACCATATAACGACAATTTAGTCAATGATGGACCGCATATACGACGGTGGTCTCATAAGATTGTAATAGAGCTCAAAAATTGTAGCCCAGAGAAGTAAAGATGAGCGCTACCATCAGTCCTTTGTTGTGCCAACAGGAAAGCGTCCTGAGACCATTCATGTGTGGGGTTTCTTCTCATCCAAGGGAGTGGCTCACTCACAATATTCCATAAGAAGACAGATATGAATAAAGAATGGTACCAAACCATCCTCTGAGAGTGACTTCTCCCAACCATCCAGGAACAGTTTGGTGAAGAACAATGCCTTTCCAGCATGATGGAGCATCGTGCCATAAGGCAAAAGTGATAACTAAGAGGCTTGGGGAACAAAACACTGACATTTTGGATCCATGACCAGGAAACTCTCCAGACCTTAAAGAACTTGTGACCAATCCTCAAGATGTGGGTAGACAAACTCCAAGGATTGATTATGCAAGAATGGGTCAGTCAGGATTTGGCCCAGAAACTGATTGACAGCATCCCAGGGCAAATTACAAAGGTCTTTAAAAAAAAAACAGCCAACACTGCAAATACTGACTCTTAACATAAACTTGATGTAATTGCCAATAAAAGCCTTTGAAACTTATAAAGTTCTTGTAATTATACTTCATTACTTCATGACAAAAAGATCTAAAAACACTGAAGCAGCCAAATTTGTGAAAACCAATATTTGTGTCATCCTCAGAACTTTTGGCCACGCCTGTAGTAGGATATACCAGAGGCAGGCAAACTTACTGTAAAGGGCCAGTATGTATGCTGGTATTTGGAATAAGCATCAGCTCAGCTGTTTAAACCCATGTGTGGGGACTCTTTAGCCAATCGGTCCTCCAATTAGTAATCTAATTAGGAAGTTGCAGTGAAAACTTGTACACACAGCGGCTCTTTCTGGATTAGATTGCCTACCACAGGGCTATGCGCTTTAGGCACGGACAAATACAATTTGTCAACGTTAGCACAAAAAAAAATCACCTACTGATGCATTTCTCAGAACATATCCCCAGTGTTAAGCAACGCATGACTGTAGTTTTTCTTTTAATTTACATAATTATTTTTACAACAAATAAGTAAGCATCTCTTTGGTTTTGTTATTCAGACAAGTTGACAGACACATTACCAATGGATTGCAACTCTACCTAATTTTTTACAGTTTTAATAATAATTTCAAAACAAACGCTGTTTCCCCACTGTATTGAAATTGCATCGGACCATGAACCTAAAGCCAAGGTTTGTACTGAATTGTGAATTTTGTGTAGAGTTACACCCTTAGTAAATATACACTGGAAATACACTTAATATAAATCCTATCTTGGACATGATCATGTATGTATCCTCCGTGGACACACTACTGTTTGGAAGTCCAGAAAGATCACACTGCAGGCTGTCAGTGATCGATGAGTTATTATTATATAGTTACTTTCCACACTATAACATCCAACATAATAAGGAGTAAAAACTCTGAGGTGATTCGAGAATATCCATCAGCTAAGCACACTCCACATTTCAATGACATAAAATGCTCCCTTGGACCACTAGGGGGAAGCAGAGTGCAAAGACATAGTGCTCTGCGTGCAACACTTTCTTATTACAGCAGGCCAGATTGTGCCAGAGAGACTGAGATACACAGCAGGTGCAAAAAGCGAATGGTGCGAATCACGAGGTGAAACCCGAGAGAAGACCTGCTCTACTAAATCATTACATAAAGGTGCAGATGCTACATAAAAGTTGCTCTGTGCACAAACATCTGCAAAGCAAATGGAATGTAAATCACTCCTTGTTTCCTTTTTCATGTGGGTCTACGCCATTTTCCCTAGACTCTCTCATGATCACTTTCACTACAGGCCAGAATGAAGGACAGAAGAGCCCCTTTCCATCAAAATGGGTCCGAGTGAACCGAGCCAAGCTGAACTGGGTGCAATCCTGGATGGACCAGGAACCAGAGCTCCCTCCCAAGCGAGAAACACGGAAGGCTGGGCAGTGGGCGGAGCCGACACAGGTTTGTGGCCTGCCCCCCCATTCTCCTCCCGCCTCCGTTCGTGCAGCCGAAACTGGGCTTTTCTGCAGAAGTAGTCACTCACGGCCATGGGCCAAGATTAGCAACTCAAAGGCCGGTGTCACCTCACAGCAAAACAAGCATATTTACCAAGAGAACGGGATGAAGAGCTCCTTTCGGGGGGGAAAGGGAACTAGGAAACATGAAATGTATTTAGAGTCCTTCTGATGGAAAAAAAGTACAGGAAAGACCTTGGTGACACCGAGAGCAGTCTGATCATTCAGGCACAGGTAGGAGCTCAGTCACCCTAATGGCAGCTTGACCAATTACGGGTAGGCGGGAGCTCAGTCACCTCGATGGCAGCCTTTGACCAATTACGGGCAGGCGGGAGCTCAGTCACCCTAATGGTAACTTGACCAATTACGGGTAGGCGGGAGCTCAGTCACCCTAATGGCAGTTTGACCTATTACGGGTAGGCGGGAGCTCAGTCACCTCGATGGCAGCCTTTGACCAATAAAGTGTGGGCAGGTGCTCTGCCGCCCCAACAGCAGTCTGACAAATTAGATGCAGACAGAAGCTTGGTCACCCTAACCGAAGCCCATTGACCAATCAGGCTCATGCAGATTTTTCGTCACCCCAATGGCAGCCCCTGATGTGACTGATGCTGTTGCAGACATACCTCTGAGGTTCAAACACTAACCTTTAAGCATCATGTTTCACTCTAGGCATGCCTGGACATCGAGATTTACGCTGCGTTCATGAGGCATGTCTGAATATGTAAATAAACAGGAAAGCAGGTGAAAATTAAACTAACTTACTTTATCCCAGGAATATCCAGCATGTTTGTAAAGCCTGTCCAGTTGATGTCTAGTAACTGAATGAAAGAGAGAGAGAAAAAACATTTTAGTCATTCCCATGGGATCATTTAGCCGAATAATCTATAATGCAGAGGACCTGTTTTCCTTAACACGGGCTAATGTGGACAGGCAGCCGCATCCCTGTACCTCAGGCGCTGGGGCCATTGGAATTAAGGAGAACGTCATGCCGTATCAGCGAGCCGAACGACTTGGCCCGGGGGCACAGACTGACAGGCATGTGGCCAATTAAGGGCCAAGGCCCCATGCTTACAAGTAAACATCAGCCAGTACCAAGGCGACATTTTTAGTGCCCCGCCCAAGAAGTCCAGGTGCTCCACACCTCCTCCCATGATGCATGATGTCACTTTAGTGACAGCATGTTCCATGCTTTTGAAGAAAAAAATATTTATATATACCGCAGGGTTTATGGTTTCAGGAACCACCCCATGGAGCTATGGGCTCCACCTGCACCAGTGAAGGGCAGGGTCGAAAGGGTGTCAGGTGACACTGCTAGGGACTCCTCTCATGTAATGAGAAGTTTACATTTACGGCATTTAGCTAACACCCTTATCCAGAGTGACTTACATTACCCAGTTACAGGGAATTACAATCCCCCTGGAGCAACTTGGGGTGAAGGGTCTTGCTAAGGGACCCACTGGCAGTAAGCAGAATTTGAACCGGCGTCCTCTTGGTCCATAACCTGAGCCTCATACCACTAGGCCAGAGCTATTCAAATCACGGTCCTCAAGGGCCGAGCCCTGCTGATTTTCCAGCTTTCCTTTACCTCTCAGCC
>JAODKM010000075.1:16426886-16443860 GCA_026780845.1 Petrocephalus sullivani
ATTATTAAACAAACTACCTGGAAGAACTAAAACAAGGCCTGGATTTGGAATCGAGGTCCAGATTTGAAGAGCCCTGCACTAGGCTATCACCACCCCCAGTCTCGTCCAATCGGAAGTCCCATTCAGACCGCGATTGGATCTCCTGTGAGACACACTGTGGGAGGTTTTTCAAAGTAAATGCATTGATCAAGCTGGGACAGCTTGCCGCTGGTGAAGTGTGGTTATCATTTTTGCCTCTGCTACGCTCGCAGCACAGGTCTTTCAGTGGGGAGGGGTCATTTACAAAGCATGGACCTCAGGGCTGTGCAGAGGCTTTTTGAGGGACGGGTGCTCAGTGGTTAAGAAAAGGAGCATTTTGTACCTTTAAAGCTGAGACACGAGTTCATATGAAATAGTTTGGGCTAAAGGGGCCCCCATTCTGCACATGTCTGAGGGGCCCAGCTGTTAACAAGGCCCTACTGGGGTCAACAGAGGCTCGTCTGTCAAGATTCCTGCATTACTACTTGTGAAGAGTAATTCTGAATGAACTAAATAATAATAGCGATTTGGCAAGCAGGTCCAATTCCACAGACATGTACGTACAGTGCAAGCCTACTGACTGATGTATGAGGAGCCAATTATAGCGCAACCTTACAAATGACTGGCACCGTCGGGCAGGCCCAGGACTAGCCAATGGCCCTTTGCACATTGCACCTGTCCGATCAGCTGACACAGGCAAGATGAGTCACATGACACTCCAGGGCAGGGTCCCGCCAACACACCCAGAACTACACAGTCTAAACGTGGGGCTCAAATATGAAGCCGTGTATGGGCTCCCATCATGAAAATAATAGTCTGTAGTAGCTACACGCTGCCCAGTTAGACTTTCACTGTAACAACACTGTTAGAGCAGTGTGCATTTACACGCGCACTCTTAATTTGCATGCTGCCTGTCCCCTGCTCCAATTACAGCATCTCCTGGCTGTTTAGAATTTACCCCAGCGCCGTGCAGGAAAGTGAGCCCCATGCAGGCAGAACAGGCCAACGCCACATGAAGCCAATTCGCAGGGGCGGGCCCTACCAGCAGGACCCGTCAGCCTCTGGGCGTTTTCCTGGAACGCCGTCTCGTTTGTGCACCTGCTGACATTTCCCCACTGTGAGTCACAAGGCCGAGTGCCAACCCCCCCCCCCCCCCACCTGCCTGCCTACCAAGGCCTGTGACTCACTCAGGTATGGCACACGCACCTGCATACCTGTATGTGCTGCTGCGTATCTGAGAATAACAGAAGGGTAAGATTATACATTTTATATAGATTAGGGTAAGATTATACATATACAGTGCGTCCAGAAAGTATTCAGACACCTTCCAATTTTGAACCATTTGTCATGTTGTAGCTTTATGCTAAAATTATGCAAATTCATTTTTGTTCCTCATGAATCTACGCTCAGTACCCGGTAACGACAGCACAAACACAGAATTAAAGATTTTTTTGCAAATTTATTAAAAAAGAAAAGCTCTCATGGACCTAAGTATTCAGACCTTTGCTGTGACGCTGACATATTTAACTCGGGTGCCGTCTATTTCTCTTGATCATCTTTGGGATGGTTTTACACCTTGATTGGAGTCCAGCTGTGTTAAATGAAATTGACTGGATATGATTTGGAAAGGCTCACACCTATTTATTAAAGGCCTCACAGCTCACAGTGCATGTCAGAGCACAAGCTAAGCCATGAGGTCGAAGGAACTGCCCGAAGAGCTCAGAGACAGGATGGTGGCACAGATCTGGACAAGGCTACAAAAAAAATTCTGCTGCAGTTAATGTTCCCAAGAGTGAAGCATGGAGGTGGCAGCATCATGCTGTGGGGGTGTTTTGAACACAATTGAACATCTCTGGAGAGACCTGAAAATGGCTGTATACCAACATTCCCCATCAAATGTGACCGACCTCCAGAGGATTTGCACAGAAGAGTAGCAGAAAATCCCCAAATCCAGGTGTGGGGAACTTGTTGCGTCATACCCAGGAAGACTCATGGCTGTATTAGTTCAAAAAGGTGCTTCTACTAAGTACTGAGCAAAGGGTCTGAATATTTGTATCCACATGATATGGGAAAAACAGTGATGGTGGACTCATCAACAATACTACATTTAACAATACGTTTTACATTGTCCACAGCCTAAGATCTGCACTGCTGGCACCATTTAAACCGACGTTTGGCATTGGCATGAATGACCAAAGGTTTGGCTATAGCAGCCCGACCATGAATATTGACCCTGTCGCTCTCGAGTCCACAAAGACTTGCTGTCCTGGTCATAGATGTGCACCAATAATTGCTCTGCTAATTCAGCCTTCACACTCTGCTCTTACTGATGGAATGTGCAGTCAGTGGAGTCTGGCAGCCAGGCTGCGCATATATCAGCATTAAACCTCAAACACTATTTTGGCCAGTTTCATTGTCCAACCCTGTTTACAGGAATCTGGGCAACACCCACCCACCCCCACCCCCCACATAAACCTGTTTATATAGCTATTATCAAATTTGCCCAGCTAAAGCCCTATACCTTCACACCTGGCTGCAACTGACAAATAAGGCTGGGATCAAACCACAAGATAGTGCTTGACTGCAAACGGCTCCTAATGCAGTTTATTGCACAACTGAAAGGCCTCCTCGTCGTTCTGAGGGTTTCTTAGAAAGCCAGCAGTCATGCTGGGTCCAGGGAGGAACCGCGCAAATTAAATCAGTGAACCACGTGTCAAAATAAAAGCTGGAAAGGCCGAGGCATCCTGGCCGGGAGAAGCAGGGCTTCAAGGTTGTGTGATTGTGTAGGAGTGAGCTTTTCATTCTAACAGGTCACATGGGTGATAAAGTAAAGGGAAATGTTCAATGAATGAAAGAAGGGGGAAAACCAATATGGCTGCAACGCCGGAGGTTAAAGATACGCTGTCACATTTACACAGAAACTGTGTAAAGGTGCTGGCATTCTTTGCATGCTGGTGAAGCCTACACTTTCTTTTGAGGGCCATTCCAGAGCGGCTCCGGTCACATTCCTTTCGTGGGCAGCACTGGAACAATGCTGCTCCATTTGCATCGTCTGAACCCTGAAACATGCCAGCTGAGACCAAAGACTTGCAATCTGACTTCTTCATTTCACTTTGTGGTACTGGGGGGGGGGTCTCGTGTTTCTCCTCAACTCTATGAAGGAGATCGATATTGCGTACCTTTCAGCACCCTTAGCTGCTAACACTGGGGATGAGACGGACCACTGCATTGAAAAGAGACAGAATGAGCCACTGCAGTGAAAAGAGACAGACCGAGCTACTGCAGTGAAACAGACAGACCGAGCCATTGCAGTAAAAAGAAGCAGACCGAGCCACTGCAGTGAAAAGAGACAGAATGAGGCACTGCAGTGAAAAGAGACGGACCGAGCTACTGCAGTGAAACAGACAGACAGAGCCATTGCAGTAAAAAGAAGCAGACCGAGCCACTGCAGTGAAAAGAGACAGAATGAGGCACTGCAGTGAAAAGAGACGGACCGAGCTACTGCAGTGAAACAGACAGACTGAGCCACTGCAGTAAAAAGAAGCAGACCGAGCCACTGCAGTGAAAAGAGACAGAATGAGGCACTGCAGTGAAAAGAGACGGACAGAGCTACTGCAGTGAAACAGACAGACCGAGCCACTGCAGTAAAAAGAAGCAGACCGAGCCACTGCAGTGAAAAGAGACAGAATGAGCCACTGCAGTGAAAAGAGACGGACCGAGCTACTGCAGTGGAACAGACAGACAGAGCCATTGCAGTAAAAAGAAGCAGACCGAGCCACTGCAGTGAAAAGAGACAGATCGGCCCACTGCAGTGAAAAGAGACAGAACGGCCCACTGCAGTGAAAGAGACAGACCGAGCCACTGCAATGAAATGCGACAGACTGAGCCACTGCAGTAAAAAGAAGCAGATCGAGCCACTGCAGTGAAAAGAGACAGACCGTACCACTGCAGCAAAAAAAGAATAGAGAATAGAGATGGACCGAACCACCAGAGTGAAGACAAGCCGCAGAGTGGCAGGACAGAGCCCGCTCACAGAAACGGGCCGTAGATGCGCTGGGTGGTGGGGCAGAGCACGCTCACAGAAACAGGTTGGAGCCGCACAGGGTGACAGGGCAGAGTGCACTCACAGAAATGAGCCAGAGATGCACAGCGTGGCACGGCAGAGCACACTCACAGAGACGGAGATACACAGTGTGGCAGGGCAGCACGCATTCACAGAGACAGGCCGGAGCCGCCCAGGGTGGCAGGGCAGAGCGCGCTTATAGAGACGGGCCAGATCCACCCAGGGTGGCAGGGCAGAGTGTGCTCACAGAGCCAGAGATGCTCAGGGTGGCAGAGCAGTGCACGCTCACAGAGGCAGAGCCCTGGCTGGGTCCTGCTCTGCATTTCCCTACAAACAAATAGTTCAGACATTTGCCTCAGCGCAACATTTACCGTGAGAAAGACGGACAACGACATGGAGTTACTTAACAGACCACATTTTTTACATGACAAACATGGCCTCTACAGAGGACAAACACCAGTAGCTAAAAGCTCATAAAATCAGTGATGTTCCTAATTTGGGCAGTGGGCCTTGGGATCTTTGGGGCGTGCTTGGATTTTAAGAGGCATTAAAATGGAAGGTGGAGGGGGGACATCTCGCATCAGTCCTCAACTCACCTGACATCGCTTGCACGTGTAGCATGTTTCTGTAATAATGTCTGACAACTTGGGCCAGGAGAATGACATCACCTGGAGCAGCAGGATGCTGGAGGCTTGCTCTGTCACCATACAGACGGAGCTCCCCCACGGGGCCATGTACGTGTGCCTAACAGCAACACCCCCTCGTCAGCTGAGGCAGGCACTAAGGTGTCCTAAGCCCCCATCACCCGACGCCACCTGCTGCCCGTCTGCAGCACTGGGCCGGTCTGTAGGGAGGGAGAGCCCCTCGGGTGGGCTGTTGTCGTTCCCTTGAGGTCAGTGTCCCCTGTAAACATACCCAGCTGCACTGCTGGATAGCCAGACGGAGATTATGCGAGTCTGTGGGGCATGTGGTCAGGGCGGGGCGGAGAGGGGAGGATGGACTCACCGGCTTATTTAAGAAGAAGAGGGACAGCGCACCGACCAGTGGCATGTCGCCTAGCAACGGCTCCATGACGACCCTCATGATGCCGCTGAGCTGAAACGCACACACACACAGACGCACACACACCAATTAGATATCTATATCTTTGTGGGAACTCTCCAATCCCAAATATGACAACCTCAACCCCCACCCAGACTTTCAGCATTTCTACTTGTTTTATTGCATTCTCAGATTTTTAGAAAATGAAATCTGAAATAGTGAGGAATGAAAAAAAATAACCTCGCTAGTCATGGTTTCTTGAGGTTTTGCTGTACTTGCTGGACTATAGCAAAACCTGTACACACACAGACACACACACACACACACACACGCACACACATAAACATGCAGGATTAGAACAATAACTCACTTCCTGCCCTGCAGTCCACACCTTCCTGACAATAGCCGAACGCTGCTGCCCGATGGTCTCCCCCCTGCAGAGCAGCTCTCATGTCGGGAAGCCAGAGTGACCATGCTGCATTACACTACTGGACACGTGGGGGGACATACCTGACACGTGGGGACACCTAAGGACTCACATCTCAGCTAAGCTCGAGCAGCTGACTCAGAAGCCTGCCTGAATCCCTGGGACATCACAGGGAAACATGCCGACCTAGTCTCATAGTCACCTGCCGTCAATTTTAAACGTATCTAGCGCAGCGTCATGCTTCCTAAATGCGCGGCGGACATGCCAGGGGAATGCGGCGCGGCTGAGGCATTCTTCTATGGGAGGTGCCCGCTCCCTTGGCCTAGATCGATGTCATCACCATTTGTTTAAGTCCTCTGGAAATAGTGACAAAACTAGAACAAAAAAAAACATTAAATAAAGAATGAACCGAGGCCACATCTGAGAAAGCACTGGAACAATCATTTTACATTTTACCCTGAGATCTTAATTTAAGGGGGAGATAGCCACAGTTCGCACAATCGCCCCCCCCTCCCCGGGACAGCTTTGTAAAGTGCTAAATAAACACATCGCTATAATCGGACCTTCATCATCTGAACCGTGCGCTCGTTCTGCTTTATGGCCTGAAGTGCTGATGCGAGCACTCCGCACTCGTCCCTGCACAGTCCCGTCGCATCGCTAAAGGGAAAAAAAGCCCCCCCAATCTCGGAATCAAGTATGCGGTAATGAAATCCGTCCTTGGCCTCTGGAGCTCACCAACGAGCACCGATCGATATGGGGTTTGGGCCGGACTTGGGGGCTCGCTATCCCTCACGCCGGCAGCATGTCGGACGCAGGAAGGCTGGCACCAGAGCCCCCATCCCTGGGGGTCCGTGTGGGTCATAGTGTCTGCACGCCCTAGCCGACCACATCCTGGACCTTCAGCAGGGCCCAGTATCACAAAGCTGGACTTTCAGGTTAGTGAAATTACTTGTCGGATCAATTGCCCTATGCGCTGTTATTCAAATCTGAGGTTTCTACAAATCAGCTTAATAATGAACAACAACTGACTGCAGAGAACCGAACAGACGCAGTGGGTAATATAAAGCATTTCATATGCAATTTAATGCCAGTTAGTATGAGGGGCTTCTGCACTGCCCACCCCTGGCTTAGTAAAACATCCAAACTGTAATAGGACTGGGATCCCATCCAGGGTGGGCCTCAGCCCTGTGCCCTCTGCTCCCCAGGACAGCCTCCAGGAGCCGCCTCCCCTCCAAACCCTGGTCAGGATGGTCCAGAAGACTGATAGGTGGTACAGTAGATGGATGGATGGGCACAAGGAAACCAATGGTACATAATCAACCCTGTAAGCACTGATGCTAGGAGGCCACTTAACACTGGTATCAGTGGCTGGTATCATTAAACCGATAGCTCAGGTACCAAACAGCACTGACAGCGGAAGAGCCATCATGGCTGCTACATCACTCTCATCCATCCATCCATCCATCCATCCATCCTTCCTTCCATCCATAGCAGTGGTTCCCAAACTTTTTGAAACCCCCCCCCCCCCCGAAAAAATATTGGCCAGAATGGAGTGAGAGGCAGTGGAAAATTCTAAATGTTTGTTTAGCGTATTCAGAGAATCTCCTTGTGAATCCTCAGAATTATTTGTCGACCTCCCACTGTCAGGGTCGCTGCCCGTCCTGCCCTGTCTGATGGTTCCTTGCCCCTAGTGTGTTACTCTTGTGCCTCAGACTGCTGCATAGCTCAGTGGGCTGAGTGCATACCTCAGGTATTCCCTGCACCATGGGTTCAAGGCTGGCCTTAGGACAGTCTTATCTGTTTTGTATTTCTTGTTTTGTATTTTATGAGTTAGTTTCCTGTTCTCCGGTTTTGTTTAATATATTGTTCTGTTTTATCCTAGTGTGTTCCTTTGGTTTCAGTGTCTGTAGTGTTCCTGAGTTTTGTGCTGGTTAGTTGTCCTGTTCCACTAGTGATTTGCTTTGATGATCCTCACCTGCTCCTTGTTACCTGTAGTCCTGTTAGCCACACCTGCCTCCTGTTAGTCGTTGTGTTCTGTGTATTTTAGTGCCTGCCGGTGTCCTGTTCTCTAGTCGGTCATTGCATAGTTTCTGTTTTAAGTGTAGTGTTTTCTGGTTTGTATTTTCCTTGTGTATTGGCTTTGTTTTCTTTATCAGTTCCTAAGTATTCTTTCTGGTTTTTATGTGACCCCCTCGTGGTCTATTTTCTTTTGTGGCTTTCCCCAGTTTTTTGTTTCTTCCCAATAAACCCCTTTTTTGATCCAGAGCCGCTAGTGCGTCGTCACCTTATTCCCCCCCGCCTTCTGCCTGCACTATGCCCCGCCCCCGCCGCTGGATCCATGACACCCAGGAAGGTTCATGACTCTGTTTGAGAACCACTATAAGATTCAATCTGAACACGATGTGATTTTATATGCCACCCCAATGTACGCTAGATGGTGTCTGCACTATGTAGGATGAGTGCCCAGCTGTAACCTACAACCATTCCATCAGCGTCTTATATCCAGCTGAATTTTACAGAGGAGCGAAGTAGCAGCGCACTTACCTGTATGCTCTTGATCCCTGCTCTGCAGTAATATCTCTTGATGTCCACGTCGATTTCCGTCTTTCCCGCAAAGCTACAGCAGAAGAGGGAGGAGATACAGCATTGAAGTGGCCTCGCTCGGCAGCCAGCCAATCACGGCGCGGGAATGAACTTAAGCTGTTCGGGTCACCTGATCTGCAGGTCCATGATGATCTGCCGCTTGTCCACATTCTCTGTGTACACCTTCACGCCATTGATCCTGAGAGGCTGAACAGGGAAGAGGCTGCACTGAATCTGTGTGCCACGTGTCACCCGCAGGTGCTGCACTGGGGCAGTGAGTTTTGCCGTAAGTGTAGGTGGGCTCAGAGCTCAGGAGAACAAAGCCAATCACTGGTTTGAAACAGGGAAGACCCAATAAACACAGGGCTATGTGAATGGGAATAATTCTACACTGATGTCTAGAAGGCATACCAAGCAGGAAAGAATTATGGGGAAGGTGGAAGAGATGCGTCTTCCTAAGCAGGAACTAGTACGGTAAAGTGGAGGTCTATGGGTGTTTCTCAGTATGTGTGCCTGTGATCTCATGTACCCATTTTACGTCTTTTTCAGTAAAATTCCCTGAATTTCGTACATGCCCCGCCCCACATATAAAGGATACGTCGGTTGCATCCTTGCGAAACAAGACCAGTCCCATAATTCACTGCATCCCAAGTTTGTTCTTGGGGGGCAAGTTAGGAAGATCAATCTGTGTGTGTTCTTGGTCTTGAGAAACACTGTATGCATTTAGAGTGTAGAAATTGGAAACAGTGTAGGAGAGAAGAGCTAAGTGTTTAGAGTGCATAAACAGGAAGTGGTAGAGGAAGGGGAGGGGCTAAGTGTTTAGTGTGCATAATCAGGAAGTGGTATGGGAAGGGGAGGAGCTAAGTATTTAAAATGCATAAGCAGGAAGTGGTAGAGGAAGGGGAGGGGCTAAGTGTTTAGCGTGCATAATCAGGAAGTGGTATGGGAAGGGGAGGAGCTAAGTATTTAAAATGCATTAGCAGGAAGTGGTAGGGGAAAGGAAGAGCTAAGTGTTTCGAGTACATAAACAGGAAGAGGTAAGGGAAGGGGAGGAGCTAAGTCCGGGGTGATGAGATGGACAGGATGTTAAAGGTCAGGAGGCACACAGATAAGGAGCTGTGAGGAAAAAGGAGCCATATATACATATCTAGGGGGCAGTGTGAGGGGTGGGGGGTCACTCACTTTGTCTCCCATGTCAATCTTGGTGAAACAGAAGGTACTAAGGTGTGCGTTGGCCCCCTTCACTGCCGGCTCGATGGTCTCTCGAAACAGCTTGTCCACAAACTGACAGATGTAGGGCCACATCTGTTTGACCGTCTGAGAGGCAAAGCGAGAGGGAGAGACAGGTCAGTGTGACTGGGGAGTGCAGCCCTAGACAGACCCTTGTGTCGGGACAGAAATGGCCTGCTAGGCCACTCCTATAACAGTGAGGTGGCTCCCCCTACTCTAAATCTACACTGCATTAGTGTGACTGACACCAGCTACACCAGAGTTACAAAGGGCAATACAGGGTTGCCAACTTTTGTCAGCTGGCTGGCTTGAAATTTTCAATTTCAAACAAATCTACGCCCACATACACGCTCATTTACATCTATATAACAGTTATACTGCCTTGAAAATACTCAGGAGGCTTTGCAAACTACCCCAACGGTCGCGATGCAGCTAATTTGAGGTTAATAATGGAATAGCATAGATTTGCCACAAGCCTTCTAGCATGAGCATGAGAGTCAGAAAGCATGAGAGTCGGGAACCCGGGGAATACGGTCATACTGAGAGCCAGAAGGAGGTCACTGCAGAGTTAGTGACCTCCTCTGATGCTACACAGGAGACCGAGATCGCACTGCTCCACTTTAACTGCACCTACAGTATACAGCAGATACAGCATCTTATCTGGACTCTCACTACACAGAAGATCTTATCTAGACTCACACTGCAGCTATACAGGAGATATGGTGTCTGGCCTGGGATCGTACTGCAGCTATACAGGAGACACAGAGCAGTGGGATCACACTGCACCGTAAGGCGAGGCATATGGCCTGTATAAAACAGGCCTACTCTGCGGTGGCACCATGAGCAAGCTGACTTGCCAGTTCCCCAGAGACGCCCGTGGAGTCTGGCAAGCCGACGTCCACACGTGGGCTGGCCTATTTGTGGCCCACACCTCGGAGGCTACGCCCCTCTGGCAAAGGCGACGCCAGGGTGCACCGAGACATTGTGGCTCGAGCAGAACACACTCACACACACACACAAGATGAATACTCTTTACCTTGTTTAACCACTCCACCCTCTCCACATCGGGGAACTGAACCTGAAAAGGAAAACAGCAGGTGACGGTTTATTCAGCTTAACATTGTCTGGGAAGAAATGACAGAGAAACACAGTGGTCAAGGTGATAAAAATAACATTACCGAGGGTGCTGATTCCTCAGGTTACAGGGAACAATACTCGCCCAGACGTGGCGTGCTTAATCCAGACAGTGAAACGGCAGCTAAGCCAGGAGCAGTGCCACCCGACTGGCCAATCCATGTGTTTGCATTCAGCTCTTTTGACTTCTGTTGGGGACTTCATGTCCCAGCTTATTTATTCCATCCAGTCATGCTGCTGCCCTCTTACTTCCTGTTTACACAGACATTGTGCCCAGCCTCCCTGTTCCACACTGTCCTGGGTTTTTGTATGATAATTGTTGTGGAACCCTTCCCCTTGTTACTGGCTGCCTGTATGTCACACTGTGGCCCTGTGGGGCACTTTGCTTGGTGCCACTGTATACCTGTATATAAACACCTGACTTGACACTTGATCTTTATTGTTTCATGCTGCTATTTCTGGTTTATTAAAGCACTGTTACACTGCATTTACTGCACTGGGCCAAGTGTGTCGCTAGAAGCCATATTGGGCCCCCAACCCAGACCAATCCAAACATGCTTCAAGATTTTTATGGACCTTGAGTGGAATCGTCAGTATCCCTACACTTTACTACTGATTCTTTCTAACAACATCAATATATTTCTCTTAATAGTTCATTTCCTGATTGAGATCCTAACCCATCCATCAGACCCCCTGCCTCAGCCCTCAGACCCCCTGCCCCAGCCCTCAGACCCCCTGCCCTAGCCAACAGACCCCCTGCCTCAGCCCTCAGACCCCCGCCTCAGACCTCAGACCCCCTGCCCCAGCCATCAGACCCCCTGACCTCAGACCCCTGCCCCAGCCCAAACTACTTAAAAGGCCTGTCGTTAAAAGGTAATGGGTGCCCCTGTAATGTATGTGTCAAAGGCTCTGAGCGCCTGCCCCTGAAAGGCACTGCTTGAGGGTCACCGTTCTGGGCAAACCTGCAAGGCGGGGTGTCAGAGAAACAGAATAACAATCAGGTCTCCCTCCCACATGCTGTAGTCAGACATGGCCGCTTTCCTGTGAGGGAATCCCACCCATGTTTCAGCAGCATTCCGCATGACAAAGGCTTGCCGTGCTCAGAGCGCTTTCCCTCTCTGTGCAACGCCGCTGCGGCGTTTCAGGCTGCCGCTCAGAGCAGAAACCGGAACCGCTCCCTGACCAAAGAACCAGTTGGGGCGGTAGAACGTGTCCGATCGGGTCGGCGATGCCCAAGCAGGCACTGGGACACGTCTGCTGCTGCTGCTGGGAGACAGCGAGAGCCCGAAGCCCCCGCCCCCTTCCCCCCGCCGGCCCACAGACCAAACTGGTGCCCCCAAACAAACCAGGGCACTGTGGGATTGCATCTGCAGGTACCAATTGCTGTTCTATACTGGCTGATCCATCTCACTGACACACATTTTATATGTGGTCATGAATCTCAGTTTGAATGAAACATAGTCATTTTTAAATCAGAAATAACAGAATAATGCCTCCCACTGAAGATTCCTTTCTTTTTCTGCTGACCCTTTTCTCACCTCCACCTGTACATTTTATGAGTCGGATGCTTTATTTAGGAGGATAGCAGGACCAGAGAGGCCATGATGACACTTTGCTAATTCCACCACTCTTCCTTAACAGCCCCATTTCACACCACAGATTTTTTTGCCTGATTTAACTGCTGCGTCTGCGGCTAGCTGCGATAAAGGCTGACGGATGCTGAGATCTGATGCTCCACCCAAGTCCCTGCAAAGCCCCCCTTCTCTCCAGTGAGCCCGGCCCGTGCTTGCCTTGGGAAGGCCTCGCTCCGTGGCCCGCAGCACCAGCAAGTCATATGACACTCCTGAGCAGGCAGCCATTGGCTTAGCAGATAGCCGCCACCCAGCAAAGGGTAGGGCGGGCCATTATTCCCCAGGGTGTAGCAGCTGTCTCCTCTGGAGATATATGCCTGCTAAGAGGATGACTGCTGTATGCTGTAGCTCAACTGGTAAAGCAAGACAAAGGTCACAGGCTCAAATCCCAAGGAGGGCCTATAAACCTTTCCCTCTACTGTAAGTTGCTCTGGATAAGTGGATAAGTGTCAGTCAAATGAATAAGATGTACTGTCTGCTACTCACCTCATCATACCTGTCATACCATCCACACCCTTGTGTGAACTGTGACCCAGCCAGACTCCCGTTCAGCTCTACATTCTGCTCTGCCCAAACTACCCCAAGAACCCACCCTGCAACACCACACCATAGGGTCACATCTTGAAACAGGCAGCTGCTGTTGAACCTTTGATTCACCCCCCCCTCCAAACAAGTACTCCGTAATTCAAGTACAAACTCACCACTGATTATTTGAGTATTATAATTACTTTCATTTTATCTTCTGTAATGTTTCCACCAGTCCATTAACAGGAGGGAAATCCTCTTCACCGTCAGTGGCCACAGGAAACACCCCCCACAGACATATGTGGTAAACAATGAGCAGTGTTTTCAGGACGACTTTAGTCCAGGAAAGTGGTTGAGCAGAGGTGGCAAGCCGTAAGGAGATGAGGAGGACGTTGAAACTTCAAGCCTTCTGAAGTTCTGAAATACCCACTTGAGTCAGAAATCATGGGAAAAACCCACCTCAGGAACAGGACGGTTCTACAAGGAAACCACCCCAGGTGAAGAACATAGATATTTTCCTCTGAAGATTAACTGCAGAAGTGGCACAGGAAACTGCTATATTCTTTAACAAAAAGGGCTACGCAGCACTCATGCTTTTATTTAATTTATTTAATTTATGGTCAAGCCTGAAAGTTCTCAAATATTTATGTCCCTGTGATACTGTGTTGCTAATTCAGTGTTTGGATTTAATCAAGTTGCTCTGTATGCGTTAAGAGGGGCGCCAGAGATTTTGGGCCCCATGAAAGCATGTGACATTGGGCCTCCAACCCAGACCAATCTGATTATCTCACTCAGGGGCCCTTGGAATCGTCCTACCCCAACCCTTGTGTGTCAATGGTTCAGATACGACAGATACGACTGATAACCCAGCTTGGCGTCATCCAAAACAATAACTGGAAGTCTGCGAACACTTTCCCCTAGAGAGATAGGTGGCACACCCAAAATAACTGACCACTCAGGAATTGTGCATCTTGTTCGAAGTTGAAAGGCCATAATAAACAAGGACAGAGTCATCTTTCACTTTTGTTATATAATGGAGCAGCATTCATTTTCTTGACCGAAATTCTCCCCAACAGGAGCATCTCACTTTTGCGTCGTGCTCAAGAAACAATTCAGAGGGACAGCTGAGCTTAAGTCAGGCATGTAGCGGTTTCTGTGTATAATGAGAGGGTTACCCCCCCGACATGCAGGACAGTCTAAATATGGCCAAAGGCCACAGCCAGAGACGCCTACGGCTGCTGGTGTTTATACCAGTGAAGGGCTGAGAATGAGAGCCTACTATAAACATCAAGCCAGCAAGGGCATTCTTTACAAAACAGGTCCTTAGGATGTGAACCTGAGATCTCCGGAAAAAGCTTTCAATTGTCATCCTGCCTGCTATTAACTAGCAAGTCCCTTATCCCTGAAAATGTTTCACTTTTACCAAAATAGGAGTAAGTGTAGAGAATTTTGAAAGAATCAAAGCTAATCACAGAATCACACAGGGCTTAGACCATGTCAAAGCAAACCCCTTAAAAACTACTTATAAAATCAGCTTATAAATATGAACTAAGATATTTTATAAGATTGAATGTGGCTAAGAATAAGGTTTGGGGACTGACCAGAATTTGAGCGCAGGTTAATATGAGAATGCTTGAAAGGAAGCGTGCCCTTCTGACGGTGACACAGAGCTTTAAGTCAATGGGAGCCTTGTGGGGAAATCGCCCACCTAAACGGCATTTACCATTGCCAGGGAAACAGAGAAAGAGTACGGGGGGTGGGGGGTTGGGTGAGAATATGATTGAGTATACTATGTAAAAAGAGAGTCCTAAATGGTCACCACTGTATTTTTGCCTGAGTCTTCAGACAGACCTGTTTATGGATAAATCCAGTACTAAGGTCTGCCACAAGCCCAATGATCAAATAAAAATAACTGCTGGAAACAGACACACTGCACCAAGGACACTGGCCTGGACCAGCGCCAGGCCCGGCAGCAATAAGATCAAGTTCTGAAGACTAAGGTTCATAGCGCCCTTGACTCTCGGGACCCTGGCTGGCACATCATTCATCAGCCAATAGGGTTAGAGCATCTTTGCACTGAGCCTTGAGCTATTTCGTTACACACCCCTCAGCAAGCCCTAGCTAGGCACCGCTACACAGTGCAACACTACAGCGGACCACTAAGCGTAATTAACACAGCTGGACCCCAAAATTGGGGAATCACAGCCTATGCCCATTAGCCCACTTTCACAGAGGGCTCGCTGCAGTTTCACTCCGGTGCAAATGGCAGAGTCAGGTTACCACTCCGATTTCCCGCTGGACCTGTCTTTCTTGGAGCAAACGAGTTCGTGCAGTAGTCTATTTTTTCTGCATAATTACAAGTACGGGCTTTGTGTGGGAAGGTACCCTGTCACTACAGACGCTGGAAATACACCAAGCGGCAAAAACGCATTCTGCACGATCCAAACCCCAGACGCTGTACAGACGGGTCTGGTGGGTAGGTCCGTTAGCATGGAACAGCTGGGAAGTGCCTCGAAACCAGCTACCACCATCACGCTGGATCTTGAAGTTTGGACAAATATCTCATTTAGTAACGTGATGCACACCGAGTCTCGCACCCTTAACACAATGCGTTTCCAAAAACAAAAATCAGCCGTAGTCCGGCGCTGAGCAGACGATATTCCCCACATGTACTGTACATGCACGTCCCCGCTCCAGTTTATTTAGGCTTATTGGCACCTGCTCGGCCATTTACATGTTGTTTTTATATTGTGCACCTGCCTCGCGCTCGGGGGATGAATCACTGTCTAAGCTGGGAGCCTAATGGCCTAATGCTCAGCCTGGGACGTAGCGCCACCCCGGGGTCCCGTTTCGGGGCGGAACGGCGCTGCTTTTCGTCCTTTGGGAGAAATGTCTGACTCCGCGTCAAGCAGGTACCAGGAAGAAAATAAAGCCGAATAAACACAAAATAGAATAGAAGGCAGAAGGTGTCATGGGCGCGCTGTGCTGATGGGTTTGGAATACGAGCAGGTGCGTCCGGTGCGACTTTAAAGCCCATGATGGCTGTGACCCCCCCAGCCAGGGGTGCTGAATGACAGCCAGCCTGTCCGGGCAGGTTGGCCATCCCCCCCCCACTCACCCAGGAGGGCAGCTCGGTGGTTGGCAGGCTCGATTTCACGGTGACCTCCTCCTCCTCCTGCAGGAAAGCCAAAGCCCGGTGAAGCCTGCTGCTCATGTCCCCCTTGTTCCTCCGCCACCACAAGAGCGCCAGCACCCCGATCAGAATCCAGCTGAAGCTGAAGCCCAAGAAGCCCATCACGTAGACGGGGAGGACGAGCACGAAGCTCCTGGCGAACTGCATCCACGTCTTCCCCGCGTCGCCGAGGACGGACGGCGGCTCCTGCGCCGGCTCCGCTTTGCGCTCATTTCCCCGCGGATCCAAAGATCTCGCCCCGTCCGGTGCCGCCGCTCCCCGGAGCTTCTCGTCGCCCCCGCCGCTCATCCCCAAAGTTCCGCGAAAGCCGAGAATACGCGAAGAGAATCACTCTGCCCGTGCGGAAGGTCCCGGCTGCGACGCGCCTAACACATATATCGTTACTTTTATTTACATATCGTTACTTTTATTTACGCGAGTAACCGGCTGATACAAAGTTGCGAATAGCCCCGCGGAGGCATTTCCGCAGCCGCCGGCTGGCCTGGAATGACAGTGAGCCCTAGGAAGTGCGGCCACTTATTAATAATCCATGCCGAAGCTGCGCGATCCTTCGCTCCCCGACACCTGTGCGCGCAGCCCCGCCGTCCGCCCTCATCTCTCTCTCTGTCACACCCATCGGGGACGGCGCGGCTCCCCAGCGACACTCCCACCCCTTCCCCGCAGGTACGGCTCGGACCCGCGGCTCAAGTGCGCCTCCCGGCGTCTGCAGGCTGAAAGCGGAGGCGGGGATAGAAACTGCCGGGATGCCCTGAAGACCGTGTCTGTGACTGAAAAAGTGGCATGGGGGTAGTTAAAACATTACACACCACAAATGGGTAAACAAACCTAATATCAGAATCGGCATCAGAAAAAATGTATTCATCCCGGGGGAAATTGCTGGCATCACGACTGCACAAACACAGTAAAAACAAAGACAACAGGAATGCAATAAAAAGTACAAAGAATAGAAGAGAAGATTAAACTAAAAGCTAAATAATTTAAGCCCTCAATATTTTATTGCCCATGATGGCTTGAAGTCTGGACAGTGTTATTCTTTCCACCGCGGTCTCTAAGTCACCCACCACAGAGCCCGCCTTCCTGATCAGTGTGTCACCCACCACAGAGCCCGCCTTCCTGATCAGTGTGTCAC
>JAODKM010000075.1:16489653-16500392 GCA_026780845.1 Petrocephalus sullivani
GGAAGAGCAGGAGGCATGCCTTGGGGCCTGATGATGATGCTGTAGGAAGAGCAGGAGGCATGCCTTGGGGCCTGATGATGATGCTGTAGGAAGAGCAGGAGGCATGCCTTGGGGCCTGATGCAGTCTGGGAAAGACGGTTTGGTAACGGCAGTGATGGGGGCTGAACCCGTCAAGGGTAAAAGCACCATGTTTGCAGACTGTTTAAAGCGCGGCGTGTCGCATGTGGCTGTGTCGCGCGTGGCTGTGTCGCATGTGGCTGTGTCGCATGTGGTTGTGTCGCATGTGGCTGTGTCGCATGTGGCTGTGTCGCGCGTGGCTGTGTCGCATGTGGCTGTGTCGCGCGTGGCTGTGTCGAGGGAATCATTGTGGACTAGAGACAAAACACATGAGGCAGAGGGTAGTTGGACTCTTAAGTTGCTAAATGAAGTACATGGCTCATTAGACTGCATTAATTAAACCTGCAGCCTCTGTTTCACAAGGGACGGGACCCGTTAAGACGCGATCTTCCGGAGACTGGAGGTATTTCTTATTACATGATTTATTTGTTAAGAAGATAAGCAGGTAAGCAAAGCTCACTACCATGGGAAACAAGAGATGGACATGGAAGCAGGCAACGATCGAAGCCGGAGGCTTTATTTTTCACACGGAACACCCAGCATGACGCAGCGTATCAGTCAGCCCCGGATTGTCTTTTTCAGGTTTCCAGAATCCTCCAGTCTTAACGACTCGCTAACACCAGTGTTTTGAGAGAAGTTCCTACGTGTTCTGTAAAATTAAATGGAGGTGGGTACTTGACTACAGGGATCTTATGAAGACCATAACAAAGCAAGATGCTGTCTTCTCCTGACCTGGCCTTCGAACCGTGGTGATGTCTGAGTGGCTTTATCGACCAGGCAGGCCCCAAGCTAGCCCAGCACAACATCATTATGAGTTCATTCCCCTCTGGCCCCCACCCTCATTGCTCACCCTCATCCCTGCACGCTCATGTGAGCTTTGTCAGGCTGTGTCCGGCTGACAGGGGTTCATTATAGATGTTTCACATGACCACATGCGTGTGCGTGAGCCACACATGCCAGCAAGCCTCTAAATGCCAGCTGACAGATACTCACCTTCCATACACCTCAGTAGATTTGCCAGCAACGCAGCTCCTTACAATTGGAGGGCGTGAACAGACATGACATTTAATTACAATTACAGAGGGATGGAAATATTTGAGAAAATTATTGATCTTGGGCGATCAGCCCTATTTTTTTTTGATAAAATGGCGTGATCAAGCCTGTCAGTTAAATGGGAGCAACCAGGATCCTTCTGGAGAGAGTCGACAGTGACTGGAGCTGAGATAGTACCACATTCGTGAACAGGTGATCGCCTGGGGGTGGTGGGGGGGGGGCTAGATAATGTCCCGGCTAGTCAGCTGCGACCTGGAGTGCTGTTCGGCATTCAGCGTACATCTGCTCACCTTTGGGCAGACAATCAAATGGCAAATGGAGGCTGGGGAAAACAGATAAAAATGGAAAGAGTGAAGTAGAGAGGGGGTGGAGGAGGAGTGTGGGAGGAAGGAGAGGAGCAATAAAGGGAGATTCAGAGTGAGACTAGCAAGGGTTAAGAGGGGCAGGAAGAAAATGAAAGTGGGTGGAATGATAGAAAAAATAGGAGAAGGACAGGGGGAAAGGGAATAATGGGGGGAGCGAAGAGGGGACTGAGAATGGAAGAGAAAATCAAAAGAGAAACACCGGGGGATGGCAGGGAAATGGAAGCGTGCCGGCTGCCGTATGAGGTCGGGGGGTCTCAGAGCGGCTGAGCGCCAGCCAGTCGGGCAGATGACAAAAACACAGAGGGGAAGCGGCGCTTCACGTGCTCCTCAGAAAGGCTCGCTCCAGCAAGCCGACGGAGCGGCTGAGAGACGCGCGGACGGTTTCCTGCTCGCGAGGAGTCAGTAAAAGCTGCATGAGGCCTGCCTACTGAACCAGGGTCACTCAACCTGATGGGGCAACCAGGCTGTGCCTATGCGGTGGACCTGCAATGCAAACCACAGTGGAGGGAAATGAATTCATCCTCTGAACTGAGCCGAGGGCAGAGGTCTTCATTGACGTACCCATGTTGCTTTGATGATATGATACAAACATTCATGGGGTTTGTCCCGCTTTCATTCATTAACTTTAGTCTTTTAAGGTCAAGATGATTTTCCAAGGCAGGCAGTACAGACCATTTCCAAGGATGTGAACACAGAACATGATGAAGTGGAGCTAACATCCAACCCTTGTTCACTACGGGTTTATTATGCTTTTATTAATAAGCAACAGTTAATGAGCTCTGTGGGTTGTTTAAACACTTCACTCCACTGCTTGATGGAGTTTATCTCCAGCTTTGGATCCTCTGCCTGTTGACGGTCTAATTCTGGTCAACACTCAGCAACCTAGAAAGGTGGGTAACTTACACTGCTGCCCTGGCCTTCTGTGAGTCCTGGTTCATTTCCCAAGTCTGTAATAAAGTGCATGGGCTTCTTGGCTAGTCATGCCCTACAGGTACTGATGAGTGACCTTTTCACATTCCTCAAGGAAGCAGTTGGTCCTGTTCCGGGATGTGTGCTTCAAACCCCGCCTTGTTGGTGCAATGCTGACTAATGCCCAAACTCCACCCCCTCCAAATCAAGAAGAAGGTCAGCCTGCTCAGGGGTTCATGTGGACTGTTTGAAGACGACTGGCCTCTGAATTCAGTTCTGTTTAATCTCGTCTCACGGACCCAGGAGAGATCTTCTCTCACTGATCTAGGATGTCTTTGTTATTTTTAAGCTAGCCTTCGTCTCCACAGCAGACCTAGCCTTCATCTTCCAAAGAAGTGGAGAGCACACCCCCCCCGGGGGCCTCTCTCCCACCTTCTTTCTCCTTGAATCTATTTTTTTTTTTTTGCAGTAGATAGAGAGACACTGCATGGAGAGGCAATCTGATGTCTTTATAACAAGAAGTTTCAGGGTTGGGGATGGCTGGTGGTTGAGGGCATTTCCAAGACTTGTTCACTGAGTGGCCAGTCTCATCAGCCAGTAGCAATTAAAGCAAGGGCCAGCCAAATCCATGCAAAAGCAGGTTCTGTTCTCATCTGGTTATGTCTGCCACATGCCAAAAATTGCCGTTATCGCTCATATACAACTTAGGTTGTAGCCATGATCTTTTTTACCTGCACTGAGGAAAACACAGCTCAGCTTCTGATTACAACACGAGGTACAAGTGGAAAGTTGACTACCAGCACAAATGCACATTGGCCCCCTATTACAATTGCATAATCAAAATAACATTACACCAATATATAAAATTAGAACATTAGATACAAGATCTGTGTTTTTGGGAATCACCTGTTCAGGTGACGGATACGTGCATGTGTTTGCCCCTCCCACCGTGCTCTGTTGATGCGAAATGTCTTCCTGTCTGTGTTTGAACATGACAGACTGATTTCATAACAAAATATGAAGTCAAAGGCGCGGTAAATCCTTTTCACTTACGGCAATGCACGATGATGTGTGTGACAGCCCTGAAGGCGAGTCTACATGCAAAACCAATTTCTCAGCCATACAGATGTTAAAAAGCATACGCCCCATTTGTCATACATGTTAAACTGTTACAGATGTTCACTTAGCATTGAGATTGGGCAGAGGACAACACAAAGAAACGCCCCATACTTGCAGGCACAAGACTGTATCGGCCACTGATACGTGGCAGTTTAATCACCATGAAACAGAGGCCCGTCAGTGTTATGCTAACGGATGCTCACAGATAATAATGGACCGGGATGGAGCTCTCCCCTGGTGCAGAGGCTGGGAAAACAAATAACCAAGCAGACAAGGGCTCATGGAGGTCAGGCCATGTGTCTGAGAATCAACAGGGTGGATGTGAGTGGCAGAACGACATGCCAATAGGGCTTAAACGGTGGGAGAGGTCAAGCTGGTGGGTTAAGGCCAAGCAGCAGCGTTGGGGACAAAGTCGTCGGCTGACACGGTGGGCTAACGTCGGCACTGTGACGATGGTGAGACGTATGAAGCACAAACGAAAACACCCCAGAAATCCTAACACTCTCATTTACATTTACTAACATAAAGATTTCAACCCGCTTTAAATATATTCCTACTATATGTACATCACTGTAGCACTAAATATTCATCTCCATTTAAATAAAATAAAAAAAAATAAACATCTTCACCTGCCAACTGAAAAAGATGATTTGTGTAAGCTGGAAATAGAACCAAAAAAAAGGGAATGTTTCTGTTGGACTGTGACAAGTACAAACAGCCAGAGGGATTAATTAACGGAGCCAGAAAATGAATTAAAGCGAAGTAGCAGTGAGTTATGCCTCTTCATCCAGAACAAAAGCACCTTGTTTTTCCTGGCTGTGTTTTTAGGGCAGCAACAGACAAGAGAAGATTTCATAGAAAAGAAAAGTAAACCAGAACAGCAAGGTGAATTATACAAATATCTACTGTTGGGGGGGTGAAGGCCCCATCTTGTTTTCTTGAGTTTAGTGGTTTCTCTGTGATTCAGCAGCGAGGTGATAGGAGCTGCAGGCCTTGTAGAGGACTGTAGAATCCTCAGAGGAAGCAAGGTTGCCTGGGAAGATCTGACCACCAACTGTTATTGCATCTGCCCTGGACCACAGATAAATCTCAATAAATTCACAGTAAAAAATACAAAAATTATGTGATGGAGTAGGGGAGGTGGGGGGACAGCGGTAGTGGGGGCTATTTGGTGTTTTTAAAGGGTCACAAGCTGTAATACCAAGGGAATGCTATTAGTGGTTGCTGTGGAGAAAGCTAGGTAACGTTTGTGATCACCATGTTGATGCAGCTGTTCCTCGCTCGTTACTCTGGGCCGTCCTCATATTCGCCTTCCACATACAACGATCTAGCCTTGAATCTTTCTTCTTGATGCATCCGTCTCCTGACCCCTTGTCTCAGGAAATAAATTCTATGATCTGGCTGGCGGTATCTGTGATGCATGCTGGGAGGATGCAGGTGGGCGCCGCGGTTACCCACGGTTACCTGCCCTTTGATGTGACTCCCACCGGTCTACTCACCAGCCTTCCAGCCTCTGCTGCCTCTGATGAGGTCGCTGGATGCTTTCAGAAATGGCCGTGGGCAGAAAGGAAGGACAGAGGAGCTGCCTGCCCTGTGCTGTGATTACACGTCTCCAGCTGGCAACCCCACCCCCCCCACCCCAAACAATTAATGCTGGGGGGGGCAACTGTGCCAGCTATACCCACCTGCATTGCTTGGCTGGATTGTATGCATGAGTTATGGAGGAATTTACCCCAAACGATGGCCTGGCAGCTCCAGGACTCTGACAGCAGACCAGCCGGCAGGTGTAATTGTCACAGGTGATCGATCTTCATTTCTGAATATCTCCACGGACTCCTTTCTCTGCTCTGTCTGGGTCATGATGGTGGCGTCACTGGCCTGTCCGTGCATTTTCCTTCTGTCAGGGGACGGTAAGGTGCCCAAAAGGGCCCACCACATTACCGCGTGTCTGTTTAATGATCTGGACGTATCAAACGGAGTAATTCACGTTGATTCTAATTTAATGGTCGTTCCGGCCCCCGCTGCCTTGGCATGGCGAACATTTTACTGCACTCGGATCCCGGCGTGCAAGCTGAAGGGAGGGGGGGGGAGGGGGTGGTGCAACATTAGTATGGGCCACTCCAAGGCAATGATACAAATGAACAATTAAATACAAGCTAAGAAATTGTAAAATGCAAAGGATCAAAATTTCTATGGGAGTTGTGTCTGGCCGAAACAACCTAAAAACATGATTTACCATTCTTCTTCAGATTTAAACTGTTTTTAGGCTAGGAAAGAAAACCACCATATCAAATTAGCAAAGGAACATGATTCCTCCTCTGTGGAGGTAATTATTCACATGAATGTAGTAGTGAAGCATGGTGGGGTGAGAGACCCCCAATGGGGTGTAAATTTGGTTAGCATGTGGGCAGCAGCTCCAGTAGGCCTATTGGGGCCATAGGCTTGGGGGTGGGGGAGTAGTGTTTGTGTTGCATAGCAACTAAGGTCAGGCACAAAATGATGTTGGCCCGGAAACAGATGGTGGAAACCCTTATTAGTTGCTGTGAACACACAGAAATGCACACACACACACATGCTTATGACTTGTTTCCCGTGGTGCAGGGGCTCTTGTTTAGATCAGTGGCATAATGAACATTACTCTACAAAGCTTATTCCTCCCCTGCCCTTATCCAAAATACTATAAGGGCCTCACGCCCCCCCCAAGTGTTCAGAGGAGGCCTATATCATCCTGCCAAAGTGTCGCTGGCATCGCCGTTCCAGTTCTTCTTCTTGACGTCTAATGAGAGCAGCCAGCAGACACGGGCGCTGAGTGAGGACCTGGAAGCGCAGTGGTTTCATTGGATGAGATCTCGCTGTTGCGGGAATCTGCCTTTCATAAGACCCCTCAAAGTAGCAAGAGGATCAATGCACAGCAAGGCGGGGGGCTTTGGGGGGGGGGGGCATGCATGAAGCATGGCCTTTTCACCGGCGCAAAATGCATCATCAGCACTGGAAAGAAATCCTTTCCACTTCCAACAGACCCCCCAAGGCCTCAGAGTGTTGAGGTCGGCCAAGGATTGACGTTGGTGGTATTGTATTGTATTTCCTTCCTGGTTCATGCGGGATGGACGACGGGCCTGCCGATGCAGCTGCAGTGGAGAGTACGGCTGATGCAGCGTAATTGTTTGTGCCGTGTCGCACTTACTCCGGCCTCACATGCAAGTGCGTCATTATCTTCTTTGATGCGCGTCCCTTTCCGCGCCAGCCATTAATAACTGCACCGCCAAGCCGAAAATCCAATTTGCTTAATCATATTTGCTGGCAGTGTTGCAAGCACGAGCTGTCCCATGGAGAATCTCCTAATCGGGGTAAGGCACGTGGAATCCAGGGATGTCAAAGAGGTCGCATTAAGCGCACCGGGAGCGGGTGACATTTGTGTGCGTGTTGCATTCGAACGCGGCGCCCCACCCTGAAGCGAGAGGCAGTGATCAGGGCGGATGTGGTACTGAGAGTCAGTCTGGGAATATCGCACCTCAGAAGAGCATGCCAGTATTATATCGGATTGCGCTGCGAGAATTTAGAACATGTACTGTGTGCGGGGAAAACACACCGCCGCCCTTTAACCTAGCTGCTACCGTCTCGCAATGGATGCGGGTGAACGTGCAGAGGGTGCACTGCTGAGAATGCAGGACGCTGGATCGATAAAAATAGCACCCCCCCCCCCCATTATGTAATGGTCTGGAGAAATTACAGAGTGTCACTGGCTATCCACGTCATAAGCATTCATGCGGCCAGGCTGGCTTGGGGGGTGTGTGTGGGGGGTAATTAAACACATTCTTTGGAGCATTATATCCATTAATCACCATGATGGTACAGCTCCCAGTTCCTAGGAAACAGAGGCCAGCGTCTCCTGGCTGGGCAAACCATTAGCCCAGTGGCATGGGTGGGCAGCCTGGCGGCTTGTGCTAACCACGCAGCAGCCTTGCTGCCTTGTACTCAGTTATATGCTTATGTCTTGTGTTGCCTGGGGTAGTGTCCAGGCCCCCTGCAGCCTTGATAAGTGGTTAAACGATGGATGGATGGATGGATGGATGGATGATGCATTGTCTGATCCCAGACAAATTATTATATAATGCACAAATTATATCAATCAGTCAATCCATCAATCCACCAATAAGCAGGAGATTAAAAATGGGGGCCCACCTGCCTTGCTAAGGAGGGTAATTCCTGACTCCTGTGTGATGGTAAGATTCTATCCTCGGCAGTCTGAATGAGCCCTTCTCACAAGCTGACACTGAGCTCTCGGCCCCTGACCCAGACAATCGCTCCTCTGTTACCGTTACAGCAGCCATAAACATAAGGCATGGAGGTAGGGGCGGATATGTGCGGCAGACGGCCGCCTCACCTTAACGGGGGCTCCGTGTGGGAAGCGTTCGAGGGAGGGACACGTCTGTCTGAGCCGTCAGGTGGAAGATTGCCAGCACTAACTGTGAGAGGGGTGTTGGCCTGCACCTCCACTGAGCATTTCCCCCTGATTGTTCTCCAGCTCAGGAATTCTAGTAAATTGTACTTGGCGTGTATAGAAAACAAGTGGTACAATTTTACAGGGCAGGCAAAATGCTCAAGACGGCTGTGAAGTTGTGGCTTCTGGACCAGGGGGTTCTGGGATCAAGTCCCCTCTGGTCCTTGGGGTACTGGGATCAAGTCCCGTCTGGACCAGGGGGTTCTGGGATCAAGTCCCTTCTGGTCCTTGGGGTACTGGGATGAAGTCTTGTCTGGACCAGGGGGTTCTGGGATCAAGTCCCTTCTGGTCCTGGGGGTACTGGGATTAAGTCCCTTCTTGCTGAGTTCAGTGACTCAGACAAATAACTCAGACGAAGAAAACTATTGATATAATAACCAAACCATACTTCATACAAAATATAAAATAAAAATGGATTAATCAAGGCTTTGTGGCCTATGCTGCCTGGTTCAGGCTCCAGGCCCCTGAATAAGTGGTTGGACAATGGATAGATGGATGTTTGAAAAGGTGTTAGTAGTTTGGAATTTAATCTTTCTGTTGTTAGCATATTTTTGTCATGTGTTTTCCATGTTAATGAACAGTAGAGCAATAAATACATATGATATGGGCAGATGTGTGGTGATGTTCAATGCATTCTGGGAGACTGGGATATGACCTACGGCCTAAGCCACCTGACCGTGCTTGCCTATTATTTTTGAGGTCTTCTAAAAAGCTACAAAATAGTGCTTTAATTGCATGAAAAAGGCACTGTTTCGGCAGCCTCAGTCTGCTTTTACTACAGGGGAGTATTCTGTAATGCTAATGGAGGTTGCGATTTTATTCATGGACATCATCAACATGTATAATCCTGCTCTGCGTCGACAGGTGGAAGGAGCGGGAAATCCATGCTGGCGCTTGACTGACAACCTCTCGTAAGCTTTAATAACCCATCGAGGGGCCTGCTGGATCGCACCTCCAAAGTCAGCCTCTTCAGCATGGGTGTCACTTTAATTGCCGGAGACGAGGAGGTGGAGCCTCCCCTCGCCGGGGATGAATATTGCATGCTCGCATCAATAAATCATCGAGGTCGGCCCCATTATGACACGAGGATAATAGGCTGCCAGCTGTTTAATTCATGCTCCGCGTTTCTCGATGTTTCACCTGGGGGCAGCGTTCTCGGCCTCGATTATTAATCAGCCGTCTCGGTGATCCGGAGGTATGTGGCAGGGACGTCAGGCTCCGCTGTCCCTGTTTGCGAGACGTTCCAAGCGCCGGGCAAGAAAGACAACACTGTCGCCATGGACAACCTTGGGTGATGGGTTCTGGCTTCTGCATACATGTGCCCACTAAAGAGATCTCCCTTCAGTCATGCCGTCAGTGGCCAGGGAGAGGCGCATGGGCCAGGGGGCCAGTGACATAAGACCAGTGGTCCAGTGACATGAGACCAGTGGGCCAGTGACATGAGACCAGTGGGCCAGTCACTTCAGAATCAGAATTAGAATTGTTTATTGTCATTGAATAGAGTTCAATTAAATTAAAAATGACATGAGGCCAGTAAATCAGTGACATGAGGCTAGTGGATCAGTGATATGATGCCAGTGGACCAGTGACATGAGGCCAGTTGGCCAGTGACATGAGGTTAGTGGATCAGTGATATGATACCAGTGACATGAGGCCAGTGGACCAATGACATGAGGCCAGTGAACCAGTGACATGAGGCTAGTGGACCAGTGACATGAGGCCAGTGGACCAGTGACATGAGGCCAGTGGACCAGTGACATGAGGTTATTGGATCAGTGATATGATACCAGTGGACCAGTGACATGAGGCCAGTGGACCAATGACATGAGGCCAGTGAACCAGTGACATGAGGCTAGTGGACCAGTGACATGAGGCTAGTGGACCAGTGACATGAGGCTAGCGGGCCTCTAACCATGAAATGAGAGCTGAATTTGAATGTGATATTTGATGGGGCTGAATTTATGACGATGTTTTTGATGCTTCCCTGAACCACTTTCTCCATGCTCCTTAGTGACACAAAAGACCCCCCCACCACCAGACTAGAAGGCTGCTGGTGCATGAAGATTCAAAGATGCTGAGCTGGATCTCTGAACACAGCTTGGTCAGGCCTGTCAGTAAGGGTGGGCTTGTGCCGACTGCCCGTCTCTACTGCTCGCTGCCCTAAGATGCAGCTGAAGGAAACTGAATGCTAATCACTAGAGTCAAGCTGCTGGCGTGAGAGCCAAGGTACTCCATGCATGGGGGGTGGGGAGAGCAGCAGGGGCACGGCATCGCGTGGATAACAGGCGACACCTTCCGTCTGTAAGGGATTCCTTAATCTCGGGCTCTGGGTATCACGCACATGTGAAGCCGGCTCTTTGTTTACCTGACTAAATCTAATCCACTTCAGAAATGCGATGGAAATTAAATAAACAGTAAACAGACTTTACTTATATTTACATTCTTTAACTGTGCAATGAAATTCTTATTATGTTCTCTCACAATCGCTCCAAAAAAATAAAGGAAAATGATACGAAAAAAGAAAAACAAATGGACAGTAGCGTATAAAATATACATACCAATCTATCTATCTATGCAATATATATATATATATATACACACCTAAAGGATTATTAAGAACACCTGTTCAATTTCTCATTAATGCAATTATCTAATCAACCAATCACATGGCAGTT
>JAODKM010000075.1:16500447-16512157 GCA_026780845.1 Petrocephalus sullivani
CAACATTTCTAAAGAATGCTTTCAGCACCTTGTTGAATCAATGCCACGTAGAATTAAGGCAGTTCTGAAGGCGAGAGAGGGGTCAAACACCGTATTAGTATGGTGTTCCTAATAATCCTTTAGGTGAGTGTATATACATATATATCTTTATATATATATATCACACACAGTGGTGGTGGCCAATATTATTAGAACACTTGGCATATTTAAAAGGTTTTAGTTGTTTTTGTTGAACTGGCCATTAAAATACCCATAAAACAAATGAAATATCTACAAAGTAATCATTATGCTCTATAAACGATAGAGTAGAGCCTTCAAAAGGAGAATCACTGTGCTAAGTCCAGGACCTCAACCCCACCAAGCACATTTGTGACGAGTGGGAAAATAAACAGGACAGATATAAAAGAAAGCCCTTGGCTTGAGTTGCAGAAGGCATGGGATACCATTAGTGTTGAAGTTCTCAGAAAATTTACTAACACTATGCCAGAGAGATGTGCTGCTGTAATTGCTGCAAAAGGTGGACATACCAAATATTGGAGTTCAAAGTGGATAAAAACAGTAGGTCTCACTTCATCTGATGTGTTGTGCGCAACCATGCATATTTCATGAACATTATGAAATGAAATCATGTTTTGGAGGCAAAAAAGTCAATATTTTCAGATCTGTCAGGTGTTCTAATAATTTTGGACACCACTATATATATATATATATATTTATATATATATACACACACCCAGACACATATACATCTATTCATATATACACACACACGGTCTTCTTGGGATGCTTGCTTAATTCTGTAGAAATGTTGCAAATATATTGGTTTAATAACAACCTTTGACAAGCAATGTTCAATCTACCTCCACATATCTTCCACACAGAAATTTTCTTTTTATTAAGCGTCATAATTTTTTGACTGAGTGACTCATTCATTTCTGTTCTTGCCTTTTTGCTATTAATTGCAATCACAGTCAGTGGCTCAGAAAGGGACACTAAACACAAATGTTTGGTGTTTTATGTCACTGCACAGGTATTTCTAACTAAGAAGCACCCAATGAGACTGCTTGTCAATGACATTTTTAAACTCAGAACATCTCTTTTACAGCTGTACAACTTTACAAGTGTTTTACTGAAAACCACTGGTTGTTTATAGTCCGATATACATTTTATAAGTAAGTAAAGTAATGATTTTGGTTTTAATGCCAATAAAAGTGCAATATTTTTACTGAAGCACTGTATATTCATATATAAATACATACATTGAGAAGAATGTCAGATCTGGCAGCAACGTTATGACTTTCACGGAATTGTGTGTACTTTCCCGCACAGAAACAAACTCCGATTGGTTTTCTCTGACCTTTCCCCAGGTTTGACCCTTTGCATCTTTTTAGCATTGCAATAAGGGGCTGGCTGTTCTCCCTGTGGAGTCCCCTGTGTCGATCAGCCAGGCCATTTTGGGCTTTCCAGCACTGCCTTCGCTTCTTACTGGGTCCCCTGATCCTCAGGGCTGCTTTTCAGTGCCCAATCTCATGCAGGTGACTGACGGGTGACTCCTTTGGTCTTCTGTGGACGGGATTAGCAGTTTTTGGGTTTGCCATGAGCAAAGAAGGGCCTCAATTAGATTAGCCTCTAGGGATTTAATGGGGTTTTACTGCACATTTTTGCAGTACAGTAGCAGTCAATGCTTTTTTTGCACTGGAATGCAAAAGCTACATTTTCTGTGGGCCGAAGCTGAGTCATTTTATTTCATTGGCTGATTTAATATTTATGTTTGATTAACCATGGAAACGGCGCCAAGGAGACGGAGGCAGGTGGTCGGGCTCGCATTGTGCCACAGGGCATGCTGGATTTTTGTTCTAATTGTTTGATTAATGCCGTTATTTTGACAGTAAGTCACTTTCACGCATAAATCGGTCAGTAATTGAAGGTTGACTTCTAAAACTTACGAGTCTGGCCTGACCTGGAACAGCCCCCCCCCCCCACAAGGCATTATGTGAACTGCCTGCTGATCGTTTACAGCCTCACCCCCCTCTCCCACAGCTTTCTAATTCGAAAAAGAGGATATTCTTCACAGTACTGACTCGTCCATCTGATGCTTCACGGGCAGAGGAAAAGGGGGAAGTCCCGTGTGTTGGCGCCCCCATTGGATCTTGACATGCAGGAGGGCTGGGAGGGGCATCGAGGTCCTCTGGTCAGAAAGCCGAAAGGAATGTACACCCACGACAGCAATAATATATACAAACAATATCATCATCATCATCATCGTCATCATCATCATCATCATAATCATTATTATTATTATTATTATTATTATAAGTAGATGACCTGCCCATCCTCCCATTATCAAATAATAGACAATAGTCTACTGGGCTACCTCATTGACAAGAACACACACACACACACACACACACACGCACACACATGAACACAACTGACATACACAAACACACAAATGCAAACTGACATACACAAACACACATAACACATATAACGCATGAACAGAGCTTAATGAGACAGTGAAAGCCACACATCAAATATTTGCTAGGTAACCAATAATACTGATGACCCATGCCAAGGACACCCACCTCCCACCCCCCCAACACACACACAAACACACACTCCACCCACCTAAGCTGTCACCGTAAATGGGGCTTTGAGCAGGCAAACCAGCCCATCATGCGTCTCCTGTCTACTAACGCGATCTCGCCATGCTGTGGGGGGTAATGGGATGCAAGGCTGGAATGTACTGCCAGGCCCAGGGTCTCGCTGTCTAGGTACACATTGGCGACTCTGTGACACAGTAGCACGCTACAGCTTAGTGCAAGTATGGTGACATAGCATACCCCTTTACCTTCACACAACTACATTTCAGCTGGGTAATTTGGCATGGGACCTGTACTGTACAAGTGCCTTCTTAGACCTAAGCCCACAACCTAACTGTCAGGCCAGTGAGTACGGCTTTCTAGCGCAATGGACTGCTGGACAGAAGAGGGTTGTGGAGATCCCTGGCTGAGGAAAGGTCACATGAACCATTCCAAGTTGTGTAACTGAACTCTTCAGAGGCCAAAAATATAACAATTTCTTGGTGTCTTGTGGCCCGTGCTACTGGAGATAAGCTCTGGCCTCACCACCATCCTGTGCCGGATAAATGATTATGAGAAACGGATGAATTTTCAGTTCAGTGAGCTCTCGTAACATGGACGCTCGTGACTGCTCTGCCCTCATGACCTTGCATCTCTCCCCCCCTCTCCCCCCCCCCCAATCCCCCAACAGTGTAAAACCTGCACTTCATAGACTTGCTAATGCAACTCTGCTGAGCAGAGGGTGTCTTTTATCGCTTTCCGTGATGAAATCACATAAAGGGCATAATGAGTTTTCTGCCATGTCAGTGGTTATGTTAGTAGCTTCGCTGCTGGGCTGGACACTCGCCCTGTGTGACTGCGTGGGACGTGCAGGGTGCACAGGAGCATTGTGGTCCAGACTGTCTGGACCAAACAACTGTGCTATAACATACGTGATACCCCAATGGCTCCTACTCGCTGAGCATGGTGTGGAGCATGGTGAGGAGCATTGTGAAGAACATGGTGAGGAGCATGGCGTGGATCATGGTGAGGAGCATTGTGAAGAACATGGTGAGGGGCATGGTGAGCAGCATGGTGAGGATCATGGTGAGCAGCATGGTGAGGTGCATGGTGTGGATCAGGGTGAGAATCATGGTGAGGATCATGGTAAAGACCATGGTGAGCAGCATGGTGAGGAGCATGGTGAAGAGCAACTGAGGCTGAGATCTTTAGGGCATGTAATGTTTCAAATTATTCATTCACTTTCTGCAGCATTTTACATGGTTATAGTAACTGTAAATCAAGCCTTAACCTGATTCCAAATATTTTTTTTCCTTCAGAATTATTAATGTGACTTTACAGAGAAGGAGGGTGTCCTGTGTGGATATTTCAGTGTGTCACCTGTCTACCAGAGTTCCCATCTCTGCCATGTCTAATGTCATACTGCAGTACAAACAGCCTCCCTAAAACGGCACGGCGGCATTTCCCAGCACAGTACGACTCTGGCTTCCTGGCTAATGCTGAAAGCCAAGAGCGACGCCATCACCTCAGCCTTTTATAGCACTTTCACTCAGACAGCGATCAAAGCTCCTCCAGCCTCGGACAGGCAATGCTTTGAAGTGGATTTTCGTTGTTTTTCTCCCCGTCCTCATTTTCTCACTATTTCAGAATTTCCAATTACCCTGGATTTTTGTGGATTTACCCCCTAGTGCTCATACTCAGTATGTGCCCCGTCAGCCGACCCTCTTCTTCCCTCTTTCTCCTGGCATCAGGGATCTAACGTGTAACGTGATGCACTTGCACAGTAGGTGGCGCTGCAGAGTGAGAGGAGGCAGGGAAACCCGATCATCTAACATGTCAGAGGAGGCCAGAGTCTTGTTTCTTTCCTGTGGCCAGAGGCGTGAGAGTGGGCAACCCCAAGAGTCAGGAATTATATACATATCCATGTATGCATGTTCTTTGTTATGGGTTTTCTGCCATGTTTAGGTTAACTGGTGTCTGTAGTTTATGAGTGTGTACGTGTGTGAGCCCTGGGACAGACTGTTGTACAGCCACGCCTTGTGTCCTATGCTGCTGAGGATAGACCTTAAACCCCCCATTACCTTGACCAGGATAAGAGGTTGAGGATGGATCGTTTGGGAATAGTGTCCGGACAACCAATATGGGAACACATATGTTTACGCTCCTCTAGGCCAGTAAAAAAATTGAAATATTGCTGAACAGAGCATATCGGCTATAGTTTAAAAGGTTGTTTATTTTATCATGTACAAAGAAACATTCACAGAGCATTTTACTGAAGCGAATCGGTCAGGTAACTAAATCAAAGGCAGCGGAACAGCCTGGCTGGAGACTGGCAACCTTGTGGTCACGACACCACACCAGAAACCACAGCTAGTCAATGAATCATTTTACAAAGACCGCAGCAGTGATCTTCTGAAAAGGCTACCCACGCTACGTCACCTTGCCCTGACAGGGGCAGGGTTAACGCCATCAAGCTGTAGGGGGGATTCAATTTCCCGTGCCGCCTTTTATGTGATCTTGAAAACGCCAGTGGGCGAGTTCTCCATGAGAGCACATGGCTGCTGTAAAATACCCCCCCTCCCCGCCGCCGACAATTTCACCAGTTCACTTCACCCTTTAAAAAGATCCAAATATTAATTTCCTTGATAGTGGGAGGAAAAGGGCGAGGGGGTGGGGGGGGCAGAAACTAACCAGTCGATCTCTGTGGAAACCAGACAGCCCTTCAAAGTCAAGCCAAGCACTATCTTCCCGTTTCCACAATGCTCTGCTGAGGGGCGGCGTCAGGCCAGACAGGTTTCCTGCAGAGCCACAGTGTGGTAAAGCCTAGCGGAACTTCGCCTCCTCGACGGGGGCCTGCTTTGCATTTTTATTGGAGCGTCCCGGGGAAGCGGGCAGACTGGCCGCCGTTTTCAAGGGGAACGGCCGCGCGTTCCGCAGTGTGGCGAAAATTGCAAGTAAACAAAAGGATTTATGAAAATATGACAAACACTCCGGTCTGAGTGCCTGAACTGGAGCTGCGGCTCGATGGCAGCGTGCCCCCAGAGGGTGACTCCCAAACCGATTTCCGCGCCTCGCCGAAATTGGCCCCCCATCCCTCATCTTGCAGATCCTCCGTTTGCTGAGGCTGATACGTGCGCATTCTGACACATCTCAGCCGTTTTTTGTTGCTTTCCAAGATCCAGACAGCGGGGGTTCATCATTGTGAAAACAAGCTGTCCTCACCAAAGCCAGCACCCCACCCCCCAACACCCACCTCCGGCATCCGTACCACGTCGAATGATGACTCGCTCTTCTTACGCTCTGGAGTAGCGGCCCCTCTGAAATGCAAAATCGCTTCAATAGCGATGGTGGAAACAGAAAAAAAGCTGATTAGCAGTAACAGGCTCTGCCTACCCCCTGCCTCGGCGAGGGGGGACCAGAATAAAGCGACGGGCTCGCCTGCCTGCTTCTGCTCTCTCCCCCTTTGTCGGCTGCTTTTTGAAGCTGATGGAACTGACAGAAAAACAGGGGACTAGAGTGTAGGCATTTCTGAATCATAAAAAGGGGATAACACAGACCACTTTAGGGGTCAGGTGAAACTGACCCCCCACTGGCTCTCCTGTTATATTTTCTAGATTCCTTTCAGCGGGGGTCCGTATGCGAACAGAGGGCTTTGATCAACAGTGCTACTTCCCGTTCTGTACACTGGTTCTGGGCTCCAAGCTCTTTGGTGTTCAGGCCTTGACGTTAGATAGTTATCTTATAGGCTCATGGTAGTTTTACTTGCACAAACGTGTTCTGAGGGTAGAAGGAAAAATGACTGGCTCTGAAATATAACCAATTATGTGTCAGATGTCAGACTAACCAATCAGGTGCCTCCTCAAGTTGCTTGGACCCACCTCCTCTACAATCTGATTGGTTATCTCTCTGAACCAATCATTTTGCCATGGTATGTGTTCTCCACTGTCCTTTGGCTCACCAGTTCTTGAATCAGCAGGTAGTTTCCCTGTTGCCTCGGTCTTTAACAACGGTAATGCACTGTTATGCAATATTTTCTATCGACACCTGTTACACAGAGGTGGAAATTTCAGATCCAGAAAGTAAAAATCCAGACCAAGATTTTATTTCAACCGACCAGTTATGTACTCTGTGATTAGGACTCTTTGTACTCAATTGGTTGGTTGAAACTAAATCATGGTCTGGATTTTCACTTTCTGGACCTGAAATTTAAACTTATGCTGTTAGAACAAATTTTCATTTATTGGAGTTTAAGTTTAATTATATTAGGATGACAATATTTTGCATAGCAAAAAAGAGGACAATGGGGACAGGATGCCAATAAAGTTGTCAAAGCAAGCAGCTATCACAGTATTCTGACTGTAAAAAGCAAATGAGAACATGAAGCAAAACAAAATCTCAGCCATTTCAGACATTTTACTTTCCAAAAAAGAGAAAAAGTCTGGGAAAAAGAGGATGAATTATTAGCCTAAAGTATACTGGGTGTAGTGTTTGAGGTGGCTGAATGCTAAAATTACGCACTATCTATAGGTAGACATGTGCGAATCAGATATGTGTGATAACACGTAAAATATGCAAGACATGTCTTTCTTCTTTGCCCCCCCTACCTCTGCCTATGGGGCCTTTGAGTAAAGAAATCGAGCAGTATAATTGGGTATGTTTCTGGCAGCGAGCAAATGATGGAAGCCAATAAATGATGACATAGTGAGCTGTGATTGGACAGCTGCCACGTTAAGCAGACCTTGCTAAACATAACTGTTGGCTGTAGGCCCCTGGTGTCCTAACAATAATCACATGTAACCATGCCAATAAATTACGAAAAATTAGCTTTATTGGCATCTTAAGGAACCCTGAGTCTCATTAAGCCCCCTGTTGTTTTCACGGGTGATGATATAGGTCATGGTTGGGGTCTCGAGGCCATGCTCACACCCACCCCCCAACCAGGAACTCAACCTCATGTCAGTCAACGAGCTTAAATATCTTAATCACTGCTTTATTTGCTTCCGATGGTTTGTGGGGTGAGCAGGGGGTGATCGATTCCTCTCTGGACATGGCGGGGAAGGGGGGGGGGGGATAATGGAGTGGATTAATCAGCTACAATGCACCCCAGGGCTCATGGTGCAGCATTTCTGCCAAGGTGAATTCGGTGGAAGACCTACTGTATGCACATCATTGTCACAAAGCACAAAGGGGTTTAAAAGTCCCAACAGATGCTGATCCCAACTGGAACAGCCTGAGCTGTCAGCCTTTTTTTTCCCAAGAAAACAACTTCCACATGAGAATCTCAATATAAGCATGGCTGAATGCTTTTAATTCACCCCTACCAGCGCATCACCCCTCCTCCAGCTCCCCAGTGCAAGGAACGGAGTGGTTATGAAGTGTGACAGATGTAAAAACTAGCTGAACAGTTCTGCATGAAAATGAAGTGGTTCAAATAACACTGGGGGAGGAATAAAGGATCTGAGATCCTGGAATGGAAATGCATGGATCTCTCAGGACTGATTAAGGAAAATCACTCCTGACTGCAACCACTGACTTCTGGTCTTTGAGGCACTTTTCAACATACTCGTAGATTTCGCTTGTAACTGGATAAGCACTTTTTGTAAAGTGATGAGTTGTTATTTTAGGTAGTAATTCTAGAAATAGTGGGGTACTCTGTTGCTTACTCAGTGCTCACCCCGTTTCACACCTAATGGTGTTTTTAGGTTGCTAAACTTTAAAACTTTGCCCGGAAAAACTTTGCCCGGTATGTCCTCATATGCTGGACTTCCCTTCACTGGAACTCTCCTGAAAAGCAACCCCATACCATTATCCCTCCTCCACCAAACAGTTGGCACAATGCAGTCAGGCAGGTAACGTTCCCCTGGAATCTGCGAAACCCAGTTCAAACTGCCAGACAGAGAAGTGTGGTCCGTCACTCCACAGAACACATTTACACTGCTCCAGAGTCCAGTGGAGGCGTGTTTTACACCACTCCATCCAACACTTGGCATTACACTTGGTGGTGTGACGCTTGTTTGCAGCTGCTCAGTCATGGAAGCCCATTGGCCATGAAGCTCCCAGTGCACAGCTTTTGTGCTGGGGTTAATGCCAGAGGAAGTTTGGAACTCTGCAGTTACTGAGTCAACAGACCGTTGGCGACGTTCACGCCTCAGCACTTGGCCACCCCAGTCTGCTACTTTTACGTGGTCTGCCACTTCGTGAGAGGCGTATCCTCACACTTCTGTCCATATCGTGTAATGCGCTTCACACCGAAATGGTGCTCAAAGAATCACTGTATATATTGGACCAGTTGACTCGCCGGTTCTCTGTGACCTACTTTAGCAAATTTAGAAAGAGCTATTCCAAAGCCAGCTCTCACATCAGATTTTTTCACATCTGTAATGTTGGCGAGATCAGACTGGTAAATTTTCGACCAGTCTCACGGAAACCATTAAGTGATGTTTTCCTCAGATTCCGACCGCCGAGATGCATAATTCAGGTGAAAGGCATTATCTTGCTCTCTTGCCATGCCCATAAGTCACAGACAATGTGAGGGATACCTGTTGGGTAGACCAGGACCTGGGTTTCTGAGAGGCAGTCAAAAGCTAAAAGAAGTCATGACCATGAATCTTTAAAAACAAGATTTCATATATGGTAAGAAAAAACATAGGCAAACAAAGCCAGTTTAAACGGTCTGACATTAAAGCACAACCTCAACAGGACGTGCTATTCCATTATTCCCAGAACCAGAGATCAATGGGGCTGCAGAGCAGAGATGGATGGATAGGAGCCTTCAGACTGCTTTGAGTATTTTAGCATGGTCATTGGAGATGTGTGGCCATCACCGGATGGTTATGAGATCCCTGCCTGGAAAAGTGGCACTGACATGCAAGTGTGAACAGCCGCTTGATCTCACAGAAAGGATGTTTGTGAAAGAATAACCAACAGGATACCACCAAAATCACTGCTGTATCCATCCATCCAACTCTTTATCCTGAATCGGGTCACAGCAGGGTGCTAGATCCCATCCCAAGAAGACTACTACTGGTACTGCTAATAATAACAACCCACCACTAATCTAGAAAAGCTTATTCAGTAACATGCATAACAGGCATACCAGGTTCATGGGGGCTAGTTCACCTGACCTTGTGGTTTAAGCCCTGTGAATGCAGGGGAAACTCTGACAAATATCAGGGGCTGGAAGTGATCCCATAATCCTGTCAATCTGAGTCCACGGTGTCACTCACTGAGCCGAACAGCATTAAAAAAATTGGAGCAGCAGACAGTCGGACGACATCAGACGTTTTTTAAAGGTGGATTCTGCCATGACTGGCACCTCTTCTGTTCTTGAAGTCTGTTCAACTGGGGAAAAAATTGGAGGGCTCAGCTCCAGGCGACTGGGTATGATGGTGCAGTTCTTTCAGCAATGCCACTGGACCTCTGGGAGAGGCAGGAGCACAAGGGAAGCAGAATGATAAGAGGCAGGGCCCTTTGGACAGGCTCCGCTTCCAGGGAACCATGTCGGGCTTTTGTTTCGGCCAGGACTCAGAGGCTGAGAGAGACGGGGAGTTTGAGTGAACAGCCAAATGTGCACCCGCTAGACATCGCTCTCGCTATCGACACTCAGCGGGCGTGGAATGCTCCATGCCAGGTCAGCTGGACAGCGATGGTGACCTCCAGTGACCTTTCCGAGAGGCTCCCACCGCGAAGAGCCGGGGCGTAAAGACAGTAGTGTCAAGGAGCAAATGCAGTAGTGCCATTTTAATGTGCCTTGTTGGTTCAGAGGCTTCAAAAGATGTATAAAGTGGCTATTAATGCATTCTGCAAAATTGCTTTCTTGGCGCAGTTTCTATGGCGATGGGGTCAGTGCAGGTAAATGCTAGGAGCCGAGCTGGACATCTCCCTGTCAGTCAACACAGATCCAGCTGTACTCGGGGTTCTGGAGGCCTTGATACTGGAAAATCATTGCTCAGTTAACTGTTCTACCCTACCTTATATAAACATGAAAAGTCATATATACCTATCTGTTCATAAATGCATCGTGCTATGAATTTTCACACAATTTCCAATACAATAACACAACTTTTTCCTTATGAATAGACTGGGCGTAATTCACAAATACATTTCCCCCTGCTGGCAAATTGGTTTTCCCCATTAAGTTTTTTCCCTACATTGTGTTAAATAACTTTGTTTGATTGATTATACAGCAGTAACTGGAGCAGGTCAAGCCAGACGAAAAACACCTCCTCCATTCAAGGTGGCTTAGATGGTTCAGTGCAATAAAAACACAACAGATTAAATAGTTAACACGCAGATCTTATACACCTTTGGCAATTGGTCTGAATGAAACATGGTGTATATGTAAAAACATGTAAACATGTATATATACAAAGATACAGCTATATAGTATATACTATATAGTAGATTATTGAATTTCACCGAGGAACCTTCCCGAGGGATTAATAAAGTTCTATCTATCTATCTATCTATCTATCTATCTAGCTATATATGAGTGCTTTCCCTATTTGCTCAGAATTTTAATAGAATAAGTAAAAGTTCCCTTTGATATTACTAATAATGTATGAGAAGAAACAATCATTTCTGTGCAAGGTGACCCGACATCAGTGAACAGGACGGTAAACCACTGCTGCATTGTCCAGGTCACATGGTCTTGTGCCCACTGCAAACGTTCACAGTTGTGTCTTGGTGTCAGTGGAGTTACCTGCAACAGTCATCTGGCATTCAAGCCAAAGCGCTGGAGTCGGTTGAAAATGGTTTGTCTGGAAACCCTAGTACCCCTCGCATCTCGTAAACGGGCCTGCCGCTGTGTGGCAGTTGCATGACAATGTCTGAGAGCATAGGTCCTTAGGTACTGGTCATCGTTGCGGTCTATCACTCATGGAGCTCCACTCCTGGGTCTGTCATGAACTCTGCCAGTGGTTCTGTGTCTTGATGCAAGTCTGCTGATGACACTTTGAGACACACCAAGTTCACTAGCAACATCTGATTGCCTGCCACCGACCCGAAGGCACGCCATGGCCAGGTGGCGCTGCTCGTCCGTTAAGTGACGTTGTGTGTTCAAGGCTGTTTGAATGATGAACTTGGAATGACTTACTGACAATACCAGCTTTTTCTACCCACAGAATGTT
>JAODKM010000075.1:16520137-16537802 GCA_026780845.1 Petrocephalus sullivani
GGGTGCATGTTTGCTAAGAGAGGTGGTGTTGCCAGTGCTATCTCAGTAAAGGAGGGGTTTATACAGCTCTCAGTGTTTATATGTGAGGTTGCTTCATCCAGATGACCAGGTTTGGGCCAGGAACCGTCGTATGACTGTGATTTTCCACAGGATATAATGGGGGGAAAATCAAAGGTAGAATAAATGGAGTGTTAATATTTTCACTACTGTTGGTTTTGCCGCCTTCAGGAGCTCTGCCTTTTCCCTCCCTAGACCCTCCTGTAATAAATACCCCAACAACAAAGGATCTTTGACTTTGACCACAGACAAAGGCACCGAGTGATTTTATCGACTGTGCATCGTTTATGCATCGTTTAGCTTTAGTAGTTTAGTTTTCTTTCCCCCTTTCAGCCTGTTGTGATCAATTCACTTAGACAAATAGAGTAAGATTGTACTTCTGCACCAGAAGCTGGCGGTTTTTGCGTCAGATGTATCGATAATTGAGACAGATTTCATCGTGGCCTCCTGATTGCCTTTTAGGGGAGCTGTGAGGTGGTAGGAGTATGAGGCTGTTAGGGGTACAGTTAATACCATACACATAATATGGCAGGTTACCTCTCCATGGAGGTTGTGGATGGGGTTTAGAGGTCAGCCTTTTTCCTGGAATTTTGTCGGCTCACCTTGGTGTACAGTCCGGCACTGTGCTAAGTAGCAGGTGTATGGGGTGAAATGTTGTAAGGGTGGAGTTACCCACAAGTGTGAAAGGACCCAGTTATGTGTAAAACTGAGGTAGAAGTCAAGCTTAATGAAAACTGAAGGCTTGAGATTTTTTTTTTTTTGAGTTGGATGAAATGGAATCTCAGAAGCAATAACAGAACAGGGAGGTGGTGTAGGGAGTGGCACAGGGAGCCCACACGTCCAGGTCTGTGCATTAGAGTCCTGCCTCCAGCTCAGTGTGTGTGCTTATATGTTGTGTTGATCTCCAGACAGTTGAAGTGGTATCACTACATTGCCTGTGTGAGCCTTGCCTGGTGGCATTACAGATTTTGGGGCCCAGGAAAACCATATCATATTGGGTCCCCACCTCACCCCAGACCAATCTAATTAAGTTCCTAATTTTTTAGTGCTCTGTGCTTCCTGGAAGAAATTTTAAGCTCCGCTTGTCCACCCCCCCCCCCCCACCCCATAGAATATCTTTTTTTCTCAGCTCTACTCTGTGGTCATCAACACCTCTGACACCCTGTTTGGGGGCCATTAAACAAACAGAGGTTCTGGGTTATGTTCATTAGCATGGTGGCGACATGCCCAGCTGATGTGTGAACTCTAGAAGGAGCCTGTATGAGTTCCTTAGCACCCCAGTGTGGAATGAGGAAGGCGGGGGAGGGATGCACGCGGGGTCGTGGGGGCGATAATTTGGTACTAGGCTGACCTGTCTTAATACGTGCGAACACACGTTGTTTTTGGCTTTTCTAGCAGGCTGGAGATGGTGGTAAACGTCTGGAGTCGCTACCCAAACCCAGGTGTCTCCAGACAGGTGCCCTTAACCTGGCTCTGGGATCACAGAGACCCGGAATTGACTGAGAAATGCTGTGATGTGAAGTGTCTCAATGTCGGACCAGTCGTATGGAAGTGGAGGATTGAGTGTGGGCACAGGATTAGTTCTAGTCACAAGGGTACCGCTCTTTGGTCCTCTCCTCTCGTCTGGGGAGTAGGGATCCTCTTCTGAAGAAGACAGAAAACCTTCAACAAAGGAGCCCCGGGCTGTACTGTCGATATGTCCGGCTGCCCTGGAAATGTCAGTCTGACTAATTTAAGAGATGCAGGCTGCTATCCATGGTGCTGTCGGGGGTGGGGGGGGGTGATGCTGTCAAGGCTGCTGTCCATGGTGCAGTTGGGAGAGGAAGGCTGTCAAGGCTGCTGTCCGTGGTTCTGACCACGGTCTCGCTTGCTGTCCGCTCGGCACCAGTCTAAGCCCTGCTCTCCTTCACTAGCCCGATATTAAATAATGCCTGTGCCATAGACAGCACATTTCAAATCATAAAATAACTGACCCATAGCAGCAGAAAGAATAAGAATAGAATAAGAATAATAAGTAATGCCAGGGATGAGGATGTATGATGTTCGATCATTCGTATACAGCCTGGTGAAAATAAAATGTGCCAAGGCAATGCGACATATGAAAATGTCATGCGTTGCTCTTGCAGGTGAACAGCGTAGAATTCCTAAATGTGTGTGTGTGTGTGTTGCAGAGCATGAGTATTTTGTATGCCTTGGTGATTTCAGTCGTGCTTTGGGTGCCTCCACACCTGTCCTGGGACTCAAGATTACTATGAGCCTTTTTCGGCGAAAAAGGGTTTTTGTAAAAACAGAACTAGGGGCCATGATTAGAGGCATAGCAGAAGTTGAGCATTAAGGGATATTCGAGATAAAATACTTGGAATTAGAGTGCGGGCCGAACAATATTCCAGATGAAAGGTGACAATGAGAATGATAAAATCCTGAGTGGTATTCAAACTAATACTGAGGCTTAGTGTGCAAAACCCTTTGATACATATTAATGACATTAACCAGTGATTGATGCTGCCGTTTATATCAGTGCATTTGCGTGATTGTCTGTACCTAAAATTTACTCAATTTTAACATACACTTTTATCCAAAGCGACATTCTCTTAAAAAAAAGCAGGAGAGTCAGCCAGTCCGTAGAGCAACTGGAGTCATGGGACTTGCAGCTGGTAACTTTTCAATCGCAGACACAGAGTCTTATCCAGCCGGACTCCTTTAACCTGGAACGTGTTAGGAACAACAGCATCTTCAGAAGTACTGAACGCCTTAGGGCATTGCTGAGCGTCCAATTTATAGCTGGACGGTTCAGAGGCTCAGGGAGAAGGGGCGGTTAATGGCAGGCTGCCTGCTTGGCTATCTGCCTGCTCTCTCTGTCCAGCTTGGCCGCTATGACTCACCTCTGGGTAAATGATGGTGCCGTGTATGGCTCTGTGGGGCAGGAATCAGTGCCTGTGATCGGATGGTTGCTAAAGTTATACTCTCAGCCATACGTGTGTGTGCCTGTATAAAGGCAGAGCAAGATATGAATAGAATCATTCCAATGCACTTGTGCAAACGGCAAATAAAGCATCATTTGGCCAGATGGTCATTTAAACAAGGTACCTGCGTGACTCGAAATAGGCAGAATGATAGTAATGGGCTGAGAAAGGGGCAAAGACAGTAGATGGATGAAAAATTGGGTTTTGGGCAATATTAGGGTTAGGAATCCTTTGTTTGAGGAAGGTACACACACACACACACACACACACTTCCTGAGGGGTATCATGTCTGGCTCTTATTGAATTACCTTGTGGGGGGGTGATGCCAGAATTTTTTGCAGTCTTTAACAACCTCACCCCCCCGATTCCGGTCGACTCCCGGAATAAGTATACGATGAGGGTGCAATGGAGTGAGGAGGCAGACGGATGGCGGGAGGGAAAGAGCTGGCGGCTGTTAGCTCGACGTGTAACTGATGTATCTGGCGCCGCTTTAGCGCGGGTGCAGAGCAAAGCGGCGCGACTCGCCATGACCCGTAACAGGCTTAGCGTTAGCCGTGCCGCTGACTTAGGGGAGGAATGAGATTAAGAGCTTAGGGGAGCCATGCTAAAGCTGGGAGGTGGCGTGGAGCATGCCAGGCTAGAGTGGGGAGCAGGGGCAATGCTTCTGTCTGTCCCCCCTGTGCAGGTAATGCTATTACAGCCTGCAGATGTCAGCACCAGTTACCCATGGCCTGTGAAAAGGTTAGCGGCCTGGAGGAGAGTCTGGATAATGGCCAGCCTGGATTCCGGCTGCACCTTGGCATCCCGCTAAGCAGCAGGTCCGCGGGAGGCGTTTGCCAGTGTGCTCGTGTGTCTAGGGGACTTGACGTGAGTGTGGCTGGTGATGGCACCTTTGTGCCACAAGGACCCTGCAATTTTTTATTGTGGGGGGGGGGGGGGTTAAAAAGTTTCAGGAATTGTTTTTTTGCATTTATTCCTCATTTATATGGTTTTCCAGAAGCATTTAATCAGCACTCTGCTGGTGGGAACTCAGAGTTGGATCCAGGGTCAGGTGAACTAGGCAGCTGCTGGACAGAAGTATTGGGACACCTGCCCATCACACCCACATTTCCAGCTATAGCAGCTGCTGTTCTTCTCTGAAGGCTTTCCGCAGGATTATGCAGTGTTTGTGGGGCAATTCATCCAGAACCACTTTTGACAGGCACTGCTGTTGGACATGAAGGCCTGGCTCTCTGTTCCTCCTCTTCCAGGTGATTGATGGCTCTCTGTTCCTCCTCTTCCAGGTGATTGATGGGGTTGAGGTCGGGGCTCTGTGCGGGACAGTCGAGTACTGACCCGACCATGCTTTTATGGACCTTTTGCACACTAGGGCATGCAGGAACAAAACAGGGCCTTCCCCCAACACCCCCATACTATTGCTCACTATGAGCCTCTGCACATGGCGACCCAACTTTGTTACATTTATGTGGTCTGCCATTTTGTGGCTGAGTTTCTCTTATCCCTACATGCTTCCCACTTTGTCATAATACCACTTACAGTTTGCAGTGGAATATCAAGCAGGTTAAAAAACCCCACAAACTCTTATTGCAAAAGTGGCAGCCTATAACAGCAGCACCCTTGAATTCACTGAGCTCTTCAGAACGACCCATTCTTTCACAGATGTCTGTAAACCTGACTGCATGGCTAGGTGCTTAAACACCGGTGGCAATGGGTCTGAATGCAACGCCCGAATTTGGTGATTAAGAGGTGTGTCTCAATACTTTTGTCCATGTAATGTTTGTGTCTGTATGTTTGCTTGCAAGTAGTATTTTTGTTGGAAATTAATAATCTGTATGTCATTAAACAAATATAAAAATCTGGATCATTCTCACAAACTTGAGAATATTTTTTTAAAAAGAAATGTTACAGTGAAATACAGTTTGTCACTTTTTTCTCATGCCTGTAACTCTTGCCCTAGATTTGAAGAAATGCTTTTGTTTATTCCATAAACAAATGGTAACATAACAACACTGATGAACTACCCCAGAAGCAAAGTTATCAGTTTAACACAATGAAGTTGAATAATTTGAGTCTGTCTTCAAACTATCCATCCATCCATCCATCCATCCATCCATTTTCTGTAATCGGTTGTCCTATTCAGGGTAACAGGAGGTATACAGTCTATCCCGAAGGCTAAAAACTGCAGACAATTCAAATAATACAGTAATGAGCTTGTGAAAATAACTCATCTACTTCCATAAATGTTGTGTACATTAATTTAAGGATTCAATATATAAATATTTATTATTGTAAGTTAAACATTAACATTAAAACCCCCCTTTCCCCCTCCCTTTCTCCCTCCTCCTCTTCCCCATCCCTCTGTTACTCTTCTCCTCTTCCCTCTTCTCCTCTCCACCTTTCCCCTTTCCTCTCTCCCCCTCTCCTCTTCCCCCTCCCTCTCCTCCTCCCTTTCTCCCTCCTCCTCTTCCCCCTCCCTCTCCTACTCTTTCCTTTCCCCCTCGCTCTCTCCCTCCTCCTCTTCCCCCTCCCTCTCCTACTCTTCCCTCTCCTCTTCCCCCTCCCTCTCCTCCTCCCTTTCTCCTTCCTCCTCTTCCCCCTCCTCATTTCCCCCTTGCTCTCTCCCTCCTCCGCTTCCCTCTCCTCCTCTCCCGCTCCCCCTCCACCTCTCCTACTCTCCCCTTTCTGTTTTGCCTGCCAATATACATAACATTTAAAAGGCACCCTGTCTGAATCAGTGCAAATGTATTTCCATTTCTGCTAGCTGGACATGAACTTATCCATTTCCACATAGAATGTTCTTTGTGTATGGAGAGTTCTTTGTGTAGGCAGACAAACAGGGACAGAGACAGGAGGAGGTGGAGATTAAGTGGTGCAGTGAAGGCCCAGAGAAAGGATTGTGATGGAACACACAACATGCTAGCCAGCATGGCCTTAAACCAGCTCCACCTATTTGTAAAACAGCATGTACTTATATTTCCAAAACATCCAGTATCCTTCCATATCCATAATATCACAATGGTGACCCAGTTATAGATTGGAATTATAGATGATGATGATGATGATTTGCTTCTAGTGATACTGCAATGCTGCATAGATGTCAGGTAGATTTTCCACTTTTGATAACTGCACATGAATGTTTGTCCGAATTGTACCCACACATTTTTTTTAATACTAAACCACTGATTATCATTTTGCTAGAGTTGAAAGTCAGCGGATAAAAGTTTTATCGTGGAGCAGAAACACTCCTGTGATGATTAGAAGATGAAAAAGGGGTAACTAGGTGTCCATCCTCCTGATATATTAGCTTTATATGTTTATGTAGGTTTTTGAGAACTCAACAGATGGACTGACCCGGCCCTTGACATCACTGGATCTCTGTCCTACGAGAAGGATACAGGCCTTTCTGGTCACCATCTAAACTGGGGTGTGTGTGAGAAGGCGAGTCCTCAGTGATGTCACCAAGTGACGTGGAGGAGCCAGCGTCACAGCCAATCGCCACACGTCAGTCGGTGATTGGGCGGGAGATGCTAGAAGGAAGTAGCAGCTCTAAGAGTAGAAAACTTTCTCAGCTCCTCAGTTGTACAAGATACGAACTTCTCTTGTGGTATAGTCGAACATAGTCTTGTGTGGAAACCTGGGATGGGAAGTCTCTAATTCATTAATAAAATAAAAAGGAAAGCAGCAATGTGAGGGCTAAAGAGAATCAAAAGATACCGATAAAGACCATGAGCGGGAGCCTAGTGTAGACGATCACCGGAGTATGAGTGATGTGACATTTGAACAGTCTCGGTATGGACTTTCAGACCTCGTCGCCAAGGGGAGAAAACATCAGCTTCTTAAGGTGTTTCTTTCCCCCAAAGTAACCTTGATCTGAAGAGTCAAAGTGTTTGATTTCAGACCATCAGCACTGCTCGAGTTTGAGGAAAATTAATCTTGGTGGACTAACTTCATGTTAGAGGGAAAGAGTAACTTGGCGACCTTAGTTTGAACTCCCCCATCTCTCGGATGGACTGAAATCCCAAACTATAGGGAATAAGGGTACAATAGAGAGAGTGCTGCTTTGATCACATAATGCACTGAGAAATTACCATGTTTATGTAACCATATTCTATTATTCATTTGCATGTTATGTTAAATATCAACATTTTGCACACTAGTGAGGCAAAATGCAAGCTATAAGAACGTCTCAGAACAGAAGCTGGTCGCATCTTTGCTGAGCTGGAATTTGGAATTACCGTGGCTGAAGGCCGAGCCCGTTGACTCTGCAGTGATCCACATTCCCCTGGGAACTAGAAGGCTGACCCAGCCAGAGAATACTGAATCAAAAACTCCCAGCATGACATGTGAAGGCGGTCAGTCAACTGAGAAACCGGTAATGCAGTTTTAATACCCTTAAGTGGATGCCCAACCAGGATGACACAGTAATTCAATTCAATTCTATTTGTATAGCTCATTTTCACAACATTACATTGTCTCAAAACGCTTTAGATTATCCCTGCCCAAAGTCTCCAGAGAGCAAGCCAGAGGTGACTCCCTAGAGGGAAGAAAGCTTGGGAGGAACCAGACTCCAAGGTGGATAGAAAACACTCTAGGAAAGGCCAGAACTTCTCCACATTCTAGGCTGGTTCTCATTTATGAATTATTTGCTCCACTTTGCATGGCGTATGCAGACTGTGTGCTCTGTAAATATGCACGTCGTATTTCTGGCTTGTTGTGATTAATATTCTTCTGCAGCACTGAACACTGGGTGTGACGCGAGCATCTTAATGTGTCTGAGTATCCCCAGGGTGGACAATCTGTTAAGCAGAAATCACAATAGGGAATTTGCTGCTTCCTGCATGGAGGCTGGGAGCACAAGGCTGCCGTATTCGGCCATGAGTACATGGGGGAGGGCAGGTGCTTGGGTGGGGGATGGTGGGGGAGGGAAGGTACTCATGTGGAGAAATACAGAAGAGGGCAGGTAGTTTGGGGGGGAGGATGGAGGAGGGCAAGTACTTCAGTAACTGTGACCAGTCTGGTGATAACTGGGAATGTGTGAGCCAAACTGTTAGACCGAGAAGCATACAGGTCAGAATTATGCCTCAGTAACTTGGCAATATGTGGGACCAAACTGGACAGGAAGTGTGACCAGGAACAAAGGCATCTCCCCATGTGAAAGTCCAAAAGAAATGGTAAATGGTTTATTTATGTATTTCTAAGTGCTTTTCTATATTATATTATTTGTGGTCAACTCAGGATGAAGGTGAAGATCAGAGATGGATTCATTTTCTTGGAGTCAGGGTATCGATCACCATGACCTACCAAGAGAGAAGCTCCCAAGAGCACTGTGAACTAGCTAAAGTAACAGGTTACCAGACATGTGACTGTCAGTCTAAGGAGCTGGATGTCTTTGTACCCTAGATGGCTCTTGTAGGAGGGTAAGCTAGCTGGCTAAAATTACTACAGAAATCACACATAGAGCAAAGTAATGGCAATACCCAAACATAAAGCATGATCCGCCCTGCGTGAACCTGTGTATAACCCTATAGAAACCCTATAAGCTTCTAACCAAAGTATAATATTGTAATGTCCCAGTCAGAGGCTCTCAACGCACGGAGGCAGAACTGCGTAAAAGTATTTCCTCCCCCACGGGGGCTGTAAACTGTCAAGGAGCAGAGCGGCTGTCAATAACTTTTGACTGCACTTAATGTATATGTCAGCTGTTTACATGCATCTATTCTCTACATAAAATATTTACACGTGTCTATTCTGTACATAAAATATTTCACATTTTTATACTTATTCATACATTGTGCATCTCATTCATGTACAGTACATAAACCAATCAGTATTCATATCTATATACTCTACTTTGTATATTTCACTCACTTCTCAATTTATGGTTATGCATCTGTGTAAAATATAAATTTTTTTGCAGACTTCAGCCTGGTTATTCTCTGTTTTTCTTTCATTTAAGAGCTTCTTCCTTGCTTTATGGGATTTCAGTCATGCTTCTAGGAGCCTGATACTAACTGTCCTAGCAGTGCATGTCACACCACTTAATGTTTCCCATTCCTTATGAAGGTCATGTCATCCTCCTATTTATGAGGCACTGCTGGATAAGGTGACGGTCATCTCTGGCATTAGAAAGTCACTTCCACCCATTACCTGGCTGGTTTTTGGTCATTCCCAGTGTGCCCAGCTTCACATTGTTCTTGTGTAGGCTACTGCTGTCTTAGAAACGTTGAATCTGTAAGCAACCTGCCGCTCAGTGTAGCCTTCTGCCAGCAGAACCAGGATAAGATAGCATATTGTCTGAGTACCTACCTAGGAATCACACATTAAGTGCAGAGATCTGTGAAAGTTCACATTTTTTTGTGACCCACAGCTGCAGAGTCTGCTTGTTTTAAGTGACTTTGGGCTTCTTATTTCTTTATAGTCGACTACAAATGTTGGCAGTCACAAGCTTGCTTCTGCAATATAATTGCTTATTTGGACTTGCTCCCTGTCTCTCTCCACAATACCTGTCCAATAAAGCAAACCTGCAAGGTCTGTCCCGTTTCAGGATCCCATTCCCTCCGCCCCTCGCCTTCCCCATACAAATAAAAACAAATCAATATCACGCGACTGATGGAGTTTCTTTAGCTGCTTCACTAACAATGCCATATCTAGCAAGTGGGCAAAATACGAGAAAAAAAAATACAACAAAGGATGTGAGAAAGAGTGTATTAAAGCACTGGATTTGACCTTAAGGTGGGGAAGCCACAAAGGCGGTGTGCAGACTCTTGCCAGTGGGAAATACACTGTGCAGATCTACATGCCAGTATTGATGAACATAAAGGAAATGCAGCACCCTCCTCGTCAGTGAGGTTTATGGACATTCGCGGTTTAAAAAGCCAACGCGGTATCTTTGTTTCACTCATGTTTTGTTTTATTTGGCTTAATCAGTAGTTTTTTAATCATTTTCTGGTATAATTGACTAAGGTACAGATGTTGGATGGAAAGTTCACTCTACATAAGCTGGCACACTAAACTGTGCAAGCACACATACACGCGCACACACACACACACACACAGAAACACTTTGCTTGTGCTACTTATGAAATATTTCTGCCTGAAATATCCTGTTTCACTAGAAATCTTGTGTACTGCCTTGAATTTATTTGTAAATAAGATAAATCTAGGCAGTATTATGGTAACAAACATATTTTAGGATTTGAACTTTGGAATGCATTAAACAATCTAGCGGTATATATACACTATATGGATAAAAGTATTGAGACACTTACTGTGCAAATGTCCTCTGTTGTCTGTTTATTAAGTGTTGCTGGCTGTAACAATAAAGTTCAACTTCAACCTGGTTATTACATCTGCAGGAACTTACATGACATCCCGTTCTAAATCCATAGACACCAAGATGGAGTTGGTCCCTCCTTTGCAGCTTTAAGAGCTGCCACTCTTCTGTGGATTCCTTCCACAAGATAGTATATCTGTGGGAATTTCTGCCCATTCATCCTGAAGAGCATTTGTGAGGTCAGGCATTGATGTTGGACCTGAAGGCCCGGCTCACAATCTCTGTTCTAGTTCATCCCAAAGGTGTTTGATGGGGTTGAGGTCAGGGCTCTGTCAGCCAGTCAAGTTCTTCCACACCAAACTCACCCAATCAGGTCTTTTTGGGCCTTACTTTGTTAATTGGAGCACAGTCATGCTGGAACAGAAAAGGGCCTTCCCAAACTGTTCCTACAAAGTTGGAAGCAATGAATTGTCAAATATGTCTTGGTATGCTGAAACATTAAGAGTACCCTTCTCTCTTAGCTCAACCCCAGAAACACAACCCCATACCATTATTCCTCCTCCACCAAACTTTACAGCTGGCAAAAAGCAATCAGGTAGGTAACATTCTCCTGGCATCCAGTGGCAGCGTGCTTCACACCACTCCGTCTGATCCTTGGCATTGCACTTGGTGGTGTGAGGTTTGCATGCAGCTGCTCCACTATAGAAGCTCATTCCATGAAGTTTCCAGCATGCAGTTTTTCTGCTGGGGTTAATGCCAGAGCAAGTTTGGAACTCTGCAGTTATTGTATCAACAGAGCGTTGGAGATTTGTACACGTTATGCATCTCAGCACTCGGTGACCCCGCTTTGTTACTTTACGCGGTCTGACAGTTTGTAGCTATTGTATTGTTCTTCAACACTTCCACTTCGCAATAATACCACTTACAGTTAATCTTAGATTATCTAGCATGGAAGAAATTTCACAAACTGGCTTATTGCAAAGTTGGCATCCTATGACGGTACCACACTTCAATTCATGGAGTTCTTCAGGATGACGCGTTTCTTCACAAATATTTGCAAACCTGACTGCATGGCTGGGTGCTTGATTTTATACATCTGTGGAAGGATGAAAATGTCCCACTTATCCTGAATAAATATTGAAATCCCCCCCCCCCAATCTCCCTGGCCCACTATGTCACAGATTGCTGGATCCGGGCTTGGTGCAAATGTTCTTCTTGGAAAGCCAAAGGACTAGTTATGAACCATTTTCATTCATTTTACTGCCAACCAATGAGGAGAAAGACAGGTCTGCCTTGCATGGTTGTGTAGTGTTCAGCCATACATTAATCTGCTACTGAAGAAGACATACTTCAGGCAGGCCGATCCATGTACTTCTTTTTAATCGGGAGGTGAGACAAAGAGGATTTAATATTTTGCATTTTTTTTGCCAGTTTTACTTGATCTGGCAATCAGTGCTTCATGTTATGTTATTTAATTTGTATGTGAACTTACTCACTGCAGTTTTGTGGTTTTAACTTTTTTTTTTTTGCTGTGCGCAACAGAAGAATATATTAATTTTGTTCCCCCGGGTGTCTGAAATTTGCAATAAAGATTATGTTTATGGAACAAAAGCACTGGGGAGGGACGGCGTTCTGCTGTCGTGGTATGCTGGAAATTTTGGCTGGGGGATAAATGTTTTGTTTATGTCCTAAGGGAGTGTTTTCGCATGAATTTTAAAGCGGTTTGCGAGCTGAAATCCCACAGAAGCATCCCAGTGACACTAATGAGGCCGATCATTCCACTGCTAATGCGCTAAATACCAGCATTTCCTGTTTCGCTTTCTGTGACATAGAAAACAGGTGCTTTATTAAAAAAAAGAGGACTTTCATCTTATTTTTCATAGATGTCCAGCACAATACAGTCATTCAGAGTAACACTGAGAGGATTATTCTGCCGTGTTTGTGAGAAATGGCTGAAGGTAATCACTCGCCTGCTAACTGCCAGCAACTCACCTCGCACCTGGCATCAATGGTGAACGGCAGCCCAGTGTTAATCGGCAGTGCTCTTCTGGCAAAATCTTTGTGCTGGGAAGGGCTCTGTAAAGAAATAAACAGTATTTAATAGACACAGAACACACAGGATATGACCTGGTCCTTGGAAGCTGAAACCTATTTTCCTGCGAATCATGCTGTTGCTGGATCATAGTCAAACCTGCCCCACCCTTGCCCTGCCCCCCCCCACACACTTACCTCACCATTGCTCCACCCTTGGCCCACCGTTGCTCCGCCCTTGCCTCACCCATGCCCCACATTTGCTCCATCCCTTGCTCCGCCCTTGCCTCACATTTGCTCCATCCCTTGCTCCGCCCTTGCCTCACCCTTGCCCCACATTTGCTCCATCCCTTGCTCCGCCCTTGCCTCACCCATGCCCCACATTTGCTCCATCCCTTGCTCCGCCCTTGCCCCACATTTGCTCCATCCCTTGCTCCGCCCTTGCCTCACATTTGCTCCATCCGTTGCTCCGCCCTTGCCTCACCCATGCCCCACATTTGCTCCATCCCTTGCTCCGCCCTTGCTCCACCCATGCCCCACAATTGCTCCATCCCTTGCTCCGCCCTTGCCTCACCCATGCCCCACATTTGCTCTATCCCTTGCTCCGCCCTTGCCCCACATTTGCTCCATCCCTTGCTCCGCCCTTGCCTCACCCTTGCCCTGACCTTGCTCCTCACTACCATGAGCTTGTTCCACGATAGAGGGGACCTCTCAACTCCAGTCTCCAGCTGACCTCCCAGTTAAGTGGCCTCCAGTTGCATGGTGTCCAATGGGACCACAGACTGGGGAGGTCTGAGCTCAGATGAAAGCTGCAGCCAAACACACTGCTTCCTGCACGAGGATACTTTTTTATTTGCGCCCCAGATAATGCCATGCATGCCAATCACGCATTTCCTGCATCTAGGATTTAGAAGCGACGGGGGCGTCCGCTGTCCCCCATTATCTCCCTCTGTTTTCCATCTGGAGACATTTTCGCCACGTTTTGGAGGCAGGCCTGTGCGCGTGCGATAGCGCTTAAAGGTGGCCTAATCACCGCCTGCCATTTTTACCCGCCCAGGCTCGCTGCTACGACACGCCTTTGCTCTGTCACACCCAAGCTGGAGAAGTCTCCCACCCCGTCTCCCCTAGGGGGCGCCCCCCAGATAAAGGAAGGCAGTGTTACCCTTTCTTCCCACGTTGTTCACCTGTCCGTCGTTCTCGCCTGGAGTAGAAAGTAGCCCATTGTGTCCGAGCTGTAATACACAAAATGACGACAATGGACATTAGCATAGCAACGCCATCGATGCTTCCGCTTAACAGGAGTGTGTGAACAATTAGGGCAGGCATTTGTCGGTACCTGATCCCTGCAGGAGAGACTGTTCTATCAGGGTAACAAGAGCAACTGTAGGCTGATGGTGGCTCTTTAAACTCTTCTATGAATGCAGCGTTTATCTGAAACTCAGCTTTTATAAATACAAATGCTAATGCTAATTAATGCTAATGCATTAATACTCTGTGGCTATGTTCCCATGTGAGAGTGTTTACCCTACTGGAGTTTTGTGATAGCTCTTGTTTTAGAATGGGACATCATTATACTGATTCTCTGTATGAATTTAACATGGGCTAAGCGCTCTTGGGCTGCAGAACCCCACACCACGCAGAGCTGAATGTCTAATATCCTCCCCAATGTACTCCGGCAGACATACAGCATGACATCAATCATCCATGTGGCATTAAGAACCATCACAAGGCTGCTGCCAGGTGCCCTTCAATGAGATTAACATTCTGCTGGGCTCCGCTGACCAATCAGCTGTGGCGCAGGCACATGTATTGAACGTTCTTTTTTGGTTTCGCAGTAGAATTCTTGTGTATGGCTGACAGCGGCTTCTCAGTCTCTTATAATCAAATGATCTTTATTCCCATCTTAGTTGCTAGTTACTTTTTGCAATACGCAAATTACTTTTTTGCAATATGCAATACCATGCTTTTATAGTTTAATTATGAAGCAGTTTTATATATTCGGTTCATTATTAATTACTCTTTTTGGAAAATGAGAGCAGGTAGATTAGTATTAATAAAGCAGACAGTGATTAAGGCTTTTACTTATAATTATTTATTTAAAAATATAATAAGAATAAATTACAACTTGGCGCAGCACATACAAGGTTTTATTTAGAGTACTGTTCAATATGAGGATGACTGAAAAGGACACAAAATAGTGCATTGTCTCGAAGAAAACTGGGTTAATATTATTGGAATCATCAGCCTTAGGGGGCAAGACACACCAGGAGGTTAAGTGTAGCTCAGCAGGGTAAGCCTCTGTGCTTGCAGTTAGAAGGTTGCTGGTTCGAGCCCAACCTCAGCACATCTGTGGGCCCTTGTGCAAGGCCGTCAACTCCCTTTACAGCCAAGCTTGCTCTCATGGAGCAACAGTTTAAGTTTAGTTGAATTCACCAAAAACATGGAAGAGAAGCACTCCTTATGGGAGCAGGAAATGCTGACCTTCCCCTCATCGCAGCTAATCCTGTGCCCTTTGTGGATCGCCTCAGTGACCTCTAAGTGGAGACCGGAGCATTCCTTTCCATGATAATAGTTAATAGAATAACTAATAGGATAGTTATCTAAGCAGCTTTGTCCTTCTTAGGCATAAGTGCATCTTAAGGTTGGTGTGTGTGTGATCATGTTATACATTTTATATATATATCGTGTTATTCCACCGGGCAGATTTTGCAGACGTTTTGCATTATGGGGGGCTGTGGATAGCATGGACTGCCCAATGGACACCGTAGTATAGAAAGATGATTCTGTAGGCATTAATCACTAAATAGGCATTAGCTGCATGTAATAGCTATTACACTGTATGTGCTGTATTGTACAGTATGTTAAGTTCAGTAGTATTATAGAGTTTAAACTATTTGGCCCATTTTCTCCTGTCATGGCTGAGTGGCTATTCCTCCAAAAGAGGGAAAGGTACAGTTAATGAATCACCATGCATCACTGTTAGTTCTTGCCTCCATCAGATAGGTGAGCGTAGGCTGTACCTGAGGCTGGCTGGGGGTGGTGTTGCTGTAACAGAGCAACGAGTGTGTGCCACTTTGGTCTGTGCAAGGCGCCCCCCACTCGTACTCCCTGGGTGGCTGATTGCGAATGACCCCCTTTCCCGGGTCCCGTTACCGAGGAATGCACACGGCTAATTTCAGTGGATTGTTATCCGGGCCCTGGGAGCACGCAGACCCCCAAGGCCCCCGGCCACCAGCCATGAGCTCCTCATTCGCGTCAGTCCGACCGCCGGCCTCTTTAACTTTAAACTGGGACTGATATCCCAGGTCAGAAACGGTACTCAGCTGTGATACCGAAACATGGTCGATAAGACCATCAGAGATGCCGTGTCTTTAAGAGCTCTGTAATTAGCACTCATGGGGGATCAGTGCTTTCCTTCCGTTTCTGATGGTCTTACATAATGTCCTTCGACATGTGTTACCTGAACCCCCCCCCCCCCCCCCGGCAATCGCATACCCACGCACGGCAACGATCCAACAAACCGTGCCTCTTAAGCACGAATCCCAGGCCTTGGCGCTAAAGGCATTATTAGAGGACATTGTGGCGGCTGTACAGACCGTGAGTCACAGTGAGCTGTGGAGAGCCGGCAAGTGGCCGGCGATTATCCGTGCTCACGTCGCGGCCTTGCAGCTGTGATCCACCCCATTTCCCTCAAGTACCGTGGGTCCGTTGGGCATAAATATCAGCCAGTCATGTGCTCCGCTTGGACGGTGGGTCCTGGCCCTATTGGTTTCGCACATAAATACACATTCTGCTTCTTTCATCTACCATTTAACAAGAGATTATGCAACCTTTCCTCCATCCAGTTAAACGCCAGTGACTATATCTAATCCAGTTGGAAATTCCCTAAGTTCCACTAAATATACCAGCAACTGGATTAGTTATAGTCCTGAAATTTAAATATTTTGCCTTTTTTTCCATTATCAAGCTAGCTATAAGCAGCCGAAAAGGGCCCTACTCTCACCTCTCAGCTGAGGTTACTATGCTGGTACCCCATATTTTGCTGAAGAAGTAGTTAAAGAGTCATGGCGCCTAAGTGGAATTTTGAAAGCATCATCAGAGAAAATGAATAAAAAACTGGTGTTATAAAAATAATAAAGGAATGTTGCCACTTGGCTACTGTAGCTTAGTTGGGTGTCTGTCAGCTAGAGAAACAGGTAGGCCTGTCTGCTGGGGTGCTCACTGCTGCCCCCTACTGATTTTGAAAAAAGCAGGTGGCAGATAGTGAATCTGGTCAGCCATGATCACTGGCACTCCCCCTGCCCTTGGGAATCAGGTGAAATGAGGTGGTGCTACACCTTGGGGCCACAGTCTGTGGCTAATCACCCGAAAATGCCGGCTTTTCGAGATTTGGGGCTTCCTTTCTCACCCTTGGAGTAGTTTCTGCAGCTTTGTGTTGCGGAATAGATATCCTGGAATGAAAAACGAGACAAAACATGGATGAGGAGAGCAAATACTTAAAGAGTATTTGTGTCCCACGAAGGGGGGTAAATTGAAGGTGTTTATTGCAGATGACATGCATTGTCATGGTGGCAGTCAAAAGATATGCGTGTGGAGGGGGAATCAGACACTGGAGATGGAGGTTAGGGGTCCTGTGGGGGGGCTCTGGAAACATGCAAAGGGTCTTACAGCTATACCCTGGAACTGGCTGCCTGCTGCTGGCTGCATGTGGGTACTTTGGGCCAGTTCCCCTTAAAAGAGCAATGACTGGTCCGGTGGGTCGGGGCACGAGTTCTATGACTTAGAAAATCAAGGCACCTTGAAAAGGTGCTGATTCAAAGGGCACCTTTTGAGCAACATTGTCTGACAGCCAGGTAAGACAACAGCCAACTCGCCTGGACGAAGTATGAATGGGAAAGGGCCTGAGCTACACTAGTCAGCAGCATTGACCAACAGCATTGCTCAAAGAGTATCTTCACCCTAGAGACACCCTAGAGAGGTGCTGTTTCACAGAAGCTTCACCTGGCGGCCACTAGTGCAGCTTTTATTATACAGCAGGTTGGTGATACAGTGTGAACAGCCTGGACTGCAGCCCTGGGCATGGCCATTCTATATCAGACAAGGCATGGCCATTCTATATCAGACAAGGCATGGCCATTATATATCAGACAAGGCATGGCCATGCTATATCAGACAAGGCATGGCCATTCTATATCAGACAAGGCATGGCCATTATATATCAGACAAGGCATGGCGATTCTATATCAGACAAGGCATGGCCATTCTATATCAGACAAGGCATGGCCATGCTATATCAGACAAGGCATGGCCATTCTATATCAGACAAGGCATGGCCATTATA
>JAODKM010000075.1:16553000-16563073 GCA_026780845.1 Petrocephalus sullivani
GGGGGGGGGGGGGGGGGGGGGGGGGGGGGGGGGGGAGGGGGGGGGGGGGGGGGGGGGGGGGGTGGGGGGGGGGGGGGGGGGGGGGGGGGGGGGGGGGGGGGGGTTAAGGCAATGGGAGGCTCTTGTGGTCCCGTTTGCCGACTGGCTGGCCGTGTGACCTTGTCTTCTGGGTCCTCGGCTGCATACCTGGCAGAGCTTAGGCTGAGGGCTGACAGGCAAGGGGGCGTGGCCACGCGCGTGTGCAGGTTGGGGTTTGAGCTTTGGTCCATGTGCCTCGATCTTGAACTTATGTAGTCTTTAACTGGATCTGTCATTTCTGATGCGCCAGCTAGTATTACGTCTGTTTGGCGAGGGAATTGGCTCCTTCCTGTGAGGTGCCGCTGTTTTGTGATGTCGGAATAAAACCACACAGCAGCTTTAGAACAAACATGGCGACATGTCCTCGGGAGAAAACAACATGCACTGTTAGTTCTCTCCTTTTCGACGTCCGTTAAAGTCAATCGTCTGTTTAGAGTGTAGTGCATCGAAAATGAACGCTTTCGCGGTGACGCTTCTGTTCCCCGGGTGACCAGGTGCACTGCGTTTTTCTTTAATTAGCGCCGCTCTATTCAGCACACCGTTGAATGGGTTAGTTAATTAGTTAGCGCAAGAGGCTCAAGTGGCCCCAAATTATCATGACTGCCTGCTCGTGCTGTTTGTAAAGAACAAAGACTCAAATATACAAGCCTGAGGCTCACAGTTACAGTGGGGTGGAGCGCATAACCAAATGCACATTTCCCAGAATCCTTCTGTGCCCTGCTGTGTACCTGGGTTATGCAGTTAGCTCTGCATTTAAGCTTCCTCTTCATGAAATAAAAGAATAACAAAATAAGCTTTCATATCCTAAATTATATACAATGCATCAGTGTTACAACAATATTTCCTTTTGCTTACTTCAGGAAATGCTTGTCTGCAACATTCCTTGTCCTGTTGAGTAAGTAAGAGACAATTCAAGCTGTGTGTTTAAATTTTTGCATTAAATATAACTTTGAAGAAAAATTGCTAACCCGATATGGACCAGCCTTTCAGAGGATGAAATTGGGGGTCTTTACGTATTCAAGCATCCTGCTCCTCAGTTACCTTTATTTTTCAAAAAAATTAATGTACTTCCTGCAGGAAAGTAGCAGTCTGTGTCTGCGCGAGTGGCTTGTTAATGTCTCCCGCAAGTCCCTCATTTAATTGGGCAATTACAATGTTGCACAACAAGCGATACCCTTGGCTTTTAGAGCCCTGTAAACAGGGTGTGATTACACAAGTATTATGGCCTCACTCTTCAAGTCGGAGCAGTCCATAATTTTGATGTGCCAGCTGATACGACAGTTTTACTTTCATCCGTCAGTTTCATCAGCACTTTCAGAAGCAGAATATTTTCCGGTAGTTGTTTTTACGGTATGGCCATTAGGGGGCAGCACTGTGGCCTCATGCCTCAGGGATGTGGGTTTGATTCCTGCATTCACGCAGGTTTATTCTGCCTACTCCAGTCTCCCTTTGGGGGTGTGAGCATGTGACCTGTAATGTGCTGTATCCACTGCCCCGTTATTCCTGGGATAGGCTTACTGTGACTCCTTTTTTTGGACAGATTAGTAAGGATGGATGTATGTTAGGTACCTAGATAGATGAGTAAGGAAGGATGGATGTTAGGTAGTTAGACAGATGAGTAAGGATGGATGAATATTAGGTACCTAGACAGATGAATTAGGATGGATGGATGTTAGGTATCTAGACCAGGGGTCTCCAGCTCCGGTCCTGGAGGGCTGCTACTCAGGAGGTTTTCTCTCCTACCTGGCTACCTGGATGAGTCGCATCTGTTCCTGGTATTTACCTGAGAACAATTGTGGCTCATCAGAAGGCAGGTAAGAGAGAAAACATACTGGACAGTAGCTCTCCAGGACCGGAGCTGGAGACCCCTGATCTAGTCAGATGAGTATAAATGGATGGATATGAGGTACATGGCAGAAGAATAAGGATGGATGGATGTTAGGTATCTAGACAGATGAGTATAGATGGATGGATGTTAGATACAATCTAGAGTCATTTGTGGAGGGGTAAGAACTTTAAACCTAGAACTTTGAAGCCTTAGTGCAGAAGGCCAGGGGCCTCAGGTATAACGGCGTGCGTAGAATTCACATTAAAGCATGGCGTACGGACAAAACCAGAAATGTGTGTACGCCAAAAATAATCTAGATGCATAAAACTGTGCTTAAGCAAAGTTCTACGCTCTTTCCCTTCTTACATCCCAATCAGCGCAAAGTGTTATGCAAATACATGAGCCCACCACCACACCCCAACTCCTCCCATAAGTCTACATATTTTAATATGCAAATAAATATAAAGATCCAGTTATATCGGGGTTTTGTTAAAAAAAATGGCCAAGGCACGTGGGAAGAAGAGAAATTTTAACAAATGCGAAGTGGAGGTCTTGCTTAACAAAATCGAGACAAGAAAGATGTTCGGTGGTTTAAGCAGTGGCATCAGCAACCAGAGAAAACTGATGGAGCGAAGGATTCCGGAAAGTCGCCCAGTGGCCGAAATAAAAAACAAATGGTCGGATATTAGAGTCAACATAAAAAAGCGAGTTGTAGCTCACCGTAAGAGCCTCAACACCACTGGAAGAAGTAACGGAATTGCACACCCTTTGAGCAGCGAGTTGCTGCAATTATTGGGGACACGGTCATAACAGCAGGTGAGGGGGACTCCGACATCAGCGCGGGTGAGGGGGCCTCCGACATCAGCGCGGGTGAGGGGGACTCCGACATCAGCGCGGGTGAGGGGGCCTCCGACATCAGCGCGGGTGAGGGGGCCTCCGACATCAGCGCGGGTGAGGGGGCCTCCGACATCAGCGCGGGTGAGTTTTTTTGTACCATATTTGTTTGAATTAGTTAAATGTTTCATAAGAACAGACAGACAGCAGATGTGGTATTAATTTTATTGTTTCAGACAACAGTACGGGCAAGCCACGATCTTGTGCCAGGTTATGCGGCGCGCTACATGCATGCACAATGCGACACACTTCCCGTGGACTGTAGAGCAGCGGTCTTGTCCGGGCAGCGCCAACGGCCCTTAAGGTGCCCTATAGTGCGCTCTATCACGCCCGAGCCTGATAATGAACATCAGTATAACGTCACTCTTGTGCAGTCTGTGGGTTTGCGAGCGGGGTGAGAAGCCATGTCTTCAGTGGCTACCCACTATCCCTAAGGAACTGTCACATGGCTACATCATACACAAACCAACAATTGTGGTCCTAAAATATAAAATGTCTTCTTACCGAGAAGCCAGCCATCGCGCACCACATTTCCAAGTTTGCTCCCATCACTACTATTTCTGAGAATAAATCATGGATTGAGCCAGGCCATCTTGCCACAACATTATTGAGACGCATTTTTGCGTCACATATAATTCGAACTTTAATAGAGTGAAAATTCTCTCTATTTCCATGAGCAAATTAATTCTCTGGAGGCTTCTTTATAGCAATGTGCGTGCAGTCGATCGCTCTGATTATATTTGCAAAATCGGACATCGCTGTGAATTAAGCTTTAATATTTACCTGTTCGACCACAGTGTAAGGAAAATGTATATATCTGGACGATAAGCGGTTTATACCATCCCATAGAGCTGGCATGGCACGACTCAGTGATGACTGAGAAATTGGTCTGATTGGTCCGCAAGTTCACGTTGAAAAACTCCTGTGGCTAAATATCCGAGGGTGGAGAGAATTCGTAAAGGAACCGGTAAAGCGCAGTTCCTCAAAGTGTGCCTTTGTGAAGCTGGCCGCAGTTCAGCACACAGCTCTTGGAAATCTAAATCAACTTAGAAGCCAAGAAATCACCATGATCCCTAAATATGCGCTCTCTTCTAATTCTTCCATTTGCGATGTCTTCTGATAACGCAAGAGCAGCCATGGTAGTTGGAATATTTTGACCTTTCTCTGCACCATTTCATTGTCAGAAATTGATTATGATCAGGTGCCGTACATTTATAAACAATGTACAATGAATTTTAGTGTATTTGAAACAGAACACGTCATGAATGCGAGTATGGAATAGTGAAACCGCAGTAGTATTCTTTTGGCACTGGATGCCGAAAGTTTACAAAATGGAGCAGAAATGGGCGTGTGCATTGTTTGGGGTTGCCGTGAAAATGTGCGTGGCAGTACACCAAGTTTAGTTTTTATCTCGATGTGAGCGTGGAAATGGGCATACGCAACATTTTTGTGCGTACGCATTGTTTATACATGAGGCCCCAGGTCGTTATCTTAGGCCCATTTCTCCAGCTTTTCATAATGAGGTCAGTCCACATGGTCAATTGTTTTCCTCCGTTTCGCCACAGCAGCACAGGCGAAATCTGGCATGGTATCATTTAATCACACTGCATCTTCCCTGCTGCACCTTTCCGCGCCGTGCATCTCTGGCTTCAACTTCCCTTTCCGGCCCCATGAGCTCAGATAATCAACTGTTGTGCCAAATTCCACCCCCCCCCCCACATCACCAGCTAAATGTATCCTGTCCATAAATAAAAGATCATTCTCTAATTTACAATTTCAAGACACCATTTAATTTCATTACCATTCCGAACCAATTAATTGTGCATGCCCCCCAATTATTTAAACCTTTCCTAATATAATCAGAATGCATTTTTAAAAAGAATTATTGTCCATTCCAGACACATTCATTAAATCCAGGTTATAAAATTATACCACACATAAAACATTTATATAATATATTTATATTTATGTTTCTAAGGCTGTGCCATCTAGCCAGATTGGCCCCTAGATTTATTGGACGTTGACCTTTTTCTGCAGAGGTCCATGCAGGAGAGAGATTATTAGTAGGAATCAGGAAAATGTGGCCTACTCTCACGCCCGTCCTCATTATCCCTCCCAGGCACTTGTCCTCCTGAAGGTGCAGCCACAGGTGATGGCGGACTGCTGCCCGCGGGTCATTTCTCATTCGTGTAGCTGAATCTATTGTAAGATCAAAAAGGCCTGTCATCTGTGCTTTGCATATTCATATTTTATTATTTCATTTTCAAAATGATGTTATTTGTTTCATTTTTATTTGAGAAGTTTCCGGTTCTCTAGCCCCCCTGCTGGCTGTTGCGGGTTACTGCGATCGGTACCTTATCTGTTACTTGCAGCGTCATGTTCTGTTATAACGTGATAGATCCCCGTCACAATGTGGAAATAAATGTGCATATGTGGAGGGGGTGGTGGCATGGTTACAGTCATGCAGAGAAAGGCTTTGTTGTTACAAAAAGCCCGGGGGGGAGAGGTGGGGGGGGCACGGGGTTCACCTGGGGATTTGACTGGGTGACTGGGTGGCCCCTGCTTAACACGTCAAAAACAAAAGAGCCCCCTTATCTCACCCCCACCCCAACCAAAGTTCTGATCTCTGCTTAATTAATTATGCGTGGAAAAAACAAGGGCTGTGGTAGCTATTATCTTTGGGGGGGGGGGTTATTGATCTGCCTTTGTTGCTCACCTCCAGCATTAAACGGCGATATAAAAGATGTGGGAGGCTAGATTACCCTCGGAACGTCCTCGGCAGAGGTGAGGCCGACGTGAAGGCCCCACCGGCGCCCCCTATCAGCGATGGGTGGAGCCTCACACATCCAAGCCGGCGCTAAACCATCAGCTTTATTTCAGCCAGACTCAAGGAAAGGAGTCTGCGCCTGTGAGCTGGCCGGCACCAGGCATGTCTGGCGTGCCCGATCCGACTGATTAAATCTCTCACATTGTGTGCGGTGGGCCTGTGGGGGGGGTTACAGTAGAGTGCAGAGTGTCTCTTCTTTAACCGTCGGCTGCTGCATGCAGTCTGGCAGTAATACCACAGGAAATCTCTCCAAAGCATCGAGGAAGGCCCTCCCTACACACTTCCCTTCATCCCCACAGTTTCCTTGACCTAGCTGTTGGACTGTGGGCTAGCTGCTCCGAATTAGCGTAGCTCTAGTGGTTTTAGGCTTGGGGTCGGTGCTGGCTTTGAAGTGTTACATATGATATCAGAGCGGTAACAGCACATCCCAAAAGGCTGCTCTGTGTTAGCCTCCATCTCCATTGCTTTCCCGATGAATTATATCTCGCGGTTGAGCTCATCGCTTACCGCTCTGGATAGGGGATCCCGTTAATTCTGCTAAGCGGCACAGTGTTCATCACTCAGCCAAAGTCTTTTCCTAAAATGCTTCAGGCTGGGCCTTAACCATGGACGATATTCATTTAAATGTGCAATTGGTTTCTCTTCCTGCCACCACCTGAAAAAAAAAGTTACATAGAGGGAATATGTAGGACTAATGCAATTCGATATTAATTGCTGTAATAGGGGACCACTGGTAAATTGTTCAGCTGTTCACTCAGTGAAGCCATGCCAATATGAAGTGCTCAAGCACTTAGGGGGATTTTTATTTGAACATCACAAATGGTTTATACAGATCTACAGATGGAAAAGATGTGGTGGACAGAGGTTTAGTGAATAATTCTAGACAGAGTCCAGGTACAGAATGTCTTACCGCTTAGATCGCTCGCGGTGAATAAAATGTGCAGGTGGATTTCTCATTTGAGAGTCTAGAGAAGGACGGGGGAATGAGACAATTCAGATAGCGATGAAGGTAAGATGGGCTGAGCAATGAAAGAACATGGAATGGGAGAACCTGGAATGGGAGATCCTCTGATGAAAGAACTTGGGACGGGAGAACCTGAAATGGGAGAACCTATGACGGGATAACCTGTGATGAAAGAACCTGGGATGGGAGAACCTGTGGTGGAAGAACCTGGGACAGGAGAACCTGTGATGAAAGAACTGAGAATGGGAGTCTCGTTGATTTTAGAGGCCCTCGAATATCACACAAACCATAGACTGGTGGCCAAGTAACATTTCACATTACCTGATGACTTCAGAACAATGAAGGTCAAACCCTGAACCCTCAGACTTGCAAGATGCAGTCTGCTGTATCAGACTGGGGACAAGAGGTCTGTCATGAAGCAGGACAGACATGCTGTATGGACCATTAATCCATGCACACAATAAATCCTTGTAGATGACATTGTTGGAACTATAACAAGGTAATTATCTAACTAGAGCCAGATGGGCATCATTGATTAGGTGACCTGAAAAAGTAGCCACCTAATGGTGTACAAGCATGGAGGGTATCTGCTGAAGGCCTGGAGTCAGACATTGGTCCAAGTGCTCTAAGGAACCCAGCAGGTTGAAACGTTGATGAAAATGGATTCGGCTATAGAGGTGCGACAGACCAATCCAGAGACAGTGCTTTCTGAGTTAGCAGGGCAAACAGCCCGAGGCTGTGTATCCAAGGGAGATGATTCCGGGTTACGTAAAAGTCACGTGATGTAAAAAGTCGGCAGCTATCACGTACCCTGGGAAACACAACGGGCTGGCTGATTTACATGGGCGATGAGGACGCCCTCATTTGCTGCCGATAAACGGTTCTGTGGTTTCCCGTTTGTTTGCTGATATCCCTGCGACTTTCCGTGCTCCCTTTGGACATTTCAGCAAGAGCAGGCCTGCCGGGTCGGGTCAGAACCATGCACATCTTTTTCCTGTTGTACAGTAACGCTTCGCAGATTTTGTGATGCTCAAAATTAATTAGGCATTGGCTCACATGACTCTGTTAAGAACAGTAGCAGAAATAAGTCTACAGTGGCTGGTTCATGCAAATGAGGCCAGCAGTGAACTGCCTCAGGAAACATAAAATGTGCTTAATAATATAAAATAAGGTAACTAGCATCCCGTGCAGAATGTCCCCTGTTTCGTATCCTGTGCTTCCAGGGAAAAGCTCCAGGCTTACTGAGAATCCATCCATCCATCTGTCTATCTATCCATCCATTATCTGCCACTTATCTGAGGTCAGACTGAGTCGGGCCTGGGGAGGGGAGCTCATAGGCAAGTTCCTGGTGGCCGGGCCTCCACCCAAGAGGAGAACATGGGTCCACCCTTCTGTGGGCCCACCACCTGCATGGGGGTCAGGTGCAATGTAGATCGGGTGGCAGTGGAAGGCAGGAGCCGTGGCAGACTGAACATCGCCGACCAGAGTTCAGAGTACTGTGCATTATTTTCCACATTTTCATCTTCAAGAAAGTCAAGATAGATCTTCAAAAGCAGACTATTAAACATCAGCAGCTCTTCGTACCCGTTAAGTCACTTCAGTTGTTATTCCGTCTCTGGGCACAGGCTTATTTCCCAGTAAAGGCAGGTACGCTAGCCACGCTGACCAGGTATTACCATGGGCTGCCAAGCATTACCATGCCTTTGAATTTCTTGCTGCTGGTGTTGTCTGTGGAAGTCACTGAGCTCATATCTGAAGACCATGACAGGTTCACCTGAAGCCGAGAGTGAAGTAGGCAGGAGGGGGACTCAAACCCACATCTGCATGAAGGTGACCGTGGTCCATGGTCAAACTAATAATAGCGCATACTCAGTATTTTATCTGAGTACTTCCTGTTTGGCGTGAAGCAAGAAACCAAAATGGGCCCAAACAGGACCTTACAGAGAGAGCAAAGAAAAAAAATTAAAATAACAAAGCTGTCAGAGGGATGCAGAGGGATCGAAACTGGCAGACTTTAGAAACGTGATCTCCATACAATCCAGTGTTTCATGGCCAACAGCCAAAGGAAGTGGAAGAAACATGTGGGCCCTGCCAAAGATATCCGTCATATTAAAGGGGGGACTTCTAGAAGCTCTTTAGAATCAATTGCCACCGTTTTTCAAAACTGCAATCTGAACGGAATCTCCGGAAGTACTAGGTGCAGTGTGCTACGTGACACAGCTAAGGTCGCTGTGAAGGGTGAAGCGCAGCCTCAACTCAGTAACCCTTACAAAACAAAAATATATTGAAATATTCAATATATTCTGTTTGACAATGTTGGACTTTTACTCAAAATTGTAAGGTACTGAAATTATGGAATTCCATTCATAAATTGCATTATTCATACCAAAAATGATAATATCTCAACAAAAAAATGATTATGCATGCCCCTACAATGTATGGAACATGTATTGCATAAATATGTTTTCATATATTATAATATATTGGAAAATACATAAACGATTGCTGCTTTTCATATATTAAAATTTATATGAACAATATATTTAGTGCACTATATTGCTTTGTATGACTCCTAATATATTATTAAATATATTTTGAGTAAATATAGTTTTCAAACTATTCTACATCATACATCTAACAATATATTTGCTATTTGTAGACTATGAACAATATAATTGTCAATATATTAGAAGTTCCACACCACACATCTAGTAATATTTTCGATATTACACATGTATAAACATATATTTAAAACAGTAGTTATGTGCCTAAACCTGTGTATCACTAAATTCGAATTCATTACATACCAAAAGACAAATCAGAAAGTTTTCAAGTAAAAAAGGCTTCTGTCACAATTCTGTCCTAAAGAAAAGATTTTATTTTGACATTTAAATAGAAAAACTGAGTCATTCAGGAAAACCAGTCATCAAAGACATGATATATATTTTTGTTGTAATTGATAAAATTATTATTTTTTGTTTCTGAAATGTTTATCTTTTTTTCTGAAATTACCAAGATTAACACATTTTTTTTACAGAACATTTCTGTATAGTCAACTAAAACATCCTAAAAACTTAATTGTTTACAGCAGCAGTTGATGAGACTCACTACAGGAAAGATGTTGACCTTCTGACAACATGGTGCAAGGAAAACAACGTCCTGCTAAATGGCACAAAGACTAAGGAGATTTTTGTCTTCTGACTTCCAGAGTGACCACGCCCAACACCCGCCACTGACCATCGACGGTGCTGTGGTGGAGAGAGAGGATCATTGGTGCACCACTTCCCTCCCTGAAAGACATATACATCATCCGCCTTACCTGCAAAGCCATCACAATTGTGAGCAATGCAAGCCACCCTGCACAAAATCTGTTCGGCCTCCTGCCCTCTGGAAGGAGGTATACAGTAGGAGCCTTCGCTCCCGCACCACCAGACTCAGCAACAGCTTCATCCACCAGGCTGTAAGACTACTAAACTCTCTCC
>JAODKM010000075.1:16563173-16574773 GCA_026780845.1 Petrocephalus sullivani
GTCAGTTTTATGAAACTTGGATTTTGTGCAAATGCATTTGGTTATATTCCATGTTATCCCTAAACATTGGTATGGTATCACAATTTCTGAATCTGCTATAACAAAAATATTCTAAATAATATACTGCCCTATTTTTACTCAATTATTTTACCAGATCCTAATAATGGTGCAGTAAGACATGACTAACTGCAACAGAACTCATGACGTTGTTATAATATACTTGACCTGAAGAATTAGAAACAAAGATTGCCAGGTCTAAGACATGGATTGATGGATGCATAAATGTACTGCTCAAAGGGAAATTCATTAAACTAAAAAGCAAAACTACTTACCTTGAAATACCAGGGTACTGAGTTTGGCATTTTTTTGTAAGCACTTAATTTGTGCTTCCAGCTCCTTGAATTTTTTTAACTGCTGTTCCAGTATCTATTTCATATTCAGGTTACATTTTTAATGTCACCAGAACATGAACTGGGTGCCTCTTCTACCACTTCTTCAAAATGAAGTCACTTTGGCTTCCTAATTCATCTATTTTTCATAACTGGTGAGGGCTTTGTAGTCATTTCCCGCTCAGCGAGAATGAGAGTACTTTCTTTATCTGAAACATACAAATGAATTACATGTTCAATATTATATTTATCACCACACAATATGTCTAAGGACCACAATGCAATGACAAAAAATATGCAGGAAAAGTTAAACTTATATGCCCATTAACTCTGAGCTAACATTGCGTGATTAGCATTCATGTTCCAGTATAATTAATCCCCGAAAGATTCTTTACAGCAAACAACAACGCATTACTAACCTGTTGTAAAGTCATTGTCTGAACAATTATTAATAAAAGAAAATTAAATCAAGTAGAACTACAGAAAAATGATGATAACCACAATAAAAAGAGGGAATGACACTTTCAGTCGTTTTTAAAGTGTCGCTTGAATCAAAATCTATTATCCATTTGGTTTCAATTATACTGACCAGGGGTGGGCAGATCAATCCAATTATCGGTAGTATCGATACCAACGTTGGTATTGGAATTGGGCTTTCCATCACTTCAGTGCTCAACCAACTCCACTGAGTTCATTACACGCGCACTCTGCCTCAGCTCTCCACTGTGATTCACTGCTGCTCTGTCACGTGACATACCAAGTGATTCGTTCAGTGCTGCAGCAGCCCAACGGGAACAGTTGTGTCGAAGATGGCTCAGAAGAAGAGGAGCGCGGTGTGGGGCTACTGTACTTCACATTTATAGATAAGAACACTGCTACCTGCGACGTATGTAGTAAAAGCATTCAATATTGTGGTAACACAACCAACCTATACAAACACCTGAAAATACACAAAACACAATACACTGAGCTACAGTCACACAGGGAGGAGGAGAGAGAGCCGTCAGAAAGACCTCCTGCGCCGAGGCAGTGTTCATTGGCAGAGTCTCTTCAGAGAGGCAGGGAATATTCAGGTAATTTAGAAGATCCATGACAGATGTAGAAGCCTAACTACAGACATGCTGAGTTTCCCATATAAACGAGATTCTGGCGATGGTCACCCTTTGTCCGCCATAGTTTTTAGTTTCATTTTAATAATGTCAGTGTTCTCTTTAAATGATTAAGTGCTAATCTGCACATGTAATCTGTAAATGTAATAAGTATCGTATCGGTATCAATATCGGCGATACTGACCATGTATTTACTTGGTATCGGATCTAAATCAGATTTTGCAGTATCGCCCAGCACTAATACTGACTGCATCTTTGTCTGGACCTGCAGTCCAAGAAACCAGCGTGCATTCCTCAATTTCTGCCTGTAAATGTTCCTGTATTACCCCGCGCCAAACAGTACCAGCGCGCATTTCTGCATTTCTGCCTGTAAAGTGTAAACGTTCCTGTATTACCCCGCGCCAAACAGTACCAGCGCGCATTTCTGCATTTCTGCCTGTAAACGTTCCTGTATTACCCCGCGCCAAACAGTACCAGCGCGCATTTCTGCATTTCTGCCTGTAAACGTTCCTGCCTGTGGTCGGTTTTGTAATAATTCTGTGTTGTACAAGATGCATTGCTACTACTGATGAAATACAAACGAAGAATTAAATGTCACTCTGGCTGTCTGGTGTTTAACAGGATTAATAATACGAAATGCAGTGCTAATTTGTAGAATTAAAACATAATGATTTAAGTCCTAGTCTTTTCTTTAGTTAGGATGTATTTCATGTGTAGTTTTCACGTTTATGGCATTTAGCAGACACTCTTATCCATGTCTTATATTAACATGACTTCTATTTCTTAGTTACAGGGACAGTGTACCTGGAATAACTTGGGGTTTAAGAGTGTTGCTCAGGGACCCAGTGGTAGTAGTTCTGGCAATAAATAGTTCTGGCTGAATTTGAACCTGCAACCTCCAAAAAGAGAGAATCCTACCACTAGGCTACCACCACCATAGTTACCAGATTCCAAAATCAATAATTAGTTTGTGAATAAACATTTACAAATGGCAAATGCATGGACTTAAAAACCTGTCATACACAATTGGAGCACAAATGAATTTGAAGCAGAAACATATAAATATATAAAAGATAATATATTATGTCACATATATTTATCAATAAATTACATGGCTCATAAGTCATTTACTATATTATAATATATTATGTAATATATTGAATTAAAATTTTCAATACAATAGGGGAAGGCACACAAGCTAAAACCTCAAGAGTGGGTGGGCAGATGTCTCGGGATTGATTTTACATGGGTTTCATGGACAGATCAGAAGAGTGACTGATGGAGCAGATGGATGGGCCAGTGGATGGACACCTTCTTCAAGCACCAACAAGGTGGTTGAGGAGTAAGGGTGTAGGTTGAAATTATTAGTGATGAACTTTTTGGACCGTTATGACTTGCTGATGGTGTAAATATTAACCGCATCTACTAGCAGTATCCAGAAGACACCATCTCCAAACACTGGTACACAAGTGGTCAGCAGCTTTCAATAAGGTTATGATATTCATACAGGACAATGCCTCTTCCCATGCATCAAAATATTCCATTGATTGGCCAAGAAAAGCTTAAAAGGTGATTGAATTATGACCTGGCCCCTACATCGCCTGACTTAGCCCCCATTGAGAACTTCTGGACCTTAATAAAGTATGAGATTTACTGTGGTGGCAGGCAGTACACTTCTCAGAGCAGCGTCTGGGAGGCGGTCCTAGCTGCCTCAGCTAATGTAGGATGTGACCGATTCTTAAATTTGATGGGTTGAATGGGCAACAGGCTCATAATGGTTATAAAGGTGGCTAAACAGGACATTCAACCTGGCAAAGAGGCCTGTCTAAAATGGCGAGTAGTTCTTTTCCCGGGGAAGTGAGAAAAATCCACTTTAAAAAAGTTTCTTATTGCCTAATCATTATGCCTACTGATACTCAAATGTTTTTATTTTATTTTTATTTGTGATGGACTAATGTAAAATTTCCTCTCTAAATAAGTAGGGGTTTGAGGACAGAACAGCTGCTGGTGGCTGTCCTCGCCGTCAGGTATGGTCAGTGATGCTTCCCGTCCGGATCCCTCGTGAGTGAGACGCACACTACTAGTTCCCTTGCTCCTCTTTCATCAGTGTCATGCGTAATTCCCAGCTGAAAAACAGGCAGAGTCAAATCTGCTTCGGCGAGCAGCTTGCTGCAGGTAATTGGAAACCCTAACAACCCCCCCACGGTCCCCCCCACCTCCATCCTTTGTGAAAACCCAAGGTTTCTTACAGAGAAAGGCCATCGACTCCCAGGCGGCGTCGGCGAGCCGCTAAATGGGTCTGGCGTGCTATTCGGCGGGGCCGGTTGCCATGGGGACAGTGTTTTACAACTGACTCTAAATACTGGCCAGCCAGCGGGGGCCGAGACCGCAGATATGGGTCCGTAGGGGCACCGGGGTCGATTCACACCAAGATTAAATCGCTGCGGAGCCTTTGAGGAGGGAGCGGATCATGGACGCACATCGGAACCGCACAGAGACTCCATGTTCACCTTCACACTTTATGGTCTAGGAGCAGGGAGCCCCAGAGATGGGCGTGCGGCCATCTGGGGCAAGAGACGGGCTCGAGTAGAGAGACCGTAAGATGGGAAACACTGCTCATTAGCTAATGCGACCTGGGGATAGCAAATGAACAACAGATAAACCAGTTTCTCCCCATTCCAACCATATATTTAAATCATTAAGTTTTACCCCCCCACCCCACCATTATCAAACTCTTTCCTATGCCGTTGCTGACTGTAACCTATACGGCTAATTAATGAAAGTCTTTAGAAATGGATATAAGAGACATAAGAGATGTGTCCAGTTTTAAGAGAGACTAACATATTCAGGCTACAGAAAAATTTGTTTATCTGGTTTGTGTCTGACTAATATCCGGCGTTTTCTTCTTAACAACAGTATATTAGGTATATGAATGTAAGGAATGTATATAAGGTATATGAATGAATGAATGTATATGAATGTAAGGAATGTATATAAGGTATATGAATGAATGTATATAAATGTAAGGAATGTATATAAGGTATATGAATGAATGTATATGAATGTAAGGAATGTATATAAGGTATATGAATGAATGAATGTATATAAGGTATATGAATATTTTTTTTATTTTAATGCCCCTGTGCACTATAACAGAACCAAAAGGGGCTCCAGTCCCCGATTCATTGAATCGTTTCTCCCATCAGCCAAGCCCAGCTTTCTGAGGCAGAGACACTCGAGGACGTTGTGCTGGAAATCCACATGGAGGTCGAGCTGATTCCAGTTCGGATCTGGGACATGCCGCGTGTCACTTCATTTGAGCTAACGGAGATTATGTTCCTTCTAAAAGGGATGTCCAGTTTCAAATACGACTAATATAAATCTGAAAATCCGTCGATCCATCTTCTACACACTTATCCTTCTCAGGGTAAGGCCTAGAGACTTGAATATAAAAATAAGAAATATATTTAACATACTGATTTACACAGACCAGGAGCTGTAGCTATCCGGGGCTTTGGATTTAAGCTCCTGTAGACATCATCCCGTGTGGGTCGCTCCCCCTCCCACCCCCGACTTGCTCGCCCAGCCTGTGTCTCCCATCCCACCTCCTGGTCCCGGCACATTTGCGTGTGTGATTCCAGCTGCACGGCTCCTGTAGGACAGTAGGATCCATACACACATCAGAAGGCCTGGAAATATCAGGCCTGTCTCCTCTTGGCCATGTGGGATCTGCAGGATGGAATAAATAAAAAGCCCTGAAAGATTCAGTGCCTGCCCCTTCATGTTCCTCTGCAGCACAGAAACGCTGAGCCTCTCGCCTCCAGCACAGGCGGGCTGCGTTCCCGTTCCCTGTGTCTTTAAATACTGTTGCATATTTATAGCTCTGAATGCGACCTCGAACAATCTGCACAGCAGTATATGCGAGGAGCCATTGCGTATTTGGTAGCACTTTTTACAGTTTTACTCACTAATGGATTGTGAGTCACTTTAGATGCCAGTGTATGCTAAATAAGTCTTCATTCTTGCATATGCACAGGTATTGACATAGCTAAAGAATGCTTCAAATATTTGCGCACGTTTCCGATCACATTACTTTCTGTCTCACTATCCTTGTCACTAATAACTGTTATCTATAAGGCTGCAGAATTAATATACCATTAGGTGGGATTCGCTGTCTAAAAATAGAGCTCCCCAGCCTAATTACAAATCATCAATTATGTTAAAAGCCCTCCGGAAATTAGACAGAGTCGCCACTTTTATAAAAGAACGTAATCAAAACGTCGCGAAGAAGGAAAATAAAGATCTAACTGAATTTTTAAGTAATGGGTTGCAAGAATAGATTTGGCCCCAGACCTATTTTGGTTAATTGATCGTGTAACGAGGGAATCTGTTGTCGTTTGCCTGTGACGATGAGCGCACCTCGTCCTTGACGCTGGTGGACACCTTTGCTGCTCCTACCTCGCTAATTGCCCAGACTGAATGGCAAAAGCCCAAGGGACCTCACCGCGATTTGTATCACTCGCGAGCAGAGCTGGATCACAAAGGCAGGCAGGCCTCACAAAGCCGGGGGCTTCAGTCCTCCGGCACTTGCCTGAAGAGGCCTTTTTGTTTCACTTTCTCCCTCCCCTCCCATGGCTTATCCGGAGCAGAGCCAGTTCCAGGAGGACCACAACAAGGATGCGATAACCGATCATGCGGCCCAAAAACCGCAAGAACTACAAAAGGAAGGACTGTCCTGAGAGGGCTGGTAGACATTGCTGGGCCTGTTTTTAATCAATGGGTCTCCCCATGTCTATTAGTCCCCAAACTGGACGGGACGTTTCATTTTCGCACTGATCTTTGCGTAAACATGGTCCCTGTATCTGACTCCTATTCTCTGCCCAGGATAGAATATTGTGCAGATAATGTAGGACCCACTCAATCTTCCATTCAGCTCGAATGCCTAAAAGGATTCTGCCAGGTTCCTTTGACATCTTGAGCAAACTGGCCTTGTCCTTCCATCCATTCGTTTCCAAAACTTCTGTTCTGGATGACGGTTGAGTTGCCGTCTTTTTGGTGTATTAATGCATAGCACACAGAGAAACAGACTGAACTTTCCTAAAGCAGAAAGTGACAGTATTGTACTGGAAGTTTCTAGAGTTTTCTCTGTAACTTCACTTCATCATAGACAGCTGAATGTACGCGGAGGAGAACTTCTCATACACAGGAAAATCCGAAAACAGCCCAGAAACTCACAAAATCTTGGTTATTTTACTATTCTTTAGAACAGTGTGTTTCCTAGGTATTGTGCAACTTTAAGAGAGTCTTTTAGTGGACACAATATATTTGTGAGTCTCCATAGGCAGCACTATCGCCTCACACTGTCAGTGTTGGGGGGTTTAAATCCCAACCTCACTGTGTCTGGGGAGTATGCATGCTTTCCCTGTATCACACGGGTTAAAGGTATCCAGATTGCTGCAGTAGGAAAAAAACTCCACTTAAGATAATCTAAATTGCTGATAGCCTGTGTTGTGTGCCCTAGTATTGACTGGCATCCCATCTACGGTGTCTGCAGCCTTGTGCCCCTGCTATGGGATAGACACCTGTGTTGTGTGTGTGCGTGTGCATATATATATATATATATATATATAGTTTTTTTTTTTTTTTCAAGCAGGTTTTATCTGCATGATATAAAAAGGAGAAGAATGGGAAGAAAAATAAGTGTAACTTAATTTGCGGAAAGATTTCCTACAGTCAGCATGGGACGGAGTTACGGAAAAATATAGATTTTCATGATTCCATTTGTTATGGGACCGTGATCAAATAATCGCTAGCACAATCTAATACAGCATAAATGTCGACTCTGTTAAATGTTTTATCTACGTCCAGCCCCGAAATACTGGCTGCCTGGATTTTTCTTACGATTCCGGTGGGATTTGGTACTACCGCTCTTTTTCTCTATCTATCTATCTATCTATCTGTCTGTCTGTCTGTCTGTCTTTGTTTGTTTGTTTGTTTGTTTGTTTGTAATTCCAGCACATTCATTTTCTGTGCTAGCCCCCAAGTCAATTCTTTCATTAGCTTATCTGGTGCTTGTTTTTAAACTGGATTATTTAAGCAAGTTTCTCGACCCAGTACACCTGAGGCAAACAGCCGAGAAAAACAACCTAAAACACCAAAAACCTGGTACAGGTTTGTTGGAAGGTAGGTGCTCACCAAAGACTGGCTTGAAAAACCCCGATTTAAGCCAAATCTGCAATTTTTTCATGAGGAAAACGGCAGAGCCTCACTGGGGTGAAGTGGCACCGCTTGCCAACGTCAGTTTCTCAGCCTCGAGTCTCAAGCTCTCACCACTGGCACGGCCGCACTCGCTCCTGCCTGGATGGTATGATTGTGGCTTAATAAAAGAGCCTCCAGTCATCACTCTCATAACTAATCTCTCCTTAAAACACCCTTTCTGTTAGGCTTTAAATGCCAGCCGTGTCTCCCCTGCCGCGGTTAAGCAATGATCAACCCTAGCTGAGCTGCTCTCCTCCCTTTCCCAGAGTTTATCAGCACCAGCAAAGTAAACCTGAAAGCAAAGTCAGCTCCACGCAATGACAATCGTGCTGCGCGTGCCCTTCCGACCACCAGCAGGAACAGATTAAAACAGATCGGAACAGAAATCAAGGTGCGTCAATAACGCAATAAATATGAGTGAGATTGTGACAGTAGATTCATGAACACAGTGCAATGTAAACATGCAAATGTGAGAACTTCTAAGGAACCGAAATGTGAAATGTTCCTTAAATGTTATTAAACTGTTATTAATCATTAGTTAGTAAATAAAAATATCACATTTAGAATCACATTAGAAATTTATTATAAAGTGTTTACTAAAACTAAAAATCAACACATTAATAAGCATACTTAGAAATGAGTTATAGCTGAACCTTAACAGTCTTCTCCTTAGCAATTAATAAACTGATAGTAATCATTTGACAACATATTTCTAAATAAAAAGATTTACTTAGAATCATATTTAGAAATGTATTTACTGTTGAGCCTGTAAATGCTCAGTTATAACTAGTTTCTGAGTATGCTTACTAACCCATTGTTTTATATTTGCAAGTGATTTACCAGCTGTTTTGTAAATACCAGGAACAAGATATGACTGCAATACATTTCTATATTTGCTTGAGAACGATTTTTGCTATTTATTGATTTATTATCAAATGATTCATTAAACTATTCATTAATAGTTATGGAGAAGGCCTTACTGCCAGTCCAGGGTGCCAGGTTTTAGTGCAACAGACAGCAACACGTGTGCAAACGAGCAGGCTGTGTGCAAAGCTGGCAGATGTCCATGGGAATCCCTGCCCATTGGTTGGAGGTAGATTGTGTTGGGAGTGTTGGTAGCCCATTACACAGAACATGCATCTCTTCTGAATGTCCATATTATTCCAATTAGCACTGACAGTCCTACTTCCTGGCCTGTTTATTCTTAAGGGGCTATTTTTCCTCCAAAAAACTCATGGATTTTTATTTCCTCTTCTCTGTTGTCATCTGGCTTTCAGTCGCTAATCATTTACACTAATTTGACCCAAAACTGTAATGTCTCGATAAATGTGATGTTGTGTGAATCTTTCTTAAGCGTTTTAGGGCAAAGTCGCACTACATGGAAATATATTTCATTGGAGGCTGTGATTAACTTTTCTGAGTAATGGGTAATCGCTGTACCTCACAATGTTTCATTGAGAAAAGGGTCCTCTTCCCGTAGCTGAGGACCTCTTTAGACGGCATCGACCTGCCCGAGTCGATAGATTTCGCAGCAGTGAACGCTAAACACCAACAAATAGTGCCCCAGCCGCTATAAATGTTGCCGCACTCATTAATTAATCTCTGAACGCTTCTGAGGCAAATTGCTTTGAGCAAAACAGAACATGGATGAAACAAGCAGACTGATAAGCAGATGGGGATTTACTTTGTTTTCCTTTTGGTCACATTCATTTATTATTATTATTCTTTTCTCTTAGCACAGCCGAGGTGTCCTGGTTCCTCTGTTCCTATCACCCCATTCCCAACTATTTGTGGCACTTTCACCTAAGTGGGGAGTGATGTCTTAAGGAGACGACTCTCTGCCAGGACATGTGAGTGTGCCCTACGATGGGCTGCCACCCCGTCATGGTGTGTTCCCTGACCTGCACCCATAAGCTCAGGGACAGACTCCGGACCCCCCGCGACCCTGTTTAGGACGAGCAGTTCCAGAAGTTGAATGGATAGATGATGGATTCTCTGACTAATCCAAATGGCTGCCCCCTGAATCTTCTCCACCCAGGAAGCCAGGCCACAAAAAAAGGTATCGTTTATTTTGAGCTGGAACGCATAAGAATGAGAGTAAATAGCATAAAAAATCTAACAGCCATTACTGTACGTGGCTATAGTTGCCGCTAAGCTGATGAAAGCCTGGGACACCCCACAGACCGTCTGCTCCATGTGAAAACAAATGAACAAACAACTTACAGGAAAAAAAGAAGAACATAGGAATGTTTCAAAGGGAGGGGGTCTTAAAGTTTCCGCCACACCGAAATCCCTCTTATTCTTCACTGACTGTTGTGAGATGGGTGGTGGAAGGCAATGCGCCTACACCCCCCGCCCCCACTGACTCTCAGTTTACAGGCACGCTGCGAGCAGAAAACATTCCACCTCGCTGCAGTACCCCACTGGCAGACTGACCGCGTGCCGCAAATCCGGAATAGGTCAATCCCGGTACGGGCTGCGGATTGTGAAACTCCGGAGCCAGGAAGAAACAGGCTATTATCAAAGTGCTCTGACTCATGTGGAGAAAACAGGGGTGGGCCCCCGTCATTGCCGAGCGCCACGTCCCGGCCGATCGATAAAACGCCCTGGGTAATTGACGGCGAGGACATAAACTTGAACGCCCTCGCCCAAGGAGCTGTTTGTCTGGCTCCCGTATCCCTTCGATCGGCATTGATTTCCCGACATTTGATTCTCGGATTAATACTTATGTATCCGTGCTCGGCAGGATGTGGGAGAGCGGCACACCCACGGTGACATCACAATGACTCACACTATCGCGATATCAATCGCCGTCTGAACTGAGATTCGATTAGAGAGGAAAAAAGGCAGCGTCCAAACAAGAACAAAACAAAGCAGGGTGAATTTTATGGGAAAGCCATATCCTAATTGAAGGGTTCTCGGCTGGGAAACAAAAAGGCCTTTCAAACCTTTAACGATTTCCGGGGAGTTAGGTGGGGGGGGTGTAGGTGGCAAAAAAAAAGTGCTGCTAAATTTGGTGGTTCAGGTTCCTGAGGCTTTTGTCTGGAGAATCTTACCCATTAATAGAGCTGGGTATTGACTGAGGGAAATTCATATTGCTTTCAGGCTTAATCTTCTCCTGAGCTCTGACTCTAATATGTACAGCTGTTTCTTTTAATTGATATGTGAATAGTTTGCCCCAGACAATATTCTGGCTCATTTAAAATTTTCCCTTTGATTTCCACTGCTTCATGATTCAAATGCGTGTACCACTTCCTGTTTCAGGGGTGAGCTTTCACTACTTCCTGTTTCAGGGGTGAGCTTTCACTACTTCCTGTTTCAGTGGTATATTTTCCTGTGCAGGCTTCCAGTACCTAAAAACTGAGGCAGGTAATTCAGATCCAGACCAAGACTATGTTTGTTATACCAACCATTTGAGTATAAGGAGTCCCAGTTCTCAGTCTTTTACTCTCTGGAGCTGAATGACCCACCTCTGCCTAAATATCACTGCCACCACGAGCAAGTACCTCGCTAGTCCTCATGCCCGCTGCTAACTGTTCCATGGTGGAACACCTCGCAAGCTGATTTATGGCTCTGTTTTTTTGCCATCGCTAATAAGTGCACATTAAAGTCAGAAGCATGCGTAATTAATACTTTCTGCATCCACCACCATGGCCACCATTGCCCGACCCCGCTTCTGGAGATCAACCTTTCATTCGACATTGGAGTAACAATGGAGTGGCACCCGCCCCCCCCCCCCCCCCCCCCCCGCCGCCACCGGGGCCGCCCCCGGCGGGTGATGGGGGAGGAGAGAGGGGGGAGGCGGGAGCAGCGCCGGGGGAGGGCGTGCAGGGGGAGGCGGGGG
>JAODKM010000075.1:16575569-16587979 GCA_026780845.1 Petrocephalus sullivani
CTCGGGGGAGGCCGGAAGTTCCCCCTAAGGGAACCCCCCCCCCCCCCCCCCCCCCCGCATCCGACCCCCCACCCTCACACTTCCCCTGGCCCTGGGACTCACATGGGAAAGGAGAGAAAGCTGAAAATGTGAGGGTGGCGGGGGGCCCCGGACTGTCATGCGGCAGCCCACCTGAAACTGCGCGCGATCAGCACAATTCGGACTCGATGACACGCTTGCCACCTCGCGTTGGGCTCACACCTGCCAATCAGAGGCAGCCCTCTGCTGTGAAAATAAGTCCCTGCGGCGGCCTCGCGCTCACCCCACTCACACTCATGCACGCACATACGCATATATATTTATACGCAGTTCCCTGCATTTTGTTGCCCGATTCTAGCTGATGTGCTGCTTCTCTGTGATGGCCGTGTGGTCTGGATTACCCTCTGGCTCGTCTTTACCCAAAATTTGCAACTGGCAGTCGCCCGAGAACCCGCTGAGTTTCAATAAAAGCGAAGGGGCTATGCCTGAGACCGGCATCTGGCAAGTCGACCCTCTCTTAGAGCGACACGCTCCTTGTACACACACGTGCCCGCACACACACACACACACACACGCATTTCCATTCATTTAGATGTTTCCTGCATCCAGAGTCACTTCACCATCTACACACACAGCAGGCATCACCAACAGAGCAGCAGATGTAAATCCACATGCACCACGCTGCATGAAATGCGTGCAGCTGCGGCTGGATACCTGGTAACATCGCAAGACAAGACAGGAGACTGATTGGGCTAAAGGGGAGATGCAGATGATGGCCACCGGGGGCCGCTAACGCAGCCAGGAGAGCAGCTGATTCGTGAGGGGATGGGTAGCGCATTCGGCAAGCACAGGAAAGGTGATTTGGCCTCGGGCTGTGCAGAAATTTTGTTGAAAAAGGATAGAAAAAGAAAAACAAGAACACTGAAAGGAATCGTTCTAAAGGCTCTATTTGCAGGCTCAGGGGCAGAGACTGCCTGTTTCTCAGGGTTATCCTGTGACTTCTCAGTGCTGTATTCTGATGCTTTACATCCTGTGGCCATTCAGAAAGGAGCCGTGAGATCCCACTCCACCAGGTGCCCATATAATGCGTAGAAATATATATCTGATAGTGGTGAATAGTATAAATCTGTTAGCAGCTCGCTGAGATGAGGCAGAGGTGAGCGTTTGAGCAGCTCACAGGTCACCAGGGCGAGTTTCATGAGGACCTCGACCATGATGCCGATGCAGGAAAACAGCCCCGTGACATCAGGTGGGTGTATTCTCCCAGGGTTCACCACAAAGCCCCATTTTGGCAGCATTCCCCTTGCCTGTGTCGCCCCCCCATGGCAGGAATGTGACCATGCGTAATCCCACCCCACAAAGGCCAGGGGTAGAGCTTCCCAGCTGCTGGGCAAACAGAAATCACTCTGATCAGTTGGACTTGTTTGGTTTTGATGTTTGCCCAGCTAATGCGCAAATCCAGAGCGATGCACAGAGCGACTGCATTTCCGTACCGAGGAGATTCCCATCCAGGGGAACCCCTGCCTCTGTGCTTCCTGGGATAGGCTCTAGGCTCACTGTGACTCAGTACCGGCTACAGTAAATTGATGGATGGATTTAATCGCAGTGTTTTTCTGAATAATGTACATGGCAGTGCCCCATGTGACATATAAGCCACCATCTGATGAACAATTTATCAATGAGGTTCCTTTAATGCTCTGCCATCTGCAGGAGATATGGCAACCAGGTCCTGTACAGCCCCATTCTCTAGCTGATGTGCTGCACCCATTTATTGTATATTTATAGTTTTACTGCCCATACTGCACTGACTCATGTCTTACACAGGAGCTAAAACATGAATATGCAGGGTGGTCACATGTGAGGAGGACAGAGGTAATGCATTAGTGCCTTCCATAGCAGGTAGCCAGTACCGGGGCACAGCTAGCTTGGCGCCTATCCCAGAAAGCAGAGGGCAGGGGAGGCGATGATATTATATTGATGCTGCTCCAAAAAGTATCTGTGAAGACATACTTGATCTGATGATAATTTGCATTTTCTGCGAAATTTCTTCCTTAACCTTTACAGGGCCGCTCAAGTTTCAGGCTCCGGCTCGCACACATTGACACCTCAGTGGCATTTCAGTCAAATGAAATGTATTCTAAACTTGGTGGTAAGGGGGGTGTATTCCAAGCTTGGTGGTAAGGGGGGTGTATTCCAAACTTGGTGGTAAGGGCGGTGTATTCCAAACTTGGTGGTAAGGGGGGTGTATTTCAAGCTTGGTGGTAAGGGGGGTGTATTCCAAACTTGGTGGTAAGGGGGGTGTATTCCAAACTTGGTGGTATTCCAAATACATGTTAGTTCATTACCAAAATCCACACCCAAAAATGTCCCAGATCTTACCATATAAGGATGTGCTGCTACAGGTGCCCCGGATCTGCAAAAATGTCAGAAGTGAAAACAGAAAGGGAAAAAAATAACTTAAAAGAGGAGATTGAGATACTTCTAACTACAGAGCCCCGGAAGGCTGTGGTTGGCACTAGTTTGTTGCTGTTGGATTGGAGTGTACCCAGCTTAAGAAATGTTTTTCATTTTTATCTCTATCTCTAGTTTTTAACTGTGGGTTCACATGCATAGTGTGTGCGTGGCTGTGTGTTGGTGTACAAGGGCGTCATGTGGGTCAATGATTTGAGAATACCTGAGGCAGAGGTGTCAATTTCAGGTCCAGAAAGTAAAAATCCAGACCAGGATTTTGTTTCAACCAATCAGTTGAGCATAAAGAGTCACAGACACAGAGTACTCAACTGATTGGTTGAACCAAAATCCTGGTCTGGATTTGTACTTTCTGGACCTGAAATTAACACCTCTGACCTGAGGATGAAGCCTATTAGAGACTATGGGCCTTGGCTGGCAGGTTGCTAAGTGCTCCTATAAGTTTTGGGACCAAGCTGGAAGTGGCGCTTGTTTGAGGACTCAAATCTTGTGGCTAAAATGAAACTAATTGGATCGGAAACTAGCAAAATCATCACTTTCTGAAAAGGACTGTCCTGTTTTGGGTGTAGAGGAGTGGAAGCAGGCAGACTCAGGTCCGACCCGGTTCAGTCCCGCCCTGTGGATAACACCAGCCCAATCTACTTTAGCCTTGTTCTCCAGAGAGTAACAGTATGCCTCTCCTAGGAAACGTGGAATCTTCCACATCTCTGTCACCCGTTCCATTTGATTAACCTCTCATTATGATGTCATCACATCGCGTGCCGGGAATGAGCAGCTCTCGCAGATTAATAATACCTGTGCTACTCAGCAGCCCCTTAATCACTCTTTGTGATAAGATGCTGAGACAGCGAGACTGAGGGGTACACAAAGCTGCCACCTCCAACGCTAAAATTCATCTAGCTTGCCTTCTCAAGGTTTATCCCCCATACATGCTGAGGGGCAGAGCTGCCACTAAGGAAGCCCTTTCTGGGAGCCCGTCGGATTTAATTGACCTTGCAAGTTGCATGCTAGGTGTCCTAGCAGAATGGTGGCTGAACTGATTAGTGGCAGAGGCGAGAGGGATTGAGCCAGGAGGCAGCCCTAATCCTGAAAGTGCCCATGTTGTCGCCCACCCCCTTCATCGTGCCCCCATTCTGAGCCGTCAGCAGCTCCGCTCAGTCGGTGCATGTCAGTGGCAGGACGCTGGCAAGCGGACATGTAATAAGCTCGGGAGATGATGGTGGCAGAGGGACGGGCCCTTCAGCCTCGACTGCCACACGGTGGGCAGAGAGCAGAAGCTAAGTGCGCTTATCACACCACACATGCTTATCTGCCTTCTTCCTGTCACATGTCCCTGTCACATGTCCCTGTCACATGACAGAGGATTGAACTTCCTGGATCTGCCCTGACATTTATAATTGGGTGCTATCTAAGTGTGTGTGTGTGTGGGGGGGACCTGAAATGTCCCTACTTTTAGGGACATTGCTTTAGTTCCCCATTTGGATAACCTCAATTTCATAAACATCTGTGAATGCAATCAAAAAAGTATGAATGCCAGAAGTCTTGGATTATGGTTTTTGCCATAGAAATGATCGGAAGGTCCCCATTTATATAAGTACACACAAGTCTGTGTGTGTGTGTGTGGGGGGGGGGCGAGGGGAACTAATATATATATGACCACATTCATGACCACAGACACACACACACAGATTCCTCTGAAGGAAGGTTCTTAAACGTCTGGCCATCTCCTCGAACCTCTGAGAAGCTGTCTCACTCCAGGAGATGGTGTGTATGTGTGTGTGTGTGTGTGTGTGTGCGTGTGCATGTGTGTGTGTGATTTTAAGTCTGTGGCTGTATCTCCAAGCCGAGAGCCACAGCGCCAGCCCAGCTCTCTGGACACCTGCACTCTCCACGGAGCTGTGACGTGTTCCTGGCATGAATCGCAATTGGCCAGATTGATGTTCATTAAACATGAAACCGCTTCATCTAATTGGTGGTGCCGGATCAATTTGTAAGCGGGGCCAAAGACGAATTGGTGCAGAAAACATTTTGATTAAATATTTGATGAGCTCCGTAAATGTGCCTGTTTTTGCTCCAAAGAGGTTATAAGAGCTGGTCCGTCCTCTGTTTTCCTGGCAGAGGCTTTCATTTGTGATAATAAAATGTGCACATATTTCTGTTGTAAAATCGGGCCATTTTAATAGTGGGGCTGTGTGACTTTGTTATGAAACCATTGTATTTTAAATGACTTTTTTTTTGGTCAGTGGTCTAATATGCCACAGTGGAGGTGGAATCATTGGGCTCAGATTCAGGGACACAGTCAGAGAGCGGTCATCTCTTGGCCCCCCTTGGTGTATGGGGGGGTGGGGTGCTTATTTACCTTTGCCAGATTACATAATCCTGAAGCATGGGGGGTAAACTTAACTGGAGACGCCTTCAGCCGCAGGGCAGGTGGCAATTTAAGTGCCCGCAGGTCAGGCCAGTCATAGGGGGTAAGAAGGACAGGAACTGGGATGGATGGTGAGACCCTGACATCCTCGTCACCTTCGGGTTACTGCTGCACAATCTGCTCCATTTTGCACATCATCCAGCAGATGGTGAGAAGGTTAAGGAACTAGACATATGTACAAAGACCCAGCTGGCCAAGTCCACAGATGGAGAACGGATGGAAGGCACCCAAACAACTTTGATATTGTCAGTATCAGTCGGTCCTGTCCCATCTGTTATTTCCCTACTTGACCAGCTGGTGTCGCTGGTCATCCCTTTCATAGTGTTTGAGTCTGATTATTTATAACCCACACCTGTTTCTTGTCTAGTCCCAGTTACTCGTGCATGTATGTGTCTGCTCCTTGCCCTTGTGTCTCAGCTGGTCATTGTAGAGACTGTCCAGTGTACATGTTATCAAGCAGTTTGGTGAGTGTTGCAGATGTTTTACTTAAGTTCATTCTGCTTATCCTCATGCATAGTTCCAGCCCTTGTTTGTCCCCATGTAACCAACCTGCCTTTGTTTTGACCCCTTTGGTTCATTTTCTGTTCCAATTAAATACCTTTTTTTCGCTTAATTCACACTGATGATCATCCTTCTCTCATGCTACACTATGACAAATATATTCATCTCTTTAACTTATGATGGAGAGAAGACTGGCAATAATACATATATACAGAGTTGATATGTTTGCAATAGCTAATTACCGTTTGGGTATGTGCCGGGTTATATGAATAATGAGAGCTTCCTGAGGAAGGAAAACAGAATGTTAGTTAGCCCAGTTAAACGCAGAGACTCTGTATGATGTAATTCTACTGTAAGCTAAGGGTATTGTCTTGGCTGGAGGGATGAAGGAATCGAAGGCAGGCATATTGAAACAGAAGGGGTTTATTTGATTTCAAATGAACCGGTTATGGAAATGAACTGGACCACGAGGGATCAAAACAGGAGGACTGCAAATTAGGGAGGGCTCAAGCAATAGGATGGCATGACGTCAATGAATGGACTGGGGAACATAGGGCTGGGAAGCACTTAAATACATGACTAATGAGGGCGTTAACGAGAGGCAGCCAGGAGTGATAAACGTGAGGGTGAGAAACGAGAGGTAAGATAACTAACAGGCATGGCTCATTAGGGTCATGCTAGAGGGGAGTCAGGTGGACATGGCGGGCAGAATGTGACTAGTATCTCAGCTATATTCTGTTTCAGCTAATTATTTTTGGCTTGCTATTTACTATGGCTTGCTGAAATGTATTTAGCTGTGAAACATAATCCTATTTATGCAAAAAATTTGACTCATCCTTGTTTTACTATGTGTTCAGACCTTGAAAAGGATAAGAGGAATACACTGATTGCAAAGCTAAGCTCAAGATGGTACGTTTTGCAAAGTTTAGACAAAAGCATGTCATCTGTCTTGTACTTCTCAAAAGTCCCTATAATCGTCCTTATTAATTGTTAATCTGTGCTCACTGCCTCAGCACCTGTTGATGCATATATGCGTATGTATGTGCATATGTATGTGCGTATGTTTGTACATATGTATGTGCTCATGTATGTAGCCCTGCTCGAGCAGAGAAGAGAAGTTGTGTGCAGAGCTGAAGTGCTGAAACTTCCCTTGACCAGGGAGAAATAAAATATTGTTTTGGCATCTGAACCTAGTCTTTCTGCACAGGCCACACTACTAGCAGATGGCCTACATCCATCTGTGAACCCCCCCCCCCCCACCACCAGCTATCAAAACTGTACACCTATAAAAACAGCTGGCTGACAGTACACCATGCATCCACACAGACACCGCTTATCTGTCAGGTGACAGGTGAGACAGGGACCATCTGGATCCGCTTTGCAGTGTTATGTGACATGGGATCCTTTGCAGCATCATGTGACATGGGACCCAGGTACGAATCTGTGTGTTAGAAAGTCCGGTTCAGGTGAGCAGCAGTTAGCAGGGATCCCAACCTTTTTTTTTTTTTCTTCTGGTTTTATTGCAAAAGAGGGCTAACCTCCCCGAGAGTCACATGGGCCTCAAATGGTCTACTGGAGATCTACCAATCTAGCTGACAGTTCTTGTGATAATTGCATGGTGGAGATATATCTTAATCATCCAATAATTTTATGATTTTTATTTCTTATCTGCACACCTTTTCAGCAGCAGGGTCCTCCCTTTGATCTTGGCTCCTTAACTGCTGAGATACCTGCTGGTGGGTTTCACCGACAAGCAATCTCAAAATTTTAATTTTGGTTTAAATCCATAGGGATTCTGATGGGGATGTCCCACAGCTGTCCAGGGAATTCAACAAAGTTTCCATTAGGTAGCAGCCATTTTATTATAATCCAGAATGGGAGGTAATATTTGAATTAAAACGTGTCTGAGTGAAATGGGAATTAGTATAAGATATTCGCTCCTAGACTAGGCCTGTATGGCACCGCTCAGATCAAGAAGGGTATCATTTTAATCACATATCTCTCTCACTTATAATTAAGCCTTGTGTATTTGAAACGAGGAGAGAGAGTGAGAGAGAGAGGAGTCCGGCCCGCATTTACACTGCGGCTAACGAGATTATGCAGCTCGCAGAGCGCCAACATGAGCACCTCACAACTCTACCCCCTCCAGCCTCCCATCCCCCATTTACACGCATGAACAACTCCGATCAAATCGGGTGGGCTCCCACGTACATGGTCCTCCCGGGAACGGCGCCCAAGCAGCCCCCTCAGCACGTGCGAGGCTTCCAAAATAGGGAGAGTGCTGGTGGGAGGAACAGCCATGCCAGACACTGGTTTCCAGCTCAAGCACTGAAATCAGCAGCGGTGAGACGGTACTGGGCTGCCAAAGGCATGTGTGAGACTGGAGCGAGATTACTTCTTGGAATAACCACTGCAGACAGAAAGTGAGGTTAATTGATAACAGGCAGGATTTTGCACACCGTTGCGTGTTTTTTTTATCATTATTATTTTTTTCAGTCACGATCACTGGCAAACCCTTGCGACCCCAGTGGTAAAATCACAGCTGCGGGCAGTGTGGTGCAGTAGGGGTAGCCACCCAGAGTGCCACACGGAGATGAAATAGTGGTGCTTGACTTATAGCCCTCATGAGGCTTTACAGTAAATCCTGCCTATATGCTGCTCCCCAAGTTGATGATTTTGCTGATGGTTTGTGTGCTGCGTAATACGGTTATCTTCCTGAGTGTCCTGTCATCAGCGGTAACCGTGGACAAACGGCATTCTGTTTTATGTCATGTCTCTGCTCTGGAATGACTTGGTATTTAGGAAAAGGAGTGGCTATTAATTAGCCAGGTCAGAGGTACAGCAGCGGCGTATCGCAGTACCTGCCACACCTGTGGCCCCCCGGCTCCAGTCCCTGGCCCGCCGGCACCCCAAAAGGCTCCCGTCCCGGCGTTCCCAGGCTGCAGAGCTAGCTTTGATTTGCCAATATCATTTTCACACTCCGGTAACCGTTCTGTCAGGGGTGGCTCTCCGAAGAGCTGACCTGTGCTCTGAATCCCCTGAGCTCTCTGCTCCAATCCGACACTCTGTGATCTACAGCCTGTCCTTCAAGCCTCCTCAGGGGACTCGCCCACTGGAAGATCCCATCACGAGTCACATGACCACCTGTTAAAATGCGTACACCATGAAGGACGTCAGTCCCCCTGGGAGCAAACCGGGGTGGGTCGAAAGCTGTCGATTCAGCACCATCTCCACTACAGGGGAGTTCAGGACCTTGGACAGTGCCCAGGGTGTTCTCCAGATTCCTGCTCTAAAGCCGCTCAGATTGTCGTCTCAGGCCTGGGTGATTCCATGTCAGAGCTATATCTTATCTGAACCATTTTTTGTCTGCAAAGAGGATTGCATTTGTCCTTTTCCTTTGGGCTGCTGGGGAAATAATGCCAAAGAAATTCCAGTTAGCCTGAGATTCTTAGCCATTGTGCCCCCTGCTGGGAGAACAGAAGAACAGCAAACTTAACTGAGCAGGTAACGTATTCCTCCAGCTAGGAGTTGTTTTTGGCGGCGGCGGCGGGGGAGGGGATGGGGGCGGTTGGTGGCGCTGTCTCTGCAGACCTCATTTTCTCTTTTTCGCCGACCTCTGGCCGAGAAATCCGAACGCGGAACACTCAAGAATAATCACAGCCTCCGGAAATTATGCTGGCCGGCTGGTCCTTGGGAGCTTCGGCTGAGCGATAACAGGCAGGACAGTGTCACTTACGCCGCCGGCGCTCTTAAAGCCATTAGGGTCATCGGTGGCCGAGCTTGTGGCTCAGAGCCTTATCGGGGGCTGCTGACTAGCAATGGCTGGGTGCTGAGAGCCAGGCCTGCCACATCAGGAAACAAAATACATGCACACCACGGCAGTCCGACTCGAAAGGCCCTTTCAGTCCCATTTCTATCACAGATTCTTTACAGGTCCGTCATTTTCACTCCCAGCTACTCGCAATTTGTCCTTCTCTTCCATTCTGAAATGTTTGTCGGGGTCAACTTTCCCCCTATCCTTCATGTACCCCCCCCCCACCCCATCCCCCAGAAACCTGGATAATTTATCTTCTTCACACGTTGCCTTAGACGGGATTTTTACCTGGGTGAGGGTGAGGGAGAGAGCCGGTGTACCCCCACTGGAAATCGATGGGGCTACTTCCTGCTGTATGAGTAATGAGCAAGCCAGCCGACGTGGAGGAGGGGGGTGGGGGGGGTGGGGGTAGCAGTGTGTATTCTGCCGGCGTAACAAAGGGAGTGATTGTGTTAAAGAACAGTGTATGGAGAGGTATGGATACAGAATTACTCTAAAATTGCTGTTAGAACAATAAAAGGTCAATTACACTGGACACGGTATGCAGCCCGCAGAGAGCACTGTATACAATCACCCCCAAACTCCCTGTATCACTTCCAGAACATTCAAGCCTAATATAAAAACATGAGCTGCTTGTCTGTCACTGTATTTCTGCCAAAAGAAATGACGGAAATTACCACAGATTTCAAGGAGAACTGGAACCTCATTTTTTCCACTTAAGTAGTTTTATGTAGAAGAAAAAGCCTGTTTTACCTTTTAAGCATAACAGCCCATCTAGTCATATTTTCTGGAATATTGTATTCAGATTTAGTATGCATGGATCTGTTTGTCTTTGTTTTGTTTGTTGGGAATAATTTCTTTTTGTAATTGCTTCAGCTATTTACATGTGGATTTGTGAAAGAGCAATTTTACCTGCAGGCAATTTGCCCCTCAAATCCTTCACTCACGTGCCGTCTAGAGCCATGGAAAATGTGTGGATGTGCTTGTGAGTTCTGGTTGTGATGTGCCCCACAGATCTGAGAGGTCTTTAGAAAAGGTTCTTCTCCATCTCCAGCTAATGAGAGAAGGATCTGCTAAAATTAACAAGTAGGACTTGACTTCCCAACATCAAAACTTGATAACTGGAGGCGCCAAGGGTGAAGGGCGACTCGGTTTGTATGGCTCCCGGTCGCCCCCTTTCGCCCTCCAGGGGCAGCTCTGTGTATAGTCTTCTCAAAGACGGTTTAACAGCAGTCACTCATATAACTTATCATCAAGGACATGTGGAATAACATAGTTAAGGGTGAGGGCTTAGTTAAGGATGCTAGTTAAGGGAAGTTAGCAGCCTCCAGATGTAGCTTGGGTAAGACAAAGGGAAAGTCTTCCGAGAAGTTCTAGCACTTTTGAGGCAGTTTTTGAGATTCTTTTGTCGGAAGTATCATATTATGGAACAGAAGTGGGTCTGAATTTTGGAGAAGGACTTTGTAGCAGTCTGTATTTGTCGAGATGCGATGACACTGTCATTATATATTTCCCATAATTACATCAAGAAGTCATACTTTTACAGGCCATCTCTTAGAAAAGGACCATTCAGTCACCTGTTCCAAACTTGTTGATTCCGTGTCTCCATTTATGTCTCCTTTCACTGTTTTTCTACTCCTTGTAGACTGTAAAACACCACAAAGCACTTTGCAACAAACTTGCTGAAAAAAGCACAATATTAAGTAAAATTAAGTCTGTCTATTGTGTAAAAAAGAAGCAGGCGCTTGTCTTCAAAGATGGACCCAAACAATGGCTACTCAATCTTCACATTCCTTCACTGGATCTCTCCAAGAGAACACTCCTTGAGAACCTTAAACAAGAGAAAATGTTACTAATTGTTCTTCGAGTCTTCAGTAAATCGCAAAGACTTCCGCCAACGTTCCACCTCCCTAGTCCGCCACTTGGAATTCATTCAATTGCGTTGGTCAAGGTTGTATCAATGGACTCTGCCTAACAATGACGGTGGTGCGGAAGTGAAAAGGTCTATCAGCACATCCAGCTCGCAAGATTTCATTTTCCATTTAGCTGTAAAATGAACTCGCATTCCTTTCCAGGCACTTAGCCATTGTTACACCTGGATGTGTAGGTGTGCGTATCTGTGCGTGTGCGCATCGGTGTGTGCGTGAGCCTGCCTGCGCGCGCCTGTGTTGCTGTGTGCGCTGAATCTGACTCGTGGAGAGATTCTGAATTTTATGGTTGCCATGGAAATAAGGCCCCTCTAAAGGACGGAACTGACGCTTCGGATACAAAAACCAGCCGTTTGCCACAAAACAAAACAAAACAAGAAAAAACCTGGAGAAATTACAGCGACCAATTAAAGGGTAATTTGAAAGAAATGCCCCAATGTCTACCATTAAGCTGGCTGAGTGTCTATACAGGAACGAAAACAAATCAATAGGATGTGAAAATGCTGTTAGAAACAAGCTTCAAACAAGATGATGTATAAAACCCTATTGATTCTCTGTAATGCCCTTGGCCCTGGCAGAGCAGTCTTGGGAAAGCATGGCCCTGGACAGAGAGCTGAGTAAATAGCTTGATAAATAATTAAAACCAAGAATAGATCGAATCATGTTGTCAGGGTCAAGATTTTTCCCATAAGAAGGAAAACATTGAACGACATGCTCCGTTGGAGACCCGTTGAAGAAGCAAAGGTGTACCTGTACTACAAATTCCAGTGGGAGAGGCTGAGAAAAACCTGCTATTCCATCCAGAAACACTGGCAGGCTTCCCCAAACTTCACAGTACCTGCACATCTACCAGTATCTTACACGTCCAGCAGAATGACCCAGATTTTACAGAACTTGCACATGGAATGAATATTTACTCCATGGGGGAAATTCTCTTTTCACTTACCTGCTCTCCATGAGACACACAGGCACATATGCAGGTGAGAGCAAGCCTGGGGGTCACAGCGCAGTGTCTGCCAGTGCTTAGCACCCCTCGAGCAAGAGCCTTGCTCAAGTCTCCAAGGACATGTGACTGTTTTGCTGAGACTGAAACCAGCGACCTTCTGATCACAGGCATAAGCACAGAGGCTTAGCCCACTGAGCCCCCCCCCCCCCCCCCCCCCCCCCCCCCCCCCCCCCCCCCCCCCCCCCACCAACCAACCACACAACAAACCAACCCACCCCCAAAACCCACCGCCAACCCCGCCACCCC
>JAODKM010000075.1:16606191-16617136 GCA_026780845.1 Petrocephalus sullivani
ATCAACATATACATGGGTGTGTTGGTGGAGGAGTCAACATATACATGGGTGTGTTGGTGGAGGAGTCAACATATACAGGGGTGTGTTGGTGGAGGAGTCAACATACACATGGGTGTGTTGTAAAAAGAAAAGTGTGCATACTGTGGGGATTTTAGGAGAGGCTTGGAAACGAGTAAGCTGACACATAAAATCACAGTTTTGCACCAACATGAAGATCAGTCAAGCATCATTTTCTTTGACTGCCTGAGAGTTTTTCACAGTACTATTCGTGTCTGTTCACGAGGAAATGCAGTTAGCTCCGGCCCGGCCCGAGTCGTCAGCCAGGGCTCCGATGACCCAAGGAGGGACCTGATCCTTTTCACAGTGGGGTTTGGTAGAGCCAGAACGACTCCCTGGCCCAGTGCAGTGCCTGGTCCGCTTCTGAGGTATCAGTCTCATTAATCTGTCCCTGGACACTTCACAAGCAACCTGGGGTGCTGTCGCCTATTCAGCTCCTGTCAGCAGAGGGAAGTGAGCTTCGGACCTGAGGTTTGATATCCTGTAACACCCTTATGTTTCAGACCACAATATTATTATCAGTGCTGTTACACCAAGCCCTGCAATATTATAGTCAGTGCTGTTACAGTCAGTCCTGCAGTATTCTAGTCAGTGCTGTTACAGTCAGTTTTGCAGTATTCTAGTTACTGCTGTTACACTCAGCCCTGCAGTATTCTAGTCAGTGTTATTACAGTCAGTCCTCCAGTATCGCAGTCAGTACTGTTACAGTCAGTCCTGTTGTGTTTGTCTGTCACACTTGTCACTCTGCAGTCAGTTTCACATCAGTCAGTTCCTCTGTTTGGTCTGTGGGTGCTAGTACCTGATTAATCAGTACCTTTGCCTGGCAGTCAGTGCCTCTAACTGGTCATTCAGTGCCTCCTTATGTCCACCCCAAGTGACACAATTATTCCAGACTGACTCACTGTGGTGTGGATGCAGTGTCCCTTTGCATATATTGAATCCATGAGAATCAGTGGGGACCGTTCCCGGGGCATCGTCGCCCCTGAAGAGAAGCCTCCAAAGCACCAGGAGGGGGGTGGGGGGGAGGGGGGTAGGATGGAAGGCAATGAGGACCCCAGGGACACGCCTTTGAAGTCTGCTGAGCTGCCTGCAGATTATTACTGTCTTCATCAGCATGTTTATACTGCTTTAAAGTATAAATACTCTCTTCACCCACAATCCCCCTCTCCGGCTCTGTTCCAGCAAACGAGGACAAATGGAGAGATGTTTGGCCATTTTTAATTTCAGGGATAGTCAGATGAAGCCAGAAACCATTTAGAAAACCACCCCCCCAAAAAAAAAAAAAAAAGAATCAATACTCATTTAGAGCAGGTACTAAGGAGGGTGGGGTGGTAGTAAGGGGACCGAGCCGGGCAATTTCGGCATCTCGGCATCTCAAGGCAAGGCTGGAGTGGAGCAGAACTCCAGGGGTCCGGCCCAGAACCAGCCCGGCTTAGACCCCGCGGGCACCTGGTCCAGCCACTACTCGCAAACGCGTCCCATTAAACACGTATCCCTTCTTAATACCAGCGCTCCCTGCAGACGCAGCGTAATTCCTCCCGGATGGATTTCCTGTAGCAGAGACAATGGAGATGTATTTTCCAAGTCACATGGCATGATAATCATTCAGCCGCCCGTGGGCTGGGCTCGCGGCGCAGGGACGGATCGGGCTGCCAGACCTCAGGCAGCCCGTGGGCCAGAGCTAGGTACCACACGAAACGCCAAAATGTCGGCCCGGTCTCTTTGCCATGGACGAAGCATGCTAGAGACTATGTGGTCTGACGGTCGATTTCATTCATTTATTTGTATGCCCAGTTTAGAGGATCTGATTGATGTATACCCGCCCCCCCCCCCAATCTGAAGACATAATTGAAGTGCCCCCCCTCCCTCCGGCCACACCACTGTGTCCTTAATTTGATCCTTTAGAAATTTTTAATAACGCATCCAGCAGTGGCAGAGACCGCGATGGAGAAGGACACAGATGAGCATAGTTTTTCAGGCCACGGGGCAAGAACTAAACAGCAGCCCCACCCCCGCTCTGTAATTACATTCCCAACAGCTTCTATAATTTATCCTTGCGAAAGGCCACGGAATTAGAGAGAAGGGAGAAAGGTCGTAGGAGAAGTGCGCCCTGAGAAATGCCCGATTACTACGTCGTTAACGTGTCCTGCCAGAAGGGGGCGCCCTGGCTTTCAGACTTAGGGGGCACTCATGCCCTTTGGAATCCCTGCGCCCGTCCATAACATAGGATTTATCCTGACAAAACCATGCAAAAAAACAGTCCCCCGGACCACTGACCTGAACACTAAGTTAACAAGACATTGTGGCTGCAAAACCATAAGAGATTCAGAAATTTCTGTTTCTACTCGCAATGGACAAGACACGTGGAATCTACAGCGTAAATTCTGTATGTAATAAAAGGCGACCAAGCCGGTGATGACCTCTTCTGGCTAATTAATTCCATCCCCATTGCTCTAATGTTCACTATTGACTTGCAGTTTTTCTGCAGCTCAGGCTTATGGGAAAAATACGGCGGCCCCACTGACATGTCACCTGAAGGCCAGCCCTGCCCGTCACCCTCAGGCAGGGTCATTCCAGTGGACCGGGGCACATCCACGACCTCGGGATGGATACACAAGGCTTCTGGCCATCGCTGCCCTACTAATGTCATGCAGTACGGCACCCGTTGTGATGTCACAGAGCCTAATTAAAAAATCCCAATTAAAAAATCTAATTACAGTATGAGACTGAATCAGCCAGGAGATTGATCCTGATGGCTTTAATTAGCTCAATCAGATTCAGCCACGAGTGGAAGGGTGAATCTTTCGGCCATCCCAGCATTTATTGCCCCCCCCCACCCCCATACCGTGACAAAGGTGACCCTGGGAACAGGTCTGGACCCATACTGCAGATAGGAGTCAGGGCAACAGTCCCAGCTGGGGGAGGAGTGAATCTCACCAGTGGTCAGGACCAGTCATTACAGGAATCGGGTATCGAGAGTGAGTTTATACCCACCTGAACACCACCAGGTGCCCCCATCCCCAGGAAAGCGGGTGGGGGGATTTTAGGGGGTTTTGACCCGGGAGGATGAGACGGGTCTGCAGGGAGGTGAGAGGCCTCTCATCAGCGATAACGAATCAAATAAAGGTCCCAGGCGGTGTGAATGTGGCCGGCGACCAGCAGCCGGTCTGCCGTAGAGGAGCGGGGCCACGACTGCCACGCCCTCTGGGAAAGGATAACGGTAATGCGGGGCGACAGAGAGAAATGCCGGATTGCTGCCCCCTAGAGGTTATTTAACCGATCTAGCCCATTTATTAATCCCAGTGCACCCTGCAAACATAAAGAAGGCTAAACATACAGCCTGTGTCTTTGGGTAGAGCGGCAGGACAGACCTAACTGACTGATTGACTGACTGACCGATTGATTGGTCTGTGTTTGCATATTTGTAGATTTTTCTGTATTTGCAACTTAGGCTGTAATTGGGGGAGGGGCTCGCAATGGTACAGTCATTCTGAAAGGAGGAATTTTTGCGATGTGTTTGGCCACCAGGTGGCATAGTGGCTAAGAAGCAACACATGACTGAAAGGCTATACCAATTTACTCCTGTTTTTCCCTCCTTCAGCTTAATATCTAGGTGTTGATGACTGTTAGTACGCACTGGTGATGTAAGTTGGTGTCCTTTATAAATAAAACCAGTTTATAAGTAAAGCTATCTGAGAGTGATACATGACAGAGAGTGATATCTGAGGGTGACTGGAAAGTGATATTGTGTGGAGAGTGACAGAAACCACTGTAAAGCGGTTTTGGCGGTTGGTCCGCGTAAGTTTCGGTCCAATGCTGCATGCTGCATAGTCCCAGGCTCACTGTGCTGAACATGTGTTCCTGTTCCACAGCTGCCTGTGTTTTTCCCAAAATGCATTTTGTTTTGCAGATTTTGAACTATTTTGCCTTTCCTTTTAATATATACATTATGTCCTTGTTTAAGGGTAGAGTACAGTTATCCCTTGTGGGACTGGGACCCACAATGATATTTTTGAGGATCTCTTTGTCTTCTGCCCTCATCATGACCCTCCTGGTATCCTGCGGCATGCTGGGTAAAACCACAAAGGGCCTGGCCAATCCCGCCCTGCGTCCCTGGTAAAGACCTAATGCGAAACAGGCGGCTACAGGCGGCTGTGCCGTGATTTCTCAGATTTGATAATCGCCACAGAAACAAAATAGTACCAGTTGGCGTTCAGTTTAATTAAGATTAATCAGCCATCCGCTACTTAATTGTTTGAGGTTAGGAGAGAATTAAGTCAAGATAGATTAATCAAATTGATCAAATAATATTGGATTTAATTAGTGAATGAATTAATCCACTACAGATCCGTCAGGCAGGTAGATGCGTGTGAACTTGCGTTTTGGTGTGTTTTACCCTCTCCGGTGCTGTTATTTACCACCTGGTCCGCAATAAGCATTTATCTACTTGATGGGCGCTTGTATTTCAGGCTGCAGATGCCGGCCTTGCTCCTGTGTCTCGCCTCTCGCCGATTCCCCGGAGAGCCGCAGTAGTGCCTCCTGCTCGCCGCCCGCTGCTGACACACCGCGATCTTCACGTCTCAGGAACATTCTCGTGTCACCGTGCTTTGCAATTTTTGATTGGTAAACTTTTTCTTTTCCTGCCAGACTGTTCTGGAATAGGGTGGCGGTTCACTGGGGGGAAGGTGATGTGGTCGTGCACCTCTGGGGCTTCGGGTTCCGCCAGGTGCTCTGGTTTTCCTCGCAATGGCTTTGGCCAGCGCTCTGCTTCCCCCGTTCTGCTCGCTGTGACCCTGCGTCACATACGTCGCCACGACGGCATGGATCCTGCTGAACTCTCCACGATTTCCATTTGCTTTGCTGACTGCTAGCACTGCACGGAGGCTGTGGGTCTCAGTCTGTCTGCTGAGCTGTGACAAGCTGTAGTACGGATAAAATCCTCTCCTAATTAACTAAAAAGATTAAATGGCTACTCGGCAGCTTGAAGGAATAAGCTTTAAAGGGGGCCGCTTTAAGTTGCAATTAAAGTTGTGGCCGGCTCCCTGCATGGCCCTCTCAACCAGGTGGCGAGGCTGAGGTTTCTACAGACGGGGAGCCGAGCGCACTGGAGTCTGCCGGGGCTCGGCGACATTAGCGTGTGCGGAGGAACACTTTCTGCTCGACGGCGCCCCCAATACAGCCTGCAGGCCATTCATGGAACAACATCCTCACACCTTTCATATATATATATTTTATGTACATATGTATAAGAAACTTAAACAGTACTGTGCAAAAAGCAGTCACATCTAGATTATCTTCATGCTGCGGTAAAATTAGCATTTTCATGTTGTGGTAAAACTATGATTTTTATTTGTGTCAGCTTAGCCATTTCAGAAGCTCTCCTAAAGTCACCCCCGTATTTGCAGCTATCATCCAACACCAATACATTTGACTCGGCCACTTACACACCTCGGATGTCTAATCGATACCTCATTGACTTTCCTTTAACTAATTAAGTAAATTAATTAATTGAGCTGATGGTGATCGTTAAGCAATACATGGAATGGCTGGGATGTCCCTGAGGAGAGGTTTGGGAGCCAAAGTAGTGTTTTTCTAGTAATCCAACAAGATATCAGTGACCTTTCTGAGAACAGAAGAAATTCTTATTAGTTTTTGTTGTGTTTATTCTTGCAGCAAATTTGCACTTACTATCCAGACAAATGGCTTTAAACATTTGCCTTGACTGCCTTTTGCACAGTGCAGTGTATATATATATTATCTATAAAGGGAGACCCTTCACATCAGTACTCAGCAATACGTGGAGCTGGGACTCTTCATTCATTTTTACGGGCATAACACTAATCCCAACCGTAACCCCAATCCTCCCATAACCTTAATCGAAAGTAAACAAACATTTTTGGTTTTTCGATTGCAGTTACAGATTTTTATAAAACTGAGTTTCCTTTTGCGAAGAAAAATGTCTGGACACACACATGGCCCAATATCTTTAACCTTTGGAGCCCTTCACTGTGGAAGGAGTTGGACTGTAATGTCTCACTGAACCCGCAGAATTCTGTATTTGAATGAGTGGTTTAACCTGGGCACTGAGGTCATATTGAGGGGGAGACTGCCTCCCCTCTCTCACAACTACAAGCCCATTGCTACTGGAAGCCAAAGAAGATTGACTGTCCAATCAGCAGACTAGCTCCATGAGGTTTCCCAGCCAATCAGGAGGGCTGCTACTGCATACAATAACCCAGAAGCTGAAGAAAAATAATGTCACTCGGTATCATAGCATGCTGAATGCCTCTGACATCTTTAAATGTATAATTTGATTCACCATTAATTTAATTAATTGTGCCCAACCTATAAGTTTAAGGTATCAATAGGAAGGGGCGGAGACTTCCCCAGCCAATAGGATAATAGATGCATGGGGAAAGGACAGAGGCAGAGTTGGTCACTTCAATCGTCTAGACCACTGACCACCCTTCAGAGAGCAGGAAGCGGAGAGGCCCGGCCCAGGCGAAAGTGCACAGAGAGGGCTGGGTCACCGGGAAGTGCATGAGCAGGGGTAGGAGGCCCGCTAATGAGGGAGGGGCACACGTCCATTGCTGGGGATGGACTGTTCATCATGGCGTGTCTGTGTAGGTGCATGAGTGTGTGTGTGTGTGTGTGTGTGATTATGCTTGTATTACATTGTGGGCACCAAATGTCCCCACCTGTTATTTTGACATTGTAGGGACCATTTTCCAGATGAAGGTCTGTGAAGGCAATCAAACAACTAAACAGTTTCGTATTTTGTTTGGTTACTTATGGTTAAGATTAGTGTTGGGTAGTGGTTAGGGTTGTCTTGTTGGGATTAGAGTTTTCCCCATAGAAATGAATGGAGAGTCCCCAAAAAGGTTTAATTACAAACGTGTCTGTGTGTCTGCACATGCACTGGACGGCTGTTTTGCGCATTGATTTGCCTCACAGATGAGCTGGGCCACAGGAGCTGAGGGCTGTGTGTGTCTGTGTGTGTGCGTATCCACAGCGCCCGAGCTGCCAGGCCGCACACACCCTGTAACTGTGCCAGGCCTTTAGCATATGCTAAAGGCCATAAAAACCGCCATTTTCCATATAAGTGTTAGTACATAACAGCGTGCAGCCAGCATTCGCTTCACCGCACGCTGAGAGACACTTAAAAGTTTGTCAAGAGCGTCGATAAAAGGACAAAACACAGATAACGACTCGAGTATGGAGTTAGAATCCTCATCCTGCAGCCAGAACGACCTGGCAGGCTGCGGTACGGGCCGCTGTAAACGCGCCCATTCTGGAAGCTTGTGCGTGATTGGGCAGCTGTGCCAGTGTGGCCTGTGGCCCTGGTCCAATGGGCTGCAGGCTTTCTTCTGTACCGGGAGTCTGTCCACGGCAGATGTGTATGCCCTTTTCTGTCGGACAAACGTCTCTGTCTATTGGTTCTTCTGCTGACTGAGTGACAAAGAACAGTACATGAGAGAGCGAGATCTAAATCTCGCCCCTACCTGAAGCTAATACCGATGCTCAAAGCACGTTTTATGGGACTTGACTGGTGACCCGGAGTTGCTGGTCTGAGTCCCTGGATGCAGTGCTGCTATGTCTCGGTGGAGCTTAATGAAACCGGAAAGCTCCAGGGAATGTCGTGGATGATGTGCACAAAAATATCTGCCTACTAAATTGCAAAACAGAGATACTCCACCAGTGACACTAATCATAAATTTCTGGGGTAGTGAGACGTTGTGGTTTAAATGGTGAAAACACATTCGCCAAGCGCGTAAAATACCCGTCGCCAGTCAACCTCCACCATCCTGCATTTTATTCGGCTGCTGTTCCATTGAGGAAAGCGCAAATATGTAAGAGCTTTAGTGCAGTTAGGGAATGAATATAAGGTCTAAATGCTTTAATACTAAGGACGATGGGTAAGGAATACGAAAGGAGACAAGGCCGAGCTTATGGGCGAGCTGTTTTATGGAGAAATGCACCGCTTCTCTACACTTTCGTCATCGGCGAGCTCTCACACAGAGGTGAGGCACAAGCCTCCTTTATTCATGCATAAATGAAAATTAATCTGTCGTCACCCATCTGCCCACTTCTGCGTTTAACGTTAATGACTTTGGAGGTGAAGCGACGAAGAACAAGGCAGCAGCGGCCGCGGCGACCAAGGAGAAATTAGCACATTATCTCACTCTTCAGGGATTAAAAGCATAACGAATACTGTTTAATAATATTACTTCAATGCCGTAATAACATTACACAAATATTTAATAAGACTCCTGGAAGTTCTTGATCAAACGTATTCTTGTACTGAAATGTGTGACGGCAAAGTTTGTTCTTTCTTCTATAAACAGAGTGCGGAAACTGTTAGAATTTAGAATTCAGAATTTAGAATGCCGTGGACAAATTGACCTTCTGGGGCTGTGTTGTGATGGTGACTGTCATGGCACAGTGACAGAGAACTGGCCCACTGCTCTTAAAGAGAACATTGCCTGTGTCGCAACATGCTTCGGACCTGTATGTGCTGCCGTGACGCCGGGCAGAATGAGCGCGGGAGGAGAAAGCCAGGGAAGCGAGTCGGATGGCTGTCCGTTGAACCCCTGCTGGGCTGGGCCCCCACAGAGTGAGGCCCGTCTTATGCAAGGCCAGCACGCCTGTGGTAGGTCAGAGAGCCACACAGGTGTTTGCTGATCTCCCAGTCAGCCAGCATGTTAAAGAGGAGATGGAGCGCGGCAGGAGGGGAGGCAGTGGTGTCCTTGGTGACTTTAGAAAGTTGGTTGCTGGCCCTTTTATTGTCAAGTGTGTGACAGAATGTGACCTACTAGAGTTTAAATACATAAGGACATTCTCTGGCTTATTGAGGTTACCATCGATATCAATAGTCAATATTTTTTCTGCGGGAAATTTACGGAATGTCATTTCCCCTAAAGTATACTGTATACAGTGTGATGTTTCCCTGTGCAGTGAACTGTATACAGTGTGATGTTTCCCTGTGCAGTGTACTGTATGCAGTGTGACATTTGCCTGTACAGGGCAATGATATAGTGTAGCATTTCCTCTGCAGTTTACTGTATACCAGGGGTGCCCAATATGACATTAAATCTTTGATACATTAGGTTACTATACCTACTTATATCCCTTCTCGTCTAACGTGTCACCCGGTAGAACAGGCAAATATATTTCAAGCTAATGCAAAACTCTGCTGAGAAAAGTGACCCAGGTAGCCTTCCAATTCATATCTACTAAAAAGGGATATTACAAAATGAGTGGGGGAGAGACAGACAGAGTAAGGAACCACAAATGTATTGGACTGTATTGTGCTGTAAGGGTTCATGCAGTGGTGAAAGGTTCACCAACATATACTGTACAAATAAATATGAAATACATAATATATATAACATATATTTAGAATTTTTAATGTAGGTAGATCATTTTGATCTGGTCATTTTAAAAGTAGCTCGCAAGCCGAAAAAGTGTGGGTACCCCTGCTGTATACAATGCGATATTTCCTTCTGCAGTGTATTGTATACAGTATGACTTTTCCCTGTGCAGTGTACTCCATACAGTGTGACATTTTCCCTGCAGTGTACTATATTCAGTGTGATACAGTTGCATTTCTTTGAGAGGTTTATCCCTCCTGTAAAAGCATAACACTGTAAAGGCCGGGATGCATACATTAATGCATTATTAATAACATTCAGTGGAGCAGGTCAAGGTCAATGCTTTCAGTGCTGTGAGCCCACATCCTTTCAGTGACAAGCTCAGCTCTTTAACCACTACAGCACCTGCTCCCTGACCCCCCCCCCCAAGGCCTCTGGCAGCCTTCCGAAGGAGCTTTGGGTGAGACGTGGGAAAAGTGCATCGAGGAGTAAAAGGTTTTGGCCCAAAGACGCCACTTAAGGAGAAAATTTATCTAATGAATCAGTAAACAGGGAGCTGGGGACAGGAGGCAGCTGGGATCAGGCACACGCACGGGGACGCCAGCATGCACTAACACACACACGCACAGGGGACACCCGCATGCACAAACACACACGCACGCAGGGGCGCTGGCCTGCACTACCACACACACGCACGGGGACGCCGGCATGCACTAACACACACGCGTGGGGATGCCAGCCTGCACTAACACACACATGCGTGGGGATGCCAGCCTGCACTAACACACACATGCGTGGGGATGCCAGCATGCACTAACACACATGCGTGGGGATGCCAGCATGCACTAACACACACACGCGCAGGGATGCCAGCATGCACTAACACACAAGCACGGGGATGCCGGCATGCACCCACACACACACACACACACACACACATACATGCATGCATAAACACCCACTCAGACATGAACACGCTTCCACAGAAAGCCGCACTCTCTCAAAGCCCTGTACAAGGAGGACAGTAATGCATGGAAGTAGGGAAGGAAATGATATGCACACAGGAGAATTAAGAGCAAAGTAGCCCTTTATGTATTATAATTCACATTAGAAATATCCCCGTAAAATGGGATGCAAGCCTTTCGTCGTGGTGGGATTTAGGGTTAGCATCTTTGTGTCAGGGTTATTGCTGTATTTATTATTGCCAATGAGCCATAGCTAAAAGTATAAGAAAGCATTTTCATTAACAATAAAATAACATGGAAATACAATAGATAATACAATTAAACAATGGAGGTGTAAATATCAGGTCCAGAAACTAAAGACCCAAACCAAGATTTTCTTTCAACCAATCAGTTGCATATAAAGAGTCACATTCACTTCAACTATTTCTATTTCTGGAAAAAATAAATAAATATAGAAATATACACTCACCTAAAAGATTATTAGGAACACCATACTAATATGGTGTTTGACCCCCTTTCGCCTTCAGAACTGCCTTAATTCTACGTGGCATT
>JAODKM010000075.1:16622960-16633428 GCA_026780845.1 Petrocephalus sullivani
TCTCCCCAAGCGAGCTTGATGGGCCGAATGGCCTCCTCTCGTTTGTATATTTCTTATGTTCTTATGTTCTTATAAAAGAAATCACAGAAATGAACTCCAGGTATCAGGTTGCTACGGTTACTCTACACGGGGACCACTAAAGAGTGTCTGCTGCTGTCAGAAAGGTCCTTCACCTGATTCGTTCCAGGTTAGGGTTAAAGCCCGGCCTCGGCACAATAGCCACGTATCTGTGGGCCTTGAGCGAGTCCCCTAACCCCCAACCCTCCATGGGAGCTGCTTGAGGTGGCTGCCCTTGGCTACCAAGCCTGCTCTCACATATATGTGTGTCTGTGTGTCATGGAGAGCAGGATGGGGTAGGAGAAAGGAGAACTTCCCCACAAGGACTCAGTAAAGTGTAATCATAACTATTATTATTTTTCATTATTATTATGACTGTTATGAATTAACAATAATTTATAATGCTGTTAGAGCTTAGAAATGTAAAAATTTATGGCAGAAACAAGTGGATCAACTGAGCAACATTCAGCTGTGTATCCATCCATGCCCCCATCAATCTTCCCTGTCCGGTTATCCCGTGCGGTGTCAAAGCAAGCCTGCAGCCCATGCCAGGAAGCGGGGGGCAGGCGGTACCCTGGCTGGGATGCCGCTGTCACCCACCCAGCCCCCTCGGCTTCCCCCTTCCCCTCCTCCGTCCGCGCCGTCGCCCAAACATAGACCTCGACCTCGACATTCAAAGCCCCCCCACTTCCCACTTTATTGTTCCCGGATTATATAAAATATGTCTAGTCTGCTCTTTTTATAGACCATCCATCCTGTTCCGAGAGGAGCTATAGACACCCCGGCCGACTCTTCCTTTGTCTGAGAGAATAACGTGCTTTTTTTTTTTTTAAACCATTTCTTCAGAATTTATTCCTGATTGTCATTTATAAAAATGGTCCGGGAATCTTTTACAGATTTTCCATTCAGTTTTATATCGGGGGGAAAAAGTGGCCCGTGAAACGGTTCCTGCCACTCTTAATAATGACGTGCCGCTCAAATGAAAGTAAAAAGCTCCAGCTGAACAGAGGCTTGGCCTGGGGATCCATCGCTCTGTTTCTGGGGCATAGTGTGGGGCGGTGTGCCTGTGATCGGGAGGCCACTGGCTCAAATCACATGCTTGGCTGTAGCCTATTCCCAGTTACCCTTCGAGCGAGTCGCTTAATGCTCCAGGAGCTGTGTGTCGATAAACGAGTGAAATCTCGAACAGTGGTACGAGGGTGAATCTGAAACCCTTCTGCATAACATCTGTTATCATCTATCGTCCAACTGCTCATCCTGGCCAGGGGGCCTGTGGTATTCGCTTAGGTATGAGATAACAGAACAATAAACCACACACACGGTGGAGTTGGTGATCTGCCCGCCCTCCTGCTGTACCACTGTTCAACCCACCATCAGAAACAGCACCAGTGCCTGCCCCCCTGCATTTAGACTCAAAGCTTAAAATTTGGACCATGTAAATTAGGACGTCCCCCCCCCCCGGACTGAGTCTGATTCCTACCAAGGTTTCTTCCTTCAAGGGAGTTCTTCCTTGCCGCTGTTGCCTCTGGCATGCTCACTGGGGGCTTGGAGATGCTACGGCGTACAAATAAAATTTGGATTGAATCGAATCTTTGTGTTACCCAATGACATTGCTTGTGACCTGTCCCACGTGCTTCAGTGGGGACTTGACGTCATGGCGTATACAAAGTGCGATGCGTCTGCAGTGCCATTTAGCTTGCATACGGTCATTAAGACCATTTTCTGTCTGTAAGAGTATTCATCAAACTTGCGTAATCCAACAACCAGACCCTAGCGGTAATTAACATAAAATGAGATCACTAATTAGACAATGCAAAAAGGCAGCCTGGCTGAACCAAATCCGATCTTCCAGCATGGCCGCTCAGTGACCGCAGGGACCAGATGGACCTCCAACGAGGCAGATGTTCCATCGAGATGCAAACATGGCCAGCTGGAGTGCCAGGCAGATGGATCCGCGTTAATGTTTAAGTTTGTTTAACTGGCAGGGGCTTATATGCAAAGTCTGTGCAAACAAGAAGCGTAGTGAGTGTATGATACAGAAGATGAAGGGCATCAGCGTGAGAACATCGATGGTACCGCTAGTTGCAGGGAAAAACGATGCCGTCTAACAGAGGGCCAACACACATTGATCGCCCATCCATCTTTCATAACTGCTTATCCAGTACAGGGTAGTGACAACCCCGACTTATTAATAATGAAATAACATAAACGACTGTCACTGCGGTAGATAGCTCACCAGAGTGATCTCAGACCGTTACACCCACTCCAAAGCATCGTCAGGCGTCTCTCAACTGGGTCACGGAGTGAGTATGCAGAACGTCTGTTTGGAGCGTTCTGCCGGTCACCCTGACTAATCCGACGAGCAAATAAGCGATCCAATTATCCATTTCCGTAATTCCTAACTGATGAGCTTAGCTGGATCTCCCTCTGCATACTGATTTCCAAGGCGACGGGATTAGAAGGTCTCAAGATGATAACCGTCGGCTAATTTGGGTTCTGCACGTCCCCTGCCGGCTATTTCGCTAGAGTCACGTGACGTTTCCATCTCCTAATTGGGGAGGCAAAAAGAGGGTGAGTTTCCAAAGTGACACAACCTCAAGATCACCTTATTAGTTTGTGTTGAGCCTCAGTCTTTCGGCAATGGGGCTAAACTGTGGTTTGCCGCTCCCTTGATTGTGAGAAACCCCTCTGCCTGTCTTGATGTCCCCCCCATAAATGCAGAAGGGGCCGATTGTTATGGATGGGGGTGTTCTGTGCTCATCTAACCCCTGGGAAGAGGCTCCTTCTGTGCCAATAAGACAACATTGCAGGTTTTCACAAGCTTTCAGGGAGCACCCAACTCGGTGCGCGATTTACCGGCTTCGCGGATACTTTGACCCTTAAAACCCACTTATTGTGTCACTGTAACTACCCTGCAAAGAGTAAGAGCAGAAAAATAGGGGCTCTGTGTCTGTAAATGTAGCCGGCGACAGCAAAGACACGGGGCCGCATGCCCTGTGATCGCTGTGCCGCATTTAATGGGCGGAATTTAAGCTTCAGCCGTGAAACTGGTCAGACTGTCTGATGTATGGGCAGTCCGTAAGGTACAAACAAGATCCATGCCAAGTCTGTCTTCAAGTCCAATTTTTGGGTAAGTCAGAACAATAACAATACAGTTAATGAGAATAATAATAATAATAATAATAATAATAATATACTGTAAGTACATGTGGTACTGTGCTGTGGTGAGCTGCAAAAGCCTCGCAATCTTTTCAGGAGCATCACAAAGAAATGCGTTTGCTATCCCAGACCCCCTGGCATTGGAAAAAACTGCATGAAATGTTTAGATCCCCTTGGTTCGAAAAGATACGAGTAACGTGAGACAGAGAGATCGCTGCTCAGCCGTAGTCAAGCTTGGCGCGTACATATATTTTATGCCTTTATCAGTTACGGAAATTTTTGTATGTAGTCTGCTGGCCTTCAGGTCTCGTCTGCTGCTTTCGCAAATCCTCCCAAAAAATCCTGTTTCATTTCCTATGATATATATCGGTACCGCAATGAAGTTGCGATGCAGAAGGCTCGAGTGTGACAGGTTGTATGGTATTGGGCTGGAGCCACACACGTGGTTTAGGTAGGAGGTGTCTCTGAATTGGCTGGAGTGAGCATCCTCGCAGGCGTTCCTTGCCTCCTGCCCTGTCCTGTCACTTGTTCCCCTTTTCCTGTGACCTTTTCAAAGGACCTGATTGCAGATATGACTCAGTAGACAACTGAAATACACATGAAAGCTGGCATAATCCAATGTCATTGACAGTTCAACTTCAAAGGACATCGCTGGTAATGCAATAAATTGCTTTGTAAAGCTACAAGTTTTTCTAGTTCGAATGGTATTTATATGTGTCTTTTCCTGCTGAAATGACTCCCCTGCCAATGCAGTCCCTCAAATCCGGCAGATTTCATTGTTAATTTCCCGTCGATGGGCGTCAAACACATTCTGAGCGTAACAAACACCTCGTCCATTGCAATTTTAATTACAGTCACCGCTCCAGACGACTCTAAAGCCGATCCTAAGCATGTAAACGGGAAGAGGAAGCCAGTGTGAAGGAACTGCTCCCGGCACACGGTGGCATTTCAAGATTCGTGTTTAATGCCAAAGGGACACTTCGAACCTTCCGGAAATGAACAAACTGCAACTTACAATACCCTCGCAGCACACATGATATATAATTACAGATACATATAAAGTCATGTATACATATAGGTACTTGCATGAAGATATAATCATTTCCACATTACAGCTCTAGTGTCATTATCTGGACTGGGTGGATGCAGTTGCCATGGTTACCAGCCACACAGTAGTGCCACACCATTACCGAAATTGGGTGTACCAGTGAGCCCTGCCCTCATCTGGAGTGCTTTGCATTCTAATGCAGGCGTGACATGATGATGGCGTCCCTGCCCAAGCAGGTGGGTCCCCGGGTGGGGAGGAGTGAAACAGTCACCTTGGTAACGTGGACGTAGGTAAGGGAGTTGTGGCCTCACGCCCCTGTAGCGATGAGGACGCCACGGCCAATATTAAATCGTCTCAGCTCCTGTCTGAGGAGCAGCCATTTGACGATCAGTCAGAACATCACAGGGGAGAGATGGTGCAAGGGAGATCCGCCGCGACTCAGCTTCCACTAAATCATGACAGACGGTCACACGAGACCAGATGCCTTTCCTGCAAGTCTGCCAGTCCAAACACAACCTCCGCGATGTCAGATCTGGATCGGCATGAAATTTGATTGACTTCTGACGTGTCAGATTTAATAAATTTCAGAAACGTTTACCCACAGACACGGGTCTTTGCCGAAGGTTTTACAGCTTTGCCTCTGGTGATATAACTCCGCCTCCCCGTGAGTGACAGCGCGAGGTTAATCGCTGTCGGTCGTTTATTTGAATCCTGATTCACGATACCGGAGGGGAGAGCGATGACAGTTTCCGTGAAACTCGGCACGCTGGTGCAACAGTCACACCAAGAGTTTTGATGGCATGATGGTCATGTGACTGTAGGAATACAGTTTGGCCTTAATAATAATAATAATAATAATAATAATAATAATTCAGATGAGGAAATTATCCGATTCTATGTGAGGGTTTAAGAAAAGACAATGTGGTCCATGTGATTTGGGGGCTCTAAAAATAAAACTTACTTAATGTGATCAGGGCTATACATATAAAATTGAAGTATGGTAAAGCCCCTGTTAATTTGTAGAAGTAGGATTGAAATGCTGGTAGCCTTTCTGTCTGGCTTTGTATTAAGCGCATAATACTTTGCTAACTAACTTTGGATATCAAGACCTGGATCACTGTAGCTTATGTTAAAGTTGGTCTTATAGTCTTACTTCTAAATGTTTATTCAAATTTGACATCCAGCTCTTTTCCAGTGGTTTTACAGCTGGGCAACATAATGTGCATTGCACTGTGATATTTCCCCTCTTTCCATGAAGTAAATGGATTTTTTGACAGGCATCCATCTACACAGTGGCGCAGCTCTCGTCAAATGGAGTGTGGTAAGAAAAATAAATGAAAAAAAGAGCAGAGCGATTAAAAAGGGTATGAGTGCAGCATGGAGCCAGCCTCCAGTAGGAGGGGCTTACAACACAAGTAGGAGGGACTTATTCTGCAAGTAGAAAAAAATAAAAGATATTGATCTGCTTAATTATGTAATTAATTATGCTGCAAGTAGGAGGGACTTATGCTGCCTGCAGGAGGGACTTATGCTGCGAGTAGGAGAGACTTATGCCACAAGTAGGAGAGACTTTTTCTCCCTGTAGGAGGGACTTGTTCCTGCCAGTAGTAGGGACTTATGCCCCATGTAGGAGGGACTTATGCTCCCAGTAGGAGGGACCTATTCCACGAGGAGGCTCCGGATCCCCCATGACCCTGAATAGGACTAACAGTTACAGTAAATGGATGGATCTGAGCAGTGACTCCTGGGTTTACTGTAGGGTAACAGCAGTTCCATTGTTTTTATGGAGGGATCCCATTAAAGTCCAAAAAGGTGGAGACGTAACGCTATTAGTGGAGATGAGAGAAGAGGTAAATTTACTGATTAAACCAAGGAAAGACACCCCATATCCGACAAGCAATACCCCCACCAGCATAATGTGACTTTGTCTTGAGCCTCATAGTAAAATAGCATAGTGATTAGTGTCAGCTGACCCTTGCCTGTTTCGTGGGTGTACCTGATTGGCTGCGTTGTATCCAGGGGTATTCAGTTATCGGTGGCTTGATAAATGGTTGAGTGGAAGGAGTCATCGCTCAACAAACGAGCTGAAAATGGTCTCTCTCAGCACGCACCGTCCAATCCTCCAGGGACTCCCTCTCAGCAAATGCTCATGTGATGCACCAGTGGAACAGCAGGGGGTCGCAGTCGCCGCCAAACGCTCAGTGAGAAATAGTCTGCAAGAATAGCTTATTACGCGCAATTTGATCAAGCGATTGATTGATCCCTCATCTGGAGTGCATCCCCAGCATCGCAGCAGACTTCTGGTATGTTCCAGGTACCCCAACCCCCCCGGGCATACAACCCTCCGTTCATTGACTGGTGTTAAATCTCATATGCCCGACACCAACGGATACCTCAGAGCTCAGCAGGACAATTTCTGTCCCCATTATCTGTCACCAATACCCTGGCTGCTGTGTCCACACTCATAATCAGCCCACCCCCCACAGCAGCTGAGCAGGGTCCCTTTAGTGTGTACTCACACTAGGCGACCCATACCGTGCCCAAGCATGTTTGACCCCCACAGTCCACTTTGTCTGAGTGTTGTGATCGCTCGGCACCGTACCCAGGCCCAATTAATCAGGTGGGCCCGAGCACAGTTAGTCGAACCTGGGCACAGCACACATCTAGTGTGATCGCTAACCATACCCGGGCACAGAACACAGACATGGCATCAAAGATGCGACCGATACACACATGAGCACATCTACATTCTATATGATCCGGCCCTGGAAGGAAGGGGTCAACTGTACAGATTGCATAATTTTTTTTAACAAAACTGTGTTGCGGAAAGGAGTTACACATACAAATCGGGTAGCAGCAAACATTCAAAAAAGATAGTGACAAAAGATCGCTTTGGACTTCGGTAGCATTGACACGATACCCTAATGATGACCTTGATGCCAATACCACGATAGTATCACGATAACGGTACTGCAACGATACCAATGCAGAAAAAAACAGTTAAGCGGTGTTCATGGGAGATTATACATGTAAATTATACAGACGTGTCACCGATTTTCGAAGACATCTCAAATGCATTTAAATTCTCAGTCTTTTATTTTAATAGCAACAGGAGAACGATAATACATATTATTAAATTCATAAATGGAATTTAATTCCATTAAATTCCTTCAAACTTAGAGTTGATTCCACAGTGTGTGAAACAGCTGTGTGTTTGCTTGGGTACGTTCTCTGTGACTCCTCTTTGGAGGAGCGGAGGTCAGTGTCACATAACTCATTGCCATTTTATTGGCCGGATAATGTGTGATGCTGTTATGCTGTGATGCAAAATCAGTTGATAACTGCAGTCTTTTTAAAGGCTACTAGCACCAGGCCCAGTGGCCTAATGGATAAGGCATCAGCCTCCGGAGCTGGGGATTGTGGGTTCGAGTCCCATCTGGGTCGTCTCTTTATTTAGCAAGGAAATTATAACATTTGAAAGCCTTGAGAATCATTTGTAATGTGATGGGAAGTGAGATCATTCGCGCTGCGATGTGAAAACCTCTGTTCAGTGGCGCTAAATCCAGGCAACCCTGCGTTACCCATTAGGACTAGGGATGCAGTGGAGGTGCTGGGCATGCACCCGTGGTGTTGCGAGGGGGGGCAAGACTGCGGCGCTAATTACGCTTTGTAAATGCATTAGCTCCATTTCTCAGATGTGCCTTTTGAAATTCAAATGCTATTCAACATTTGACAATAAAAAAAGAATAGAGTACTTGTGAACCTGAAGTGTGAGGCACCATTGTGCTCAGGTGTAGCTGGAAGCAGAAAGCAGTGAGTGTAAAAGCTAATTCGCATTCAAGGGGCCTCGCTAACGGCTTAGCGGAGTCCCGCTAATTATCTGCACCAAAAGCGTCCCTGTGGAAGAACATTCCGCACCCGGTATGATGAACGACTCCTGAGATTACATCATCCCCCCCCCACCCCAAACAGAAAACTGTACAGCCCCTGGGGTGTGGCTCAGGAAACCCCACGTGAAGTTGTGACTGCTCTTACGAGCAATTCTGTGTGTAATAAGGCTCCGGTTTAGATGCGAGAGAAGGTATTTACTTGGTGGCTCATTAAAGTTTGTTCACGGTTCAGCCTTATTGGTAACGCAGCTCCTCTGGGCCGGGAGAGGTTTGACCGTTACAGTCCAAACCGGATCACGACTGATAGGCCGGTGTGATTCCCCCAGGGGCCCTCGTTTCGGTTCTGGGGGAGCCATTCTTCTACTGGACGGACCTTACATAACATTTCAAGCTTCAGTGCCGCTCTGTATACAAGCCATAAAATGGAACATAATAACAGTAACGGTCACAAAGTACACAGGCCACGTGATGGGGAACACTCTCTCTCTCGCCGCCTGTGTGCTTTCCGTTAAAGCAAAAGCCGGTTAAGGGGGGGCTAAGTACCTACTGGATTGGATTTTGGGCGCGTAGAGAACAGAATGTACCGTATTTGTCAGTTAGACAAAAGTCTGGCAAGCGAAAACACATAACATGGGTGCCAGTTAAATCTTTTAGTAGTTGCATTATTCTGTGTATTAAATATAATTAATTCCTTAAAAAAATGGGCTTTTGATTGAAGAAAATGTTTTGATTGAAGAAAATGACAAAAAGTAATCCAGACTAGGACAGAGAAAAAATATTTCCTATTACTAACTATTAACTCAGCTTCTGAATGGCAGAAAAATAAATAAATAAAGAAGAAATGCAGATAAAGATGGCAAATGTGTCAGATATAAATGTCCTGTCTGTCATCTTCCCTGCTTTGCATATTTCATCCTTCAGAGGTCAAAGGTCGCCTTTTAATCTACTTCCTGTCAGCAGCGTGGTTTTCATCAGTAGGGGGGGGGGGGTATCAGAATTTAAGCCAGGAAGCAAATTGGTCATTTATCTACGGAACATGGATTAGAGGGACACGGGATGGGTGGGAGGCGAGCGGAAGGGCCGCTGAGGAGGGGTCAGAGACGGACCGCTTATCTGGGTCTGACTCAGCCGGGTCCGGGTCGCCGTCTCCGCTCATGGAAATTCATCAGGGGGGCAGGGCTGGGAAAAGCACCACCATCCCAGGTGATATAGGCATATATCCATGGGAACAGAGCAGCTCCCGGGCGTGCTGCTTCCCAATGAATATTCAAGAGCAACCCCCCTTTCCCAAAGCCTCCCTGTGGCCCCCCTGGAGCTCTCCTGGTGGAGCCGTGCTGGATACGGGACTGTGAATAGGAACAGGCAGTCAGACATCTTGTCACCGTGGATATTTTGGGGGGTGGCGGGGCCTCAGAGCCCACAAGGTAATGAGATGCGTGATTATGGGATGCAGCTCATAAATATTAATGAGGCGAATGAGAGCGACGGCCTGCACTTCTGGAGGAATGCGGCGGGGGCGGGGGCGCTCTCCCGCCGCCCGGGGCGACCGCGGATTGTGGCCGATGTGTTGCTGGGGAGATTTGTCCTCCCGCTACTTGGTAAAATAATCATATGCGATAAAGTCATCGCCTAGGTGAGGAAAACACTTTCACTCTGGGGCCCAAATCAGATTTCAGGCAGCGACGTCCCCCGCTGTGTTGAGGGTGTGACTTTATTGTTTTTTTTTTTTGGGGGGGGGGCCTTCAGCAGTTTGGTAAATAGCCCACTCCGAGAAGTTCATATTTCGCGATGTGGGTAAACAAAGCGGTAGGAATCCGTTAGCCCTGAAGAATGACGCCCGCTCGGCTGATGTGTTGTCTCCAGCCCGCCTGACTTCAAAGGCCAGAAGATCTTCTCCCTGCACCTAGATCTGGTTCTTAACCCCCCAGTTCTCGGAGCTAAAGAGCAAGTCCTAGTCAGCGTATTGCGGCGGGTGACTCGCAGTGACCCGCTTTCAAACCCGCAAGTAGAATCTATCAAACCGTGATGCATATTTATGAAGACGAGAAAAAGAGTGACGGCACTGTTTGGCATCCCCCATTCTGGTGTACGGCACAGGAACAAATGAGCAGTCTGTGCTGGGCAGGGCGGGGAGGCTGATGGGGGAAAAGGCGCCGATGCACTAACAAGCTCGACACAGGTCCACGCCGCCGACATCTGAAGGCCTTTGTAACTTGCTGCGGCTACATGAAAAACATTTAGATCTGCCTGGGGTGGGGTGGGGGATACATATTTCAGTGGCTCTTGATTTGCTCCGCTGGTGGCCTTGGGGGGG
>JAODKM010000075.1:16634744-16647493 GCA_026780845.1 Petrocephalus sullivani
AATTCCCATGAGCATCAGCAAAATGGGTGTGCATACGAGCAACAGGATTAGGCAGGCAGGAGAGGGCTAGGAGATGGTAACCTTGAGTGTGACATTAATGTGTAACGTGTTAAATTTTGAATTCTCCTGCGGTTTCATACACACAGGTCTGTGCCCTGAATAGTTCCTGCAAAACTACCCAAAAGATTTACATTTAAGAGTAAGAATAAACTACAAGTTACAAAATGACAAAAATGAATACGATTAACGTACAATTTAAGGTCGCTGGAGGTGCACAGTTTGGCGCTGGGGGGTGACGAAGGGGTGACGGCAAGCCTCTGTTGGCAGTGGACGGGCAGTCACCCGTGTCGAAGCAGATGTCTGGTGGAGTTCAGTGCGAGCGAGGAAGCGAGCGAACCCTTCTGGCAGCAGGCCCCGTTCCTGGGGATGAACAGCCGGCAAGCTAACTCCCCCCTCCCCCCAGCCAGGATAGGCCGGCCGGTTGGCCTGCGACATCACCTAAGAGGCTTTTCCAGCGGTCTCCAGCAGGGCGGCGCCGTCAGACTGCACTCTCCGCCGTGAGACAGCGGCCGAGCCACTCTCTGCACCCCTGAAGACGCAGTGTCCCAGATCCACCACAGCAGGGGGCGCGGATTGTTATTGAAAGTCACTTTTTAGTGCCCCCCCTCCTCACCAGCTTACATGATAAATCCTCATATTTCGTCCCTGCAGAAATGCACAAAATTCGTACCCGTCAGTGTGCCGAGGCCATATATTCCAAGAAGCAGCACATTTTGATTAGATTCCCTTTATCGACTGCTGGAACAGAATACGCATTATACACATTTGCTGAGTCGTTAGCTGATGAATCCCCCCCGAAATCCATCCATATAGGTAGATGTATAATGAGGATTTTCAATTGACAGAGTTAATATAATCGATTATTTCTGTTTTATTTATTTATTTTTTTTAATTCTCTGTGGCTGCCATGTATGAGATTATAGATAAAAGCATCACACGGACAGACCGCCTCGCATCCCTGCTCCAGGCTCACGTGGAGCAGAATTAATTGTGGAATGAGAAGCTAATCCAATTCAGGACCACATTACTCTTCACCAAGATAAAATTTCCAGTCTTATCCAAACACGCTGCCCCCCACTGGGGAGATATCCCCGACGGCCTGTGCTGCCTAATGGCAGCCGCTAAGAAGGCTCCGCCCACTCTGCCATGCTGCTGGTTTAACCGCTAGTCTCCCACACCTCCATCTGCCCCGTTGGCCTGCTCTACTACCCTTCACTGGTCTAAGGCACCAGAAGGTTGAGTCTCATAAACTCACATTCCATGGTGTCCATGACCATCACACTTTATGATGCACAACATTCTTCCAGGCACCTAATTGCCCAAGAAATCCAACTATATAGCAATAAAATCACCAGGGTGATGGAAATCTGTTATATTTTTGTGTGTAGAATCACTTTCTATCTATGTGCTCTGTATTTGCTTGTTTGGAATTTTTTTAAATTATAGTTTTCTAAGCAACACTTAAACAAGGTTAGTTATCCTCTGTTGGATCACAGGGAGCCCAGGGAACCTTCTGGGAAGCACAAAACTCCAGTCCATCATGGAGGAAACTCAGAGGTACCAATAGAATCTTCAACCCTCAGGGAGTGAGGTTACCCACAATCCTCCAAGTGAGAGGCTACCACTATGTGGGTAGTTTGAGGCTACCCACAGGGTGTTTATTAATATGCATGCTTGACCGTACTTGTGTTCTTCCATTTTACTGCTGCAGACCAGTTCCAATACTCAAGAACACAAGTAGAGAAGATGGTAAAAATCCCCTGGATGTCATTCCGGCCCCACCCCAAATATCAAGGATACATCTTCAAAGGCAAGTTAGCAGGAGCGCTCATGTCAAGACTGCAAGTACAATCTTCGTGTTTTTGGTACTGAGAAACACCTAAAGTTCTCAAGGTGAGAGGCTGCCCGCAATCCTCAAGGTAAGAAGCTAAGCACAATTCTCAAGGTGAGAAGCTACCCACAATCCCCGAGGTGAAAGGCTCCCTGCAAACCTTGAGGTGAGAGGCTACAATGTGACTCACCAAGTCAGTGAAACACGTGAATGGCATGGAAAATGCAGGCTCGTCAGTGAGAGCACCGCATTTTAGCAAGGATGGGGTCCTGTTTTCTGGTAATTCCTCTACACGATTTAGCACAGGCCGTTCTTGGGGCATAAATCACAGAACTTGTCTACATTTCTTTATCCAACAGGTCATGGATCTTCCAGTTATTTTTAATGGTTAATTTAATGCACGCAGGTGTTTGAAAATTCATCCAGTCCAGCCCTAAGTCTCAGGTGTATCTTAAATCTTGGCCTGTCACGTAAATAACTTATGAAAAGCAGAGTGCAAGCTGCTTCAGCTAACAAAACACTAGTCAACTTAAGATTTAATCTGCTCTTCAGAATGCATTAATCTTTCATCAAACTGCTTAAACTGCTTTGTTTCCACCCGATTATTTCTACACCCATCCATCCTCCATGACTGCTTATCCAGGGTGCAGAGCGCAAAGCAGAGGGACACTCAGAATGAGATGCCAGGTCCACACAGGGCACATGCGCACACGCATGAAGCACCAGTGAGCTTGAGGCACCGATTCACCTGGAGTGCATGAGGAGAAGCATGCGAGGCGGGACGCGTGAGTACCAAAGACCGCAAGCCACACCGAACCCATGGCCTGCAGGCGTGAGGTCGCAGCGGGACCCCAGCTGCTTTTTGACGGCTATCTAACGCTCTTCAGATGTTCCTCCGCCATTTATTTAGTTTCACCGTCCTTCTATCCGCGTGCCCGATGAGTAACGAGATTAATGAACTATCACCGTGGAGACCTCGTTATAATTAACTGCGAGCGTGTGACAGGGCACAGGCGGACGCGCAGTAAACGCGCGGGCCACGTCCCAAAGCCTCACTCTGCTTCTTTGTTCTGGCGGCCGGCGACAGACTCTTGGCAGGCCGGGGTCTCCAGAAGAGCCACGGCCACCTGTCAGGGCTTGACCAGTGAGCGGGAATGCGAGAGGTGGGAGTGATCCCTCCTGGAAAACCACTACGCGCTCCACAGAAACCACTCCCCACCCCCCAGCTACGGCGGGCCAAGGCACCCGTCTCTATCGAGGCCGATCTTATTCGAGTCGTCATTTCACGCCGTGCCCCCTAGGGTGCGCCGGCCTGCGTTTCCGTGCCGGCCGGGCTGCGGGAGAGGACACCCCCAACAGGCAGTGCTAATTAAAAAACGACATAGGACGCGACCCACCACCTGCGCCAGGTCTGTGAGCAGCGGTAGCGGGGGTAGCGGCTCTGAGCGAGTGCCGTGACCCCGTGGTGTACAGGGTGGCCTGATCTTCCACAGGCGTCTTCATCGGAGGCCTCATTCCAGCCTCCCGCTGGCCCGGAGAGACGAATCAGGGACACGCCGGGAGACCTTCGAGGCGTCTAAATGCAATAATGAAGACGTACCTCCTACCTCGCGCTGACACCGGGCTGCGCAATTAAAAGGATCACACTTGCTATTTTCCTTCTTATTATTGTTCGAAAACAGCTACATTTATCCATTCTGCTTCCATTAGGAATGTGCGAGCTGCCTGTTGGCACTTTAATAGTCCTCATGAGCTGTCTGATGCACTTTAATTGTGTGCTGAAGAATCTATGAAACGTCCTATTAATGGTGGATGTGAAGGCCGTCAGAGGAGTTTCATTTGTCGGGGGGGGGGGGTGTCTTGTGTCCCATGCAGGTGAACTGGGGGACATTCAGGAAGCTGCCTGCAACATGTTATGCCCCCCCCCACCAAACACCACCCTGTGCCACTAAACCTGTTCGAGGCACATCCTCTCACCAGGTTGTCAGTTGGACTGGCAGTACAGATGTGGGTGCCCAGCCGGGACGGGAGATGGGGGGGTTGAATGCTTAGAAGCATGGAGTGGGGGGTTGGGTGTTAGGAAGTGATAAATGAGCAGAAGCAAAACTGTTCCTGTAGGAAAACTTTCAAGTAAATGTGACAGAAAGTATGGTGGCAGAGAGAGTTCACGGACCCATGCCACCCGCTGCGCTTCCTGTTTGGCTCCTTAGTGGAGCAAGTGCCCTGATGCTGTACCTCTGATCTAAGAGACTAACCCGAATAGCTTCTGAGACCCATCGTCCCCAGTGATCACAAGTAGTGTAGATTGACCGTTAGGGATAAACCCAAAAGCCAGCCAGGTTGAATGATCACAATAGCTGCGATTTTCATCTTTTTTTTGATTGAATAGTTATAGATATAGCAGATCGCGGTTGGTATCTGGCATATTTCTCGTTATTATATGGCTCTTCTCTGCACATGCTAATGAGAGGCGACCGGCTGACCTTTTCCAGGCTGGAGACGTGGCGAAAAACGTTATCGCAACACATCATTCTGAGCCCGTCGAATTAATCTATCCAGGAATATCGATAAGCGCATTAGACAGATCATTAAAACCTCATCCAGGCTGACGAGGCAAACAGAACGCAATTAAATATTCATAGGGAGGAATTTTCAGCAGCTGAATATTACACGGTCCTCCACAGCATTTCGAAGTGCCTTCAAATTACCGACGGACGAAATCTCATCTGAAGGTTTCATCAACATGCTGGCGATGAACATTTAATGAGAGCTCGCTGCAAGTGTTTCATCTAATGGCGTCGCTCGCAGGGTTACGGTGAGTCTGCAGCTTGTCCCATAATGCACAGGGCACAAGACAGGGGTCACCCCGGAGGGGGATGCCAGGAAAGCTCGTTATGTTAAATACAACATTTCACACCACATTTGTTTTTGAGCAAATATAATAAAGCTGTGCCGAACATCCTGGCAAGAGTGTGGCTCAGTGGCTTAAGCTCCATTCCTATGATCAGACAGTCGTCGGTTCAAGCCCAGCCTCAGCACATCTGTCGCTCTTTGCACAAGGCCCCTAACCCTCAGCTTCCTGGGTGCTGCCCTTCAAGGTGAGCAAGGTAGGGGGAGGTAAAAAAAGAATTACCCCAGTGGGGTTAAATAAAGTATCAATTGTTACATTAAATGTGTTCCCTACATTTTGTATGACTATCTAATTTGTTGTGCCCCCCCATCAAACGCGTTCCCTGTCTTCCGATCTGCATGTCCTGGGATGGGCTTTATACGAAACCTCAAAGATAGGTGGGTGGGTAATTTGGTTGAATGAATCTATTTAAAAGCACAAACTTGCTTAGATAATTCCTGCTTAGCACTTTATGCAGAAGTAACCCATCCTGTTATCCTGAATATACTACAGTCATCATGAGAGGCGACCTTCTGTTTCCATACCAGCCAGCATCACACCACAATCTTCAGGAAGCCTCGAGGCTGATCACTCTTCACCTCCCGTCTTAAGCTTCTGAGTTCGCGGCCGCTCAGATCCATATCCCGACAACCGTCTCCAGCCACGTGAGCCGCGGCAGTGCCAAGGCCTGGGGTGCGATTAGAGTCTAGCAACCCCTTCCTGCCACGCATTTCCTGTCAGCACGGAGGCTGTGCTTCTGGATGTTAGGTTGCCAGGATGCCATCGCTCCATCGCCACTTACGTTTCCGCATAGCGGCCTCTGCACCATTAAAAGCAGCCTCACTGGCAGCTTCCTCATTTGGACCCGTACAGACTTCAGGGGCAGTAATCGGCATCCGATTTAGGGGGTTTTAAACCGCCTTATTAAGCCCCCCCCCACCACACAAAAAAGGGAGGGAGTATGTCGCACCACTGCCATTGTCTTCCCTTTAACTCTGTCAATTTATTTTTAATTGCGAGCATGATTGCTTAGAATTTTCATATTGATTCAGACGCCGCGGCTCGTTAATCAAGGGAGACGTGGGGGGACTTGATGGCCTGGCTTTATTTTGGTTTCCTTTGGTGTAAATGAGCTTGTTTATCTCAATAAGATGGACCTGAGTGGGCGTAAAAGGCGAGCTGTTGTGTTTATACGCCCCTCCGCACGTGTGACCCAGAGTGCCCCCTAGGGGAAAATAGGGGAATGCACTTTTCTTGATCGCTAACTGTTTGTGTCACATTGAAATTGAAGTCTCCCCTCCCTGCATCAGGGTGTATGGTCTCCATGGAGACATCCTTAAAATTATCTATTGGCTTTCCTTAACTGCTTATCTAATGGAGCTGTATTGTGGGCTGTATAAGGTAACAGCAGATGCCTTAAACAGAAAGGAAACAGAAACACACACTTAGGCATGCACACACACTCACACACATAACTGTGAGAGAATGCATGTTAGGTCAATGCATGGAAAGCTCTAATGGTGCATGCGGTTTCAGATTACAACCAAAGCACCTAGAATTTTTAAGACACCCCTTAAAATCTGGGGTGGTTCTCAGAGGAAACCCACATGGATATAGAATGAACATCCCCACAACCCTGGAGGTGTGAGGCCACATCAGCGCCTGCTGAGTGACCGTACTGTCAGGGACTCTGGATTTTTCTCTCCTGAAATTTCACGGCCCTGGCTACAGTGACAACTACCACTGGGATATAATCAGACAGACCCCAAGCTCGTTACCCGTCTCAGAAATCAGTCGAGCAAACTCTCACCCTAAACACCCAGAGGTAGCCCTGAGACATTTGCATTTGCAACTACCGACCAGTATCACTTCTGTCTTTCCTTTCAAAAATCCTCAAACGCACAGTCTACAACCAGCTCTCTCTTTATCTCTCTCAGAACAACCTCCAGGATCCTAATCAGTCTGGCTTCAAAGCAGCTCATTCCACAGAGTCTGCCCTCTTGGCAGACACTGAGAAGCTACATGCTGCCAGGCCAGCCAAACTGTCATCTGTCCTCATCCTTCTTGACCTTTCAGCAGCATCTGACACAGTCAACCACAAGACTCTCCTGTCCATCCTTAGGAGCCTTAGTATTAGTGGCTTAGCGTGGCGATGGCTTGCATCCTACGTAGAAGGCCGATCATAGCAAGTGATGTGGAAGGAATCCACATCTACCTCACGTAGTCTCTTCACGGGTGTCCCTCAGGGCTTGGTTCTTGGCCCTCTCTTGTTCTCCCTCTATACTACATCTCTTGGTGAGGTCAAATCCTCCCATGGCTTCTCTTATCACTGCTATGCAGATGACACTCAACTCACCTTCTCCTTCCCTCCCTCAGACACTCATGTCTCCACTAAGATCTCTGCATGCCTGGTAGACATCTCATCTTGGATGACCACTCATCAACTAAAACTCAACCCTGGTAAAACGGAACTGATTTTCATCCCAGCTGACTCATCCCCCCACCAGGACCTTACGATCTCCCTTCGACAAATCGCTGATCTGTTCTTCAGTCACTGCTCACAACCTTGGGGTAACCATGGACAATCATCTGTCCTTTTCCTCACATATCACTAACATATCTCGTTCTTGTCAGTTTCTCCTGCTTAATATCAGAAAGATACGTCTATTTCTCTCCACACAGGTTACCCAGATACTTCTTCTGTCCTTCGTCATCTCCCGCCTTGACTACTGCAACTCTCTTCTAGCGGGTTTGCCACTGAGTGCCATTCGTCCCCTCCAACTGATTCAGAATGCAGCTGCTCGACTCATTTTCAACCTTCCCAAGTTCTCCCACACCACTCCTTTGCTGCGCTCTCTACACTGGCTTCCTGTGGCTGCCCGCCTCAGACTCAAAACACTGATGCTCGCATACAAAGCCAAAAATGGTCCGGCAGTATCCTACCTAAAAGATTTCATCACACCTTGCACTGAACCATGATTTCTCTGATCCTCCAGCACTGCTCAACTGGTCCCACCACCCCTCAAGGCACAAGGAAGACACACATCCACGCTCTTCTTTGTTCTGGCACCTAATTAGTGGAACGAACTCCCCCTAGATGTCCAATCAGCTGAATCATTGAGTGTCTTCAAACAACGACTTAAAGCCTACCTCTTTCAAAAATATCACTTTTACTCTGATTTTACTCTGAGCTCTTTTCCTAAATAAAAAAAGAGTATTAGATAGATGGTATTCATAGCCTGGGTTTTATTGAGCCTGTATCGGGAAAAATTCATTATGGAGTCTTAAAGCACTTATGTAAGTCGCTCATGCTAAGGGCGTCTGCTAAATGCTGTAAATGTAAATGTAAATGTAGCCGAATCCAGGCTATGGAAACATCTGTGAAGCTGACCAGCTGATAGAGCCTACAGAGCTTCCCGATGACATCATAGTGGCGCGCATTCTCAAGTCAAGCCTTACGACGCAAACCAGTCTCTCTTACTGCCTGTAGGGGGTGACGCTGTCGTTTGAAATTCTTAAAAATTCAGCTTTAGCTGCTCCGGGCCACATGATTGTTCATGAGCATGCAAAATTGTACATCTAAGCCATTTAATGGAATATATGCTTTGTGTCGCCAGTTCTTATTGAATAATATGATAATAAGAGTAATAGCTAGCCCAAAGATTTTTAGTAATTAGTGTAAATGGCAAAAATGTCTCAACTTGGCTTCTGGACCGAAGCCTCTCCCAGCCGTCGTTAAGATCCCAGCTACCTGGCTGAATAATAATGCTCTCCAGCCCAAAGCCCTGTACTCCCCACAGGCCGCTGGAGTCACGGATGAGCAGCACCGGCCTGGGGGACAGGAGTGCACTGATACTCCAAGCGAGCCATCCACGAGTAGGAGTCGGCCACCTCGTCCTCCTCCTTAAATGCCCGCAGGCAATATTGTGTCTGCTTTTGTTTTGATGAAAGATTAAACCTCGGAAAAAAGCCCTCAATTGCTCTGATAAGTGGGCCGCTAATGAATGCTCGTTCGCTTAAGTGCTTCACGACAACAATTAGTCACCTGAGACCAGAGGGGCCGCTCCGGCAATGGCGAAGTGACGAGGAGGAGCCGCGCCAATATGAGGATCTCATTATCAGCCCATTTGAATAATGGCTCTGCGAAGCCACAAGAGGGGCCCCGACTTACAGCTGCCCGGCCTGCCAGGGCCGCCCCCGCTCCCTGCCATTAATGCACCGGCGCCCCACACCTGCTCTGCCTACATAATCCAGCCTCATTACCATTCCTATCGAAGCCCCATCCGAGCCCGCGGAGGTGTCCTGCCCGGGCCACTAGGGGGCGCTAGGCTGATGGTGACCGTCCTTTCTGCCTGCTTTCTAGGGGAAGGTGACAACATATCCAGAAGTGTTTCCTCACACGTCGAGAAACTAGACTGCTAAATTGCAGGCTCTGATCCCAGGATGGAAGCCATCGCTGGAATATTTTAGTGGGCATGCACATGTAAAGCCATTTTGTACCGTACTCTGCAACCATCTTAGGCTAGACAAAGACAATAATGTTTAAATTATCTTCATGTTGTTGTATAATTGATATTAAGTCTGTCATAGTGATGGCTTAGTCATTTCAATACCTCTACTAAAGTCAGGAGGATTTACAGCAACCATCCAACACATCCATGTATTTTGCGATTCAACCACTTCCCCACTTTATTTGATTGAAATAAAATCACCCCACGCCGACACACAAACCCTTTCCCGAGCATTCGGCTAATCAATTATGGCTTTGCAAAAGGGTGTTTGGAAGTTATTTAATTTATTTAGTCATTTAATGTAATTACTTAATTCATTAAGTGAGCTGGTGGTGAACATGAACGTATATTTTCATGGGAGTTTTACTTACATGTTCTGAGGGCTTGAATGAAAAATGATTGGTTCAGAGAGACAACCAATCAGATTGTGGAGGAGGTGAGACGTCTAACACAAGATCTGATTGGTTATCTCCCTCATTTTTCATTCTGCCCTTAAAACATGTTTGGGTAAGTAAAACTCCCACGAACAGCGTATTCATGGATTTGCTGAGGTGTCCTTGAGGAGAGGTTTGGGAACTGAAGCATTGTTCATCTAGCCATCCAACAGAAGTAATACTTGTCAGCTTTCATTGTGCTACTCTTAATTTGCGTATATTCTGATGTTTAATTGTGTATTTCTCCTGAGCAGACACCCAGATAAATATCCTTTTTCCTTTTGCAGGGTACTGTAGGCATAAAAACTGTAATGTACATAGACAGAGCATATGTGACATGGTCAGCTTAACTTTGTACGGTCTGTTTATCCAAAAAGTTTAAAATCACATGATTAATATGCACATTTAGCAATAATGTAATTATTGGAGACACTCTTTTGTATCTGTCAGTTACCCGCTGTGGAATATGTTTATCCTAATGAGTTAAACATATTTAGAAAAAACAATCGAAAATTAATCACTCTGATGGTTTCCCTTTGAAATGACAAAAAATGTTGATTTAAATAATTTTCTGCTGCTTAATGGGAAGATGAATACTGTCACATGCCCTTCCTATCTCCCAGAAAGAGGATTATGGGCAATCATTTTTTTTGTCAAACCTGGATACCTCTTGGTGCTCAAGCTGGCCTCAGTCTGGGTCATCTGCCAGTGACACATCCTATTCTCTGCGACTCCCATTTCCTGAAATATATGTTCTCATGTTCCCCATCACTGTGGGCTACCCCAAGCCTGGAATCACAAAAAAAAACACTGGTAAAGGAATTGAATTGAGACATGGAATCTGACTGAGTGACATCAAAGCCAGAGTCTCAACCACAAGGGGAATGATGAAACATCATGCTGTAGATATAAGATGATTCTATCTGTCAGCATGTAAGTTCTCTTACACAGATCAAGGGAATGGTCTGTGTTTGCAGCATTAAAGCAGCATTTTAGCACCTTGCATTGTAGTTAAATCTTTACTTAGTATATAGAACCCCAGTAGGTCTTCCTGTCATCAGAATGGACCACAACCCACATAAACACGCAAATCAATAGTGATCCATGCTCTCTGGAGGAGATTCTATGTATAATGCAGGCGTGATATTAACTTTTCATTAAAAGCTGCACAGGAAGACCGGTGTTCAGCAGCGGTAGATTACATTTGTAGCAAACATGATCATGCATTGTGATCCAAAACCACGCCGATGTCTCGCTCTGAAAGGAGATTTGCCAACAGCCCTCCCATCCCCGGAGTGAGCGTCACTAAACAAGGGCCGTCCTCCGTCGCGCACGCAAGCCATCAGCGCTTTGTTTGTTTGCACGCTTTTAATTAAAATCTCCACACCGGCACGCAAACATTTTCCAGCGCGTTCGGCTAATCAATTACGGGCCTGCAGAAGGCCGTTAGGAAGCCCGTCACGGATTTCTCGGGGAAATACAAGGTTTTGGAGACGCCAGTCTTTGGCAGACTTGGACTCAGCCTGAACAAAAAAACAAAACTAATTTGTTTTCCAGAAGGACAAATGGGGAGTCTTTTATGCCACATGGACACTACTGCTTGGTGTTTGTGTCAAGGAAGTAGATTTCCCTCTACAGTGGGAGGAAGGTGCCATGGTTGGGCAGGGCTGGAGTCGGCGTCTGTTTGGCACGACAATAATAACTGTGGACTAAAAACAGGCAATTAAGGGACAGCCGCTCGTTTCTCAGCGACTTGCCTGCAGGCCGACCAGTGGTCTGCAGTCCTTTTAAAAGTAGGTACTCACGTGATGAGGGGGGTCTGGGATGTTGGAGGAAGCAAGCAGCTGCCATCTCACTATCAAGGAGGAATTTGGCCTTGGGTGGTATCAAGCTTTCCATGCTGTCATACCTATCATACATTATACCGCGGTAAATGGTATTTTGACGATATTTTCTACTCTGTGATTTGAACATCTTGGTGATGAAACTCATATCAAGTCCCCCCACGATAAAAGTCTTGGTAAAAATTTGCTGAGCGAGACTCGTTTCGCTGTACGCCAGACATTATTTTGGGGAACCAGCACCACACCGCTCAGCTGATTCCAAGTTCTGCTGTATATTGGACTATCGTTACGCCCTTAAGGCTAGGAAGGAAAAACATAAAAAAGTGAATAAACAGCGTCTCGCTTTTCCACAGCTCCTGGTCGCTTTAAATGGGAAATCAGAGAAGCTCAGAGATGGAATCAGGGGTGAATAGCACAGTGAATTCTGATGGAAATGTTCAGGTCTGCCGTGCGCCTCGCTCGTGTCTGGGGACAAGATTATCTCCAGGCACCGCCCCCACCATTTTGCTGGTGAACAAAATGAGGAATTGCAATAGTGACCCACCTGCAGCTGATGCTGATCTTCCATCATCTAGTCTTTTGCATTATAAATCTCTCTTATAAATCTCAAGTACTGCCAGAAATCAACAGAAACTCAACAAGGCTGGTGTATGCAATCCATACTCATTATGGAGTCACATATCTGCAGCGTTGCAATTGTTGTAAGTCTCATGACATCATCATCCACTACCTAGCTCACCCCACATCTCCATGCATGCTTATTAAAGCTGTCACAAATATGTATTTTCCACACATTAGTCCAGCAGATTATTTAAAGCTTATGTCCCCCCCTGGACTAAGGGCCCAGGGACAACTGATCTGGTTTCCTCCCCATCAGTGGCCTTGGATATCATATTCGAAACACGGAGTATGTAGACTATATGCCCCCCCGCCCCTGCTGGGAGTTTTGCTGGCGTTTGGGTGTCTGGGCCTACTCTGAAGACTCAGAAGAGTCGTTGAAATTCATTGAAACACATACAACACTGAATCCTCTCACCCAAGGATTGTTTTAAAAATTCCCTGGCCCCGCCCCCCCCCCCCCCCGGGGGTTTTTTGTGAGCGGGGGGGCGCGGGCGGCCCCAGGCCGCCCCTGGCCCCACGCCGGGGCCCGTGGGGGGCGGGACGGGCGCGCGTGCGTAG
>JAODKM010000075.1:16667096-16677904 GCA_026780845.1 Petrocephalus sullivani
CTGTGCCACAGCTCTACCCACTGAGGTGACACATCACTGAGCCACAGCTCTACTCGCCCACGTGACATGTCACTGAGTCACAACTCTACCCACTGAGGTGACAGCTTTACCCTTCCACATGACATGTTACTGAGCCACAGCTCTACCCGCCAAGCTGGCACATCACTGTGCCACAGCTCTACCCACTGAGGTGACACATCACTGAGCCACAGCTCTACTCGCCCACGTGACATGTCACTGAGCCACAACTCTACCCACTGAGGTGACACATCACTGAGCCACAGCACTACTCGCCAAGCTGGCACATCACTGAGCCACAGCTCTACCCGCCGAGCTGGCACATCACTGAGCCATAGCTCTACTCGCCCACGTGACATATCACTGAGCCACAACTCTAGCCACTGAGGTGACACGTCACTGAGACACAGCTCTACCCACTGAGCTGGCACATCACTGAGCCACAGCTCTACCCGCCGAACTGGCACATCACTGAGCCACAGCTCTACTCGCCCATGTGACATGTCACTGAGCCACAACTCTACCCACTGAGGTGACACGTCACTGAGACACAGCTCTACCCACTGAACTGGCACATCACTAAGCCACAGCCCTACCCTTCCACGTGACATGTCACTGAGCCACAGCTCTACCAGCCGAGCTGGCACATCACTGAGCCACAGCTGTACCCGCCAAGCTGGCACATCACTGAGCCACAGCTCCAGCTCCATAAGCTTATAATGCAGCTGCAATATAGTTGTCTTAATGCTGTAGCATAACACATTGCTCACATGTTTGTGGTGATGCTGGTTTGTACTAAGCTATACCATCTAAGTTTGTCTAAGTACACTCTTCCATATTTGCACAATAAAACTAAATCGCAAAAAATGCATTTCTCAAAATGTATTTCAGATGTATGGGGAGTTAAGTAACGCAGGACTGAACATTTTTTTATGTGTGTAATATTAATGCTGATTGGGTGCCATTATCTGGAGGGGCGGTTTGGGGGGGGAGTGTCTCTGTGCCTCGGGGGAGCCAATCACAGCCAGACTGAGTCGCAGCCGCCTTAATGGGAACCATGAAGTACGAGTCTTGGCGTTTCTCGGGGAGTAATTAAGCTGGTGCACTGGCGGCATGCGCCCTTCACGCTACCACACGGGCTGACTGTCCTAACACAAGAGGCAGCCCTCCCACTGACAGCGAACGACTCGTTCCATACCACCTTACACTGTGGACCCACTGCTACATGTCATTTCCTGCTACGGGATCAGATCTGGCATCTGTCAAAGCAAACTACCATCTTAATATATGTGCAATCAAATGCTTTCCGTGGAATAACAGGAAGTAGCATGCTCTGAAAATGAGAGCAGCAGCTGCGAGGCTGAGTGATTGCTGTGGCGTGCCCGTTAACGTACAGCGGCCTGCTGCAGTAGCACTGATTGATGCACGTCGTCCGTGGTTTTTGTTAATCTACATTCTCTTTGTATTTATAATCCCTCCCACATGCGAGTGACAGTACAGGCCTGCAGAGAGTCATTCGGGCCTATAGGAGATCATTTGGATTATGGTTGCTTGGATAATTGCCACGAACACAGCACTTTGAGTCATGCTAACGAGGTTAAATGTTAGCATTACCAATATAGCTCTCTCTCTTTTTTTTAACCATGGGTGCGATCATTGGATATTTTTGACAGTTTACTCTTGCCTTAATTGATATATTTCTATTTTGTATAATAGTACAGTACTAAAAACCAGCCTTTGTAAGATGCGACTGTCCCGCTACAAACAATTTTATAACTTTGAAAACTGTAATTTCACTGTCACTGTTTTCTGAGGGAAAATGGAGAAATTACAGTGTATGGAATGGATGGGGGGGACGGGGGCGGGTGCACGTTAAAATCTAGCTTTAAGTGTCGGATTGCAGGAAAGTCTACGGCCTAAGGAGTGAAGGAGCTGCAGCTCTCTAGTGAAGGAGGGGCGAACTCGGGGGGGGGGTTGTCACCAAAACAGCAAAATAACAGCATACTTTTCCAATTTCAGCTGCTTATTAGGCGAGTTACTGGAGTAAAACTGATGCCCTTTATCCCGCACCTTCATTTATTTATTTATTTATTTTTTACTTTTTAACATTAAACCTCATTCTTTCTTGGCCCGTAAACAGGACTAAATCAAATTTTTTATTATAATTTCCTGTTGACTAGCAGCAGAGCAAGCAGAATCCACACATTTTCCCAATTCTCACCAGTCTTTACTGCCCCATGCCCAGGGCCACCCGCGAAGGGGGGAGACAGGGGAAGAGTTTACGGGGCCCTGACACTAGGGGGAGCCCATGAGAGTGTGAGTGTGGGTAATGGTAGCTTTGCTTTGGGGAAGGGGGGAGGTAGTAGAATTTTTGCCCACGTTTCCACTTTCCCTCCAAAACACACTGGGTGGCGCATTCATCATTTCATCAACTGATGCTTCGCTCGAGCCCCAATCGGCAGAGAAGAGGCCTCCTTACAGAAAAGAGTTAAGCCAAGGGCCCTTATATCCACCTGGAGCTGATGTCCCAGGCATGGAGAACGTCTGAAAGGTCACCGCGGAAACGGCAATAGACCAGACCGATAACGAGCGAATCACGCTTCACCGTCTCTGCCGAGAACCTAAACCATCACCCCCCCCACCCCCGTCTTATGAAACCTCTATCATCCCCACATGCAAGTACAAGCACAAAATATCAAGTAAATTAAGGGAAAAAAGCGCGCCCCCCCCCCCCCACTACCAGATAAGGTCCGAAAGCGGCTGCATCGATTGATATTTCCTGGGACCGAGAGGAGAAACCTGAAATTACTTCACGGGAGAAAGGACTCATCAGTGTTAATTAGAAAAATTAATGGGTGCGATGGCACGCTGTAAATTAATCAATGCTTCCAAATTGATAGCGGAAGCCTTTTTTTTTTAACAGATGTCCACCCATGTCAAGTAGATTCAGCCCTTCCTGTGGAGACCTTGCCCACATCTGATAAATATGTCACCATCGTCAACAGGAAATGGCTTATAACCTTGCAGAGGTACCCGGGGCGCTGGCTGTGACTGTGTCGGTGCTGCCAAAACAGAATGAAAACCATCAGAGCAGTTGGAGCACGAATTTTCAGCCTGATTATGTTTAGTTCTCTGAATTGAGGCTTTTCATCCAAGAAACTTACGGTCTTAACCCTTTTCTACAGCTGGATGTTTCTCTGGAGGAGTTTAAATCAAGGCCTCTGCTGAGGAGAACTCAAGACTTGAACCAGCAGCTTCTCTGAGTACAAATCCTTGACCATTATGCCAAGAAAAGTTTTGAATATAGCGATTTCAGTCATTCTGGATGTAAGAACATGCCTGCAGCGTCTTCTTGTATATATCACATACACTGCTTTTTATGAATCAATTTCTGTCAATGGAGATTTAGTGATGCCAGGTCACCTGACTATGTTTCTGGACAGTGGGAGGTAACAAAAGCACTGGGAGGAAGGGAGAACATTCCAGATCTGTATACAGCAGGGGTGGGAATCCAACCCACAGCCTAAGGGAGGTTTTCCCCTAAGGAAACATACACACACACACACACACACACACACAACTCAGGGGTGACAAGAAGCACCCCTTTGCTGTGCCAGGAATGGCCAGGTGTCTGTCAAGGCCTTCAAGCTCATAGTCTGGGTCCATACCTAGAAATAAATGCCATGGGGCATCCAGAGGGAAAGGGGTCCCCATTCATGGTAGATTTGAGAGGGGGAGGGACATTAAAACCCGTAATTTTAATCTACTCTGTCTACTACCTGCCTACCGTAGCCATATGCTATCAGTTTGCGGAAAGCACTCCAGTCTGATGAAGAGCTCACCCTCGACCTTTAATAGTTTGTTAAAATACTTCCATTGATTTTCATTTAACACAGCAGGCAGGGGTGGGGGGTGGAGGGGAGGCTGGGCTCACCCATAGCTGGCGTGACTGGGATCACGGGGAGGGAGCGAGCCTCGCCAAACAGCTACAGGCCGGGCCATTTGCAGCGGCCATTTTTTTCTCATAAAGAAACATGGAGCTGGGTGCTTACCACCAATTACGGCCTCATTACGCTACCGAGCACCTAACGCCAGTCCCATCCATCACACCGTCCCGCACACAAAGAGGCGGAACCGCGGGTGGGATGGACCGGCGGCCGTGATGCTTTAAGGACAGTGCGTTAGCAGGGCTCGACGCGGTAGAGCTTAGGCAACCGGCTCCACAGTGGAGCTACTGTGCGTTAGCCAGATACCGTGACATGTCACCTTCATGTTTGACTTTTAAGAGGTTCTGAATCAAATAGATGGAGTTGGGGACAATGACAGAAGAACACTTGCAGACTTCACCCCGTTATCCTACACAAGATATTTCTCTTATTATGGAGTATTATGGAATAGCTAGGGTCAAGTTGCCCAGGGCCCGATTATTACAGGGAGGCCTAGACTAAGTCCCTAATTGGACAGGGCTCCCAAAGAAGTGGATTAGGGTTATAGTTAGGAAACAAGCGTTAACCATCACACCACCTGTGCCCGCTTGTGTTACGTACCTGAGAGTTTAATCCACAGTGCTGGGACGGACCTTTGGAAAATTATGTTCCCAAGGGTTCCAACACAAAAACGGGAAAGAAATTCAATTAAATAGTAGCAAATAAAAATGTAGTTCCGAGCCCAGCAGCCACCAATAAGCTATGTGATGACGATCACACTCGCGTCAGCCTCAAGAGCTGGCTGGTCCTCCAAAAAGCTGTACAGTTATTATTATTATTTTTTTATATATATACAGTGGATCATCTGTACAGAATAAGCCAGGTGTCCGTCTGCCATCTTGCTCCGTGGCCCTTGCCCTCGGCAGTGGGTGGTAAACGCGGAGAACAACGTCAGCGCATCTCTGTTGCACTACAGTCCCGTCTGCTTACTGGAAGTTGCCAAAAATGCAAGCGGCGAAAGTGTATATATACATAATTTAATTACACATCACCTTCAATATGAAGATTTATCGGAATTATATTACATTGATTTATGTATATTTGTTTTTCCTGTCCTGTTTCCTCTGTGATTCTAAAATCACCCTCTCCCCCCCCCTACCCCATCTAGGCTTAGAAGTAGCAGTGTGAAAAAGAGGCCTCCGAAATGGGAATCGTGACACTGCGGCAGGAAGTGGGTTTTTTTCTATTTCCTGTTTCAGCTGCAGGCTCCTCAGGTGAATGAGACAAAAAAAAATCCACGTGTACTATTCCTCAGCTGATCTTCCAAGAGGAAGTGGATTAGTTTCTTTTGTTTTGCTTTTTTTTATTATTTCATGTAGCAACCCTCATCATTCCAGAAGCAGCGCCCCAGCCGTTAATGGAAATAGTCCAATGGAAGCCAGAGAAAGTGCCCGTCCAGTGCGAGGGTTACATCGCGAGACAAAGGATCAAGAGTGACTATCTCCAACCGAGCGTGCTCCGTTGGGCAGGAAGTCGGCTACGGCGCCTCCCGCAGTCACGCCATGGAAGTTGGTGACTGGGCCATCTGAGACTGGATGGACTGGACACTGCTCAGGATCTTCTTCTGGTGCCCGGCCAGGGTGACGCCGATCCTCAGGAGGTCCCTGCGGTATGACAGAACCAGAGCAAGGAGATGAGGAAGGCTCAGATGTGACATCTGAAATGGCAATGCTGGGTGCCCGGCTGAAATTGCAGGCACTCGGCGAGCCGCCGTAACCTGGAGTCGCGCGCCCGAGGGAATTAAACATTTACATATCCCTTTGTTCGGTGGAGCCGCCGAATAAATATAACCACACTTAACCAGCTTGCTGGATCCATCAATTTTCACCGGAGACACGCGAGATACGGGCTCCGCTGACAGCATTCATATGCAAATGCGGCTCTCAACGTTTATAAACGGGGGCCAGGAAGACATAATTGGACGAGGCGTGCCGCGGAATTGTTGCCAACTTGTAACAGGGTGTGTGGGGGGGGGGGCATTTATTTAATCCCCCCCCTCAGACTCTGAACAGCAAGACCTCTGTTCTTGTGTAGAATGACCGCTACAATTATTGCCCTCCATAAATTTGAACAGATTAACAGGGGGGCTGGGGGGGGGTGGGCGGGTCACAGCCACCCCTCACTGACAGCGGAGGCCCAGACAGATTTTGCACACTGAAGCACTGTGATGCTGGTGCAGAAACAGGGACCAATTATCCAGGAGGACTAGGAGAGGCCCAGGTTGGCGGAAATTTTGTCCCCGCGTGGCGGGGTGAGGCTGAGCCCGTAGAGCGTGTGTCCCCATGTGGTGGGGTGAGGCTGAGCCCGTAGAGCGTGTGTCCCCACATGGTGGGGTCAGACTGAGCCCGTAGAGCGTGTGTCCCCACGTGGTGGGGTCAGACTGAGCCCGTAGAGTGTGTGTCCCCACGTGGTGGGGTCAGACTGAGCCTGTAGAGTGTGTGTCCCCACATGGTGGGGTGAGGCTGAGCCCGTAGAGCGTGTGTCCCCACGTGGCGGGGTGAGGCTGAGCCCGTAGCCAGAGACGCCATTCTAGCCTAACAAGCTGGGGGGTCTTATCTAGCAGCCAGAACCAGCGCCCACTCCCCCTGGGATCCACGAGCCCATGAACTGTCGGGCTTGCTGACGCAGGGAACGCGAGGCCACATGGGACACTCTTCCGCTTCATCCTGTCTTTTTTTTTTGCCTTTTTTCCTTTTTTGTGGCTCAGTGGTTTTCCTGACCGGCATTAATCTTATACTCCTCGTTGCTGCCCGCCGCTTTCCGCTGCCCATTGGGAGGTAAGCACCCCCCGACCCCCACCCCCACCCCCCCCTTTTACAACTTGGGAGTCCTCTACTCATGTTCTCTACCCGACAAATCCTGCTACAAATTAAAAACAAACAAAAATAAGACAACGTGAGAAGAAAAAAAATAAAGTAAAAATAAAGTGCGAGACTCCCGGGAAAGGTAATTATCCATGAGCGGGCGGTATTTACGCTTACCCAAGCCTGACAGAGAATCTGCCCATGCCTGTGTCTGCGTGTTTATCAAGCAAGCTCCTTTATCATATAATTACATTTTTGGTATGAGTTCAGCAGCAACTGCAATAGGGCCATGCAGTCAGCACCATTCCAAGTACAGGAGCATTGTATCCTTAGAAACAGTACTAAAATTGTATTATATCAGTAACATCCATGCTGCCTAACTGCTTATCCACTTATTCAGGGGCACAACAGGGCTTGGGGCCTGTCCCACCGGCCGCCGGACTGTCACAGGGCACACCGTCACATGGCATGTCATAAGCTGTATGGCTGTGAGGTCAGTCTGCTTGTACATTGTAATACATTTGCAGTACTTTGACATTTAACTCAAGCACTTGATGCCTTTATCCAAGACCGGTACCCAAGCCATACCTGAGCCGACATGGCCCTTCTAGAAAGTGTGACTTAACCATGAGACTGGTCAAGACCGGTACCCAAGCCATACCTGAGCCGGTATGGCCCTGCTAGAAAGCTTGACTTAACCATGAGACTGGTTAAGATGCACAATGAGAAAAAGGAACCAGTGATCTGAATCGGGTTGCGTGGATAATCTGAAAGAGAAATGGGCATATCCTATATATTATCCATTATTATTAGTATTGCACATTGCAGTGCATTTATGCATTCCCAATAACTTAGAACCTGAAAATATCCAGCCTCCTACTTAAAGTATTATAGAATGGCTGAACAGAATGGATTCGTAATGCAAATTTAGGCAAGCAAATGCTAATTCCGCTAGTGTGTGATGGTGACGCAACATAGCGATTCTCACAAATGCACTAGCACATAGTAAATCATGATGTAAACCGTGTGATAGTTGGGTTTTCCCTCACTCGCTCTCCCCACAGCACCTTTCCCGAGCCAGGAAAAGCGAAGCGAGCTGAAACCTCTATAACTAATGAAACCACCTAACTAATTTCTCTTCATGGTACGGGTTGGGCCTGGCTCCTGTATGCCAGTAGAATTAAGGGTTACAGTTTACATGTGCTGGGATTCAAACCCACAACCAGTGCATTGTAAGCACAATGCTCTACATGCTAAGATACAAACAACTTAAACCAATCCACCCGTATAAATAGCGGATAGCTGTAGTGTATAGATGGTTACCCCAGATTCACCTTAAAACTGAAGTGCCCTACGTCTATGCACTATGTTCCGACATTATAGTCACATGACCTGTCACGCAACCTTACAGTTGGAATGAAAGCCAGAAACTTGGGTCAAAGGTCAAGGGTAAATGGGCATGTCACGTTCATTATGAGTGCAATGCAGTTTTACAGGAATGCTGTAATGAAATGTACCTTTCTTGCCTATATGGGGAAGGGGGAGGTACTTACTCGGAGGTCATCTGGGCCACCAGAGGCAGGGACGTGAACCCGGAACTTAGGAAGTTGTCCCGGTACTGGCTCATCTTGATGGCCAGCAGCCAGTCCTCCACTGAGCTGATGGTCGTGAAATCAGGCACAGAGCGATCCAGTAGGGGCTGGGAAGGCCTGGGAGATGGAGAGGTGTGTGTGTGTGTGGTGGGGGCAGGACAGAGGGGGAAAGATTCAATGGGGTTATCATTAAAGAAGGGGGACATTGTTTGTATGATGATAACTCCAGGAGTGTCTCTGAAGCTATCTCTGAGGAGCAGTGTCTCACTGTGACGGTGTCCACAGGCATGCGGGTGCTTATGCATGTGCGTGTGCGTGTGCACGTGTGAGCGATCCTCACACTGTGGTGATGCTGGCCACGGCCTTCAGGCTGGCTGGGTTGCGGATCATCTTGTCCAGTGTGTTGACGATGTCTGTGAACTTGGGCCGGGCGTTGCGGTCCTTCTGCCAGCAGTCGAGCATGAGCTGGTGCAAGGAGGACGGGCAGTCCATGGGAGGGGGCAGCCGGTAGTCCTGCTCGATGGCGTTAATCACCTGCGGAAGGTGGGGAGGGAGGAGCCATGGGCGAGAAGGGAGGCAGAGAGGGACGTGCAAAGGATGGATGAAGAAGAGGAGGAGTGGAAAGAGGTTGCGAGAGAGAAGGTGAGAGGAGCAGAGGGAGGAGATGGCGGTGGGGTGTTAGGAGCAGACATCCGTGCGGAACATCTCAGCGCATCCAGCTGGAAATCGGCGGAGCGGGCCCATCTCCAACCGCGACAGGATTACCGCGGCAGCCGGCCAGCCGGGGAGCTGGAGGCGTGACGCGGGCCTCCTGGCAGGTGCCCTGCCGACTGTTGTTGCCGCCAAAGCTGGGCCCGTCATGCCGAGGGTGCCGGCCCGGACACGGCCCTGGGGGGGCGGGTGGGGGCGCTTCTGAGCGCTTTATGTGCCTACTTCGAAAATCATGGCCTGGCTGCCCACTAGCTAGCTAGTGTCTGCTTCACAAGGAAAATAGAGAAATATTAAGAGTAATGTAAATAATTAATGCCGCAGAGCGCAGCCAGAGGGGTTTCTTTTGGTTTGTTCGCCCGCTCCTTTGCACCCCCTAATCAGAAGGCATCTGCTGGCCTTCACGTGTCATCTGCGTCTTCTGTAAAATCCTCCTAAAAATGTATTTTCCTAAGCCGACCCTACGATATATCGGTACCGCTATGGGGTCCTGAAGTCATGAAGCAAAAGGCTCAACTGTGCATTTATTTGGGGCGGTGGGGTACAGCCTCCCACTGACACCCTTGCTGTACACGCTGGACCATTACATGAAACACACACTCACTCACAAACCACAGGCAGTTCAGAGATGCCAGTTAGTTTAAGTGCATTTTCACCGTGTACAACTCAGCAAGAACCCAGGGGCTCACTTATATTTGGCTCATACAACTGAGAAAGACGAGAAATATTTGTAAGCACATTTATACAAAGATCTTGGGATTTATAAAGAAAAACTTATCCTGTAAAAGTTTTCACAATTATGAATGGTCGAGAACAGTCATACGAATGTTTTAGAGGTAACAGAAAATAGTGACGTCAGATATAAATGTGCATGTAAGTTGCATTTACAGTTAGTTTTAGTGATTGGTGAAATGTGTGTTAATACATAGAAAAGCATTCTTATATTCACTTGATATATAGACCAACAAAATTGCTCTTCCATTGTCCAATTTCAGTGAGCCCATGCCTACTGAAGTCTTAATTTCCTGTTCTTAGCTGACCGGAGTGGCACCCGGTATCGTCTTCTGCTGCTGCTTCGAGGTTCAACGTGTTGTGCCTTCAGAGATGCTCCTCTGCATACCTTGGTTGTTATGAGTGGTTATTTCAGTTACTGCTGCCTTTCGATCAGCTTGACCAAGTCTGGTCATTCTTCTCTGACCTCAAAACGGCATTTTTGCCCCGAGAACCGCCACTCACTGGGTGTATTTTTCTTTTCCACCCATTCTCTGTAAACCCTAAAAATGGCTGTGTGCGAAAATCCCAGAAGATCAGCAGTTTCTGAAATATTCATAACAGCTCGTCTATGACCAACAACCATGCCACGAGACGTATGCCAGGGTTTTCTTTCAGAAGGTTTCCTTTGAATGATATTTACCTGTACTACTCGCAGGAGACAGTGGTTACCCTCAAAAGTGCTGGCGGTTAACCCCATTCCACCAACTACACAGCGATATATATATATATCTATATATATGCAATATAAGTGTGTATGTGTGTGTATACAGGGGGGCCCAAAAAATCTATACACACTTCAACATAAAAATAAATGCATAACAATTGTATTACTAATATAGAAGGGCATAGATGTCACGCCCTGCCCGTTCAATCCTCCTGTGTGCCACGCCCCCTCGTAGTCCTCGTGGGAATCCCAGTGTTTTACC
>JAODKM010000075.1:16689314-16703179 GCA_026780845.1 Petrocephalus sullivani
ATTTCTTTCAGTGTAAATCTTACGGTTTTATAGTTTTCGGCATTGGGATGTGTGGGGGAAGTGAATGGAGGGTGGTGCTTGTTTCCCAAACAAGGCTGTGGTTCTTCTCAAGTCAGCAGGCAATGATGTGCATCAATCCAGCGCTGAGCGACGCTTTCAGGTGCGAAGGTGCGTGATGTTAACAGATAACGAGCGGCGACATGTCAGCCCCCGCCTCCTCCTCATTCCCGAGGCCCATCTTTGCTGCAGCAGCAGAAAAAGTTTCCCCTGGAGACCCTGTCTTCCCTCCACAAGTCACCAAAAAATGGATGACATCGGCTCGATATGAAATGGCTCTTCGCACCGCAGAGGGGGAGAGAACTGCCAGGCCGATGTGAAAATTGACGTTTTCCTGAAGGCAGATGAAAAATGGAGATGGCTGTGTTTAAGCAGACGTTGTGTGTGTGTGCGTGTGTGTGTGTGCATGTCAGTAGTGACTGGTGGCTAAGAATTGAGGTAAGAATATAATACATTTTACAATCTTATTATAGTGAATTTTTCCAAAGGGGAGGGAAAATGTGTTTTTAAATGACGATATAATTTTCGTAATGAGTTATTTCAAAGTTATTTGCTTCATAATTTAACCTCAAAAATAGAAGAGGTATGACCCATTCTACCTCTATAGACTGACTCTGGTGTGTGTTTGTATGTGTGTTTGTGTGTTTGTGTCTCTGTCTGTCTGTCAAAGTGTTTGTGTGTGTGTGTGTGTGTGTTTTCTCTGTGCCTGTGTGTGTTTGTACCTGTGTTTGTGACTGTGTCTGTCTGTCTGTCTACATTTCTGTGTGTGTGTTTTCTCTGTGCCAGTGTGTTTGTACCTGTGTTAGTAACTGTGTCTGTCTGTCTGTCTACATTTCTGTGTGTGTGTGACTCTGTGCCTGTGTGTGTTCTATACAATGATGTGCATTAAAATCATTTCACCTACAAAATGAATGGCACGTGTTCCTTAGATCTTTTAGTTTCTTTGTGTCATGCTTATTACCCTGACGGCCTGGCAGCCCATCGCGGCCAATTTCTGGAAAGATCCACACCCAGTGTAGACCGCTGGATCGTCTTTATGCTCACACCTTATGGTTCTGTCGACGTTCGCCAGGTCAGGACCATTTGGTGAAGGGAGAAGCTCCCTGCGCCCCCCCCCCCCCCCACACACACACATATACACATACACACACACCAAAGCCTACTGCCTGACAGCCGTGAACCACGACAACTTGGACAGAATTGCCAATCATGTGAGCCCTCGCGTCCGCAATTAGCTAATTCGTTCTGGCGATGGCGAGGCGCGCGCCCCCCCGCCGACCGTGACGGCGGCCTGGCCCTGGCAGCCACTCGCCGCCGCCCCCCCCTCGGCTTTCCAGCCAAAATCTCTCCCCAGCACATGTCCGGGATCGGGGGCTTCTGCTGCCGCGAGGTTTAATGCGGATGGCCAGGCGCCGTCTCCCTTTCCGCCAGGGTGGCGCTGTTTCGGCGATAACAAACGGGAGAGATGTGCCAGCTCATATTTTACTCTCCTTAGACGTGTGCGTGACCTGGAATCCGAAACCCAGCTTCCCTCACTGCCACGAGACAAAGAAGACGAGACTCACGAGAAGCTGCTACTGGTCCTGGGTTTGTTAGCACGGAAGCTTCTGGAGGCTACTGCTGACGTAACTTAGTCCTAACCCAAGCTAACTCGCCAGGGGGAGGAAGACAATCCAAGGTACAGGTCACACCGGTCAGTTTAAGGTTGATCCAGCTATTATGACTCCTGGGAGGTGACTTTTTTATGCTTTATTCGTGTGTATAAAACGCATTTACTGACAGTGTTTAACTAGAACCCCCTCAGAGGGACATAAAAGTACTGAAACATTTGTGGTAATAAAAACTGTAATATTAATTATGGGGGGACAGGGTGTCCAATGCCAGCTAGCTGGCCCACTCCGCCATGATGGTCCTCTTCAAGCCAATAATGGCGGCCAGGTTTTCCTGGGGTCGGCGCCGTCTGTGACGGACTCCAGGCATAATCTGCTGCACCCTGCCCCCCCAACCCCCCAGCTGAGCACGGTTCCCTTCCAGCCAGTGCGGCCCGAGGCCCAACTGGGCCTCATCTGGAGATGCCGGAGGCCATCCAATAACAGGCTGCTTTGGAGGCAGGGTATGTGTGGGGGACAGCCATTGGATAGTAGAGCTGTAATCGGGCCTTAAAAGTTAGGCCCGAGCCCGATAGAATTCGGCCCGAGCCTGGGCCGAGCCTGAGTAAAATGATAGAAATTAAGCCCGAACCCGCCATTGCGATTTCATTAGCGATTTTATAAAAACTATATGTGTATAAAAAACTAATTGAGCACAACCATACATTGAAATCTGGACTGTGCTATACATTAATCCATAGATAAGACTGGAAATATATAAACTGAATCCAAAATGTATTTATTCTAACAAAAATGATATACAGCTAATAAAACGTAGAAGAATTCTCTAGCAACCCGAACATGGCAAAGTGATTGTATTTTTATATGCACATTTTAAGTGCTGCGTTTGCAAACAGCACTCGGCCGCGTTTTTACCCTTAGTAACGTGCTTCCCATGTACACAAGGATAAAATTAGCGGTGAACAATAACGCATAAAAATACTATCACAAAAGCCGCGACTGTGTTAAGTTAAATAAAGTAATGAAATTAAAACAATCCCCAAAATAAAAATTTTAGGAATCGTGCGCCTAATAATAGGACCTTTCTGTGGACAATCTGACCATTAAACGGACAGGTAATTTACTTTCTGCTCAGCAGCGGAACCGATATTTTTCCGCACTGCGAATGTGATGTTTTCCTCGGGTTTCACGTGTCCGTGTTTGTGGGCGTATACGCAGTCACTTTGGACCACCTCTGATTGGTGAGCATGACTGGCACGCGAGGAGCACGGCACTTCTGATTGGTGAGACTGACTGTCACACAAGGAGGATGGAATGAATTTGTGAAACTATTCTTACGTTATGCAAAATGTGAAATCGATAAATCGCTCAGCCCTAGTGCTCATTTGCGCAAGCCCGAGCCTGGCCCGAGCCCGTGTAAAATGATAGAAATTTAGCCCAAACCCAACCGAGCCCTTCGGGTCCTGTCGGGTCCCGAAGGGTTCGGGCAGAGTCCTTCAGCTCTATTGGATAGTGCATGGCAGCTAAGTGGGCGGGTTTCATTTCCTTTATAGTGCATGTGGTTCAGTGTCCGACAGGCCAGCTGGGGGCGCTCTAGAGCTTAGCTCATAGACTGTCGTGGGAAGAAGACAACAGGTCTTGGACTTTCATTGCCGCTATGTCACAACAAAGTGCTTTCTCAAAAAATCCAACCAGCATGCCACCTGTTCTCCATCTACAATCTTAGATTCCACCGCAGTCCTACAACCCAGAGGTAATTTATTGAATGCACCCTCCCCACAGGTTCCTGTCATAATTAACGTAACAATAAATATATAATTTCTGACAGTAAAATTATGGGCTGCATTTGAGTGCCTAAAAGTAATTACAGTCTTTAACACAACATGCCTACCTATTAGTCTATACTATGCTTTTTCATTAAGATTCTTGGATTTGGCAGCCTGGCTGTGGGCGGAGCTACACAAAGAGAAAGTGGGCGTGTCTGGCGCCGGGATGATCTGCCCGCTTCTCAGGAACCGTCCCTGGGATAAGGAACACCCAGACTGCTCATGGCCTCATATCCTCCATGGGCTCTTAGCCAGAGGGGGGAACCCAGCTTTGGGAGCTGGCTTCTATTGTGCTGCTGGGGTGAATTCAATTCAATTTATTTTTATATAGTGCCCTTCACAGCAAAGTCGCCCCAAAGTGCCTTACATATTGTGACACATTCCTGCATCATTTATACAGAATAATTAAAAAAACTGGGAAAAGGGAAGACAAGTAAATGAATAAAAAAGAGAGGCAGGGGAAGTGTTTCGTCATGGGGGTTGGGTGTTACAGCAATGCACACGCACAACTCAGACTGCAGAGGTTGTGAGTTCAGGTCCCAGCAGCAGACCTGACATGGGCGGTTAGCCCCGTATGAGCGAGTAGAGGTTGTGAGTTCAGGTCCCAGCAGCAGACCTGACATGGGCGGTTAGCCCCGTATGAGCGAGTAGAGGTTGGGGACAGTAGACTGACCTCTCCCTGTGTTGTAATGCTGCAGCTTGTCGCTGTAGATCGTCTCCTTAATGAAGGCCCTCTTCCTGCAGGGGGTCGTAAGAACAGAGGACGGATGTCAGCCTTAATGATCGGCCCGCTTAATGGTGAGCAAGGGTGGGGTAGGAGCATTAGGCATTAGGCTGTGTAGTTAGGGTGAATATGCAGGCCCAGCCGGGAACACGGGGCACCTGCTGCAGACGATGGAGATGGCCACCAGAGACACTACGAGGACCACGCCGGCCGCCGCTGAGCCCGCGATCAGGGGCAGCTGCTCCCGCAGCTCTGACTTGTACTCGTCTGTGTGGTACAGTAGGGAGAGAGAGGAAAAAGAGGGGGGGAGGAACCGCGTGAGAAAACAGCAGCGCTGAATCCTTAGCAGGGCCTGCAGAACCCATGGAGAACCTACAGGCACACACTCACAGTATGGAACGGCCTGTGTAGAACCTCCACCTCACTTCGCTTCCTGTTTCATAAGCATGTCAAAGATATATCAAGAGAAAAACAATCCGAAATTCACGTTGGAGCCCCAGCACACAGCCGCTGACTCATCTCAGCAGCTGAAGGTTGTCAGTTCAAGCCCCAGTAAGGGACCTGTAGTCCCCCCCCACCCCCCCGCCTCAGCTAAGTGTGGGTGACTCAGCCGGCAAACCTCCCGGCATCCTGGGAGGGAGTAAATTAGCATCAGCGGGAACAGGAAGTCCGACCCCAGGAGGCCACGCCTTCCTGTCAAAGAGGAACGGCCAGTACTCCAAGCTGCCCGCCGGCACAAATCGCAAAGTCCACATGTCCTCCGGGGTGGCCCTGGCCTTGTGTTTACACTCCCCAGAACTCAAATTTTCATGGATTTTTACTTAATGAGAGAAAAACGCTTCCCTGGTGTAGGGTGGAGCCCCGCCCCCAAAGGGGAAGGGCACATATCTGGGTGTATCCCTGCCGTTCACTTCAGCTGGACTCCTTTTCCTCATTATTTTTTTAAGTACAGTAGTGGGCCTGTCACAAAATTGGAGGTGTTAAGTATACCAAAATAAGGTCCTCCTAAGGTCCATGGATGTCAAAATTTACCCCCAGCTCACTGGCATGGGGGGTCAACCTGCCAGCTCGCATCCACAGACTCATTAATCATGTACAGCGACAAGAAACAGTAGCCAACATTGCAGTGCCATTTATACCCCAGGAATTGGACCTGCTTCCTTAACAAACAAATGCAAGAACTGGGATTGCTGATATCATGTGACCCCCAAAAGAATTTGGTCACATGACTGTGAGGTTTCTGGCAACAGTCCAATCACACAAAAATACAGAACAATGTAAAATTGATATCTGTGCAAAATCAGCCATGTTTTTAAACTCCAGTTTCAAAACTGGAAAAAGAGATATCTTAAATGCTACATATACATTTCAGAATTTCAATTATAACCAGCTTCATGCATATGCATGGAATATTATTTATGACTCTAAAAATACAACAATGACTCCACACTCCATTTAGAAAATATACCACCCATGTATCACCATGTGCCACAGTTTATAATTGCACAAGGGTCAGCGAAACGCTGTACCACTTTCATAACACGCACACACACTGGTAAAACAGGGCCTCTGTAATCAGGTGTTTACTCGAAGTCAGCCTCACAAGCTGCGCCAGTGGCTAATCACCCTAATGAGTAATCACCGCTAGGCTCTGTAGGACGGCTCCCCATTTTGTGATGTGTGTTGCATGCTCACCTCTGCCATCCCCCAGACTCCACCCTCACCTTTGTTAAGGCCCTGAATCCGTGAAATCACAGAGCAGTCCAAAGCCCCGCCTCTCACTGAAGCCACGCCCACTTTCAATCTTAGTATGACACAGGTTTAAGCCCTAATTCCCGCCCACATCTGATTGCCCCGCCCACACTTTCACATGTTCCTGCCCCTAGATCTCACCGTCGGTCAGGGTCTGGAAGCACATCTTGCCGCTGAACTTGCCGAAGCCGGCGACGGTGCGCGCGCGGACCTGCACCTCGTACATCGTGCCGGCACGCAGGCCCTCCAGCCGCACTGTGTTGGTCTGGCTCCGTACCACCGATGAGTTTGATTCCGGATGGTCCTGCAGAAGAACACCCGGGGAGGGGGGAAGGTTATTTTCCACTCCTCAGCAGGTGAATATAAAATGATAAGCAGCACATTAATACTATACGCGATATTCCAATAGTTGCCTCTCTAACTTAAAGATTATCGGGGGACTTGAAACGGACTAAGGGTTTTTTTTTCACTTTCTGCATCTGTGACCTTCCCCCATTGCACAGGGCTCTGTGGAAGTTTAGTTAGTCACTATAGCTGCTTTCACAGCTCTTCGAAAAAAGCAGGCCAGCCAGAAACTGCCCTCGACCCCACCCGCCGGACTGTGACATGCACTCAGTTGGGGGGCAGTCCAGGGCCTTCCGTTTTGGGGCAGAGCCAGACGTGGGGCCGTATGTCTGCACAGAAGGTTGGGTGACTCACAGAGGCCCCCGGAGCAGAACACTTGACCAGCTGGACCTGCGATTGAAAGGTTAGAGGATTAAACCTCTCGGGTTGTACATTTGGGTAACATGCTTAACCCCTGAAATTTACACCTGTGCAAATCAATAAAAGTGTAAGCTTTTGGATAATGTGGGGGTAGTTTTTTCTGAAAGGTGTTAGTTATTTTTCCTTTCATTTGATTGCAAAATGCCCCCCTCCGGGATTCATTCACGAACACACACAGACAAGCACAGGTACAGACACAAAGGCACGTACAGACATGGACACGCACAGGTGTGCACAGGTACAGACACATACACACACACAGACATGGACACGCACAGGTGTGCACAGGTACAGACACAAAGGCACATACAGACATGGACACGCACAGGTGTGCACAGATACAGACACATACGCACACAGACATGGACACGCACAGGTGTGCACAGGTACAGACACATACGCACACACAGACATGGACACGCACAGGTGTGCACAGGTACAGACACATACGCACACACAGACAAGGACACGCACAGGTGTGCACAGGTACAGACGAACACGCACACACAGACAAGGACACGCACATGAACAGATGCACAGACTCGCACACGCGTTTCCCCTACAGTAGCTTCAGGCTAATTAGCGGAGGCGGGAAAGAACTCGGATTGTCCTTGATTTAGTGCCGTCTGAAGTGCCTCAGACACTAATTACAGAATAAGACTAATTTATTCCAAGAACGCAATTATCACCAAATAAAAGAAACACGGGAGAACTTTGAGGTTATTACAGGAGAAAAAACAGTATTTGTTTTATTTTTATTTCCTTCAAAGAAATGCCAATGAAAAAAGACCAAAATAAGAACGATGTAACCCTGCCTATCATTCACCAGAAACAAGCCAGAGAGCATGTTGGTATGGTGGCGGTATCTCTGAAAATGCCTCTCTCTGAAGATGCCTGCAGGGGACGCCCATGTGCCCACAGGGCCACCCGGTGTGATGGGGTGCTAATTGGCGTCTGCGTATCATGATTCCGTTCTGGGCTGCCTCAGGCAAAGTAACGGGGACAAGGTGCAGTTACACGCCCTGGCCATTGGGGGGCATCTGTCTCCCCTGCCACATAAAGGAAGTTGAGTATGACAAGGAGAGAAGGTTAGCCTTCAGCAGTGCTGGGCACTGGGAGCAGATGATAGCTGTAGAAGAATCTCGGCGTCAGCGGCGGCCGTATTGTCTCTCAGGTAATACGGAGCCAGCAGCTTCGCCGGCAGATATTTATAGGTGTGCCGTGTGCGGCGCCGATTCGTAATGGGGAGAGACACGTGAGATGAAAGGGAGCAGGGGAAAACAATGTGACAGGGAGGCAAGGAGAAGGGAGGGGATGGATAGGGAGCTGATGGGGGGGGGGCATTAGCGTAAGGAGAAAGGGAACTGGTGAAGGATCGGTGAGACAGTAATTGTAGAGGCCCTTGGTTGCGGTAAAGCAGATGGGACCTGTGCGGTAGTAAGGGAGCGGCGGGATTCAGTGTAAGGAGCAGGGGGGAGCTGTCTGGCGGCAAGGGAGCGGCGGGATTCAGCGTAAGGAGCAGGGGGGAGCTGTGCAGTCGAAGGGGAGCGGCGGGATTCAGAGTAAGGAGCAGGGGGCAGCTGTGCGGTGGTAGGGGAGCGGCGGGATTCAGAGTAAGGAGCAGGGGGGAGCTGTGCGGTGGTAGGGGAGCGGCGGGATTCAGAGTAAGGAGCAGGGGGCAGCTGTGTGGTGGTAGGGGAGCGGCGGGATTCAGAGTAAGGAGCAGGAGGGAGCTATGTGGCGGAAAGGGTTAGGGTTTGAGTTAGGGCTAGGGCGGCTGAGGCACCTGTTTCCGTTCGGAGACCTGCTCCCCTGTCTTCAGTCCCACCCCTTCCTTTTCCAAGACACAATTAATGTACGGGAGGTAGCCGCTCCCTCTCCCCCCGAAACGGAGGGAGAAGCTAATAATTCCGGGCAGAATTAGGCCAATTACCGAGTTCGGCTGACATTCAAAAAAGTTTTGGATTAATTAATATAACAGGAAGTGCCCCAACCCCAAATCCCCCCCAAAAAAGGTCTCATCAGCCAGCTGCTCCCGTATCTCGTCTCAGAGTACACCCACCAACAGGAGTCAGCCAAAGAACAGCCAATCAGGGGTGGTGTTACATAAGAAATGAAAGGCAGCGGCACCATGGTGCCACAGAGGGATAGCGTGCCACTGAAAATGCTAATCAGGCAGCGGTGACAAGAAGTCTGGCAACTCTATGACAACAAAACATGCTGGGTGGGGGCGAGTAGAGAGTTTTTCCTAAAGCCCCACAAGCGTGAGACCTCGATATGCAATGTTCCCGATATGGAATATTCCATTGTTTATGGGGAACATTCCAAACCCAGACAGGTGTCCTCCACTCCCCCCACCAAAGGGACTGAGGTGGGGGGTAACTATCACAAGACGGTATATATACAATGAGATCGATTGACGATGCAGCCTCCCCCCACCCATGCCCCCAGGGTTGTGGGTTCGAATCCAGCACCTTGCTCTGTCTGTGTGTTCCAAGTTAATTTGTTGCTTCTCTTAATCCAACAGTGTTGGATGGCTGGATAAATTTTTAAAAATACTTGTATCCAAGTCATATAACCAGATTATTTGTGTAAGCGACTGATAGAGAGTAACGCCCTCAAAGGTCCAACGGCCGTCACCTTTCCCGGACACAGTCCCTTGAAATCTGCAAAATGTCCAGCATTCACATTACAACAGGAGTGATGTTGAGATTTTTGCAGACAAAGGAATGGATATTTTTTTTCTTCTTAGTGCCAGTGCTGCCCCCCTCCCCATGAAGAATGGCGTGACTCGCCTTGTAGCTAGAATACCAATAGGGCCAGATGCAGTTTGTTAAGATGGGATAGAGTTTCTTGGGGTGGCGTGTGTGTACATGTGCATGGGAGACCACTGTTTCAGCAGACAGAGACCACAGCCTTCAGTCCGGCGACAGATATGGAATATCACTTCTGCCGGGCAGTGGAGCGTGTGACCAAAAGTCAGCCCAGTGAAGATTATTGGCACCGCCGGGGAGGTCGCGGCGTCACTCACAGCACAAGATATGACAGACGGCATGCTGGGAAGACAGAACATTCAACTGCTTGCAAGGGGGAGGCCGGTGGCCAGTGGGCAGATTACAGCAGAGCATCCTACTGGACATTTTGCTGTCAGTCAGAGGTTTGAGGGCGAGCATTAGGATGAGCAGTAGCCAATGAGAAGCCCCCTCCAGCATAAACCCCTCCTCCTCCCCCATCATATTTACCCTGTCAAAAGAGCAACTCCCTGAGCTCAATCATCTGTCTACATCCTCTGTGGAAAGGTGTAGGCGGGGGGGGTCCTCTCCCTCCCACACTGCTGAGACACATTCAGGCATCATCAGTCCCCTGTCACCCACCCCCCCACCCCGCAAGCATCTCCTTCTCCTCAGAGCACCTGCCCCACCAAACCTGCCCAGCTGTGCGAGGTGATGGGAGAAGGGGGAGGGGTGGGGGGGCGCCAAGGTGATGTTGTTTCTGCAGAAAGCTGCCCCAGAGTGCAATATATATGAGTAAATAATTCAAGCTGGGATACTGTGGGATTGAGGAATCACCCCCTGACCGACCCCATGGGGGCATTCGGAATGGGGGCACCGGCTCAAAAGCAAAGCCATATTTAGGAAACCATGGAAACAGAAAGTTCTGGCCCAGTAGAAGCTTCTCTGATCAAAAGCGATATATGGCGTGAAGCAGCGGGTCAAGAGGGGCCCCACCCGGCCCACGGCCCCACCCGGCCCACGCCCCACCCGGCCCACGGCTTCTCAGCAGGCTGACACGAGCTCACGTTGGGTCTTGAGTAATTCGTCATGGAGGGGCTTCGGCCGGCGGAGAGGGAGGGAGGTTGCTTGTGGGTAAATGGTGGTGGGGAGAGGAGGTGGTGAGGCATGGCGCATGGAAATGACGGCTTCGTAGGGCAGGTTCGGGAGCCGCAGGGCGCATTTGGACCCCTCGGGGCCCCCTGGCTGAGCATGTGTCGGCATTTCCTGGGACACGCTGGTCTCCCCGTCCCACCGGCGCAGGGTCCCATTGCTCTGCGTGTTACGATAAGGCAGTAGCGAGGGAAAACCCCTTTGTGAGCTCCATAGCACCCCACATGGTCCCATTACCACCAGCCAGGCGTCATTCATAAGGAATCTGTATCCAGGCCTTTTAATGGATGCCCTCCGCACTTACGATAGAAGCACACGACATGTAAAAATAACTCAACGTCTTTCCACTTTGGTCTCCAATGGAATTTCTATCCTGATCTCATCCTCTAGAGGAAAATTCGGAAGCTGGCAGAATGACATCCTCGTGATTTGAACCTAAGCTGTGGTTCCCCCTCCCGCCACTGTGTTTCTGTCCTGGCCCGTCTGCACACGTAGAGCCTATGATCTGCTTGTCCGATTTCTCCACGAAAACAGCAGAATGTGTGACTCCATCGATCGCCGCCATTGCCAGACTCTGAAGGACAAGGTCTGCAATAGAACGTCGCTCTGGTGGTCAGGGACAGGGCGTCACTTAAAGACACTGAGACATTTTACTCTGTAGCCCAAGAGACCACCTTTTCTGAGACAGCTGGCTGATTCTGAGCTGACTCACTGGGTCTGAAATGGTTAGCTGACTCTGAGACTATTGGCTGACTCTGAGGCGATTTGCAGATTCTAAGATGAGTGGCGAAAATGGGGCTGACTCGCTGACTCTGACTGACTTGGAGGTGACTCGCTGACTCTAAGATGACGCTCAGTGAGTCAGTGCATCCCTGTTTGGTTAGAGCCAATAACCAAGTCTTAGACCACCTGCTGCATGTGAGACCACGCCTCAAGACTTACATCTCTCGGGAACTCGGAGATGGTCACAGATTAACACTAAGAATAAATAAGAACTCAGAGCTCTGGCTAGGAAGGGGTTGGGGGGGGGCACTGACTCCGCTTGTTAGGTTGGACCCCTGAGAGCCAATTGCAAAACCTCAGAAGTCGGCGAACGAGCTGACAGCTGCCCTTTCATCCGGGTCCAGCCGAGCGTGGCTGTCGCCTAGCAACACCAGGCCCTCTGCGGAATCTCTGCTCTGGAATTAACACCTTATCGGTGAGCTGCATAAAAGGCCATTTAAAAAAATACTTAAATGGTTTTTTAAAAACGGGAGGTAGCATCAATAGGAGAGATGTCCATACTGGGCAGATAGTGATCGTCCTCCACAGGTCGTGTTCATGCGCGTATTCTGATTCGCTGGGAATTGTCAGTGTGATGTCATCCCCCGTGAAACGGACCCCAAACTGAGGTGCTGTGTCACACCTTAGTGACAACCTAAAGGTGCTTTTTGGCACCCACACATGTTAAAAAGGGTGGAATCGTGGGAATTAGAGGCCAGTACTGTGGTTTCACACTGCCTGGGTCCTGGGTTCCACTCCTGCTTCCATGCTTTTCGTGTGGAGTTTGCATGCTCTCCTAGTCTCTTGCAAGTTTCCTCCAGGTTCCTCACAAAGACATGTAGTTGGACTAATAGGCATCTCTGAATTGAACATAGATTCTGATTTTTGTTTGTATGTGCCATAGATAAGAGCTATTATTATTCCAATAATGGCTTCAATAAAGCAATTAACATTCGTTTTGCAGGTTGATGAGAGCACTCAGCAGTCCCAGGAGCAGGTAGTCTGCTTAGGACAGACCTGAAGCAAATGCCCAACAGAGTTTTTAGCCTTGGTGATCAGACATGCCACCTTTCTGCTGGAATAACACTTCTCTGGTGAGGTCGGGATTAATCTAATCCGCCAATGTTCTCTCCAGGCAAGCAGCCTAGGTGGTGCTCCTCACCCAGGTCTTGGAGACTAGTGAACATGCAATGGAGGTCATCAGTACTATGCTGAGGCTATGACAGTGAAGTCATCCCCACTGCAGGCCATGCTAAAGAGCTATTATCTCCTCAAGCTAAAGACTTGGGTTATTTTCACAAGCAAGGTGAACATAACTCTCCCCTGGAGGTCAAGGCTGTTAAGTGAGAAGGTTAGATTCCCCAAGGGGCCACAACCTTTTATGCTCGTCCCGGAGGCAAGCTCAGTCAGCCCTAGCCTCTCCATGATGATCTCTCCACACTAACCAAACGTGAGCTGTATAACTCCACAGCAAGGATCTCACTGGACTCGAACAGAAAATTGTCAAAGGCAACATTTGGGGGAGCAGACACCAATTAATGGATGAAAATGCTTTGAGACATCTCTTAGCTTAGTAGTCTTGAAATAGCTTACTTTCTCTTAGCTTAACAGTATTAATTTAGCTTAACTTCTCTTAGCTTAGTAGTCTTGAAATAGCTTACTTTCTCTTAGCTTAACAGTATTAATTTAGCTTAACTTCTCTTAGGTTAGTAGTCTTGAAATAGCTTACTTTCTCTTAGCTTAACAGTATTAATTTAGCTTAACTTCTCTTAGCTTAGTAGTCTTGAAATAGCTTACTTTCTCTTAGCTTAACAGTATTAATTTAGCTTAACTTCTCTTAGGTTAGTAGTCTTAGCTTAGCTTAGCTTCACTTAGCTTAACAGTCTCAGCCTATCTTAGCTTCTCTTAGCTTAATAGTCTTAGCCCAGCTTAACTTCTCTTAGCTTAGTAGTCTTAGCTTAGCTTGGCTTCACTTATATTAACAGTCTTAGCCTATCTTAGCACATTTTAGCATAACAGCCTTAATTTATCTTAGCTTCTCTTAGATTAGTAGTCTTAGCTTAGTTTCTCTTAGCTTAGTAGTCTTGGCTTAGCATAGCTTCTCTGTTCGGTTTTAGCAGTAATGATAAACAGAATTCAGTCCCTCCGGGTATGGCACTGGCATCCTGGCATCTTACCTTCTCCGTGTACCGCAGCTCATAATCCAGGATGATTCCATTGGGCTGCTCAGGCTGTGGCCACGAGATCGTGATGCTGGTCATGGTGGAGCTGACCTGGTGCATGATGGGAATCATGGACGGGGCTGTAGAAACACAGGTGCGGGGTCAGCACAGGATATCCGCTGTAACCTTGCATGAATGTGCACCCAGACCCCCCCCCCCCCCCCCCCCCCCCCCCCCCTGTGGTGCCCCCGCGGGGGGGAGAGGGCCCCAGGGGGGGGGGGGGGGGGGGGGGGGGGGGGGGGAGGGGGGAAAGAAAGGAAGAG
>JAODKM010000075.1:16703279-16717202 GCA_026780845.1 Petrocephalus sullivani
GTGGGGGATGGGAGTACGGGGGGGGGCTGTATGAACGCGGGGGCGGGGCCCGCCCAGGGGCCCCGCTGGCCACTTGCTTGAACGGGCCCCCCGGCCCCCCCCCCCCCCCCCCTTATCCACTGGTATGGCTCCCCGGGATGAGACAGAGGCCACAAGGGGTCGGGTCTATGGGCAGGGAGAGGCTGCAAGGGTAAACAAATTTGACAGAGACTCTATACCTAAAATGTGTGCACATGCGAATCTTGGGGATGGTGTTCGACTCCCATTGGACTGTGTTTATTTCTACCTCTGATACGTAACGGTCAGTATTGCAGTGATGAACACCACCCCCTTCGCCACCAACTCGAGCTTGCAGGTTTCTTGGCTCCTTCACGCATCGCCGGTTGCTGTTATCAATTACGTCGTGCCCCCCAGCTCTGACACGCATGTACGGCGGGCCCCAGGGCTTTTAAATTGCTTTTCTGGCATTTTCCACCAAGGCCCAGGGAAGTGTGGTGTCCCTCCCCGGCTCTCTCCACAGAAACACTCTTGGACATGCCTGCTTTTACTGAGGCCCATCGCTTGCTGTCACCTGTGCATGGGTCTGGGTAAGTGCATGTGTGTATGAATCATCCCGTCAATGTCTAAGGAGGTACCGGGGTGTGTCAAGACTGGCATTGCTGTGTGTGTGTGTGTGAGGGTTATGCATATATTATGGGGACCAAATGTCCCCAGAATGTGTTTAAAAACCTGTTATCCTGATGTTGCAGGGACCATTTTTTCCACAAGGGGAAACTCAAATTTCTAAAAACCTGTGACTGCAATCAAAAAACTTAAAACATAATAAGACACACACGCACTACCATAGCAGAAGGACTGTGTCCCCCTCTGTCTATTTCTGTACCCTCTGTCACCCTTTTGAGCGGAATCTGGGAGGAGGGGTCAGGTTAGTGTCTATGATCTCTCCCTCTCCACCCATCCCCTCCCCCACCCCCACACACACAATACTACACAATCTCCCTGTCATTAATGTGGATAGATGTGTGCTCGTCTGTGTCTGTGTGAGTGGGTCTGCTGGTTCAAATCCCAGTGTCAGCAGAATGGTATTAATGGCCCTTATTCCCAGGGATGGTTTACCTGAGCTCTCCCCTTAGATTAAAAAGGTCTGATAGATAAATAAATTGTGGTATTAAATATTATCATAAAAACCCCCACACACATGAGCACACAGGCTGTGGTTTCCAAAGCAGCCATTTAACTTGTCCGCTGATCCACATGTGTGTCCCCCTCCAGCTTCACAGTAAAATGGCAGCACTGACATGTCCCCCACCCCCTCGGTGTAAGCATGTCCCGACGTCGCTCAACCTGTCCCCCGCATCCCACGCCCATCAGCAGCACAGCGGGAATGGTTTTGTCTTTCCTTTCCTCTTCCCAGCATGCAAAGAGGCCACGCCCATCAGTGTTAGTCTAGCCCCGCCCCCTAAGTGTCCCTCCGGCAGATTGCTCGGGGGCCCCTCCCACACCAGCCTGTCATCTCAGACTTACCTAAAGGTCCCGGCAATAATTACAGTGAGAACAGCCGTGGCGTACAAGTGTGTGTGTGTGTGTGTGTGCGTGCGTATATTTGTGTGAGCACGTGTGTGTGTGTGTGTACCAACATAATTAAGGTGCAACATTAGACTTAATTACAGCCTCGGCTACAGGTGCAGGAGCGGCAGAGCGAATCCACATGGCGGTGCGTCTCCCTCCCGCGAGTGTAGCTTACCGGTCAAAATACTAATGAGACCACAATGGGGGGGTCTGACTGCAACCCGTAAACAGACTTACGCAAGGAAACAATTAACGGAAATCTCCTCCCCCTAGACAAGCTCCCCCCCTCACTGTATTTGTCAGGCGCCCCTTACCCCCCCGCCCCCCTTTCGACTAATCAGTGACAAGCGGCTGCCCATTTTAAGGTGGCCAACCCACTGCTGAAATCTGGAGTTTCCCCCTTAAAAGTTTCTGTGTCAGACCATTAGACTGCTTGCCACCGGGAGGCGCACTACAGGCTCGGCACTCCTGTTGGGAGCACTGTTGTTTGTCTTTTAATGAGCCAGCTGACAGCTGACACTCCCGCTACCCCCACACCACGTGCGAGCAGGCCGCAGGCTTGGCGGGGGGCGGGTTTAAGCGCGAGCAGGTGGTCGGACTGGGGTGAGATGGCGAAGCGGCTGTTTTTGACTGGTCACATTAATGCCCAGCCGCCGAGTCGCTCGCCGTGCTCACACGCGCTCGCCGTGTTTTCTGCACACATGACATGTGATTCAATGCCAGCCTCACTCACAAATGCATACAGACACATACACACACGTTTGTCTCTTAGTGAGGACTGTCCATTCATTTCTATGGGAAAAACCCTAATCCCAATCAGCACACCCTTAAGCCCTAATCTTAACCATAAGTAACCATAACTTTTGGCATTTTAACGTTTTTAATTGCATTAACAGGTTGTTAAAGACCCCAGGCATGACTTCTGACCCCTCCACTGCGTCTCACGCACACACAAACAGAAATGTGCAAATGCACACGCACACACAAACAGAAGCACAGTAAACACCCAGAGACACACAGAAAGAAGCAAATGAGCGGAGCCATGCACAAAATAACGAACTGATAAAAGTAATGCACATCAACGCACACGGATGGAAAAACACACACACATTCTGTGGTATTTCAGTGTAGGCAGGACTTTAAACTGAAGCTTTATTATTAATAAAGTACAGAAGTGCATCCATAAAAATGTCAAAAAACAGAAACTAAATGCCATTAACAACAGAAAAATAAACAGCACACTGCAATTCACAGCGAAACAGCAAAGTGGCATATAAGCTAAGAGCCAGTTTATTTACATCTCTGGCTTAACCGTAACCCCCCTCTGTCAGCCCCCCCTGCAAGCCCCAGCTGGCCCCTTTTACACTCCAGCTCTGCAAATGGAGCCAGCTGGCATGTCATTAGCTTGGGCGCTAGGTACTGACATGCGGTAAACCTTAACAGAAACCTGCATATATTCACTAACACCCACAGCAGCTAAGGGGTGCCTCTTTGCCGCGGATGCCGGAGACATCCATGCCACCTGATTCTTACAGCGGGATCCATCCCTCCAAGAAGCGCCCAGTTCTGTCATACTGGTTCTTTACCACCCTCGCTAAGTTCCATGAGACGTATCCCGATCAGGGCTCAGGATGCTTTCTGAACGGGGACAATTAAAGGCAACACCTCCATGGCCAGCTGATTGGTCAAGGGTTTTTTGGCAGGAAATATTGATTCAAGAAAGTAAAGCAGGGAGAACAAAGTCCTGACCAAAGTAGAAATTGGAACCTGATATTAGAGGGAGACCAGCTTCTACTACTTCATAGCTGAGGCTTAGACCACCAATCAAAGGTCATTCTCTATTGCATCTCCCGCCTCCTCTCCATCCCAATTGGCGGTTCCCCAAGCCCAGCATCCTCAGAATAGCTTCACCAGTAGCTGTAGTTTAGCATGACCAAGGTGCACTGGTAAAAGCACAATATCGCCTGGCCCAGAAGAAATCGGAGCAGGAATAATGCTTGGAAATACTTAGACATCTCAGCTCGTAATATTGGAATTCCGCAGGATGTGTCTCTGCTCCCTGTCCCTAAGACTGGCACACAGCTGCTTGGCTCCACTGGCCAATGAGGACGTACCATAAATTTGGCCATTTGAGTTATCCTTTAACTCTCGAGACAACCCCCCCCCCCCAATGCTGACACAGATGAAATGTTCATACAGATGACCAGCGACTGAGAACCGAGCCCTTCACCCAAGAGCTGTATGGATTATGATTGCTTGGCTGATCTTGGGGCAGAATCCAATTCGTTAGAGAGCTTCCAACACACCTGCTGCTAACAGACGTCATGCGATGGATCGGACACAAAGAGCTCGGTGATGCTCCACAGAATCTCTTAGCACCCCACCCAGCGCATCTCCAGATTTCAGGCAAGGTGAGGAACGTTCTAGTTTTTAAGAAGAGCTACACCATCTCCCCACTTATCAGCTTACCGATTCCGCCTGACTTTCGGTGGCTAATGTCCTCAGAACACAAAAAATGCCTGAACTGGCACCTTCTCAGGCACCTGTTCACACCAACGCAAGAGGGTGCCATCAAAACACAGAGCAGCACCAATTTCTCCTCGGCCAAGGACCGCCTCCCTTCCTCACCCTCATAAATATTCATGAGCGCGTGCCGCGATTGGCAGCTGCGATCGCATATTGATGGGGCCCCCGAATCGGAACCAAACAATTAGCAGGAACACCGATCCTGAATATTCATAGACACCTGCCTTTGACAGAACTCTTCAGTGCATTATTTCGCTAATGGAAAGTATATTTTTTTCCCTCACCTCAAATGGATGCTAAGTAGCTAAGCATGCAACTATCTGTAAGAACTTCGAGATCTTTTGCAAAATGAACCGTTTAGCCGCTTGCTAACTTTATAGCCACAGACAAACACGGGATGAAACATTTCCACAGAAGGGTTCTTGGCTAGACTCAGAGTTGGCCTAAATTGTTCTGAGAGTGTTTTACGGTTTTGGCAGGATCGCACTTCCCATGATCCCGCTGTTTGTAAACAGTCTCAGTCAGCTTAAATGATGCGATTGGGTTTGATCATTGACCAATCAAGGGTCACCAGCCTGCTTCTTCTCAGAAAATTGGAGCAGTGTTAGAGGATGTGGGGGATGGGTGGTGGAGGTCTGGGTACTGGGGTGGGTTGCCAAGTAGTAACTGCAGTTCAGTTAGACACCAGCAATGGCTCAGCATGCCAGACAGCTGGCTGTTTTCACAGGAGGGGCCAAAACTGGTCCCCAGGAGAACTTTATCTATCCAGAGGTCAGCTACAGGCTCTTCACACACACAACCTGGCCAGCTCCTCCCTACCCACACTGCATATGCTAATTAACATGCTGTCATTTCACATTAATATATATGACATCCAACCTTCTAGTCAAGGACTGTCAAACTCTATCCCACATCCTGGGATTAATTTATCCCATTAGTATTTAATCATCTGCAGTAATTATACCGACGTGTTTCTCCAGAATATGGTGCCGAAATATTTCCTGAAAACAATACGCTTTATCATCTTCAGGAAAAAAAAGATACTGTCTCCGTGACTTTTTTAAAAATGGCAGCATTAAGAGAGACAGGCTCTGGCAGTGAGAGGTGGCCGACTGGCCTCGTTCCGGACGGCGATGATGATAATTCCCTCCGTCATTTATCGACAGGCGCTCACGTCTTTATCCAAGACCCAGCATCCACCCAATACGGTGTTCAGAAGGTCCTCCAGCTTCGGTGAGAGGTCAGAGCTGGCCTGGGGTCTCTCCCTGGGCTATTTGAGATGGACTGAGCAGGGCAGTGATGGAGACTCCATATTGCTCTGTCAGGGATCCCTCAAAGTCTTCTAATGACATCCTCTTCCTCCATCACCCTCCCTCTAGCCGTAAACATCCCTGGTTCTCTATATGCCCAGATCCCCGTCTCCACCTTAAGACAGTCATTGCTGCGGCAATCTTAGCCCCTACAATGAAACTGCCCATCGGGCAGTGCGTGGATTGGTGGCAATTACCTGGCAACAATGGTGCTCCGCCTCCACGGAAACCGAATGGGGAGGCAGGGGGTCGGGGGGGGGATACCTCATCACCTCATCACCTGTCGAACCGTTAATGATGGGAATAGGCACTGGTTCCAGATCCATCTCTCAAGGGGGCACTTAGCCTGTCAAATGAGACACTTTCGTTTGGGCTATTAGCTGTCCCTGACAATTGGAGATATTTACTGTCTCTACCTTCACAAGCTGGAGAGTCACTGCGGTAACCTCACAGGGTATTCAGGTCACACAGCGGTAGCCACTACAAGTCTACTGCATACATCTACAAATACCATGGTGTCCAATGCCTGGGAATGGCACAGAGACTCCTAGGACCGGCAAAGAGACTCCTGGGACAGGCACAGAGACTCCTGGGACTGGCACATAGACTCCTAGGACTGGCACAGAGACTCCTGGGACTGGCACAGAGACTCTGATTTCAGAGGCAACACCAAAAGCCCATAACACTAGGGATTTAAAGGCAAATTTCAGTCAAAAATCAAGAAGCAGATGCCACAAACAGGCAGAAGGTGGCGTCATGGTTAAGACTGATCTCCCTACTTGTAACATTGCGTGACGTTATATCAATTATAAAAAATGCCTGGTACAAAATGTAAATAGAGCTGTTTCTCAGCATTACGAGTGTCTGCTGAAAAGCTAAATAGCTATATAGTTGAAGCAGAAATACTGTATGCCTCTTCGTTGTCTCACTTCTCATGTGTTTTGGGCTCATGAGGACGTACCGTAGAGACATCATCCCCGATAGACACAGACACGTGACATTAACAATTAAGAGAGGTTGACAACCCTTTACCCAGACTAATTTGAAGCTATAAAGTACGCCCCCACAATCATTTAAGCTATCACTCCCCCACGTTCAACGCGTCACTTATCTCGAACCTCTCAGGGCCTCACTGAGCCAAAACAGAGGCCCCTGTCACCATGTAAACAGAGTCAGCAGTTGCCATGTAAATCGCGATATTCAGCATCTGTCCCAGAAGCGAATGTTTTGAGAATTCCAAAAATGATGCAATTCTTAGCTTTGCAGATTAATGTGCCAGTTTGTTCAGAGTCAGCTGGAGATTTGGTCCGGGGTAAGAAAGAAGTAGAAAGTGGATTAAAAAATTGTTGTTTACACGCATAGAATAGGAGGATTAGTCACACTTTGCTGGAGACAGAAAAGCATTTAACTCATGACATTGTTCATTTAAATGCTAAAAAATCCTGTCTTCTGAGTTTTATTCTGTTCGTAAACAGCGGACAGCACATTCTGAATTTTTATTTGTATTAGTTGTTTGTATCAAATGGCTGGTTTTGATTTGAATTTTCAGCAAGGATGATTCTTTATCGTGAATCACACATTACTTCACATTGAATAGACACAAAGAACTGGTGATTTCTTACACTGAATAAACACAGAAAGAATGAAAAAGTATGTGGGGCCAGGAGCTGTGTATTGGCAGGAAGGAGGAAGTAAGGACTCAACACAGCGAAGGAAGCTGACCACCAGAGAACAGGAAGTGAGTAAACGCAAAGCAAGAAGCTGCTCACTACGGAAAAGGGAATGGCCTATCGATCAACAGGAAGCACCCAATTTTGAAAAGCCTTAGCTACAGTGAACAGGAAGTTGCGTATTGGAAAATCGGTAGTGTCTCGACAAAAAATTAGGAAGCTGCTAAGCAATAAACAAGAAGCAGTTCCCCAAAAAGAGTGCAGGAAGTTGTTGAATGTAGGAACAAAATCACCCTTCCATCCATCCTCTAAACATACTTGTCCTATTCAGGGTCACGGGGGTCTGGAGGGTCTCAGAGGCTGTGGATGCAAAGCAGGGAACAACCCAGGATGGGGCGCCACTTACACCTACGTGCAATTTGGTAACTCTAGTTGAGCTCAGCATGTTTTTGGACTGTGGGGGGAAATCAGAGTACCCCAAGGAAACCCCATAATGACACAGGGAGAACGCACATGGAGCCCGCACAGAGACTCGAGCCCTGCTAACCACTGCAACACTATGCCACCCTAGGAACAGAACTGTTTACAAGAAAGTAGGAAGCTTCTCACTAGACGGAACGCACACACACACTCACTCACTCACTCACTCACATAAGTAAAACTGAAGCCCATCTTATACTTCCCCAGCTTCCCTGTCAGGCTTTCTAGGCCACACTGAGCTCCATTCCTGACCTCCGGCTTCTAACAGCTGCTCCTGCATCCTGCTGGGGGATGGAGAAGGTAAAAAGGCCAGAGGCCCATTTTCCACTCGATCCAAACCCACGCTGCCGATTGCAGCGATCGCAGAACCCCCCCGGTAGATCTGCGCTGTATGAAATGCCGTCCTTTCTGGGGGTTCATGAATACATATTAAAGTGAGCGGCAAAGGAGGGGGCAGATCAGGACAAGGTGCAGTGGAAATGCAGGAATTTTGCCCCCTGAAGTTACATAAAAAAAATCCAGTCCAGGCCCAAACTGTCACCGCTGCCTGATATTCCGTCACATTACATCACTGCTCGACGTCTGTCCCTGAAGCCAGAACCACTCGTGCGATACAGCGATGGAAAATGGCTGGCTCTGGGGCCTCCTGCCCCCTCGCTCTGGCCAATCAACAGCAGACTCTGTGGGTAATGACGCCCGGCTGGCTCTTGTTTGCATTTAAGTCGCGGCAGCTGGGTGGATGTGGGGGTTGGGGAGTTTGAGGCATGCTTGCAGGATAGCGCTTCACGTGGGGTGGGGGTTTAATAGCATTGTCGTTATTGCATTTTTGATGATTTTTGGGTTCTTCTCAACCTGTCGTTCCTGCATTTCAACTAGTCTCCTTAATGAGGAGTCAGCAAGCGTTCTGTTTGTTTGGACCCAACTATCCTGTGACTGTCCCTGATCCCAGCCTGGGCATGTTTATATTGTTCTGTGTATGTGTTAGTGGCCCTGGGGGGGTCCGATTTACAACAGTATACCTATAACGTCCCGATGGACCAGTGCACATGCTGGTTTACTGTCATCCCAGTAACTTCCCCCCACCCCACTCTTGCCTTTAAGCACTAGACCATGTCCCCCATTCCAAAGGTGGATGGAGTGTGATAATAGCCAGTGTTCTGGTTCCGGTTCTGTTCCAATAGTGCCCCCCTCTGGTCCTCTGAACCTGCATTATTGGGATGCACATCCAAGATCAAACCTGGGGGTGGTGGATGGAGTGTAATAATAGCCAGTGTTCTGGTTCCGGTTCTGTCCCAATAGTGCCCCCCTCTGGTCCTCTGAACCTGCATTATTGGGATGCACATCCAAGATCAAACCTGGGGGTGGTGGATGGAGTGTAATAATAGCCAGTGTTCTGGTTCCGGTTCTGTCCCAATAGTGCCCCCCTCTGGTCCTCTGAACCTGCATTATTGGGACACACATCCAAGATCAAACCTGGGGGTGGTGGCAAGCTGGGGATCAGCAGACCAGACTGGAACAGCTACAGATCTACAAAGTTGTCTGCAAAGATATCGGGACTCCTTACTAACCAACACTGTGCAGTCAGTCTCTAATCTGTCCTCCAACAGCTCAACCCCCCCAACCACCCCCTCTTTATTCTGGTACTGCCTTCAGCACCCAGAAGACAATAACTTGCACTAACTTTACTTAAAGCCCAAAGACATAGCATTTTGTAAATAAGAGTCCTGCCAACCCAGACCTTTCCATCATCCTCACTCTCATTATCCTTCTCATTTTCACTGTTTACTCAAGTCCTGAGGACTTAACCCCAGGCACTGAACCTGCCTGTCACAGCTGGAATTCGTCTGTGGGGAGGGGTGGCTGCCTGGGACTATACAGGGAGGCTTCCGACTGTAGGTGGCCATCACGATGGACTTTGCTAATTACTCTGGGGAATGGTCGTGTAGCACAAAGGAATGATCTACACCAGGAAGTGAGCTACCCCAAAAAGTAAGCTATACCAGGAAGTGAGTTTCTGGAGGAGAAACAGTCAGAATAGACTCCTTCCCGGCCTCATGTGATGCTGCTTCACTCAGATCAGATTTGGAGTGAACCTCTTGACTCTATCATTCTTTAGTGAAATCAAAGATGCTCGTCTCCAGTCCTTCTTGGATCCACAACACGTGGTCATTGTTGAACTTTCCTGCTTGGTCACGATGCTTTTCATTCACACATAAAAGATTTATTCCTGGAAGACCAGTATAATAATATCTAACTGGGCTTATAACAGAGGTAATGAGTTTATATAATTACTGCAGAGAAAGAGTCAAAGGTCAGGACAGTTAACGGTTTGTACTAATCAGCCGGTTTTATTTGACTGGGTGGGGGGGCGGTGTAGAACATTTACTAAAGGGTGTTATGAAAAGGTTTTTTATTGTCAATGATATGTGGAAATTATATAGACTTGTACAGCAGTAAGGACGTTGTGCAAGATGCCGCTTGGTTCTGGTGCATTCCTTTTGTCCTCGGAACTCGGATTCCGAGTTTTGAAGCCGGAAATGACGACATGTGCGCCCCCGATTCTCGGAGATCCGAGAAATATCTCGGAGCAGCCCGGAATATCCCGAGTTTATGATTCAAGATGGCTGCTCAGTGATATTTACATTTTTTAAGCACTTCAATGCTGTTTGAGTCAACTTCGTAAGCTGTGTACACCATATAGTGTTATTACAGCCGATAGATGTGTTGCTACGGTCACGGTTATATGTGAAATACCTCATTATGTGTCGTTTATCTACTGGCAATGCTAAAGAATTGTTTGGTCCATGTTGCAAACAAATGACTAGTTTAACCCTAGGTGCGCAGGATCTGCGTCTCGAGCCGAAAAACTCCAGTAAAGTGTAGATGCATTAGGGTATGCCTAGCTTTAACCTTGAATCCAAGTTCTTGCTTTTATGGCAAATGGAATGCATCTGACTCAGTTTTCCAAGAGTTTTCAGCAGATGTGACATAATCTCAGCAACCGAATCTCAGATCCCAAGGAAAATGGAACACACCAATACACTTGGTACATCAAATGACTGATGCATTGTGGGGAGTGTAGTTGTCTGGGAGTGTTCCGAAGGGGCTACTGACCGGCTTGGTTGGTGGTGATGTTGACGGTGACGTGCTGGGCAGGGTATGGGCTCTTGCTTGTGACACCGTTGACAGCTTGGATCTCGAACGTGTAGGGCGTGTGTGCCCACAGGTTGCTGATGAAGACGCGTGTGTCACTGAGGCCCAGCTGCCGTGGCACGAACTCCACATTGTCGTCGCACGGCGAACACGCCCGGCGGTCTGAGCGGCACTTGCGGCACAGAACATTGTAGACCACGTCCTCACGGGCCCCCGTCTCCCGCGGCGGATTCCACTCCAGGACCACCGAGGTCTCGTTCACAACGGAGAGGACGTTCCGAGGACCAGAGGGGACACCTGCGAGTGGAAGACACAGTGGCAAGCTTTCTCAGTGTCCCCAATGTCATAAAAATCGCCAGCCTCCCAGTACGGCGTCCGAACGAGGTCAGCCAGGAGGAGAATTCAAGTGATCAAAAAGGTGCCCTTTCATAATGTTCTGAAAATGTTCCAATAACATCCTCCAAGTGCCTTTAACTTGGTTCTGTGGTCTTCAGGAGCACTGCAACCCAATCACTGCCCATCCACTGCTCCCATAATCCACTGGAGCATCCCGGGAGCTCCTGTCAATCTTTAATCAGTCAGGGAGCCGCAAGCATAACATTGACTCCACCCCATGTTGTGTGACTGACAGGCCATAATTACCGCCGGCGCATTGTTGAGGGTCGCAGCATAATTAGCATTGCATTTGCCGATGTTAAGCAATTTGTCTATAGGTACGCATAGATATTTATATATAGATGTGCACAAGCACACACATCCATGTACTTGAGCATAGATATAAGAGAATAGCTCAGACACAGAAGTCATAAATAACAACACTCTGTGGTAATTACAGTTCGAGGCAAATCACGCAACTTGTCTGTGCCACGACTGCTTGAGTCTTATTCTGAGAAAGGATACAGCTGAAACTATTAAAAAGCTTGGCTTTATGTGACGCTCTCCATCCCCAGCCAGAGCAGCCCTAAGCTGAATCCTTTTTTATAGAAACAGCATCGTCAACTAATTTTATCCGTAAAAGGTTGAAGGCCCGGGGGTGGCTGCAGAATTCTTCTAGAAGGAGAGCAGGAATTGGGCTGAGCCGTAGCCTCTTTCAGGGCCTCACTGTGCAGCCGGGCAGATGGATTTTAGTTCAAATCCCAGTTGTGGGTCATGGCGGGCCATCTCGGAAAATTCATGCCTGCGGGGGGTGCTGTTTTCTGGCTGTCCGTGCCATTATTTGCACGACGAATTGTCAGACAAGGTTTTGTGGACGTGAGTCAGTCACTAATTGCTGTCTGTTGGTTTGTGACTGACTCATTCTCTATAAACCCACATCAGGCCGTGGACCACAGAGGTGTAAGTCCTCCTTATTAAATGTCTTCACATTCAAGCACCCGCTGAGTTAAATAAGGATGTACAAACTCGCAGCTCCCTTCCTCGCAATCCTTTTGCAGTTGTCAATTAATTGTTTCTGTCTCCCACTGCAAGATTTGCTCACTGCATACTGTAATGTGTACTTTAATGCTATTTTGCACACTTTTCTTAATTATAATTAAATTTGACTTCTATTTATCCTTTGCTGCCGGCGTAATTACATAATTATTTTATCTCTACTCTCTCTTTCTTGCACAGTTGCAGGACCGAGATTTTCACATCACTGCAAGTTGTATCAGTATATGTAACTGCGCGTTTGACAAATAAAACCTTGAATCTGGACACTCCTCGAATTCATCCAGAAGCTTGTAAAGGCATTGCCAATGGCATAGATTTGGGTAAGTGGGGTAGGGATGTGCCCCTACCAATACTGAGGGAGTACCGTGTGCGTTTAGGGGAAGGCGGTTCAGGGATGATTTGGTCCCTACAAATGTTGAAACCCATCCTTCACCCGTGCTCCTTTGCTTTGAAATAATATATCTATTTACCCACTTTTCTAGTGAAGGGACGGATGGTACATTCTGGATGGTACATTCTAAACCATCTATGCTGTCTGGCTTCCCACATTGACCATCCATGCTATCTGCCTTCCCACATGTCTGGATGGTGCCTGTGGTGGGCACCATCTGAGCTGGAGTCCTGGTCCAGTCCCACGGAGGGGTGACATAGCGAATATGGCTTACAACCTACAACATCGTGGGTGCAGCCTTCAGTCTACCACCGTAAAAGACGGTGGACTGATTCAGTGATGGACATTGGCTTCACTTTCGAACACAGTTCTCACTTTGAGCAAGCACGCTCACTCTTTCTTTTTCCGTGATGTTAGCATGCCCAGGGGGGTTGGGCAGCCAGTTGACCTTGGACCCCCAGAGGTTTTTTTTCTCCCTATTTGGGAGTTTTTAATTCCACTCCTCTCTTATCAATTAGCTTTCTTTCTTTAATTTTCTTTGTTCTATTATTTTGTTTTGCATATGGTAATGTATCCCAACACACCCATGTAAAGTGTCCTGGGACAACTCCATCGTGAAGGGCGCTATATAAAAATAAAATAAATTGAATTGAAACTGTGTTGCAGATTGGCCCTCCAGGAGCGGCTTGCATGCCGGTGTGATCTCACCGTGGGGGGGCGCCTTCCCAAAGACCCGACACTCGCCAGCACCTCATGCTCGAGTGTGCAGACTGGAAACTTCAAACTCCTGAAACATTCATATTCCCGTTCTCTGAAGCATAGCAGGGTCTTATGCAGTAATGTCATGTGACCTTTGCGAAATTGGGGTTGCCCTGGAAACATCTGCCTTTCACTGCTTCCTCTGTGCTGTCATTTAACCCCGCGTTACGTGATGTTGAAGTGGAAGCTGCCTGGCAGGATACTGCAGTACTCGGGGCATACTGAAGTTGTCCCAGCTCTCAGTGTATTTGCCTAAACACTAGGGGGCGACCCTCCCTTCAACTTAAAATCTAAGGTGGGGGACCCGTGCAGATGGGCTGAAACACGAGAGCCCGCCAGCGTGTTTCTTTACCAGGTGTACTTTCACTGTCTACTTCCAGTCTCCAGTCATAGACTCGTTGTTCAGCAGAAGCTGGTATCCACGGCAGCCCTAGAATTTTTTTGCGGGCTCAGATGGAGAGCTGGATCTTTAAGCTCATGTATCAGCGCATGCACACAAGCACTCGCCTGTGTCCTCGGCCGAATGGCTGCACGGCGCATGGGTTGGGGTGGGGTAGCCTCCCCCGGTCAGGGAGCTGAGATTCTGAAGCTAACAAGCTCGTTTCAGCAGGCCGGGGGATAGGGGCGGCGTGTG
>JAODKM010000075.1:16717848-16728008 GCA_026780845.1 Petrocephalus sullivani
ACGGCCCGGGGCCTCGCGCGGGCAGGGCGCGAGGCGCGGGGGGGCGCGGGGGGGGGGGAAGGGGTGTGGTCTTCCTGGTGCCGCCGTCCCGCTGACAGGATGAGAGACCTGTCAATCCATCAGCCCCCTAATCAGGAGAGCCAACAGCCGGGCCCATGAATGAATAATCGGACAGTGAAAGGCTCTCATACATCTCCCCCCCCACATCAGCGGCGCGGCTGTACGGTCGTCAGTCAAGTGCCGGAGAGTCTCGTTAAAACAGCTTTCTGAGAGGCACTGCCTGACGTACACAATCCCGGACCAGCCGCCCTCGCTGTCAGTAACACCTCCGTCCTCCGGCACAGAGTGATCACACTACGCGCCTCTGAATAAATGGGGGGAATCGATGGACAAAGAATATGCACCATTGGCCAATCGCAGGCCAGGAAGGAACCGGGATGATCCAGTCAGCCAATCAAACAGCAAGACAGTCCAGGGGGCAGGACGACTGTAACACTGCTAGTCATGATGTGTACACAGATTGTACCTCCTGGTATTTCTGCTAAAAATATGATACCTACTAGCTTGGACCTTCTGATGGCACCATTACAGTCAATGTGACAAATATGTTTACAGTTTGGAGCTCCCCATAGCAGCACCACTAATCAGCACTAAAAATACATGTTTTAACTGTGGCTTTGACACATACTGTCGGGGCCTACACTGGTAATGTTTTGTTGTTTTCCTGTTGGAAAGTCCAACGTTGCACCAAGTCCCTAGTGAGCTAGTGAGTGGGTGCTTCTTCACCTTGCCCACCCCCCCAAGAACTCGAGGCCAAGCGAAGGTGTGGCAATGGGCCCTCCTTTCTCTTACTAATCCTGCTAACTGAAGAGTTTTTGACAGCTGGACACCCTTGATCCACCTATATGGGGCGCCAGCTGTCTCCCAAGCTGAGAGAGACCCAGGGGCAAGGGAATAATGATGGATGCAATTCCACTGTGGGCCCAGGCTCCCAGCGGGACAGCAGGCCTCGTGTCTCTTCTGCCATGAAGACCCGGGGCCATTTTTCTGCAAACTTCCAGCCAATCACGTCCGAGGAAACCGAAGCATAATTCTAAACATGACGAAACGCTGAGCAACTTGAATGTTCTCACCACAAAAATGCATCAATAAATCTCAATCTACTCAACAGAGGTTGCCCCAGTACCTCATGTGATGGCCGTGGAAGCCAGGGCCACTGTGTTGTACCTTTGAATCAAGTCTTAGACCAGAACACTGGGGTAAGATGGTTAGCATCCAGAGAATATCAAATAAAAAAATGACACTACACGCAGATGGGACTGCAATTAAAGCATATCTCAATGATTAAGGAACTACCTTGTCTATAGGTTCGACCACCAACAGTCAACAGAATGTGGTCTTTGAAGGTAAATGAAGGTAAGGTCAATGGAGGAGCGTCTGGCTACTCCAGCTCCGGGGAGAGAGGCCAGTGCTACTGACCACTCAATAGGCAAACGGCACAGTCGATACCCCGGGAAACCCTTGTTTGCCAAACAACAGTTTGCGCATTTTTGATGGACTGAAATGACCTGCCTTCCTGTTTAATTAAACAGTGATGGGAGATGCAGCCAACCTGTATGTATGTGTGTGTGTATGCGTGTGTGTGTGTGTGTGTGTGTGGGGGGAGTGGGGGAGCAGCAAGCATTCAAACCGCTGTAGTACCTCTAATCAAAGAGTAACCGAGCAGTCCATCCCTCGGAGGCGAGCAGCAGTTTCTGTGCTGAAAGCTGTTGGGAGGGCTGCCGGAGTCAGATGACCGTAGAGCCAGCGGTGCGTTTCTCTTTCATAGCACGCTCCCACCGCCCAAAGCCGGAAAGGGGAAACCTCAGTCATCAATCCCATAAGCTTCTCCCCAACTTCCCAGGGTCACGTGATTCTGCCTCACCCAATCCCAAAGATAGCACCGTCCTCTGAGGATGCTCTTTCACATTAGTAACTTCCCTGCTTTTTATAAATGTACTCATGCCAGAAGGAGCACCGTTTAGTCTAAATCTGTACAGACATGCAGACGTAGACTTGTGGTTTTCGTTGGCTTTTAGATATAGTCATTTATGACCACCTCTGTAGTGTATAATCAGGCAAGGAATGAAATCTTCTCGATAAGCAGATACCATAATTCTGCAGTCAGAGGAATATCGACTACATCCACCATTGTGCTGTAATCTTCAGAATGAGTAATTTGTCATGAAAACACCCGTAATCAATGCGAGTCGCAGTCCTGCCTTTTTAAAGTGGCGGCAGTCGCGATGTCAGAGGCAGCGTAGCTCACGGCAAAGTAAAGCCCGCAGCTTTCTCCGGATCTGACTGATTTGGTAACAAGTCCCGGGCGGCAAGTCCTTCTGGACTGAATGCAAACCCGTCCCATAAGGCCCAGATAGCACCCATTCACAAATTAAACTGGGAAACTGCCTTATTTGCAGTTATTCATGAATGGGTGTCGTTTTTTTTCTTTTCTCCCATCGCCTTCCATCGTCTTCGTTTTCAGGTCACCTACATGGCGTGCTCCACTTCCACCGCTCTCCTGGGCGTGGGGGAATGTGGAGCAGTAGATGAACTTCTCAGCAGGGCTCGTTAAATCCCGTCTCTTTCTCGACCTACTTCGGTGCTACTGGCTGAGGGAAGAGGAGGGAGAGGCTCGAATCCTAACACTGACCTGAGAACGGTCCTGCAGCTGGCAGGATGGCTGCATGCACGAAGGCAGACAACTGCTCGTGACATGTTTACGTCGTCTATCTGCTTCATAAATCAGCAGGACAGGCTAATCTCCGCTTTAAGACCCAGAAATGGATCAAGACTTCAGTGGTAGAAAACAGAAACTTCAATTTGCCAGTGAGTCAATGTCCTGCTATCTGTGATTTCTTTCTGGAACTGCCTAAGTAGCTATCCACCTGCCATTCGATCAAAAGATATGGTAAATCACAAAGCAGGACAATCTCGATTGCCCCACGTCTGAAACATCTGAGGGACGGCCAGGCGAGAGATTTATCGGGCTCCGAGACTCTCGGGGCGAAATGGCACGCTGGTTTCTCTCAGTCCGTGCTCGGCTCTTCGAAAGCAGTTGTTTCATTAGCAATCTGTCTGCCTATGGAGTACCAATAAAATGCTTATGCATAGGTGCAAATCCTGCGTGGAACACGATTACAACCTCACAACACCATCGATTTACTGAGCCCTGACAATAAACAACTGCATTCAAACAACTAACAAAAACAAACAGCTGCTAAACTGCGCATAATACCTTCTGTTAGCCAAACAGGTAAAACACTTAAAACGCAGTCAACATGTGCAGGGGAAGTCGTCTTTGTTTCCAACTGGCATACATGTCATCCTTACATGACATGCCATCCTTGGGAACTAACTAATGCTAGACTAATACGAAATACTTAAGAATACTGCTGAATATTCATATATGTCAAATAAATACTAGAGATTCTGATGTTTTGTAAGAGCAAATAAAAATCTGTGCTTTGGCAGACATCTGATGGGACTGTACTGTACTGTGAATCTGCACTGTACTGTGATTGTGTACTGTAATGTGAATCTGTACTGTACTGTGATTCTGTACTGAACTGTGAGTATGTATTGTACTGTGCTGTGACTCTGAACTGAATTGTGATTCTGTACTGTACTGTGATTCTGTACTGAACTGTGAGGCTGTATTGTACTGTACTGTGACTCTGTACTGAATTGTGATTCTGTATTGTACTGTACTGTGATTCTGTACTGAACTGTGATTCTGTACTGTACAGTGAATCTATACTGTACTGTGATTCCATACTGAACTGTGATTCTGTACTGAACTGTGAGTATGTATTGTACTGTGCTGTGACTCTGAACTGAATTGTGATTCTGTACTGTACTGTGACTCTGTACTGAACTGTGATTCTGTACTGTACAGTGAATCTATACTGTACTGTGATTCCATACTGAACTGTGATTCTGTACTGAACTGTGAGTATGTATTGTACTGTGCTGTGACTCTGAACTGAATTGTGATTCTGTACTGTACTGTGACTCTGTACTGAACTGTGATTCTGTACTGTACAGTGAATCTATACTGTACTGTGATTCCATACTGAACTGTGATTCTGTACTGTACTGTGCACTCTGGGATACTGTCCCCTCCATTTCAGCAGAGATCTTCATTGTTTAAGGTTAACCGAGCTGTCTGGGAAGGCTCTATCTGGGGGGTTCTTCGAGTTTGGACAACATGCTTGGAAGGCTGCGGGTTCAAATCCCCGAGCCGGCAGAATGATTCTCTCCCTTGAGCAAGGCCCTTAACCCCGAAGGCTGCAGGGCCTGGCTGTGCCTGCTTCATTTAGTTTTTATATAGAGGGTCACTTTGTATAAAAAGTACCTGCTAAATAAATTGTCCTAACCAATATCTCAATAAGCCATTTTTTTCTGAAAAACCAAATAAAAGCAGAAAGGAATGACAGATAACAGCCAGCACAGCTTTCCCATCTTTTGTTTATGTGCATCCTGCATAAACAAACAATGTTAAATTTAGATACTTGAATAATTCATGAGCCCCTAATTGTTTCAAGCTCCCAAACAATTAAGTAACTGAATGATTGATTAAGCTTAATTAGGCTGAATACTAACTTGCTCTGTTTTGTTCGGGGGATACATATGACCCAGGCCAAGTCAGGGGAGCATATTTAACTTTTTTTAACAACACAGCAAGGCATAGATATGAGATCTATATCACTATTTAGCGGCAGCCCCATTGAGTCGATTCCATTAACAGTATCTATGGAAACAGAGCAGCGATTTACCCGGCATCCCAGGCAGAGGTGTAGCTAGAAATTCTGGGCCCCCTGACAAAAAGTCACCTTGCCCCTGCCAATTTTAGATATAATTTTATGCATTCAAGGGCCCCTGTCAAGTGCCCGCCCCCCTGAATCTGCCAGGGGGTCCGTGCCCCAACTACATCCCTGGTTCCAGGACCACGATCGGAATCTACTACAATAAACAAGATATGATATATCATGGACTGTGGTGCTTCAACATTCATATTAATATTGACAGTGAAACTGATATGAAGTATATCAATAACAAGAATACACTCGGGCTGATAACACAAGCTGCCCTAAAGCCCGCTCCCAAGTCATTTAACTGGACACGGCTGACACAGAAGCCTAAGAATAGCCCAAACCTTCTAGATCATCAACTCTGCTGATTACTAACACGCAAACCTGCACCCCTGGCAGCTTGTCTGGCTCAGAAACTCGGGATGTGGAATCAAACCTTTCACCGTTGTGTTGCTATAACTGATAGTCTTGCCAACTATTTCCGCTTGACTGTGTTGAATCTGTGACTGTGAGATCCAGGAATTCACCCGGGGCAGGAAGCTATAGCCTTTACTACTGGTGTCTATTTTAAAGGGCAGGGGTGGGCCAGTGTCTATGCAGGTTTCTGGGATAACCTTTAGGTCAGCTGATGTGTGGACTATTCAGCCTAAGGGCGTAGATTTGGGTATGGCTGGTAGCGACATGTTCCTACCAATACTGTAGGAGTACCATGTGTAAAAGGAAAGGAAAAATTATTAATACTCATTGATAACACCCAACAAAGAAATGTGTCCTCTGCATTTAACCCATATGACATATGGCAGTGGGCAGCTACTATACTTCAGCGCCCAGGGAGCTGTGCCTTGCTCCGGGTACCTCAGAGGTATTTGCAGGCCAGGGACTTGAACCGGCAACCTTTTAATTACATGGCCACAGCCCTAACCATTACACCACTGTCCACCTCTACTGTGGGTTTTGAGGAGAGGGGGTTCAGGGGTGATTTGGTCTTTACCAATGTTGAAACCAAACTTGCTTCAGCCCATCAGTCCTCCAATTAGTATCCTAATTAGGGAGATGCAGGGAAAACCCTCAGTGGTGCTTTCTGGATAAGACTGGCCACCCCTGCTTTAGGGAGTTCTAACAAAACCTAATCTCCTCCCAGCCCCCCATACCAGAGTCCTCCTCTTTAGAGAAGTGGCGCGTCCGGCTCGGGCGACACTCACTGGTGCAGGAAACTTCCGCAAGGTCCGTGTCGCTGCGGTAGTAGCCGTTGCGACAGGTGCAGATGGTGGCGGCCTCCAAGGACGAGCGGCTGTTGGGGGGACATTGCTGGCACAGTCCTGCCCCCTGGCTGGCTTTGAAGGTACCGGGAGGGCATGCTGTCGGATGGCAGGGACAAAGGGACAGGCGTGCATTAGGAAGGTATGTATGCAGAGCAGCTAACCAACTAGCTCTCCCAGTAACACAGACTGACCAATCACTGAGGAGCATACAGCAAAAACTGACCAATAAGAACTCTTTATGAAATGAGGCCACCAATTATCCCATGCGCCGCAATCTGACCGCCAAACGGCCCCAACCTGCGTCCCGCCTCCCCATCCCAACAGCTGTCAAACATAAATGGGGAGAAAAAAACAACAAAATAGTCGAGACATTTTTGTTCCCGCCATTATTTTGGAGCTGTAATGCATGAGCCATCGAGCGGTAACTCACAGAGGAGCTGTCACATGCGGCTGGAAGAGCGATCTGTACATCCCAGAAGTAAATCAACCCCCAGCTGTTTGTTACACAGTTTAACTGGGATATGGGGGAAAGGAAGATTATTTTTAGATGTATTTAATGTATTTACATTAGATGCTTGATGTATTTAGATGTATTTTTATTCAACTCACAGAAGACCAATGCTGTTAAACAGTTTCTACCCACAAGCAATCAGGCTCGTGAACGAACTTGCACTTTGACAATACAACCACTGGCACTGTAGCAAAACAACCCCTATGAGACTATGCCGTTTTTAACTATTTCCAGACCCATATTTAAAGACGCGCTCCTGCATCCCAGTTACTTGACGACAAATTGCCGACATCGGGCTGCCTGGTGAGCAGGCGAATTAAAGATGATCCTCTTCCCAGTTTTCATGCCCTTAGATCCAAGAAGCATCTGGCCACCCCCCCGGAGATCCCAAACCTCCGACAGCCGATGGATACGCGCGGATGAGCGGGGAGAGGAGCCTCGCTGCCTCGTCCCGGAAAAACTCAGACGGTTTGGAATACAGAGAGCTGGTACTCAGATGCTAGGCCCGTCTGTGGAGATACTGGCTTTGTTTGTGCAAGTTGGCTGGGGAATAAAAGCATTAAACATTCAGTTTGCCCCCCCCCCCCCCCCAGCATCGGGGCGATTAATGAAATGATTAATTACTTCCCCTTCAGCTAATGCCCGATCGTTCACACTTTCACCAAACTTCACCTTGCTTTATTCTATCGCTTCCTAGTCGTGAGCTGAAATTGGCTTATGTGGTAGGATGCGCGCGGCCCATAGCACGTCCTGATAGGACCCGATTGGACAATCACCAACCCCCCCAGCGCACATATGCATGAACACCAACCAGTAACCCCCCTCAGGGTCGCCCGGGGGGCCCTTATCTTCATGGATTTATAAAGAACTGGCACAGACATGCTCATACGAAAATGATTGCTTGAAAAATGCATTTGCCTAATCCCCGGCAGAACAACTTCGGTACGGTTCAGAGATTCTCCGTGAAATTGCCTCCCTCTCCTTCTCCAGAAGAAACATGGAGGAAAATATTTGAGTGCAGCACAGAAGGCCTGACACTCAGACATTTTGCAGTATTTATTTGTAGGCACCTTTCCAATAAGCCATTCATACGGTTTCTTAACCAGCACCCCCCCTAGAGGGCATAACCTTGCATCTTAATACAAAGTATGAAGCGAGTCACAGATGACTCAGAACAAACAAATGCAAAAATCCTTTTTTTTTTTCCAATTAATAGATTTAATTATTAATGTATGCTCTAGCAGCAATTAGGACGCAGACTGTATTGATTCTGTCTGAGTGAATCCTTCACTGCTGACGACAAATCAGGAAAATAAGTTTACAGAGTGGAAGTTGGCTTCCTAGAGCTTCAATTAATGTTCTTCCATCTTTTTTCTAAAATAATTCTCGTATTTTTCTTGTTTGTAAATTACTCTGTGTTCACAAGAAAAAAATTTAAATAAATTCAAGCGGAGACCAAGGCATGAGATGTCTGTTATTATATTTCCTGCCAGATTCTTAAACACACTTGACTTAGGATACAGGGAGAGCCTGACACGCAAGCAGATCGCTCTTGTCTTTTGGAGGCCAGCCTTACGGACCATGTCTTCTCAAAGGAAGGTGTCCCTCTATCCAGCATTCTCTCCCGGCTGGCAGCAGATAGAGATGCAACTCTCACTAGACCACAGCCCGGGCGAGAAGCACCCCAGGGACTCTGCGGGAAGAAACTGCAGGAATGTTTAGATATAGATGACGTGAGATGGGCTCAATTCCTTCCGCACCTTAAAATAGACTGCTCTGTTTAAAATGTAATGCTATGAGGAGACATAATGTGAGGAGGATAGCCCCGAACAGAGATCCATGGGTAGGCTCCCGGTCCAGATAGATGGCAGGAGAGGAACGAGTCTCCTGTTAGTGCAGAGGCTAAGTAACTGAATTTACGGAAAGGGGGCAGCAGGCAGACTACCTCAGGCCTGTTTAGGCTGCGGAGACGATGCTGGAATGCTCAGGGATCAATGCGATGGACATATGCGCCATTCCCTCCGTCTTTGCCCATATACATCTGTGTACACGGTGACGCGGACACCATCCCCATGGGGGGGAACGACTCGCTCTGATAACCCAGGGCCGGTGTCACAGCGTAGGACAGAAAAGCCTGCTCCTGGTGGCAAGTCCTGACTGGTATTTAGGGAGCGGGGGGGGGTCGCTGTCATGGCAACCAAATCACCCTCCCCCATACGAGGTTCACACTCAGCTTGTGCCTTTGAAATGCTGGATATTTGTTTCTGAGGCTTGCAGTGTTTATTTTGCATTTTACCATCACCGTCCTTGTCACAGCCTATAGGTCAGCAATGCAGGATGGGGCAGGGGGGTATTGTTAAAACAGACAAAATGAAACACTGAGAGGCAAGGGTACAAAAGGGCTGGGTGCAGACGCCCAGGCATAGAGAAAAAGGAACCAATCACAAGGAGGACAAACTATCAAATTACACAACAAGGATACTCTTGCCACACACACACACACACACACACAGCCTGCTGGGCTCTCAATAGGGGGGCTTTGAAAAGTATGTTTCAGAGTATGTTCCCATCAGGGGTTAGGAGGCATCCCCATCAAAGGCATCCCCATCAAGCGCTTGCCCACTAAGCCTTGAGGGGTGAGAGAGTCCAGCTCCCAGACTGCATTCCCCCCGCCTCTCACAAGTGGGCGTAACAAGATGATGGAGGGCCTCCGTGCCGTATGTCCGGTTGGGGGAGCCACTTCTCAGCAGCGGAATATGATAGCGTGTAGGCGATTAATGCTCTCTAAACCCCGGCCGATTTCCAAGCACACACCTGGGCGCCTCACTCTAAATCCCCAAAGTGACGTCCAGATCGGCTTGACTGGCACGTAGCAGGAAAGAGAGGCATGCAGAAGGGTGCATATGCATGGGAAACAATGGCTTCATTCCTGGGCATGTTTGTATGGAGATGACAGACACTCAGAAGCCCCACTGATGGGAGACAATGAGCGCGGGGTCATGGCTGGGCACGGTGCTGATGGATCTGACCTCGCTGGACAGGTGTGGAGCACATAGGGAGCTCGTGGGTTTCAGAAGCCCAACAATGAAGGGATATCGGCCTGCTGTCTTTGTTCTCTGGGGTGGGGCCACCACAGGGTCCGTATTTTTGAGGGCGCATGTGAGAGGGAGGATGCATTTAAGCGTGATGCCAAGTTTGTGCTTGTTTTCTGAGGAGGGGGGACGTATTTAACCGTGACACCCAGGTGAGCTTTGTCTTCTGACCTGCCTGCGAACAAGAGGAGATGGGGGAGTGCCGATGGATGGAGGTGTTTGTTGATGGCAGGGCACATGCCAGACATATATAGTACTCCTGTCAGACAGTCAACATTTGGCTTCCAGCTCCGTGACCATTGCTGCGGGCACCAATGGTGTAGAAATCCTTTTTTTGGTGGGGGGGGGGGGGGGGGGGTGTGGGGGGGGCCGCGGGGGGGAAATGCGAGGGCGGCAGGGGGGGAGGAGGGGGCGGAACGGGGACCGGTGGGGGTAGAAAGGG
>JAODKM010000075.1:16728108-16741266 GCA_026780845.1 Petrocephalus sullivani
CAGGGACAAGGGGATCGTTGGGTTGTCGCCCCCGGGGACGGGGGGGGGGGGAGAGGTAGGTGGGGAGTGTTTGGGGGGGGGGGGGGGGGGGGGAAATTTTGCTGTGAGCCTCTGGGATAAAATTCCAAGACTACAAGAGAAGAACTAGGATCCGAACTGGTACAGCTGTAGTTATAAACCTGAATTCAAACGGAACATTTTGACGGTAGATTAAATACAGTGCTGTTATATGACATGATCCATTCGCCAAAAAGTCAAAGGTTAAATTCGCCAAAGTAAGGTGGAACGGTGGAACCAGCCAATTAAATGTCTCTGAATTAAAGTAACCAGGGACTGAAAAGCTGAGTCCTGGATGAATGAACATGTCCTTTTTCTGTTATGGACCATATTCTTCACCGGCTCAATTAGCGGCTAGCCATCCATCCCCGAAAAGCTCACATGACAAAAAAGAGAAGCCCGAGGGAGGAAGGCCGATGTCACTAGCAAGGAGTCGTGGCGACACAATTATCATTCACATTTCTCCAAAACGTGGACATGGGTGCATGGATTTACAAACCAACTGGGAAATCTGAGGTCACATGTCTGGGACACCGGGGAGGATTCATTTGTTACCCCCATCCACCATTGGGGGGAGGGGACTTACGTCCCCCTTGAAGGATTTACTTTTGTCCCCAAGGTGATTCTGAAAACTGCACGTCTCTGGACCCGGTATAGTATCACCAAAACCTGTCCATTTCAGTACAGGCTAAAAGGGACGGACAGGGACTGTGACTGTGCCCTCTTCAGCTCGTCTGCACGGCATATCCCGGGTACAGGCCAGCTGCCTAAGGCACGCCTTTGGATTATTTATACGGGGGATGTTTTTCCATCCTTTCCCCCATAGAGGTTAGCGCACAGCTGACTGGCGAAATCCAAACAGGAGGGGGAACCATTAGAGTGCCTCTACTCCCCGGAAGCCCCCCCAGTACAGAAATCCTAGACATTCTGGAACTGCATATAGATTTCATCAAATAAGGCGTTACTTCTCAAGGAGTTAAATTCAATACGGAGTGTTCTGTTTTGCAGGGTTCATAGATCACATTTGAGGACCAAAATGTCCTGAAATTTCCCAACTTTTGGGGTAGGTCCCCATTTGGATAACCTCAGTTTTATTAAAATATGTGCATGCGATCAAAAAACTAAAAATGCCAAGTCATGTATTTTGGCTGGTTACCTATGCTTAAGGTTAGGGCTGGGTAGGGGTTAAGGGTGTCGTGATTGGGATTTGGGTTTTTCCCATAGAAATGAATGGATGGTCCCGATATTGATAAGTACTTGGGTGTGTGTGTGTGTGTGTGTGTGTGTGTGAGGGAGAAAATAAATTGGTCACAAAGGCTGCAGGAGGAACACGCTGGACTATAAAGGTCAGCCGGGAGATACTCTCATTCCGTAACAGGTTTCAGGATGATGCTTGTGTGGTTTATCCCTGATCTTCCTGTCGAAAGGTACTTCCTCGTATCAAATGGATTAGGAAGTGGTGGGTGGGCATCCCTCCACTGGGGTGAGTGGATTTACCTGAAGGTTGCCCCCACCCAGGGACTCTCATTTCCGGGAGTCGTATCCCTCTCCCAGGTGGACAGACCTGTGTCCTGCGTTTCCCCGACTCCCCCCAAACTCCTGTCTGCAGTCCGTCAGGTCTGAGCGATCGATGGCAAAGAAAACAGGCACCACATCCAATACATATTTATTGAAATATCTCTGTCTCTTTCTCTCTCCTCCCCAGTCTATCAGCTCTACCTGCTCTCTCTTCCTGCCAATCATCCATCCCCTATTTCACTCTCTCTCTCGCCGCCTGTCAACCCCAAAGAACATCAACCTGAGCCCTCAGCAGCCTCTATCTTCCCTGTCCTTCTTTCAGCCTGCTATTCGGTGTGACCATCTCTACATAATCTCAAAGCCCTTGTCTCCTGCCCGCCCCTCTGAACCCCCCCCCCCCCCCCCCCAATGACCCAGAGAGAGACTCCATCAGTTCCGGGACACCCCGAGCCCATTCCCAGAGTGCCGCGTCAGCACAAGGATCTGTTCTCTGCCATTCTTGTCTGTCCTCTCCTCTTCTTTCTCGTTATCAAACTCGAGCTCTCTCGTTCCAGCCTGTCAGAAGCCAGTAAAAAATCCCAGGGTCTATGTCTGCCAAAAACAACAGCGATGTCTCTGCTGGGTACTTAGCTGTTCGAGACCCTGGCTTCTGAGGCGGCGACGAATTAAGTATTTGTGTAATGCTTAAAAGGCATAAACATCCGTCAGGCCATCTTAGATCATTGGCGCAAATATTAGCAGTGAATCCCGAGTTGCCTCAACGACAGCTTCTATGGCTCCGGTGATCCTCAAGTCATTTTTGCTGCCAATGGAGGACCCAGAATGCCATGGTGACAGACTGGCTGGGAAACGACGGCGGGTGACGTCACGTCAGGCTTCTCAGCGAGGCGCCAAACTCATGGGGCGAAGGAGTGGAAAACGATGGATTCCAGCACGGCTTCAGCGCGAGCTACCAAAACATGACTTTGCATAGTTGCTGGAGTTAGGTGACTCCCAGTAGCAGTGAACGTTATCCATGTCTCTGAGAGAATATTTATATATTAGCATCCTGTGTGCAAATTTGCAGAAACGCATCCCACTATCCCTCACTGCCTTTTCTTCGGTAAGTAGGCAGGTGGATTCGACACATTTCAGCCACAGTTCTCCTGTCAGCCGGGAATTCTGGGTGCTGCTTTTAACAGAGTACAGCGGCTCCCATCGGCGACAGTCAGACTCCCAGTGACTTTGTGTAAGCTGATTGGTCAACAAGGTCGAATTCAGCATTCTTGTCATGGAAAGCAATCATCGGCAAGGACCACAAACAGCAGTAATGTTTCTTAAATGCATCCCTTTAGGGAAAGTTTGAATGGGTCCCGGCATCGAGGTGGATGGAAATTGAACGCACCTTTTCGCTTTGGCAATTCGATGCTGCCCATGTTCAGCCAAGATTTGCGGTATACCATTTGGCGCTGAGACAGATCCTGAGTGAATGGCCACCACTTCCCTTCCGCTGGCCCATCAGCCACAACATAGCTGCTATTCCCGAAAACCTCATCCCAATTCCTAGTCCCAAATTTTAGGAATTCTCAACATTTCCAAACTTTGTGACAGCAGATAGAGATCTGCCCAATGCACTTTTGTTATTTTCACAACAGTATCTATTACGTTACCCATGTAGGCTGAAAAGGCACCCCCTCCCAGGAAGTGACATCACCAGTTTTCAGCAGATGTCCCCTCACTGGCTGATGGTTAGTTATTCCATTACAGTGGGTATGAAACTGATCACAGGTTGGCCAGAACACAGCAGTCCAAAGATCAGAAGGTCCAACTTTCACTCCCCCTGGGGTGGCAATGCATGCCATGTGTGGTGACAAACAGGTGTCACCCCCCTCTACCGCCATCCGTCCACCACACATAGCTCTGTCACCTTGGCAACATGGCAGCCATGGCACTTTTGCCTCCATCTCTCTCTGGCAGGACAGCCGGCTTTGCCTTGAACCGTGTCCCGGCAACAGACGTGGAGCCGGCTCTGAACTTGGGGGGGAGGGGGGGGGGGTGTTTCCTGTCCTAGGCCTTGGCGGGGGGCCCTTTCCTGCACTCGCCAGTGATCAGAGGTTCGAAAGATTCTGGGGGGGGCATGGTGCCAACGAGGAGGTTTGTGCGCCATGGAAGCCCTGGTGTGAGGTGGGCACGTCATGGGATGAGTATGTACGCCCCCTGCCACGTCCTACTCTCCTCCTCTCTGAAACTGGCAAATACACAGTGCCCCCCCCTTACCCCCCCACCATCTCAGCCTGCATTCCGGGCAGGAGGGTGGCCAGGTGTGAGTAACTTCCTCACTAGGTTCCCCTGATGTGTCTCCAGCACCCATGAATCGAAATGTTGGTCAAGATACCTTAAACAAGAAGATGGTGACCCAAGGAGGCAGAACGGCAAGAAAATGCCCTGGAATCAAACGTATACAAGAACTGCAACATTTGGATCTTGAATTACCCCTAAGAAGAAGTTTCTGCTAACTTCCCCTATGAGCTGGCCTTGTTTTAATGAGCCTCAGGAAGCTGGAAGAGGAATCATCTGCCCGGCTGAGATGGAACATCAGCACTGAGTGGCAAGTTTGCCATTTCAGTGTCTCTCCCAGGGCCTCCCCTCATCATCTCGGAAAATGGATGGATGCATGTTTAATAAACAAGTGAAACCTCTAAGTCGGCTTAGAGGTTTGATTAATCGATGCTTGAAACTTTTTCCAAACACCCACTCAGCAGACAATGTGATCCCAAGAGATCTGGGGCCATTTCTGTCCATTAGAGTGATTTTCACAACAGCTGGGTACTCAGAGAATCAATTCATCCCATGGGGATTTAAATGTGCTGGTCACAGACGGGCAGGGCCGGCACTGGGTGTCCTGGTGCCCTAGGCAAGATTCCACTGAGTGCACCCTCACACCCACCCCCCATCACAACAGCAGTAAACAAATTTTGTAGACTCTTTTATATTGGAAGCATTACAGTAGTACAGGGTATCTGGCTGCTAACTAGCTAGCTTGAGTCAGTTTGACAAGCAAAGTCATGAAACATTATGTAATGTTCCAGAATGCAACTAAAGGTATTTCTTCCAAATATTTTACTTGCTCTTTTGGGCCCCCTAATGATGGCTCCCAAGGCGATCCCCTACATGTGGGCCAGCCCCGTAGCTTCCTAACTTCTATGTCACCCATTAGCCACCGGCGCAGTTTCCTAGCCACTATGTCACCTGTTGGACACAAAGTGATTTCATGAAGTGCTACGCCACCCCCTGGCCACAAACTGACTCTCTTGCCTTTCGGATAAACCCCCCAATTTCAGTATCACAGCTGATCTGTATGGATTGATCCTGGTATCAAATCATAATTTTCAATCGGACTCTTTTAAAATGGGCTTTTATTCTTTCAGAAATACGCAAATTTCTTCAAAATCACGCATATTTTCCAGCTCTCCTTTATTTCATAGTGTGCATGTAAGTATGACAAGCTACCGCCCGGCGTTTATCGCTATCGGTGACGGTGGCAACTGTGGCCCCCGACAGGTGACAGGTCCCATTTGGAGCCTCGGGGGTGCCTCCGCTTTCCACCCGCTCCCACGTCACGTCTGATCACTCGTTCTATGCTTCCCTTTTTTTCTTCACCTTCATTTTTCCCCCCTGCCTTAATGTCCTCCGACGGCCAGTGTCTGCCTGCCAGGCACGTTCACGAGCACGCGGCGTGCGCACGGCGAGCCAGATCCGGGTGCCGCCCCGCGAGATGCTGGAAATGAGGGCGAGGGGAGGATGGTAACGGTTCAGTCTCGCGTGAGCAGATCGGCCTGGGGAAGCCCCCATCCCATCAGCTCCGCCCCGTCACCATCGTAGCCATGAGCTTATGTATATTCATGAGACGCCACGCCAATTCTCACGCAGCTTTCCTGACCTGATTGTTATTGATGTGTGTGCAATCTGGGACCACCTCCCCCCCCCACCCACACCGCCATCCCACCTGTCATTTATAAACGAAAAGCCAGGTCAGAGTCAATCTGCTAATTAGTATTCATGCAGGCATAATCTGGTCATGGGGGGGGGGTGGTGCCATTGACAGTCTATATTCAATGGTCTCCTGAATTTCTGGCTGTTTCAGAAACACCTGCTTAGGGGAGCAGAGCACCCCATCTTACACTTAAAGTGGTTTAAGTGGCCCGTAATGAGCCGGCACGTAGGCACCAGCACCACGCCCCCGAACGCTCACGCCGCGGCCAGGGCGGATGCAGGCCAGAGCGCTTTGGCCTCCAGCGGTAGCGGAAGCCCCCCAGGTGCTGTCTCGAGGGCAGAGTAAGGGCGTCGTTTGTTACTGCACTCACCGGGCAAAAACTGTCGGTGCAACAGATGGAGAGGAGCACCCATCTGACAGACCCCTCACTCCTGGGAAGGGGGGCGCCCGGGGGGGCTCTTTGGTGTGACAGGAGGTCAGAGGGGTCAAGGAGCTTGAGGGATAATTGAGCTCACCCCCCCCTTTATCAGCCAGAGTAATAATGACATCGGGGTTCTGCAGAGTTCTGCTTCTGGGGCCTGATTTACGACCCAACGAGCAACAATTAACACGCAATCTGTTAAATCTGCTAAATGTGCTTCCTCATGTACATCTTTTATAAAAAATGCTCCCGTAAGTACTGCAAACCCTGAAAAAGAACTGCTAACTTCTAATTGGGTTTCACTGTTGGGCGTAAATGAGTATCAGTAGAAAATCCTGACAGTGACAGGGCGTGTGTGTGTGTGTGCGTGCGTGTGTATGAGTGTGTGTGTGTATGAACAGGATGGGCTCTTTCTGTATGTTGGCCCATGTGGGCCATATTCCATTTCACAGTTTACCTGCTGTCAGCCTGGCCACCCCATGGCCATGCCCACCGTCAGGTGACCCCACTTAGTAACCACCTCCAGGTAATCAATCTATGAAACAGTCTGTTTAAGCTCCTTATAAGCTGTGTCCAAATTCGGGGGCTGCATCCTACCAAGGGCGGATTTGTAGACCGATTACGTCACAGCGCCGCGACGAGGCTGTCTGAATTTGACGGCTTCTCCAAATGCAGCCCACAAACGCGTCCTACTTTTCCCGATTTTTTAAGGATGGGTCGGGTGTATCCTTCGCAGCCCAGCGTATCCCAAGATGCATTGCGGGGTGAAGTCGCGATGAATCTTGGGATTCTTTAAAGAAAGGTGAAACCGTAGCAGCAGAATACACTTTTAAATGTAGCGGTACAAATGTTAAAAGCTTAAAGCTCGAGTGCTGTACAGCTTTTGATAATTGTGCCGAAATGTTTTTTTAAAGTAATCACCCAGTACACTAATAAACTTACTTTAATAAAATAAATAAATAATTTAAAAGATACAAAAAGACTCCATCTGACACTTTGTGCTCCTCATTTTCACACACCTGCACACAAATGCACATTATATGGACAAAAGTACTGGAACACCTGGCCATTACTAACCCATAGGCATCAATATGGAGCAGGTTCCCCCCTGCCACGCTTCTGGGGAGGCTTCTGGGGAGGCTTCTGGGAAATCTCTGCTCTAGTTCATGTCAAAGGTGTTCCATGGGGTTCCGGTCAGGGCTCTTTGTGAGCCGGTCAGGTTCTTCCAGAAAAAACTGAACTATTCTTTTACATTTTAGGCACTAGGATATTTCGTCTAATCTAATCTAAAAAAAAAAAATGAATTAAGCTTTCTTATGTTCAGCAATGATGTGTTTTTTTTTGTGATTTCCAGTTGGGAAACACTGATGTGAATAAATAAAACCATAATTCACTCTGACGAAAAGATATATATATTTTGTTTTTCGAAAAAAATTTGACAGGGTGAATGACCTCTGGCTGGCTGGACCAGGCTGCAGCTCGGGTCTTTCTGCTGTGTCTGCCTGTCTGTAATGGAAGCTGGGAGGAGGTCTCTCTTGGATGCTCTCAGAAACTCACTGCTGCTCCCTTCTTTCTCTATCTTTTGTTTTTTTTTTTTTTTTTTCTAAGGCGGCACGTTTACATTTTGATGACTCCGATAATGAGGGGGAATTTTTAATGAAATTTATCCAAGTGAGCACTCCTTTCCTGGCGTGGCGGACGGAGCTGGGTGCAGCAACCGACACAGCTGCCTAATCACTCCGGGGACATCGGGGGGAAACACCCGTCCATCAGACCGCGGCCCGAGTCTCGTTACCGCTGACATTTCGGCCAAGATAAAAGCCATATGCGCTTCTCGTGCCGTTCTCCTTTAAGAATGGCTACAGGTAAAACCTGAGTCGCCTTCCAAGGCCTGTTTCTCTGGCACTGAAAAATCCCTGATGGGGGCGACAGAGAGCCATTTCCCTGCCTTTATAATATGCTTTTCGTTTCCGGTGCTAGCCCACTCCCCCGAAACAAACCACGGCACAATGTACGTAGTTTTTTTTTCCAGCAGCTTTTTAATAAACGTAACAAAGCCAAATACCTTTCTGGGGTCATGTGACCTGACACAGCAAGGGTCATGTATTAGAATAGAATTTCTGGACACCCACCCCCACAATAGCTAATCAACTCCATGGCAATACTTTGTCACTCCAACTGGCCTCCCCATAAGATGTGGCCCCTGGGGGGATATGAATTAGAGGCAGACAGGATGTTGTGTGTCTTTTCATGAGCGCACCCCCGAGGAACGTGCCGGAACAACAAAGATCATTAGCGCGGACAGCCTGACCGCCGCATGTGACTCTGGCCGCAGTCGGGGGTCTTGTGCAATTTCAATCGCTCCATGCAAATTTCGTCTTGAGTCGGCTGCATGCTCCTTGATGGCAATTATTACTGCAAATGCACGCCCCCACTGCCCCAGCTCTGCAGGTACGCAACATATGACCTAGAGGGTCTGGGGGCACCATTCCCGGTAGGCCTGCTTCAGATCCACAGCCATTAATGCAAATCACCCGCGGCCTGCCTCGCCACGGGCCGCTAAATTAGAAATGTCATTACAATCCCGGATCCGGCACTCGGGAATAAATCACGTTCAGAAAATATAAGATAGGCCACGCGTGCTCGCTGTATTATTCCGAGATCAATACGCCATAAACCAATCCCGCCTCAAGCCGGGCCAGAAATATGAATCCTGGCTCCATGGTGAACCGCGGATCGATCCAGAAAGCAATTCCTTTCACTCCAGATTAAGGTGTTACTGGACTCTGTGCTACATATTTATATATCTGGGAGGAGGACATAGCTGCGTTATAAACCTCACCGTGTAGATGGTGCAGCCCGCTCTAGGCCCCGAGTGACACCATGGGCTGAACTCTCCAGCAGCGCCTGATGGGTCACTGGAGGCGGCGTACAAGGACATCGAAAGTCACCAGTCCCCCGTTTGGGGTCCATGGAGTGATCTCCCGTTCTTGTAAGCAACCACTCAAGTAAAATGACTGGATGGAATGGGGATGGGGGGGGTAATTTTAATATTAATTAAAATTTTTATTTTAAAGAGGCTAACCCTGTGACACATTGTGGCGTATAAGGCTACCCCTGCCTCTCCAACTACGGGGTAGCAGAGCAGAGCCAACTTAATTTCAATCAGGCAATGTTTGCGGGCAGCCTCAGCATCTGGGTGGGTCCTCTAAAGGGAGTGAACGTTTGTGGTCCTGATCGATGCATCTCAGTCTGCTGCCTACGGGTGTCTGTGCCAGAAGACACACCATGAACACACTCATGCACACAGATGCAGGGAACCATCCGGGTTGGAGTTCATGCTCATCACCCAGCTCAGCAAATCCCATTGCCCAGGAAAATACCATCATAACTGGACACCCCCCACTCTGTGGAGATGAGTCTGGAAATGGGCTGATAATGCAGGCAGCAGAGGAGACACAGGCAGACAGACACACACATACACACCTACACACAGGCATAAAAGAAACACATCAGCAGCTTCACCGCATGCAGGAGCTGCCACATCTTTCGGCCATAATCTTCCCAACACCCCCCCCCCCAATCTAAATGCAGACTGTTTGCTGGGCCCGGCCCCCAGGACAGCATGGCGGGCTAGATTTCATCAGGCATTTGTTACCTCTTCGATAATGCATCTGCCTTTATCAGAAATTAAATCTAACTTCCTTGTGAGATGGTGGGGGGAGGGGCAACGTCAACTAGTTGACATTTTCCTCACGTCCCTGATTGGCCAGGGGGTAGGGTCGGGGGGAGTTCAGGCATTGAGGGAATTCTGGGAGTTTGAGCGATGGCTCGCGGTCAGCGTGGAGTGACTAAACACCTTCAGTGTGTGTAGGTGTGTGTGTGTGTGTGTGTGTGTGTGTGTGTGGGTCATATACATATTACAATGTGGGGATGAAATGTCCCCACCATGTGATCATTTTTTTTATTTTGAAATTGAGGGGTATTACTAAAAACTAAAAGTAAAAATGCCAAAAGTCTCATATTTTGTTTGGTTGTTTATGGTTATGGTTAGGGCTGGGTAGGGGTTAAGGGTGGCATTGTTAGGACTATGGTTATGGTCACGGAAATGAAAAGTCCCCAAAAAAATATGAATTTATAATAAATGTGTTTAAAATATGCATTTCAAAAACAACATAGGATCTTGTAATTTGTATTTGGTGAATGAAAATGGCTTCATATTGTGTATAAAAATACTTTAGTGTTTTATTCTGTAATGTCTACGTGATGATGCATGCATCATTAAAAATGCAAAATGATGCATGCAGCCTCTGATTCGTGCCTTCTCCAACTAGGTATTTGCTTATAGCTAGCAGGCAAGTCAGCAATTCGGTACACAGACACCCACACTCATTCAGTCGCACACTTACTCTCGCACCCACACTTACACAAAAGTTTTTTTTTTTGTAGAACTTTCGAACTGTTATGGAAAACCAGATTTGTAGTATTGCAGTTTCAATAAACATTTATTTTTCTAGACTGTGAATGTGTTTGTGTCCACTAAAGGTACATGCGGCTCTCACTAGCTTCAGTGGTTAGAGCTGCTTTCTTACTTATACATACATTTAAAATCATAAATATTCATAAAATTGGTCATTATAAAATTGTCTAAATTATAAAATTGTTGAAATGTTTTAGTAGTAGATAACTAAAAGATTGTACGCTAACTGAAATAGCTGTTTAGTAGGACCATATATCTCCATACCATTGCAGGAATGACCCATAATTAATTATTATATGTATGGCTGACAATTGAAGAATTAATTAATTACTTAGAAAATAGTTCCTATGTATAAAGGTGCTATCAGTTGTCTTCTTATGAGTGAGTTGGTGTATCTGATGCAAAGTAAGCACTTCATCACCAAACACCAACTAAATAAATTATTATACAATTATGAATTAACAAACTGTTAGTTAAACATTAAACTGTTGTTTAGTTTGGAACTCACCTTGATCTGGGTGATCACAGGGAAATGTGGGAATCTGGGGTGCCAGAGTACTCGATCTGTTGTCTGCATATGGCAGATTTATGACATGCCTTGTTAGGCAGAGAAAAGCCGTCGCTCACAAACACTGTCCACTTAATCAACAGAGTCAGCGTGCTGCTGAGGGGATGGATCAAACAGGCCGGTAGGAGGTTCGAAAAGTGATTTCATGCCTCCTTGGAGAAGTATTTTTAAAATACAAACACGGAGTAGTTATTTTGATACATGCCATTGAAACTCAGTATTATAAAAACCTGTGACTGCAATAAAAAAACATAAAAACACACACAGGTTAGTGTCTAAAATCTCTTCCTCTCTGCCCCCCCCCCCCCCCATAATCCCTTGCTCCTGTGATTAATGAGGATAGAAGCCTCACTAGCATTTGAATCGACTTTAAAGGGGAGAACCGGTCTGTTTGTATCTGTATTTGTGTGTGTGTTTGTGTGTGTGTGGATGTGGATGTGGGTGTGGGGGGGGGAGTTTGCTTTGATCACATTTGGGGACCAATATGTCTGCAAAGTGTGGTAAAATCTGAAACTTCCTAACTTTTGGGAACATTATTATTAGGATATTGGGATGGATAGAGAGAAAGATGGATAGGGAGACTGATAGAGCGAGGGGTGGATAAAGAGAGGGACAGAGGCAAGAGCTGAACAGGACAAGGAGCCAAAGGGGTTATTTAGGGGAGCGGTTTCTCAATGGGTGCTTTCTGTGACCCTGTACTGGGTAAAGGGATGGACAATGTATGGATGGATGGATGGATGGATGGATGGATGGAGTTCCATTGTAGGACTTAATAGTGAGGGTCAATGTCAAAGGTATATATGTGTGTGTGTGTGTGTGTGTGGAGGGGTGGGGGTCTAAGATCCACAGCCCCAAGGAGTGGTGCTTCCTTTGTCACCCTGCCCCCCCCACACATGACCACTCTCACACCCCAGGACAGCGGGAGCAGCAGGCCCTCGCCATACCCTGATGAGAACGCGGTAGTATCCCGCTCGGTGAGGACAAGCGCTGAGCTGTAGAGTATCTGTGGGCTGTTTACCAATCCCATCATGCTCTGTGGCCCTAAAGGCGCCCGTGATTGTGTCCGTGGCCCCTGCGTCCCGCCGCCAATCTCACTCCAACATTGCAACAAGGAAAGGAACATGTGAAATTACCAATTCAAAGGTACAGCAGAAATGTCCCTTGTTGTGGTCACATGACCAGGTTCTTAACCACTACGCCACCTGTCTCTCTGGGTGTCATTTTCTCGTAAATGGGGGGGGGGGGGGCTAGTGAAAAGGTAAGGTTCCATTCTGCTCCCCTCCCAAACACCCCTACCAACACACATCCATCCACTTTTTGAAGCTGCTTACCCTTCCAGGTCACTGGGGGCCCAGAGCCTGTCCCAGAGGCTATGCCTGTGAGGCAGGGAACACCCCAGGATGGGGGATCCAGCCCAGCACAGGGCACAGTCACACATCCACCCCTACAGGCAATTTGGTCACTCCAATTAGGCACAACATGTTTTTTGGATTGTGGGGGGCAACCCCATGACGACATGGGGAGAATACGCACATGGAACCTTGGCGGAGACTCGAACCCCAGTCCCAGAAGGGTGAGGCAACATATCTAACCACTGCACCACCATGCCGCCCCCCATACTCACATCCGGATACTGCACCCTCACATTAGTCTTATGGGTCACAGCATAATGTGTCTGGCCTCTGCTGAGAACGAGTGCAGAGCCACAGCGTGAAGGGGGGCCATCAGGTAAATTGTCCATGACTAGAGCCATTGGGATATTTGTAGTATTAATACCAGCATGTCAGGAAGTCAGCAGAATAAGGCAAATGGTGGTGGGGGGAGGGGGAGGGGTCGCGTTGCTTGACGAGGGAATAATATTTGTAGAAGGATACATGTGGGGGGGTGGGCAGGAGGTGGAGTTTGTGTGGCTGGAGGGGAGCCATCACACACTGTTTATGCCCCCCCCGACTCCCCTCCCACACCCGTGTGAATGGAGGCCGCTCGATGCATTGTGCCCAGAGGGGGAGCTAATGAAATTGATACACATTCCCCCGATTACAGGAGAATTAGCCGGACACAGAGCCTCATTAACATTGAACACCGTGGTAATCGTACTGCATTTCCCCCCTCAGATCACCTCTCCACCCGCTACGCCGTGC
>JAODKM010000075.1:16757413-16768209 GCA_026780845.1 Petrocephalus sullivani
AGGTGGGCTGATCTTCTTCCCACCACTGCTGGGGGCCGCTCCACACTTCTGACAGCTTCAGAGATTGAATTATCTCTGAGACGGATTTGCGGCAGGACATCACCGATGTGGCCCCCTCTGCCAGCCTCTCCTGGCATCAAAGTTGGCACTACAAAGTCAACGGCCCAGCTGTCAGACTTGTTCCATAGCTGACCCTGTCTGAAATCCACAAAGCAACTGTGATACGGCACTGCTCAGCTGGTCAGATCCGCTCCTGCTTTAAGAAAAGCCCATCGGATCCTTAAACTGGATTGGTAATTAGTTTCTACCCCCCATTGCCAGCACTCCATTTATATCTTTTAATGGCCCAATTATGGGTCATGAGGATCTGTGTTCTGTTTTGCTGCAGTAACAGGTTTGTGATTACAGGAAGCTGAAAGAATCTTGTGATGCTCGTTGGCTGGATTAATAGGGCCTTTTATGCAATCTCTTTTTAAGTGCTGTGTGCGACACGCCCATCCCAGCAAAACAGGCCACCTCTTCACTGTCACTTTGACTCTCTAATTTCCCTATTATTATCTATATACTGGGCTTTTTTCAGTCAATCAGTCAATGGTCAGTTTTTATGAAGCCTTCAGGTGAAACGATAAGCTGTGAAAATAACAATGAATGATGCTATCCATCCAACCATCTTACCAGTCATCTTTTGTGCCCCCCTCCAGTTATGGCCACTCTACTCAGGAGCTTAAAGGGGAACCATTATGCTTTTTGGGGTTTTCCTTTCCTTTAGTGTGTTATATAGCTTTATTTGCATGTAATCAGTCACCAAAGTGTTAAGGCCCAGAGTATACACCAAAGGGAGGAACTCTCACCACAGAAACCAGCCTTCTCTAATTTGCCTAAAATGCCTCATTGTAATTCCAACACTTACTTCCGTGATATGGTGAGGTCACCTCATAACATAATCCTTATTGGTCGCCTACCTGCAAGAGCCTGGTTGCAGACTACAAAACAGGGGCAGAACGTGTTGGACAAGGTGACTGCTTACAGAGGAATTGAACCATTGCACAAACTCCTTTCCAGCGACTCCATGACCCCCATGCTCTCCTAATCCATCTACTGACTTCACAGAAAGAGTCACCAGAGACATAAATATCACTGCCAAGGGCAGTGAACCTCTTTACATGGTTGACAGTCTCACCGCAGAGAGACACACTGCTGATTACTGTGCCCAAAAGGTCACTAATAGTCTGTATCTTTATCTAGGACACTAGTAACTGCAGACACTCAAATTCGCTCAGTTTCCTGTGAGCCTCCATTGACTCTGCAAAGATCATAGCATCATCAGAAAACTCAAGATCAGTAAATCTTTCTTCATCAAGAAATACCCGACAGACGATGGACCTATGACCCTGCCTAACACCCAGTCCATGCAAGCATTGAACAGAGTAGGAGCAAGAGTGCACCCCTGAGAAACCCCCAAATCAACTGGTAAGAACATAGAGGTTCTGCCTCCACTCTACACAGCTGTCGCAGTACCAGTGTGCAGGCCAGTGGGGGATGCCGCAAAATCTCAGGAATGTCCCACAAGGCAGCTCAATCAACTCAGTTGAATGCGTTATAAAAATTGACAAAAGCTGCAAAGAAACCCTACTGATATTCATGTTTGCACTCAATGAGAACCCTCAGTACCAGGATGCAGTCAATGGTAGACTTCTTAGGTAGGAAACCAGATTGCTCCAGTGGCTGGTAGGCAAACAAGTAACCACAGATCCTGTTGAGGATGAACCTAGCATGAACTTACCGAGCAGTGAGAGCAGTGATATCCCTCTGTAGTTGCTGCAACCCAAACGATCACCCTTCTCTTTCCATATAGGGACAAGTCCCCTTTTACAGTCATTTGGGGTGACGTCTATCTCCGAAGTGGAAGAAAAAGATTGCTTTCAATGCCAGGAGGACAGTCTTACCACCAGCCTGGGCAGATACCACAGATCCCTGCAGCCTTCCCTACCCTCAGCTATTTCATCACCTTTGCAGTCTCAGTGAGATTTTGTGGTTCACAGATAATCAGTGGATCATCCTCAAGAACTGTGGTCCCAGCTGGAGCATCAACTTTATTGCAGTCGCACCCAAGTATGCAAGCTCCTCACACAAACTAGCCTCTTTCTCCTAGTAGGCGGCAGCCTACTAGAAGCTGAATCTTCAGAGCAGCAACAAGAAGTCCATGGTCAGAATTCACAAACTGGGCACGCTGGTAGACACTGCAGTTCTGTAGGAGCCTCCAACATCTGCCCATGAGGATGTGATTGATCACCTTCTCCACACCACCAGTATTGAAGTACCGAGTCCAACAATGCGGTTCAGGGCTCTAAAATCAGGATCCATCAACCAGCAGCCCCTGACGGCAAATTCAAGGAGCCACTTTCACCACGATCACCAGAGCTCTGGGGACTGACACAATCCTCATAGCCAGCCCTGTCAGTGCTACTGGTTCCAATGAAATCACCCATAACCAGAGGCACCGTTCAACCACTGCGCTCAACACTATTGACCATGCTATACTGTATCAGCTGTATCACACCACTGGACTCATTGACACTAGGGATGCAACGGTACTTGGTAAAATACCGGACCGTTCAGTACGCGCTGCACGGTCCGGTAAGCTCTTGTGTGTATTTCGGTTTTGCACTCCCTTTTGAAAATGCCACTTAATGCTTATCAGGCTGCTATTAACCCTTTGGGAACAACGGCATTGTTGGCGATGCAGCGTGTCTTTCTCATCTATTTCCGTTTATATCTCGCTGAAATCTTCATGTAAAATCATGAAAAAAATGCTGGTTAAATCTGTAATCTGTCTTCTTTTCAAAATTCCCAATGTCAGAAGTATTAAAGTTTTTAAAATTAGGTTAAATCGGCAAAAAATAAACCATGTCAGTTTCCTTTGTCTCACCTGCATCGTAGGCATGTAGTACCGCCCCGAGGTGAAGATCGGTATTCTCATTCTAAACAGCTGCATTTCCGCGTATTCAAATTCGTATGGTAATATAATGAACAACACAGCGGTAAAACGCGATCCAGGTAAATCCCCATCAGCGCCATAAAGAGGGGGGGGGCGGGGTGTGTGGCCAGGTGTGAATGGCTCATGCTTACACATGACTGCACCTAAATATTCAATGGAAGGAGACCAGAAATAGTGACATGAGTTTTAGGTTTTTCTTATTTATTTATCCAACCGAATGTGAATGTAGCCGATTCAGAAAGTGTTTTCTCTGACTACTGTGTTGTGTTTAGAGGACTTTAAGAGGCACTTTAACATTTTTTAAAGTGTTTTTGTTTACATTTTGTAAATTTAAATTTTATACCTGTATGCATATTTTACACATAAATAAGAGGCAGTTTATTATTTGTTTTGTTGTGTTATTATTTGTAGTGTTGTGTTTAAACCAAACCGAAACCGTGGCCCAAATACCGAGGTACCATGGGATACCTGTATCGTTGCACCTGTAGCAGGATAATTGGTGACACGATTAGTTGCTTACCTTTTATCATAATGCATTCTTTTGTTTGTTTAGGAGTGGGCAGTCATAGCGCCAACGCTGCTGTTTTGCTACTGGGATTTTTGTTTTGGGTTTTTTTTCTGTATTTTTGTTTATTGATGCTGGTCGTCTACGGGGATCCAGCGGACGGCTTCGGACGGGACAACTTGGAGCTGCTGTATTTTGTCCAGCTCTGCAGTGGTTCGTGACGCCGATTCACGCTGCAACGTCACTACACCGATTTGTGCGTAAAGCGGCTGCCACGGTGTGCAGGCTTGAGCTCGCACAGCGAGCGCTACTGGTTTCTCGGGTTTGTTGGGCCCTTTTGTAGTTTCTGTCAATGTGAAGTTATCGGTTGCTGTGGTGTCCTGTATTTGGCTGTACTCGGTGATTTTGTGTGCCGTTTTATAAGATTACCTTTGTAATTATTGCGTGCGGGATGCTTGATTTGCTGTGTGTGGTTTCTTTGGTATAATTTTGATTTGTGATGTATTCCCAGCCAGTTTAGGCAGGACAACAGCAAGCCGGTTTTATGGGGTTTGTTTTAAATGGTAAATAAAGTTGTATGTGTTTCCGGTAATCACCTCTCTGCCTCGTCAGTGACAAGCCTGCGTCCTTGGTGCTCGCTCTTGGGCTGGCGTGAATTTCCTTCGGTGAAATTCCTAAGGTGGCGTGATCTTTGTACTGTTTCTATCCTTGACGCTGCCGCGGTTACACACCCCTAACTGACACTGCCTGGCCTTGGTTTCAGTCTTACCTTACTTACAGAACAGAGTTTCTCTGAGAAATGCAAGGTCCCGGACACACTGTGACCAGTGGAGTCCCCCAGGGGTCAGTACTTGGCCCCATCCTTTTCACTTTATACATGCTCCCTCTTGGCCATATCATTAGTCACTGTGGAATTTAATTTCACTGGTATGCTAATGACACACAGCTTTACATGAAAACTGACACAGTTTCATCATCACCATCGCTATCCACACCATGGATACTCACCGCCTGTCTAGAGGTGATAAGAATTTGGATGAAACGAAATTTTCTCCAGTTAAACTGGTCTAAAACTGAAGCGATTTTGGTTGGCACCAGCTTCAGCCAGTCTCCATACCCCCATACCCAGCGTTACAGTCCCAGGTCACAACGTTCCCCTCGCCTTATCAGTTACCAACGTTGGTGTAATATTTGACCCTCAAGTTACTTTTGAAGCTCATATCAAAACTCTCTGCAAGATTTCATTCCTTCACCTTAGAGATATTGTTAAACTCTGTGCTACCCTTGCTTTACCAGATGCTGAAAAGCTGGTTCATGCTTTTATCTCCTCTAGACTGGATTACTGCAATGCACTACTCATTGGAATCCCCCAGCAGGAATATTCAAAGACTCCAAGACATCCAAAACAGTCCGGCAATGATTCTGATGAGAGTGCGAAAACATGAACACACCCATTCTTCAGTCACTTCACTGGCTTCCCATCTCTGCCAGGATTGAATACAAGCCAGTGCAGCTATGGAAGTGCCCCCCGTACCTAAAAGAACTACTTACCCCACTAACCTCAACATGATTTCCACAATCTACAAACTCCAATCGTCTCCTCCTTTCCAGGACCAAACTCAGCACCATGGGTGATCGGGCCTTCTGCTCTGCCGCCCCTCGACTATGGAACACCCTCCAGGACCAAACTCAGCACCATGGGTGATTGGGCCTTCTGCTCTGCCATCCCTCGACTATGGAGCACTCTCCAGGACCAAACTCAACACCTTGGGTTATCGGGCCTTCTGCTCTGCCGGCCCTCGACTATGGAACACCCTCCAGGACCAAACTCAGCACCATGGGTGATCGGGCCTTCAGCTCTGCCGCCCCTCGACTATGGAACACCCTCCCGGACCATTTGAGGGCACCACAGCCAATTGAGAATTAAAAAAATGGACTTAAGACATTTATTTTTAGCAGAACTTATGGATTTTTATTAATTTTGCAGGCTGCAGGTTTTCTATTTATTAGTCTACTTGCTTTTTATTTGTTGTTTTAATAGGTGTTTTATTTGCCTTTTTTAGGATTTTTTTGTGGCACTTTGAGATCTATTTTAAATGTAAAGTGCGTTACAAATAAAATCTAATATAATTTTTATTATCTATTATTAAAAAATAATAATCTACAGAGTTATGTACTGTAACCTTCAGTAGACTGGTACTAACTGTATTAATATGTGTATAAATTGTGTAAGAGGGAGTGAGAGTTAATAAGCTGGTAATTTTCATACTGTCCCTGCAGGTTTGTCCACAGTGAGCCAGGTGCCTGCATGGAGAGGAGGATCTGTCACCATCCCATGTTTATATGATGACGCATATCAAGAACATGTCAAATACTGGTGCAAAGGGAAAGACTGGTATTATTGTACTACCATAGTATGTACTGATAATCCACAGATAAGTGGTGATGTGTCTATCAGAGATGATCCTAACCGGCAAGTCTTCACTGTAACCATCAACAATCTGAAATCTGAGGACTTTGATGATTACTGGTGTGTTGTGGAGATCAACGGTGGTGTAGATGTGGGAACTGAGGTTTCCCTGTCAGTCACTGAGGGTAAGATGTCTGTACTGCAGGCTGTAGCCAATGAGATGCTCGGCATGTAACGTGATTCAGCAAGAAAGGAAGGACAGTAACACAAACACAGGAGAAAATATTTTACAACATAAGAGGAACTACATTTTCGTTTTGATCAGCACCATTAATGAAACCTGGGAGAAGTAACAGTGTCAGTTTGAATGGGCGACTTCATGGGGTAAAATAGAATAGGTAACATGCTAAGAAATATCCTTTAGTTTAAGTAAATTTAATTGATAAATAACATACCATAAATAGGCATCAGTTTGGCTCTGTTATTGATGTTTGGCCTATAAATGCTAATTTAAATAAGTGAAGGAGCTTTTTGTGAGCTAGTCTTATACAAATATTCAGTTCAATTCAATTTTTATTGTCATTGACAGAATGTGCTGGCATAGGATGGTTGTGTTCCGACAGCTCCAGCTGCTCAGCAAAGAATGCCTTCTGGATCTTATACCTCTTCTTGAGTTCTGCAACAGGAGACACTATGAAAGATATAGCCACCCTGTGAAGCACCTTCAAGTCCTGTCTTCCTTGTTTGCTTTGAGTTTCTCCTGCTATCTTTCTTCCTACTGGATGACTTCTCTCTCCTGTACCTGACAAACTTCATGCTGACCTCTTGCACTTCAAGCTCATATTCCAGCTACTCAGCAAAGTCACTGAGTGTGGGGATTACTACTCTGATGGGGTGGATGAATCTCTTAAAGCTGAGCACATGGGAGCCGCACTGCAGCTCAGTATGGCCTTTTGCCCCCCACTGTTCTAGCATGCCCACCTATGAATGTACAAGGAGACCAAACTTTGCGTCTTCATTGTGGATATTTGGTCCATACGTCAGCTCAGCAACGTGTTGCAAAGCCAGTCTGTGAGACTGCTCATTCATCTTGGTGAGGGCTAGCATCGTGTTTGTGTAAGGCTGCCAGGAGTTACTATATGAACTGGCCACAAGCAAGGCTTCCTCACATCTGTGGTGGTCTGTGAGGATCTGGGACTTGTACCGCTCAGTGGCATCTTCTGGGAGAATTCTCTCCAGTGCAATATTCATCCTGGAGAATTATCGAATCTGGCAATGTCAAGGGTGGCGTGGGGCTCTAATCTCTGTGACCAGTTTCTGGAAGTGCTGCTCATTGTTCTGTTGCTTCATCTCCTTTAGTGCAGCATCAAATGCAGGTACCTGGCCAATCTGGTGCCTCAGAGCTGCATTCTCTTGGTTGATCTGCTGCAACCTAGTGGGTAAATCTGGAAAATGACTCATCTCATGGCATAGATTATCACCAACACCCCTCACAGTGGTACCCCTTCGTCTTACCACACGCCACAATTTGGGCGACAGCCTTGGCTGCTTGGCAAGGTGGCCAAGGACAGTTCCTCTGTCTCTAGTCACCCCTACTTGGTTTCTTGTCGGTTGCTGGGAAGTGGGGTATGGAACCACCTCTGGGACCCTGGTTTACTTATGCTGTAGTCCAGACAGGTGGAAAGGATCCCTGTTTTCTGGGTTGGGCCGACCTTCTCATCTGGATTGGCAAACTTACCTCTCTCTGCTCATGCGTGATGCAGGAGACGAGCTCCGCTGGCAAATGATTGGCATTTCAGTCTCCACAGTCATAAATGAACAGACAGCCTTTTCAACAATCATATTATTAACTCAATTATGAACACATTTTTTATTGTTATTCACCGTTTTCAGATAGCATAGTCTAAATGCTCCTCTATGCGGAAGATGGTTCCATTTATAATGGTATAATCTGTGCTTCTTGAAAAATCACTGGCTCGATCAGCCATTATTGCTTTTACAGAGATTATGCTCTGTAGGCACGATGGTATAAATAAGGCTTTTCTGGCATCACCTGCTGTCTCTCTCTTCACTAGCAATAGACTTTTGGATTGCCTCTGTGTTGGATTGCCTCTGTACTTTCCTGGGTCTGGATCAGCGGAGGACAGTATCGTGCCCCTTAAGCCAATTATTCTCAGGAGGCCGGGAAATTTAACTTCTCAAAGTTCCTTATTGTTTTCATCCTCATCAAAAACAAACCTCTGTCTTCCGCCAGAGTCACACCTAAGCCCATAATCTGTTGCATTTTCAGCTCTATTTTCCTTCTGATATGATGGTTTTATTCTCTCTTTGTCCCGTTGCTGTTACACACACCACCAAAAACAGTCACAATTTTGTTTTCTCACTGCCAAAGCTCCTTCTCACCTGAACTCAACCACAATGGCACCTAAAACAGAAACATCCTGCATGTAATACTTCTGGACACCATACATGGAAACATGTAATTGCAGGACTTTATAACTTACGGATTAACAAATGATATAAAATATTATGACGGATGAGAGCATATAACAAAAACAATTAACACAGGTAAGGCATGCCTTTTTATTTATGATTCCCAAGGCGCTGTTGCTTCGCATCTCTGGGGCCATGGCTCCACATGTGTAGAGTTTGCATGCGCTCCCCATGTCAACATGGGGTTTCCCCCCCCACAGTCAAAGAACATGCTGAGGTTAACTGGAGTTACCAAATTGACGGTAGGTGTTCATGTGTGCATGAATGGTGTGAGACTGTGCCCTGCGATGGTTTGGACCCATCCTGGCTTCTTCCATGACTTGTGCCCACGGGCTCTGGACCCCCTGCAACCTTGAATAGAATAAGCAGTTACAGTAATTGGATGAATGGATGGATGGATGGATGTCTTTTAAAGACTGGGGCAACTACACATGGTGTGAGAAAATCAATTGGGATACAGTGACCACTGTACCTGTTCACCTAAAAGTTTTATGTGCTAAGCAAAATGTTGTTTATACTGCCAATCAGTTTGATGGTGCAAAAAAATATGAGTGGTTCAAAAGTAATAAGAATATATTTTGGGTGTGTCCTATTCTTTAATATATTTTTTTTAATGGGGCCAGGCTTGTTAAGTTTAAAAAAAACACACAAAAATAAATTCACAAAGCCCTTGGGTGGACGAGACCCCAAGCAAGCGCCTATGTTGAACTGCAGTGTTGGTTTGTTTGCTGAGAACCTGTACAATCAGTGCTTTGTATCACAGATGGCCTCTTCTTCACAAGCACTTTGCTACCACCTGCTGGTTAAATTTAGCCTTTTGTGTTTCATTCTGTTCAACTTTCACTTACACTATGTTGCCAAAAGTATTGGGACACCCCTCCAAATAACTGAATTCAGGTGTTCCAATCGCTTTCATGGCCACCAGTCTATAAAATAAAGCACCTAGGCATGCAGATTGTTTCTATAAACATTTGTGAAATAATGGGTAGCTCTCAGGAGCTCAGTGAATTCAAGTGTGGTACCAGGGTAGAATGCCACCTCTGCAATAAGTCTATGCATGAAACTTCCTCACTACTAAATATTCCACGGTCGACTGTTAGTGGTATTATAACAAAGTGGAAGCAATTTGAAACAACAGAAACTCAGCCACAAAGTGGTAGGCCATGTAAAATCAATATAGCGTAGATTTAAGAGGGTGGTGAGGAGAGGACCAAGCACTGAGGGACATTTTTTAGTTAGAGATGTAGGAAGAGTTAGTTTAAGTGGCATAATTTGCAGCAGCGATTATGTTACAAACCTCAGAAATACTGATGGAAGAGAAATTAGTTAGACAGTTGCCGGAGCTGTAACACTGGGTGAAAAAAAATACTGAATCAGCATTTGAATGGTGTGTCCCCTGGTAGAAACAGATGGTAGAAATTTTGGAGTAAAAAAAATTCAAGGAAAGCACAGTTTTCTGGGGTAGCAGAAATATTGTGATCAGGTTTGAACAGTATCTTGGGTTTGTGTGTGGGTTCCTATCATTGCTATTTATGAGACTGAAGTAGTAGACAGATTTAGCAGCATGCAAAGCATCCTTATAACAAGTCATGTGTTCTTTGTAGGCTTACAACTGTAGGGTTCTACATGGACAGTAAGGTGAGTTCTCTTGAGTAATCGCTCAAGTATACGATCCCTCTGTTTCATGGTATGGAGCTCAGGAGTAAACCAAGGGGTAGGGGTAGCCAAGGACACCAGTTCAGTCAGGTAGCACTCTTTTCAGAATGGAGGTGATTTCATCACGGGAGGAAGGGGGACATTTTATAGAGAGAGCTTCAGAAATAACTTGGGATAGGATGGAAGAGTCAACCAAGTTTGATACGAAATGAAATACGGCATTTATCAGGCTGACAAACAACTAGCAGTAGAAAAGAAAACCAGGTGGTCAGAGAGTGGGAGAACAGAGGGGTGAATGCTGGAATAGACAGACTAGAGGAGCACGTCAAGCCAAGTGCGTGGCCTTTACGGTGGGAAGGGAAAGACACATGCTGTGTAATGTGGTGGCAGTCAGGGAGTAAATAGAAATCATCTGAAGTCCTGCAGTCAAGTTGATCAACATAAATTTTACCATCACAAAATAACAAACACGAGAAGAGAAATAAAGGGGTGGTTAGGAGTACAGAGAGTTCAGAGACTTTTGGTGAATGGTAAATCAGCAATACAGTAACAGAGCAGTGCACTTTAAATGCATGATATTCTGAGTAGAGATCGATCGATATATCGATTCACCGATATTTTTCCCGATATTTAAGCATTTTGCCATAATCGGTTATTGATTTTGTAATATCGGGTTCACCGATAAACGCCGCCATCTTGTGGGTGTTTTGAGAATTACGCGCAGGATCGCCATT
>JAODKM010000075.1:16842387-16855177 GCA_026780845.1 Petrocephalus sullivani
TTAAGTGACATACCACGAGCAGACTAGCAAGTTAATTCACAAGTTCTAGAGCACAGCCCTATAATGACATAAAGTGAGTAATATCTGATAGTATGTCCTTTAATACATACTTATCCTTAAAGCAATTTGCACCGAGCACCTAAGCAGCTTCTTTCTTTGCATTCATTTGCTAGTCACGGGAAAACGAAGTGTCACGTGATTTATTAGCATCTAGCCAAAGGTGGTGACGCGCTATATTTAAAAGCCTGTAAGCCTGGCACTGAGGGTTCCTAAATGACAGGAAATACATATTTTTATTATTTTGAATACAAAAATACAATCTCTCAAGGTATTTTATTACAAATTACATCTGATTTTTTCCATCCAGCAAAATACAAATTACGAAATACTTATTTAAATACAAATACATTTAAGTGGAACACTCTCACTGTGGAGCAATACCCTTAGAGTGCGTGCGTTTTGCCAGCGTGTAATGATGAGCATCATTTAAACTGTTGCTTTCCTGTCTGCCGCTGCTCCTATTAAACCAATAGTGCTTGTTCTATTTATCTGGCCAACGTTTGAAGTATAAGGCCACCTCTCTCTCCTGTTGGAAAATTCCCTTCCTGGCCCATAGGTGGAGCCTTTGGCCTTGGTGACAAAGCCTAATTACAGCTCCTCCAGGGTAGGTTGGCAAGTTGTTTTGAATCCTCACAGATTCGGGGCTGTAGGTTTGGAAAGATCTTTAGTGATTCTAAGCTGCCTTTAGTGTAGCCATGTGAGAGTGTGACTGGGGTCTCTGATCAGAGTGTAGCCCAGTGATACCACACTAGGTATGCTCTGGATAGGATGCAAACCCAACACAGACCACCGGGGGGGTCGGGTTCAAACCTGGAACCAGCAACACTCCATTCAGAGAAAGCGGGATATGAAAGAGAGAGATGAGGCACATTGCCATGGGCGTCCCGCTGAGCATTTTTCCCGCAAGGCTGCACCTCCCTCAGCAGGCTAGCAGGGGGGGGCTGGGGAGCCCCCGCCCAACCCCGCACCCTTCCTCAGCAGAACAACCAAGCAGGAAAGACAGGTGTTCGTTGCGGGGTGGGGGGTGGCGAGACAGAGTGCTGCCGATCGTCCCCGTGCGCCGGCGATGTCAATCACTGCTGACGGGAGGCGACGTGGCAACATCTGCTGCGTCAGGCAATCCGAGCGAGCGACGAGTGAACGAGGGGGCCTCGGCCAATCAGCATGCAGGATGCCTGCTGATCCCCGTTAGCAGCGTGCTCCCAGAAAACCATACGGCAGAGCTGGAGAGGCCTCCAGGTGAGACCTTCTCCAGACACCATGACACATGGCGATTCATGACCAGCCAATTTATTTCAGTAGGTTTCGGTCTAAAAGCGCTGTATCAGTTTTTTGAATGAATAGATGATTGATAGATAGATAGATAGATAGATAAATAGATAGATAAAGAGAGAGATAGAGAGAGAGATAGATAGAGGGTGTACTAGGGGCATGATTACCGTATCATATTCAGGGGCCCCGCACTTAACCTATACCATTGTTAAGTGGTGCTGGAGCCCAAGGTGACATTTCTTCAGGAGGCCCCCTGTGCACCTGCACCAGACCCCAATGAAGTGACGGGGACTGTTTCAAAGGATGCCATTGGCTGAATCCAAGGTCCACTGTGGAGAACAAAATCATAGCAATAAACTAAATTTTATCTAGACGTATGACTCTTAGGGGAAAGCTGAACTTATATAGTCACCCGACAGCAATTAAAACGTAATTAAATGCACTCTTAATTATAAATGATCTCACATTTCGAAGGGGATCTATGAAGTGGATGCGTTTCGGATTTGTACCGAAATAAATGTGCACATTAAGTGTGCTGGCAGCGAGCGCTATTGCTGGTCTGAAGGAAATGAGCGTCAAGCGGCGTCTGACAGATCTGACAGCTGCCAAACAGCGTCTCTTCAAAACAGGTTCTGGCACGAGGAGGTGGGGGGGGGGGGGGCATGTCTCCCCATATATCAGAGAGGAGGTCTGTGCTTTGTCAGTCAGACACGGTTCACTGTAAACATCCAAAATGTCTGCCCGAACATCACTCGCATAAATCCCATCCACCCATATTTCACATTGCTTCAGTGCTGGCGGGGCGTAAACTCTTTCATGTGCCCCCCCCACCCCCTCACCAATAACAAAGCATTCTATTTTCGACTTAGCCATTTTCAGTGTCATTAAATCCCTGACAAAGCACCATCTCTCAAATTCAGAAGAGACAATGATTCATAACAAAAAAAAAAATAATAATCATCCCATTGATCCACATTTCCAAAAACGCAAGTCTCCTGAAAAGCTAGTGAGAATCAGATAAGGGCTTTATTTCAGATTCTGAGCTCATACATAGAGGTGTCGCACAGGTCAAAAGTACAGTTCCATTGATGTAAATGAATAGTTGCCCGTTTGTTAACAGTGGTTATGCTGCGCTCATGAACAGTGTACAGGAGGGTTAGCTAGCTAATGTTCTTCAGTAAAGGGCTTTCAATTTGTTCTTGTCCGTCTGCCTAAGTATGCAGAACATTACGTTTTAAATGCCCTTTTTTCGATTATGTTCAGTATGGCCACATTGCTTGGGCCTCCTGGTTTTTTTCTTCTTTCTAGGGAAACCACTCATGTGTGCCTCCTTGGACCATGGATGTGGAGTTATCAGAAATTCTCATACATTATTCTCAAAAAATACATGCATGAACATGAATCAGACACATACATGAATGTGAGCCGCAAACATGCATCACAGAAAACTTCAAAACATGTCAACATAAACTACAAAAAACAGATGGATGTGAACTACAAACATGCATAAAAACATAAATGTAACCAGACTGAGCAAATTACAAAAAATGTGTGATCAACATGCAATAACTGCGATAACTGTAAAGATGATCTACAAAAGAACATGTATGTGAGCTGTAAACATGCATAACAAGAAAGTACACTAACACATAAGCTAGAAGGAAAGGCAAGTTTGTTTATATAGCACAATTTGGACTCAAGGCAATTGCTTTAAAAAGACAAGAATACATTCAAACAAAAACATCAAAATTACATTTAAAAGACAAGAAAAAAAAACTAAAAGCCAAAGCAAACAGTTAACTGAAAAGAATTTCCATTGTAGTGAGTGTATGTGTATACAAATATGTATGACTAAAAACTACAATAACATATGGATATGAACTGCAAACATACAGGAATGTGAGTTTCAAAAATGCTGAATGACTACAAACTACAAAAGAAAGAAAACTCCAAAAACCCATGATTGTGAGCTACAAGCATGCATGACTGCAAGCAGTAAACTGTAAACATACTGTTTCTGAGCTACAATCATGCAGCACCGAAAACTATAAAAACATATGACCATGAACTGCAAACACAGGTGTGCAACAAACACACATGACCGCAAAAATCGAATAAACATGAACTCCAAAAATATGCAAATGTGACATTTGTACATGCATAAAGGAAAGTTTAGATGCAAAAATGAAAATGCGCTACAAAAATACATAAATATGTAATACAAAAATAGAAGAATATGGGCTACAAAACACACTAATACAGACAACAAAAACATAAATAAGGACTACAAAAATTCATGGATATTGACTACAAGAACACACTAATACGGACTACAAAACACGTGAATAAGGACTACAAAAACACACATGCTTGCTCTGCACAGGCATTTCCCTACTACTACTCTTCTGTGTCAAAGTTTCAAAAAGTGGACAAAAGTGACTCTAAATAGCAAGAAGCATGACTAATGGCAGAAGCATGTTAAAATCATTGCCGAAATGTCCTTGGAAGACAAATGAATTTTCAGCAGAATAATTAACTTAATTAACAAATTTGCATGCATATTCATCAGGCTATTGAAGTCTTTTCTGGCCAGCTTGATGAGTGCTGGTGTAATAACCATCTCATTTGCATTCTCCAGTCTACCGCCGTTTGTGGAGGAAGGCCGGGAGAGGAAAGGCACGTGTGCATGTGTGACAAACACACCAGGCCAGCAAAAAGCATGGTGCTGTTTTATGCCCCTTAAGGCCAGGAAAAGAGTCAGACCAATAGCCTCCTATATGTTCACTGACTGACCTAATCTGGGTACTTTTTAAATGGTTCACTCTGGGTTTTGGATCAAACGTGCGACAAAATAAAGAAGGCTTAAGAGAATTTATGGCCAGGCATGCTGTTTTGTGAATAAGAGCCTGGAATTTAAGGCCGGAATCCAACACGCCGGAATTATATGAATAACCGGCTGGCTTTGAGCTTGTTTACAGCATCTGTGATGCATTACATACCCTGTGTCCTATTGTAAGTTATTTTAGGATTAAAATATTGGGGGGGGGGTGTGATCTTATAATAACTCAGACCAAAGCAGCTTGGACTAAGGTCACGCTTGAGTCAGGTGACACATGCATCCTTCGGAGGGGGGGTCAGAACTAGGTCATGCACCTCATCTTTAAGAGGTACCTACTGGCACACATGCACAATACTGCTCTCTCTCTCTCTCTCTCTCTCTCCCCCTCCCCTCTCTCTCCTGGGCACTTCTTGGCACTAGTCCTGACTAACACCCCCCTGGGCCACCAGCCTGGGCTGCATAAACGGGTCGTTCCGGTTTGCCTCTCCACGGGACAGCGGGAAAAGCCACTCCGGTGTGACCAGGCCCAGACGACGACCTCCAGGCAATGGATCCTTCACCTTCTCCCCTCCCCCAAATTAACTGACACGTTTTTTTTTTTGTCCCACCAGCGTTTCTGGAAAATGTCTGTGGTGCGGTTCGCATTAAGAGCCGCCTTATTGAATAACATTTCACTGCGTGATCAATTAGGGGGTGGCCTGGGCTTTCAACATTCCCACGTACAGAGTCCAGAGGAAGTCAAGGAATCCTGTCGGAATGAACATAAAACGTACTGGGATATGTCAGCATCCGGAATCTTGTGGAACGCACCGTGCTGTGGCTCAGTGGGTTAGGGCTGTGATCAGCAGGTTGCTCGTTCAGATCCCAAAGTGGTGTCACCGTTGGGCCCCTGAGTAAGGTCCTTAAACGCCAGTTACACCAGGGACAGTCTGACCCCGCTTTCTCAAAAATGTGTGTCATTCCGCATAAACGTGTCTGCTGAATAAATAAGACTGCCAATGCGTGGCTACAAAGTAACAAAGCTGTCAGAAGAGGGGGGCAAAGTCGGAGGCCCCGACATAGACTGGCATCAACATTTATAGTGTTATTTTATCACACAAGATAAGGGGGCATAAACGTTCAGAGACGGGGGAAGAAGCCTTAATGTGGGCCTCCTAAAAGCGATGGGCGCGGACTTCGCGGGCAGAAAGGGGCCTGCGTTTGCTACGTGACTGAAAGAGTCGGATACGGTGTGGCCTAGTTAAAAGGTACCTCAGGTTAGGGAAGTTCTTGTTGTGACACCTTATTGGATGCTTTAGCTTTTCCATGCACAATAGGACAGGAGAGAGCTGGCGATGCATGTAGACACTTTAGGGTTAGCACAGTTACATAGGGCATGCACAGGAAGCCTTATTGTGACACCCAAAAGTTAGTCATCTGTAAAAATTTGGCATGTCCTTGTTTAATAAATGTGTCAAACTTTAAACTGCAAAAAATACCGCCACACCACCACCATGTCTTTTTACTTTGTTTATCCACAATATCTCCTCTTTTAAAAGCAAAAGACGTGGCTGCTGAGCTCTCCCTTTCTTCCCTGACACTTCAGTGCTTTGTTTAACAAAACAGTAGCATGTGGTCTGCTCCGCTAGCCGAATTTCATAAGCGGATACAATGAATTTATACAGATTATTAACTGTTTGGGCATCACAATATACCTCTCATTAATAACCTGCTAATTATGAGGGGGGTTCAAACTTTCATTAGCTGGCTACGTGTCTGATGAGTAGCAAATACATTTCGGGAGTCGGTTCACCTGTAATTTTACTATGTGGCTTCATGCCCGATGGCCGCATCTGTCGAAGTCTGGTAACCAGCTGGTTAAGAAAATCCACAGTTTCCTGTTCAAGTTCAGAGAAGGTCTCTGTTACTGTGGCCTTCAGCAAGGGGTACGACGTGTACTGTTATAAGAAAGACATCATGCTGTAAAAATGAAGAAAAACGCACTTGTAAGGAAGTTTCACATAAACAAGTCATTATAATAGGCTGTTAATGAGGAATACCTTGGAAACAATTCATTGTTTAGGGAGCTGTTTTGGTATTAGGCACAGTAAAGTTCATACAAAATTCATAGCATTCATAGCATATTAATAAGAATAAGTAATAAGACATAGTAATACGGCTGGGCAGAGAGTCTGATGTCATCTGGTAGCACGTGAAGGAGGCCAGAGAACAGGCTGGGCAGGGGGTGCAAAGTTACGGACCGTGTACTACGTAGAGAGAGCTAAACGCCATTGGCAGGGAGATGGGGAAGGTAAGATGGGATTGGGTGGCTGGGAGGAGGAGGTTGGGCTTTGGGCATTGCTGTGACATCCAAGTGGGGTCTCTCCTACCCATGCTGAGGCCTGTTCAGTGATACCATTCCGGGGGCCACTGCATGATCTCACTGCTGAGGTCTCTTCGGTGATAACATTTGGGGGAGGCTACATGATCTCACTGCCGAGGTCTGTTCAGTGATAACATTTATGGGGGGGGGGGGGCTACATGATCTCACTGCTGGGGACTGCTTGGTGATAACATCCGGGGGGAGGCTACATGATCTCACTGCTGAGGTCTGTTCAGTGATAACATTTACAGGAGGAGGGGGGGCTTCATGATCTCACTGCTGAGGACTGCTTGGTGATACAATTCTGGGGGGCACTGCATGATTTCACTGCAGAGGACTGCTTGGTGATAACATTCGGGGGGAGGTTAGGTTACATGATCTCACTGCTGAGGTCTATTCAGTGATAACATTTACGGAGGGGGGGGGCTACATGATCTCACTGCTGAGGTTTGTTTGGTGATACAATTCAGGGGGGCACTGCATGATCTCACTGCAGAGGCCTGTTTGGTGATACCATTAAGGGGGGCATTGCATGATTTCACTGCTGAGGCCTGTTTGGTGACACCATTCGGGGGGAGCACTACATGATTTCACTGCTGAGGCCTGTTTGGTGACACCATTCAGGGGGGCACTGCATGATCTCACTGCTGAGGCCTGTTCGGTGATACCATTAAGGGGGGCACTGCATGTTCACACTGCTGAGGGCAGGAGTCTCATATCTGGTATCTTTCTAGTCGTTGTCGGGTGTTTCTGTCAGACCCATTTTTTGCGGAATATTAATTGCACCTCCAGGGGGCCGCCCTAGTGCCCATTACGAATACCAGACAACATACATGCCGGGGGGTCCAGACTTGAGAGATTGCCTTTACTAACTATTGCATTTCATTTAAAAATGTCAGTGTTAAAAAACAGAGAGTGAAAATTTAAGTTTGGAGAAGTTTGCCCAGTGGAGTCTTCACAGGAGCGTGACAGTCATGTGACCACTGTGAAGGCAGCAGGCCTCCGGGGCGAGTTAGTGTCATGGAGCGGGCGGGGCGTTTGTTTCCCGAAAATGTGCCATTTGATGGGAAAGTTCTAAAGAAAGTCACGGAGCCACAGAGGAATTTGATTACCTCTATCCATTATCCACACAGCACGCAAGCTCCGCGCCGGCCATCTGTCATCTGTTTCATTTGCATCATCAACACCTGCCTGCCTGTTTATTGCTCTCCCCCCCCCATCCAAAGGTTTTTTTTTGTCTTAAAACATCACTTTAATAGCACAGGAAAATGTTTTTGTTTGCCGTGAATTAGGGCGCCTGTCCCTAAGCTTCTAGTAAATTTGCATTCGCAGTGTGTAACAGAAGTGATTTGGTATATTCACCACATAATATCAGCTGGTGGACGGGGCGATTATCGCATGAACGGAATCGCTGGGTCCCGTTGATTCGTAAACGTGTTATTTATGTGGCTTGACATCCCGTTCACCCCAGCCTCCCACTAGAATGGCACGCGGGCCTTGGCAGACTTACGCAAATCACTGTCTGTGTTTCTCCCCCTAGCACATACCAGAGACAAACATGCTAAGGACAACATACTGGTACGAAACAGCAGAGAGCAGCCTTCATATGAGGTGACCGATTGAAACAGGTCGCCTATATTTTGTCAGCTTCCCATCTCCCCCCTCTGCTGCCCCCTTGAGGGTTGGAGGGTAACTGCTGCATATTGCTCTACCCAAGATCCTTTTTGGGATCTGTATGGGATCGTGGGCAAAAAAATGAGGGCCGATTCTCTCGGTGAACTACAGTAATTGGCTGGATTCAACAGACTCGCTTAAAATGGGATGGGATTGGTTAACAGGATCAAACGGTTCCGGGAGGCCACAGTGGAGCACAATCTAGGCTCATCTTGCTCTCATTAGGAAATAAATGTAAAGTGACAGCCTACAACTTCAGAAAAAAAATACAATAAAATGAGATAGCGGGCAGAAGTCTGAAATGGGACTGCAGAGGGCCGTCTAAGTATTGTTTGCATGTTTTGTTGCAAAAGCACGTACAGCGTGTATGTATGTATGTATATATGTACGTATTTAAATGCAGGAAAAGATATCTATGCACTACCACCGCCAACTCCTCCCCCACCCACAGAATACTGCGTGTTCCTCATCTGTACATGCTAACATCACAGCCTCAAAAAAAATTAACCACAAAGTCTTCCTTAGTAACGCGAAAGCAGATGAATCTCGAGGGTCCAATGGTATTTTTTCAGCTGGTGCGAAGGGTGTTAAATTTCTTTTTTATCGTGTCTGTAGGAAAATGATTAACGGCGGGAATAAAAGCACCCCCCCCCCCCGTCTGTGAGTGTAACACCAGCCCACAAAAACCGAGAAACGCGTGTGGGAAAAACAGGGGCGAGCGCGGGCAGATGTGCGGCCGGCGATTCAGTCCAAAGTGACGGACGCGGCAAGACACCACAATTAAAATATAACTCAGTTTAGGCAAATGGAGGTGAGGTCTTCATTGGCGAGTGTGAAAAGCACACGATAGGCACTGTCAGGGAGACTCGGAGATAACGATGCACAATCACTGTGGATTTAGAATGAGATTCCAAATCTGAATTAAAGAACAATAAAGCAGATTACAAAAATAACATTATGCAAAAAGCACTAACCAACCAGCAACACAGAGTATATACAAGTAAACTAAACAAGACAGGTAGACCATGCCTACTGAATGAGAGTCAAAAACCAGATTGCCAACTTGTGTCTGTGGCAAAATGTTTCGAATAAGAAAATAAACTACGTAGGTTTTGTTTTTAAATGATGAAAAGATGCCTTTTTGATCAGAATGTCTGTCAGAATTCACCATGCTAAATAACTGCTTCTTACAGAAGGACTGTATATTATGTTATTGCTAAAATTATGTTAGATAAATAAATTAGGATAAAGGCGCCCAGAATTGGAAATGGACATGGGCCTGGCTATCAAGGGATCCGGGGCTTCGCTGGGGAAGCACACCCTCCATTTGAACGTATCAAACTGGATTGTAGGGTCTTGGACATTTCACTTCTTGGCATTTGATGCAATTTTTTTTAAGCATCCAGAGGATTAAGAGGTTGCATGCCACCCCCTGCTTTGTTTGTAAATATCAGCTTCTCATGCTCCGTCATACTGTGAAGGCCTGTGATCTACCCAGGTACTTATGATCTGCCCGTGTTTTCAGGACAGTTACAACATTTCTGAATTCCAGAATATTTCGAAATAGAAGATGCAAGACATGAATCATACAATCGTCAGCTGCGGCTACCCATCACGTGTGCACACACACCCGCACGCACACACACACACACACACACACAGCTTCGACGAATCCGGGGGCATATGCACACACAGACGCCCCGTGGTTCTGATGCCGTCAACGGCAATGCGGCAAGGCCGCGGTGCCGCCCGTCTGTCGGCAGCCTCAGCGGGGAAGGGGAACGGGGGCAGAGAGGGAAGAGCGTGCCGGATACACCAGCCCCAGCCCTCGCATCATAGAGCTCTTTAGCAGCAGCTCCCCAATCATACGCTGCTTACTTTCAGGAAGGAGGGACAGACACCGTCGCCCCCCTCCCAAAACAACAGCCAAACCATGCATTTTCTCCGGGGCACGGCTCCTGAATCGGGGGGGGGGGCACCGTCAAGGCCTTTTCTGGAATCCAGACCCCGGCCAAGCCGCCTCAAGCCCAGTTCCGTTACGATGGCGATGCGTTACTGCCAGACGCACTAGTGCTAATGTAGCTCCCAGAGGAAATGACACTACAGAAACACCTCGTGCACCCACGACACGTGCGCAGACGTGACACACATGCACGTGTGACGCCGAGCGCGGTATAGGTGAAAGCAGGAACTGTTTTGTGTGACTGTTTTACTTCATTAATGAGTGACGTGTAAAACGTCTGCGAGCGGGGGGGGGGTGGAAGACGGAAGCGATGGCAGCGAATGGGCCCCAGTAGGGGGTGCCCTATCGAAGGCCAGCCACTCCGCAGCGAGGCCTTAGCAGGGCATAGAGGTATCTGGTGTTTCTCACGCCTATCGTTTTTACCACAGCTGTATTCTACGATGTATAAACGGCACATGTTTTTACAGGGCTACCGTAAGTGTTGTTTATTTCAGCCACGGGGTGACGTATGTGTCACATGACAAGAGCATGTGAGGGGGGTCGTTGCCGAGGGCCTCAAGCCAAAAGGCCAGCTGGTGCTCATCCCCGTGGCAGATGCTTAAACATCTCAGGAGCACATGTGGAAACAGGGGGATACAAATGTTCGCACATGCACACGCACACATATGCATGGCGTGCGCCGCACTGGGTTAGATCTCCATGCCTTTGATCAGAAGCTAGCCGGTTTGAATTCCATCCTCGGCCAAATGCTCCCATTGCTTGTCGGGCCCTTGAACAAGGCCCTAAACCTTCCGAAATGCTACAGGGGTGCTGGATAAATGGGTGACTATGCCCTTGGTCCCCCTCCTCTGCTCTCACCTATATATGTGTGCATCTCAAGAGCAAGATGGGATACGCACGAAGAATTCCAGCGAACCTGCCACCACACTGTGAATAAAAAAAAGTGTCCGTTCCTTTTTGCTTTACATGTAGACACAAACACACACACTTCCCCCAGTAATTGCTCTGACGCCTGGTTCTGGGGGCATGCGGCCTTGTCCTCGGCTGGGACCCGCAACACGGGGGGCTAAGCGCTAAAAGCGTTAAACATTAGAGGTGGTGAAAGCCAGGATCTTTTCCCAGAGCCCCAATAAACGGCTCGGGCACAGAGCGGGGAATGTGGGAGACATTAACGCGGCACCCAGTCCACAGCCACGCTCCCCCCGGTGGTGGGAATTAATATGCTGGCCGTAAAACCGGAGCCTAATTTTAACAAGTGGGAGGCTGCCAGACCCACTGCAGCAAATGGTGGCTTCCTCGCCTCCTTTCCTTGTAATAAACATATCGCGCCCAACATTCCACGGGCCATTAAGTTTAATTGGCAGATCAAGGAATCTCAATTAGCCATTAATTCTACAAATGTCTTTCTGGTCAGAATTTATTTTGAATGAACAACTTTGCCAAACCATTCCAAGCCAAGATGCTGGAGTACATATATTTTGTGTGTTTTTGGCTAAATATTAGTTAAACTGATGTCAGGTATTACGATATATTTATGTATTTCTTAATATGTATGAAGTACAGAATTAACCTTTTTTAAACTAGTCATCCAAGTTTGTTTGAGCCCTTCAATAGTAACTTGTCATTACATGGGTAATAATGTTATACTGACTTTTTTCACGCTGACAAAGACTGTCTGCTAAATAAATAAATGTATAATGTATGTAAATTTAATAAATGTTTGTTAATCCAATGAGTATATTTATCCATCTGGATGGTGTCATGGCATGATATCACCATGGCCGCAGCATCCTGATCAGAAATACTGATACAAAGTTATGCGTAAATGACCTTAAACGCTACACATGAGCACAAAAAGCTCTGTTACTTCACCAGCCGAAATATAATGTATTAGGCTTATAAAATATGAATTATATAAATATAGGTCAAATACGGGCTGAAATGAATGCTACCTTTGTTTCCTCTTTCTTTGTAAAGTAATTCTTAAGTATTCTTTTTAACATATATCTTTAGAAAATGAGGAGCATATAACACCTTGTATACTAATATGATATTGCATCATGTTGATTATTTAATTCATTTTAAAACACGTCCCCTCCCATATTAAACACATTTTTATCTGATATTTGGTAGTATTCCGGTGCCTTGCTATAGTCTTCCAGGACTGAAGGGGGCAGTATAGGCATCACAAAAATCCATCTGGTGAGGACGTGTCCTGAGCCATGTCCCATTATTACATGCAAATCAAAACGTCAAAGCATGAAAAATATTCCATAGTCACATATATAAACTGCAAATACTGTATATATTAATTTATGTCACTGTATGACTATAAACACGTCCAGAAAGTAGAGACTTACGAACTGTCACAGCAGTCAGACTCCTGAGCACTGTAACCATACTCTGACCAGCCCGCCCCTGCCGCACAGCCAGGATTCTGACACAGAGGTTCCAGGTTCAGGTAGTGGGGCCCGTCCCTAGCGAGCCGGGCCAGGATCCAGGACGACCCCCATCTGGAATGCAAACGAGCTGCTGGCACCTGCAGCTGGCTCCCCGGAGGACGGGCTTTTTCAGACGGGCTTACCTCCTAAAACCCTCTAATTAAAACGAGGCCACCCCC
>JAODKM010000075.1:16855277-16865754 GCA_026780845.1 Petrocephalus sullivani
CCCCGCCACCAGCTTCACTGCTTTCCTACTCATGAAAAAAAAAGATTATTAGGAATTTAATGGGGAGAATTCTGTCTCCCAGACCATCTGTGGTGGCAAGACTGAGGGTACAGTTTTTGGGAAATGAGTAGCCCAAAAAAAAATCCGGGGGGGGGGGGTGTGTGGGTTGGTGCATTCGGTCATGTGACCAGACTAATCGGCATCACAGGGGCAGGATGTTTTTCACTTTTAATTAGCGAGAATTTATCATCGCCGGGACTATTTGTATCCAAGATACCCAGGTGTCCATGTCACACTGAAATTGGCTGGGCCCAGTCAGCTTGGCGCGAGTGTGTTAGATCCCCCTGCGTTTGGATCCATCTCTGAGGCGGTTTAACTCTGCCGGAGTCGATCTGACCACCCAGGTTTTTCGGTGAAGGAAGGGCACGTGGCCGCATATTACAGCACAAACCCTCTGATACCTGCAAACCTGATGCTTGATTAGCGTGGCAGGAGACGCCAGGCAGCCAGGGATGAGTAGATCTACACAAGTGCAGCAGCCTGCTCTGAGATCAACAGGACCAGGCAAAGTGGAAAAATGTATTTCTGTTAAAATGCAGCAGTAGATCTCTAGCTTACCTTTATAGATTCACTGCAAGAGACTCTGGGCAAGAAATAGCATTAATAATAACTGTCAGTTGATGCTGTTTTCGAATGTAGCTCAGATGTTTCCCGAGGGAGTGTGTTACTAATATCGTTAGCAGCTTGCTGCATGGACAGTGTATAACTCCTCACGTTTGAACCCAGGACCCTAACAAGTGTAGCCTACGTAAATCCCAGGCCCAGCTGAGCACAGAATACCACCGTGATATATGGCTTTCTTGGCTGAAATAGAGCGTGAAAAATAATACCTTCGAAAAAGGAAAAATATTCATATTCGTAGCATTCATATTTATAACATAATACTGATTTTTTTTAATGGCACATTTTAATTCTAAGATAGTCCGACAACACACAAAAAGTCTCATCTGCGTGGAAACGGAACGTGATCAGCTTACGTAAGTATCAGCATACTGTTAATAATATTATATTGCCGCAGAGATACTTTAAATCAAATTAACTTCCATAGCTTTTAATATTTACCTGTGACCGACTTATAAAGTTTATTTTACTTACTGCGATGGGCTGGCACCACGCCCAAGGTGATTCCCTGCCTTGCGCCCGTTGCTTGGACCTCAGGTCCTGCGGGTTCGGAAACCGGGTCGGTGGGCTAATGGATATATTCCTTCAAGAACTTCTCGGCTCCATACCGCTCAGTAACTAGGCCTCTGACAAATAAACCTTTTTGGGATAATATTCATAGGCCTATCCGATTTTAATCCAACTTAAAAAGTACACAGAAGTAAAAAATCACCCCTTTTAAACAATAAATATGAGCTGATGTAAAGCAAAGCGTTTAAACGTAAGCTATTACTAGATAATACCTGGTTAAGTAAAAATGTATGAATTGCTCTAAAAAGTATGACAATAATGGATGACTTTACCATATCCTAATGTACAGGCCTATTATCTTACGCTACTTTTAACAGATCAACCTTATATAGGTTGAAGATTATTTCAAGAGAAGTGCTCATATATATGTATAACCATCATTATGAGACATTTTCCGGTAGGCATTATTTATTATTTAGCGCAAGAAATATTCCTGTATTTAACGCATAACGAGACCTGTTCCGGTAAACTTCTAGGTGGCTTATTAATCGAGCCAGTGACGGTGACTGTGGCGCGGGGGCGCGGTTTCTTCTTCACTAGACCTGCAGTTTCCGAAGAAGTGCGATGGTTTGGGAAGCACGCTACGGCGCCTCTTCCGGACATTGTGGGGGGTAATTACGGACGGGGTTTGTCAGCCTCCAGTCACTTTTAAAAGAAGTCCTACCTGATCCATAAAAAGCAGGGTTTATTCAATCTGCGTTACTCAGAATGCTATTTATTTCAATGCTAGCCTATTTCATTCATAAAAGGAGATCTATAAAAACGGTAATTTTACCGCATGAAATCAAATGTGCAGCAATAAAACAAATTACTCGCCTAGTACAGATTAATCAATTTCGTGCATAGTCTTGGCACGGAGGCCGTATTTACTATGGTTTTGAAAATGAATGTCTCTCCCGTATAGTTTCAGAAGTAATAACCTCGAAACGGGGCAGAATTACGGAGATCCAACCTGCTACTGAAGAATGCTTAACCCACTGGCGAACAGTGGCTGGCTTCCAGCGGCCGCCCCACTGCCTGCCAAGTCTTTAAATAGGCACGTGCCACACTGTTTTCTTTTTAATTAGTGCTTGACAGATGGGTCATGGTTTGGGGTTTTGTTACAAACCGGTTTAAGATAAAATATGTTTTCTGTTTGGTGTCACAGTTGATATATATATTTAATAGTCCTTATTTATTAATAATTATCATAATCATAGTCACAGTAACAAATTATTATTGCTATTATTGTTATTATTATTCATATTGTTGTTGTTGTTATTACCACTATCATCATTATGATTCTTATTGTTGTTGTTTGTCGTCAACAACAACAACAACAACAATATTATTAACAACAACAACAACAATTATTATTATTATTATTAGGTAAGTTGATCACAGTAAATTTCCTTTGGTTCTACCTGTTAGCTTTGCCTTTCGTATAAAATAAGCCTTTAATATCGGACTACATGAATGACTCACTGTTCAGCCTAAGTTACCGTACAGCAGACTCGCTGACAAACGCGGAGTCACGCAGGTACAGCCTGTCGGCTGTAGACCTAAATAGTGGCTACTGATTCGGCGAATAACGATCAAAATCGGTAAATAGTCAGTCATTCCGATGAGGCCGCGCTGACTCAACACACTGCTTTGCTGTGTAAGGGGTGCCGAGGCGAATGATAAAAAATCAGTTGTATGAACCCAAGTTAAATCGATTATGGCCCTGGCCCAAATCATTCATTCATTCAATCTCAGCATTCTTAAAGTGTGCAATATAGCATGAATGTGTCGCCACTGAGCACCTATAAATGTTCCGCCCTCGCTGGTCAGGCGCCGTAGCAGAGAGGGAGCGGTAAGAGGCGCCCGGTTCCGAGGTCCCCGCACGCTCGCCTTCGCTCGCTGTCCTCGTCGCCTCCCGAGATGCTGGCGCGCAGTCGCAGGAGGATCGCCGGGAGCCGGGGCTCACTCTCACATCCGCAGTCTGTCGCTGCCTGGCCGGCTTCCAGCTCTCAGGAGGCAACTTCGGTTTTTTTTTTTTTACTTCTGACACATCGCTGACCTCGGTCGGCCACAAAGAGTTATTCAATATGCGATATGCGGTTGTTTGACCCGAAGGCAGCAATGCACTCAAATATGTCGAAGTGCTGATATTTATTAGACATGCATCTTTACTTACTGCCCCTCTTTAATTTGTCCCTGTGGTTCGAATGATTCAAGTGGTTCCAGTTAAATATAGCAGCTACTCTGATTTAAATAAGGTATGGAATGGTACAGCTCCTAAGATTTTTTATATTTGCAGTGATGAAACACTGATAGTTGCGGGTAACCGAAAATCCACATTATAAATATGCTGAACTAAAATATCTGGCCAAAATAAATTTCACGTATGAGTGGCAGCAAATGAAACACGAGGCACAAAAAAGACATAAAATAACTGGAAACCTAGCGTCATATTTCCGTTTATATGGTTTTTATGAAAAACACACATTTATAACGGTTTACCTTTAACACAAATGCACATCAAGTTTATTGCTTTGTTTGACCGGGCGATGTAATGTTTGATATTTGATACTGATTCGTATTTGTAATGTTTAGTCGGATAAAAATAACAGAAGTAATTTTCATAAGGATAATTTATCTCAGCCGGTGTGGTGCGGGCTTGCTCCTCTCAAATACCTAAACTAGGCCTCGGATTCCTTTTACAGAAATCTTACACGTAGTTTCTTATATGCATGATTTAAATAGAATTGTTCAATTCCCGTTGAGTACCTGTAAACATCACAGAAACAGTCCTAATTATAAAAATCAATACATAATGATAAAATATATAATGCAACTATTAGTAATAGTTTATACATTTCTGGTTCTATTTTTCATATCTCAATGCACGACAATTTAATATGCATAACTGCATGTTTAAAAACATAAAAACAAGCATATAACCGAAATTAATTATAATAAATATTACTGGCTGGCATATATGAAACGGATTATTTGTGTATATATATGTGTATTATATAGAAATGTGGCCCATGTAACTGCAGACTGCAGTTATGTTAATTGTATGAAATTAAAACACAGTGCATTAAAACTGACTGAAAAAATATAGTTTTTTAATCACTGGAAATCCGATACGTATTTGTGTGTAGAATAAATTATTGATATCGTCACTAATGAGGCGCCTAAATATCAGCTTTAAAGCATCGAAATCGAAAGTTTTAGTTTTAAAGTTTTATTTTCATTTTGCTGTACAAAACAACGTTATTGTCGAATACAAATATGTAGAGTAACAGTTTAGTGCATGACGGATTTTCGTCTTTCACAAAAGTCCTCGTCGTAAGATATCAAATAGAAACGTAAGATCTGTACAAAGCCACATCTCAGGACATCCATGCCGGTGCATAACTGACACGGGCCGAAGGTTTCATTGAAATTAAGGCAGAGAATCACTCTTAAAATGATAAGACACTTGGATACAATCATTTACACCGAGAATATTGTACAGGTTTCATTCCTACAATGTACATTTAGCTAGGCTTGTAAATATGATTTGACCCACCATAGGTACAAGACCCCAACATGAATAACAACTGTACATTTGCGGAAGGTAAAAAATAACAGAAAATTAAGTCGTGATTAAAAAAGAAACATTACATTTGCATAATACTTGGCCACAAAACCCACATTCCGAACGAATAATATTTACATGTAAACTGTAGTGCTTTGATTGAACACTTTAATTGACGGCCCCCATAAATTCGCGTCCGCGTGTCCATTTCCATGATGCGCCAATGACGTCATCGCATGTGCAAACATGTGAAGAGCCTCTTTTTACTTCGGGACCAACCGGCTGCCTGATGTCAATAAACCTCGGCAAATATATATCGCCTATTAAAAACCTGCATTCACATAGGATCGGGAAAATTAAAGTAGCTCAGCAAACCTCAGCAAGCATTCGGAATTTATATGTAGACACACGTACGTTACACGCAAGCCGACGTGATTAATTGAACTCACTCCATTAATTTTCCCCCATTCATTCTATAGTTAAATGCTCAAAATGCAGACAAAATCTGCATTTATTAAATTATCACGAACATCCATATGTCTTGCACTTTTTTCATAAACTGAAACGCACAGTTCAAAACAGCTTTCCTTTGTCATCCGGTACAGTTTAAAACTTTGTTTCTAGTTTATAAAACATATTCGTCATACAAATCACCATGCATGACTACTGAAACTGGCCTCCAGCTCCTTAAAACGATTAATAGGTTGTCCAACTTTTATTCAATTTAAAGAATTTGATTTTGTAAGGGCAAAAACGATTTTTATTGCATAGTTCGTTTTCCCTTTATTGCTTTTTTGTATTTATTACACCAGATGCCCCAGACGGCCGCAGTTGAACACTGATTTATTATCATGAAACTATAGCGGCGTAGTCACCGTAGCGCATTAGCTATATATTGTGATTTATTTCAATTAAGCCAAAATGTATGTATGTCAGCGGACAGGTAATTTAAACAAAGGCAACACGTCTTTTTACATTTCAATCCAACTCAATTGCAACAAAATGCAGTTATCTGTTGACTTCAATTCATCTTGTTTCAATAGACAGGAGTCGAACGTTTGATATTTAATGTTTCCTGCGTGCTCACCGGATTTGTCCCCATTAAAACGCATTATTATTAAGCACATGAATGACTGGCATCGAGCTCTCCTAGCCTGTACCGATCGAATGTCCGTCCTGCTGTCACTGGAGGGCGGAAGGGGGCCCCGATTTGCCGTCTCCTCCCTAGTTGTGAAACGCGGTGCCGAGCTCCTCCTGGCCGGAGAAGGTCTGGCCGCGCAGGTGTATGTCATACGGGAAGTGGATGTCGCAGGAGCCCCGGAACACCGAGCCCTGGCCCAGGCCACCTCTGGCGGGCACCGCGCAGTAGCGCATGCCGTAGTGGCAGCTCTTACCATACCCGCCCGGGTCTTCGTGTTTTAGGGAAAAGATCCCGTTGAAGTTGACCGGGGGGCTGTGGGGAGCCTCGAACTGCGGGCTGGCGCATTCGGGGGACGTGCTCTCGTAGAAGGACTCGTAGGCACTGCAGTAAGCGTACGATCTGCCGGAGGTGCCGTGGCCGGCGTCGGGGCTGTGGTACGGCGGGTACGGGGCGTCGTACGGGGACCTGCCGCACAGGGACGCCTCCCCGTTGTGGTCCGCGATGAAGCTGCGGGCGTTCAGCTGCAGGCAGCCGGCCACCAAGTTGGTGGTGGGCTGGGATAGGCCTTTGCAGAGCGTTTGCACGAAGGTCAGCAGGTCGGGTCTCCTGCCGGAGCTGAGGATGTCCGAGAGCGCCCAGATGTAGTTCTTGGCGAGGCGCAGCGTCTCGATCTTGGACAGCTTCTGCGTTTTGGAGTAGCAGGGCACCACCTTCCGCAGGCTGTCCAGCGCGTTGTTCAGCCCGTGCATGCGGTTCCTCTCCCTGGCGTTGGCTTCCATGCGCCGCAGCTTGACCCTGTCCACCCGCGCTTTGGACATCTTCTTCTTCCTCGGTCCCCGGCGCCGGGGCTGCCCGTTCTCGTCGTGGCCTTCCTCGCTTTCATCGTCGTCCTTCTCCGAGTCTTCCTCCCGGCTCTTCCTTTCTGCCTCCGGGTTGGAAGTCGGCGAGCTTTCAGTCTTCGGAAAGGGCTCCTGTTTCCTGAGCCTGATCTCGGCGACGCAGTCCCTCGGGAAGGCGCCGAACTGGCTTTCCGGCATCATTGCCGGCTCTTGGTAGGGTAAGGTCGGCATTGCCCTGTTAACAGAGAACGGGATAGCGCCAAGTCAGTGCGATCGCGCCGCAGATCCCTGCCCGCTGACAATCAAGGGCAACCTGAATTACTCGATCGCGACAAAAATAACATGCAGTTTGCTTATGCAACAGTTACCAAATATTGTCAGGAAAGAAAACGCCTTATCTCTAAGCAAATGAACCAAAGATAATATATCTGACCCCGGAATCGTCAGGAATTATTTGAAATTGTAGTAATAATGAATTGTGAAACTTAGATCGATGTGACTGACTTGTTTTAGACATCTAACACGTGTAACCCCACCAGCGATAAATGGGCGGATTTCTCTAACGCGGCCAGTACTGTGCCACAAAGCGGTACCCCAAGCACATGATTCCCGATAATGAATTATTCCTACCCAGGTTCCGCGGCGGCATTTAGAGCCGCTGTTGCATCCCCCTTCGAATTCAGCGCCAGCCTGCTCCTCGCTCGGCGCCGGGCATGTCACCGCGATGCTCCGATCTCCTCCTTCGCTGCCGCTCGCTTTCTCTCTTTGGAGAAATGGCACCGATGCCAACCGCCGGAGCTGGTACCCATGCCATCTGCTGCTGACGTCACGTGGCCGCGGTCGCCACGTGGTGCGCTCCCGCGGGAGCGGCGCGCGTCTGGCGCGTGTGGCCGGGCAGCACCGGGAAGCTGCGGTCGGGAAGGTGCGCCCCGCTTCCCGCTTCCCCATTAAAACTTTATACCCCCCCCCCCCCACAAGATTCAGTACTAAATGCACGTTAGATAACAGAGAGAGGTGGGATATTAGGGTTTAGGAGGTATTTATAATGGCATAGGGGAGAGTTTGAGACTGGGGTGCTGGGGAAGGGGGGCATAACTTAATAATTTAAATATTTTTACTGGGGGATGAGTGAAGTCAGATTAGCTATTGAGGGGGGCATGTCTCCCCCCGTGGCAGCCACATGCCTGCGTGCCCCTGAGCAAGGCCCTTAGCCCCCAGCCCCAGTGGTGCTGCACACTGGCTGTGCTGTGACCCCAAGCCTGCTCTCTCCTGTCTGTGTGTCTCCTGCAGAGCAATATGGGCTAAGCAAAGAGAGAATGCAGGAATTATTCAAGTATCACTGTTATATTCTATACACATGATCTGTTGTAATTACGTTTAGGCCTCAGTGCTTGTATCTTATGGCAGTGACCACTCTGGGTGGCCAGGGTTAGTGTGTACGCGCCATCAGGTGCACTTGTTATACTTTGGCTTTATTCTGACTACATCGATGACCCCAGCCTTTGGTCGGTGAATTTCATGATATTTCCTTGAGTTTCATGTTGCCTGGAGAATTAAACCAGATCTCTCTGGTGGGTATAGCCAGCTGATAACTTTGGGGCTGACTTATATGTTGGGGGTAATCATATTGCGTACCGAATACAGGTGGATTCTAGGGGTTAAAATGTGGGGCACTCAGATTCGGGCATCTGCACAGGTCTCAGTATATACCAGTTGCATTGTTACCCTGTAATCACCAGATTTGGAACATAATTGCATTGGTCTGGGTAGGGGCCCAGTATGATATGTTAGCACCGGGCCCAGAATCTCTAGCAGCACCCCTGGTTGTAGCCCGTTAACCGTGGCTCCCCCTGCTGGTGGACACATATTCTGCTTGTCCTTGTCATCTCATGACCCTGAGCCATCACCTGGTTCTGATGGGTGTGCCTCCAACATGGTTCCTGATCCGCATCCTGTGAAATAATTCTGTACCGATGCAGTCCAGGTTCTGGAAGACTTCCAAGTGGTTCTCTATATCCATGAAGTCTAAAAATATCACCACAGGTACGGACCTACAACCATTACCTTCTGACGCTGAGTCTCCGGCTATATCTGGCCATTTCTGCATTTGCTCTCTATATTTATCAGAGTTTTTCCAGCTAATTGGAGGCAAAGTCTGGGCACCTAGATGCCCCCACTCCATTAGAGAGGGTGCACACACCACTGTGCCCAAACACACACACACACACATGCACAAAGTGCCTGCAGGTTTGAGGCCACCCAAGTGTGAAGGACGTCCATGCTCAGTAAGTGCCATGTACCCCCGTCCTGCTTCTGTCTCACCACGCATCCCCTGATTGGTCTCCCTGTTTGTTCCCTCGCCCATCGGAATGCGAGGTGCCCGCTGTCCTTACTGTATACCTCTGTAAATCTCCCCCCCCCCTCCTCCCCGAGAAAGTGCACGCAGCCCAGGCTGGCTCCTGCTTAGGTAGGACGTGGCCGAGTCCTGCGTTACTGACGGCTCGTTCACATGGAGTGGGGGGGGACGGAGGGTATTTTGCAGGCACCCATCTGTGCCGGTGTTTATGAGTATGGGGAAAGAGCAGCTACCCAATGAGGTGCCACACAAACACACACACACACACGCACACACGCGCACACACGCACAGATGGGTGCATGTACAGAAAAACGTGCATATAGACACTATAAAGTTCAGCACATACTGTGCATGCTTATACATGCTAATTGTGTGAGGACATGCAGATCAGTCAGTTTGTGGAATATAGCACATTTCCCGAGTGTGACAACATACATGTACATAATGTCATACACACACAATACATACATATATTCACACCATTAGGCAGGCACACAGAGACACGCAGGTCCACAAACATGCAAACACAGCATGACGCATGTGTATTAACGCGCTGCTGCACAATACTACTGAAATCGCAGACATGTATCAATGCACACACATACGCCACCATGGTGGATGACCTCCCCGTACCCCCCACCCCCGAAATGCCTCAGCTGGCTCTGTTCTTTCCGGTCTACTGAACACAGCAACATCTGATGAGTCAAACTTCCCATTTCAGACTAATCAGTTGACTGCACTAATTGCAAAAGCAAATATGCAAATTCATATTAATTAATTACTACGTTAATTAGTTCCCTGCTCTTTTCAGGCAATAAATCATCGCATGGGAGAGAGCCGAAGAGGGGTCCGCTGCCATTTCGCCCCCCACATAAAAATTTAATCAGCCATCTCTGGAAATACCTTCCATCCAAGTCAGGCGGGGGGGGGGGGCAGCCATAGCCAGTAGCTGCCATATCTGTCTGCCCTGAAGGTAGAAGGAGCTGGAGAAACAACTAAAGAGAGAAGGAGGGAGAGAGAGAAAGAGAGAGTGCTCTCCCGTCTCTCACACACCTTCCCAGATGAGGGTTCAACCAGTGACTTAATTATCATATCATCAACTTTTAAAGTGATAGATTTGAGGAGTGGAAGCTGTGAAATACGATTGTGTGTCTGTGTGTGTGTGTGGGGGGGGTGCTCATTGATCTTTGGAGTTGCTGTGCCGGGGATTGGGCATCACCGTGGCGAAGGGGGCGGGCTTTGGTCTGACTGGCAGCTAGGATAGAAAATGTAGTGGAGACATCCAGGGGATAGTCGTGCGTGGCATGGTGGGGGGGGGGGGGGGGGGTGTTTTAAATGG
>JAODKM010000075.1:16865854-16877552 GCA_026780845.1 Petrocephalus sullivani
GTGAAGCGGGAGGTGTGTGGTGGTCGGGAACATGTTGTATACCATAAACCGCGCAGGCCCTGTGTTGTCAGGATCGTCTGTCATTTTAGCCTCGCGGCAACACAGCCCTGGAGCGAAGAGTCATTGACTACTGCAGGTAGAGGTGCTGTTTCTGAGACTCTGTACCTGAGAATCCAAGGCGGTTGGCGTGGGAGGGGACCATTTACGACACCAGGAGCAGATATCCAGTCACACCGTAGGGGGAGGCACTTGGATCTGATCTAAAAGGTCATGCAAAAGCTCTTCCTGTACACCTGTGTCACATCGTGCAGCTCAACAGGAAGTGGCTACTCTGCCGACCAATCAGATTGCGTCCTGTGGTTTCTTTAAGGGGTTGTTATAGGGCATTTGTTATAGGGGGCTGTGCCAGTCTTTGTTTACAAGCTCGCACAGCTCAGTGCACACCGTCCAATCAGCCCGAGACCAACATAGAGTGTAATACCAAAGAAAGTCAGTCCTCGATGCTTTAAAGATCTTTGGCCAGCATTTGCATGTTATTGTTTTTATATAATAGAAAAATATTCCAGGACACAGAAGATGCTGGGGAAAGAGCCTCATAACCAAAGCAAACAAACAGAATAGCCGAGGTGCATATTGACGGTACCCAGGTGTGAAGTCAGGCCTGCTACGAAACAAAGACACATGAATTATTTATATGTTTTTAACGAATATTTTATGTAAATTTGTTCTCAAGTGTGGGAGGCTGTGTACTCTGAGCACAATTGTTTAGGAAAAAATCTTGGCAAATATTTTATTTACTAAGGAGGAGGCATTACAGAGCATTTATTATTTGAATTGTCGGCTTGCCCGCATGATAAAAGCTCTTCATGTCACACATTTATATAGCCGGATATTTTTATCAGTAAGGTATGAAGGTAAAGCAGTGGGACCCTGCTGCGACTCGAGTACAAAGCTCTGCCGTCCTAAGCCTTTAGCGCCAAGCTGCTGGCTGCGTGCTTTTTCCTTTAACTTGTCCTGTCTGCCTCTGCAATCTCGGCCTACAAAGAATAATTATTGACCCTGAACAGATACACACCAATCTGCCCATGAGGTGCCTTTCAGAAAAGAATTAAGTTGTCTTCAGAAAGCAAAAACAATTTTATGAAAAAACGATTAGTAATCATGCTAAGTCAGTGGCGTGGAAAACCACTTTATAGATAATCTGGGATCACAGCTGGCTGAAAACACCCCAATCCAGCTGTTTATGGAGGCTGGAAAACAAGAAAGACTGGGGGAAACCCTTCAGACCAGGGGTCTCCAACACCGGGCCTGGAGAACTACTACCCAGGAGGTTTTCTGTCCTACCTGGCTTCTGATGAGCCACAGCTGTTCCTGGTATTTACCTGAGAACAGCTGTGGCTGTGTAGCTCTCCAGGACTGGAGACCCCTGCTTCAGACCATATGGATGGCAGAGGTGAGAAAATCTGCTGCCATAGGGACTGAGACAGGAAGCAGGTAGAGGGCGTGTTTCCTCCCTGATTGGCATTGCATGATGGGATCTGGGAATGCACAAAGGGATGGAAGGACATCTACTACTTCTTATTGAGAATTTGATTTCTAACTACATGGTTTTGGACTTGACTGAATTATTAAAAAAACATGAAACTTTTAAGACATATGGAATGCCGTTTTTCACAATGCATCCAAAACTCAACAAACTTGCATGAAAATTGAACAATTGCATGTAATCTATGTATGCAAACAGGACCTAATCAGCTATTTACATAATGGCAGTGGGGGGGGGGGGGGTCGTGTTTACCGTGGCCAACGCGTTTAGCAGCCCCAGAAAAACGTGCAGCGATACAGAAAGCCTGTCACCAGGCCAAGGACATATGTGTCTGTAGTGTGCATGAGTGTCTGTGCAGATTCGGGTACCCGGAATCAGATGGTGTTGTGGTCCGTGTCATAGGCCGGTGACTGAGACTGACACAGCCTGAAATACCATGAGAGGAACATCTGTGCTCCCCGTGAGGGAGCCACGATTCGTTTTATTTTTATATAATACCCTTCTGCACATGCCTCAAAGCATTCGGCAGAAAGGGAAAAAAAAGAAAAACCCTCTATCAACGACACAGAGAGTCTGGAACAGTTATATGGGGTGATAATATCACAGATAGACATGAATGCAACTGACAATGCACAGTTTTATAAAAGGCAGGAGAGCAAAAATGCAAATGTGTGGCAGTAGCTGACCCAGTGGCCTAATGGATAAGGCATCAGCCTCCGGAGCTGGGGATTGTGGGTTCAAGTCCCATCTGGGTCGCTTTGTTATAAGCCCTTTCCCAGAAAAAAACAAGGATTATATAGTGCTTGTTGGTTATGGATATAGACTCGCAATTGAGAAGGATTTTGATTCATTCCTGTCAATGAAAATTGAATATGCTCATTTACTGAAGGTAAAAAGAGTATTTGCGTCCCATAATTCCCAAGGAAATGTGAAATAGGGAAAAGCCTTTTTGACACATTTACGGAAAACGGGCGAAGGGAAGATATATATTTGTAAATAATTGTTTTAGATGCAGGGTAAATGGGAGATGCGAATACGGGATGAGGAGTGAGTCTCCGGATCATTGACGGTGATATCTGGGGACTGGCAGATATGGTCGGCTGAGCCGGCTGCTGGGGGCGTAATGTAGATGACTGGAGAAGGCTGACACATGCATCTTCTCTCTGGATACTGTGGCAAGCCGCGTGTCTGGGTACCAGATGGCCCCGTGTGGGAGGCAGAGGGGCATGAGCCGAGATATATTTTTGAAAACTAGTTATACGATATAGGCCCAGGCAGAGCGAAACGGAAGGCAGAATAATCCTAGTGAATCAAACTATGGAGTGAGGATCATTGGAGTAAGAAGCGGGGGATAGTAACACATGTTGGTATGTGAGAGACACCTGCAGCAGTTAACACGTGATCGTGACGTGCTCGTCCCTGCAGCACCTTCGGCTACACCAGGGTTATGGGTAGCCTATTGCAGGCATTATAAGGCAACATCCTGGACAGGATGCCGGCCATTCAAAGGGCACACCCTCACATGGACTACTGAACAGTCTGGCCCCTCCCAATCTGTTAAAAGCACAAATATGATTGGCTATTTGGTGATTGGTGATTATTCATTACTGGTTACTTTGTACATATTGTTACATATTGTTCTGGAAGGACAAAGCTGTGCATTATCACATTCTGCTGTTTTGTAACATTTTTTTGCAGAAAAAAAGAATTCGCTATTGGTGAAAGTTGAATATGAACCCATGGAAGATGAAGATGACTCAGAGCTGCTGGTGCAAGTCGACCGAGGGCTTTGAAGCTGGGAAGTATTTGAGATTCAGCCAGCCAGGCAGCATAGTTAGGAAATCAGAGGAGGCTAATATGTTCACACATTTTATTCAAGCAAAAACTTCTGCAGCTGAATTCTGGGAAACGTTCAAGCAGGCAGACAGCAGTGCATGGCATAAATTAATCCAGAGTCTATAAATGCATGGATCAGCTTTATTGCATTGTGCGGAGGTTGCCTTTTTTTGGAAAGGAAGACATTCTCTGAAAATGTTTAACATTTAGCGTTTAACTGATCGATTCATCAACCAGAGAGAATGGATGTGAGGCTGGGGGCTATTATTGCTTCATCAACAGTAACAGGAATATCTAGATTTGTCTTAAAGTCAGAAATGAGTGACTGAAGGGACTGAGAGTCTTCCAACATCCTCTCTGCCATACTGCTCACGGGGGTCCGCTTTGGGGTGCCATAAAGGGGAGGAAAGATTCCAAGGCACCCTTAAGTAACAGGGGCCCTAAAACATTTGGGACATAATTGGATTGGTCTGGGTTGGGGGTCCAATATGCATTTATGGGGCCCAAAACCTGTACCATTCTGTACCGTTCAGTAAAGGGGAGGGTCTGCTCATTCCGAAGAGTTTTTTTGGTCTGTAACAGAGAACTTTGTGCTTTTATACGCAGAAGCCCAAGAGCAGAGAGGCAGCAGGTGCTGCATTGCTCTGACACGTGCTGCTTCAGTGTTACAGCATGGTATCGTAGCCAGACTGACGGGCACCATTATTTGACTGTAGGCAGTCCGATATCTACTGGGCAAAAATTTGTTTCCCATTAAAAAATTCATTAAAAACTTTTCTAAGATTTTAAGGCGCACGGATAGTCAGATGATTAGGATCCAGATGACGCCTTGGCATCCTGGGAACGTATCAAGAAGATAAGTATGAATTTGTAATGTCCTCTGCGGACTTGCCAGAAACTGGCGAAATGTGAGGAAACAACATCAGCATAAACAGTGGATGTATCACAGGCCTGGTGGGCTTTGTTTGGGCCCAGTAACATTCAGCCTTGTGAATTTCACTGTTACTGGTGGGTGTGCCAGACAGTTGCTGTGTGATTCTCAATTTCTGAACTTATGAAAGAGAAATCTCAGAGTGTTGTTTGTCGGGGATAACGTGACTTTCTGGGGGCTGTGCTGGTCTATGAAGCTGATTTGACGTTTTTAGTTGTAAATCCAAATAAACAGGAGCAGAGTCAGGTGATCAGACCCTAATGAAAGGTAATAAGGACCCTAATCCCACACCCCTTTTCCCAAGTCCTGACACCTACCTGACTGGTTTTCCCAGATTCCTTCTTTGTGCTGAATCTGAAAATCGGCTCCTCGGAACACCTTCCCACACCCCTGTGTCAAGTGGTTACTTCGCTATCCTGGGAGAGTGGCATTTTTCCTAAACAATGGTTATAAAACAAACAGTGCTGGAAATGAGTGGCACACATTTATAAATTGGATTTTATAAAAGCATTAGCTAAAAAAGTGCATATAATCATCACAAATGAAGGGCCAAGACTTATTTAAGATTATATCTTTGCCTGTTGACCACCTGCTTGCCAAAGTGGACGCTTAATCTGCCTAGCGACCCAAAGCTACCCAGTTTGCTTTCCGGTCATTCGGAGTTAAACACACAGCAGTCGGACTAATTAAGGCGAAGGCGACACAAGCGCCAACCTCAGGAGCTAATTAACACGTGAGACGTGCCGGCGCTGACGGGGGGTCAGGAGTCGCAGCGTACCGCGGAAACTGGATTTGGAGGTGAGGAGCACTGTGTGAACCTTGAAATTATGCTAGTCCTTCCTGCCATGACCACCGAAGTTGGTAGCCGTCACCACACTGGTGCTTTAAAATGAGGATAGAGGCACAGGGAAGTGGCAAGCCGCCATAGCCATTGTGAAAGTAATTATTCACCTCGCGGTAAAGTATCCCCCGGTCAGTTGTATTCCCAGAGTCGGCCTGGCTGCCTGCCAGCATGGTTTCATTGCCTCTTTTTTTTCCCATCCGTCTAACAAAGGCTACCAGTACAGCTTCACACCCGGACGTGTCCGACCGAGACGGGCGCGGGAAGTGGCCGCCCCGCCGTCCGCATCGCACGTGCATCAAGCCCCCCGGCCGGCCGCGGGGCGTTTATGGACGGCCGACGACCGGGATTCGCTGTCCTCCGAGAAACTTGCAGGGCCTGACTGGAAAGAAGGGGGCGTCGGCCGAGCCCCAGAAGCTCGGGAAAATGTCACATCATTACTGAGTCCCTCTTCAAGGGCCCCCGGCTTTTAATTGGCATAGACCGGCACTCCTTAACTCACCCAGTGTGCCCTGCACATCTCCCCCCTGCGGAGGCAAGTAGGCCTGCTGCAACAAGACTCCCACAGCAAGGGCCCTCCTGCGGCGTTCGCTCTATCACGCTGAATGCGCTTGTGCCTCAGTCCCTGTGCAGTAATACGAGTCTGGGGGGGGGCTGATAGACTGTACTAATGACCCATGCAGGGATGGCTGGCTTCAGGGGAGACTGGTTTCACACGGTGTAGCCGGCTAGCTGGCTAGCGACAGCTGGAGCGCTTCGCTAACGGTGTCCCTCCTACGGCACCGCGTGAGAAATTTACGGGGCCGTAACTTCGAGGAATGAACGCGGAAAGAGATGCGCACGCGCAGTATCGCACGCTCGCGTTAAGCGGGACATGCCAATACACTGCGCACGTAGCTTCACAAGGAACGTTATATATATATATTTATATAATATATATATAAATTTTTTTATTATTATTATTATCTGGTCCTGGAGGACAATAATATCGCTCGGTATTTAATAGTTTTTATTGTATTTTTTTACAATTGTTACAACTGCCAACAACAATAACAGTTATTATTATTAATATTGGAATACTATTGATCGCATATTATTATGTTACAATTACATATTACTGTACGCGCACGTATACAAGCGGTAATAATAATGACATTGATAATAACAATGATTCGTATTCCCAGAAATGACAACTATTTTTCACTCAGTTATTTCTTGTGTTTTTTTTTTTTCTCGCCCAATCTGATCGCCCCATCTGGTCAGCGCGGTGAAGGCGGCTTGCGTTTGCTCATAGTCTGGCTGCGCTGACCGCGCCGCGCCGCGCCGCGCCGTCCCGCCCACCGGCACCCTGTGCCGGGGCCCGCATGCCGGAGCCAAGCGAGCGCCGTGTTCCGGGACCGACATATGCGGCTCCAATCGCTATGCAGCGCTAATGAGATGCTTTATGAGTTTCTGAGCTGTCGGCTTTCGCATTGATTTAAACCCTTCCGTGACTGATCTTTTGGGTATAAGACACGACTGTAATCACCGCCCGTAAAGTAGTGGTGAAATCACACAAGTATAAAATTTGCCAGTCAGATGAGCCTCTGGGGTAACTTAACACATGTCGACCGGTGTGAAAGAAATATATAATGCAACATTTTCAAAAACACACATAAACATATGTAACATAATTACTTCAGTCACGTAACCAGTCTCCTGTGCGTGGTATAGAGTCTATTTTCATTCTGAAATGATAAAATTTAAACTGATAAACCAGCTGCCTGTTTCATATACGTAAAAATATGGCGATTGATTGAAATGATAATGTAACATTATAATAAATGCTAACGCGTACACACTGGTGTTCTGCCAAAATCATGCTGCTCTGGAATCTTCATATGCCTTCACATTTTACACCCAATTCCAGCTTCTGGTAAAAGTTTAATAGACAAGCACCTGAAAACATAGTAAGTTTCTTCTAAGAATATTGGTCACAACCTGTCAAAATCCGGTATCGGGGGCCCAACTGTCGAGAGATATTTTGTTTGATAGTATTCTTTCTTTCTTTCTTTTATATTGTTTCTTCATTTTTCTCTCTTGCCCTTTCATATCCCACAACATCATCGTCGTCATCAACAACATCAGCAATAATAATAATACGTTTTGTTGGCGGCAGTAACAATGGTATAAAAATGATCTGATACAACTCGAGGACGCCTTACACATTATCTACGCTGATACTAAATCACCAAACTTCAACTTGGCTTTTAGCTTATTCCTGCTCTAGCCTACTTTATTTATTCATATTGCGTATTTCATTTCCATATCGGGTATTAAACCGCGATAGGCAGATCCCATTTTAATAATAAGTTAGAACAGAACAAATGGAGGTTAAAAAACAATAACAATAAGCTATTTAGGGGAGAATTCGGGTCTGAACTGCGGGCTCTGTTCTCCATTCCCCAGGGTCGCATACGATCTGGGATCCCTGCATGCTGTCTGACTAGAAACTTAAGACAATAATACCGAAACCCAAATGTTCAATCTTTATTTATTTATTTTTTCTTCATTGGGATATTTATCCTGAGATATCCCAAATCCCTTTACGAGATATATCCACCAATAGAAATAAGGCCCGGTGATTTTAGAGATTAATTAAAATATAGGGATGTCCATGACATAAAAGAATTTGGACATAGAAATATGTGGCTCGGGAGGGAAACAGGTGTTCTCTGTACTAGATTAAATAGCAGCATATTCAGTATTTATTCTCAATGGGGTTTTGTCTATGCAATCTTATATGCCGTTTGCAGTATTAATGCCGCGGTAGCCTACTATAAGTCTTGCAGAAATGTAAAGATATATGTTATGATGAAAATGAGCTGAAGTAACGAGAAAATGTAACAGCTCTGATTAATTAATGATTTAAAAGTTTCACGGTACAAAACATGAATGATCAAGTCTAGTTATTAAGGTCTGACCAAAGGTTGACATCGGAAGGCGTTTGTTAGGGTAGCCGAAATATGTCGGCAGGGCAATCAGGGCACTAATGATCATTATCTATATCTATATCGTTTGGAGTTGGTCGTGTCAAATTAAGGAACACAGCAAATCACTCATTCATTAAGGAACACAGCACATTTACGCGACATGTACGGACCTTACGTTATTGAAATCGGGATTAACACTATACTGACACCTAGTGGACAAATAAAAAAAATGCAGCGTGGCGTCCGCTGTTATGGAGACAAGAGGGACAACAAGTCCAAGCGCCGAGTTGATCTGCAAATTCTTTGAGTCGTTTAATACTGAAAGGTCCAACAGCAATGCAGAGTACTTTATCTTTTAAATAGTAAAATCAGTTTGCAAACACGGCATTTATTGTGTATCTTTACAGTCCCAAGAATAGAGGCAGCCAACTGCAGATACATTTGCATATTTTGCACCCTTTGTACGTGAAACCAAATTAGCTTTTCTATTTACTAGTATAAAAGGAAGTTCAAACTTGAACGTAGGCGTGAAACGTCAGACTCTATATTTAGAAGTACCCTACATATATACAAGCAACTGACATTCAAGTGATATTATAGTGGATGGTACGACTAGACATGTAGGACTAGACAGACTGAGAGACGGCTGACAGAGATGCCCTTCCAAAGCGCTGTCCGCATTTGGGCAACCTGCTCATGGATCATCTTGGAAGCCGGTGAGGAGCTCCTACGCCTTCCGCAAAGATACGCCGAGAGCCTAGTTACTGTTTATCGCCGTGCCTTCCTACGATAGGCCTATGTTTTATCATCGGTATCCCCAAGACAGCTCTGCCAACCCGAATGCCATGGTTATCTCCACTCCGCTTTTATTCTGACGCTGTAAGTGCATCTGAACTCTACTGAGAAATAACAATTCAGGGGTGTAAACGTCAGTGTCACGGGACTGAAGCCGCACTTCTGAAATCCAAGTATTTTTCTCTAAATTAGTATAGAGTTTTGAGAAGTGCATTTAACTCTCGCACAATTTTATTTAATCTTGGGGTTGGGCAGCAGGTCCTTAGTGGTCAGATTCTTGGATCCTTAGAGGTTAGATATCGCTGTGTATTTGACATTAGCAAATACTAACCACCTTGACTGTTTACTCGTACTTGTTTAATCTTACTTGTTTACTCTCAGTAAAACATCAACAACATTCCCCGTAATCGTTTATGAAGAGGAAGCACAGGGCACGCTACACGGGGTGCAGGTCTATCACACACACACACACACACACACTCTCGCGCGCGATCCTCCCGTCTCGCCATCGGGTGTCGATTCGTCGCTGACCTGTAGGGGGCGATGATTGAACACGACCGTATATTTGCGGTTTGTGACACTTACTCATCATGCTTTCTAGCTCACTTAGCAACCCGCTGTTTAATCAGATAACCTCACGTTACTAATGTATCTAATAAGGTTCATGACATGTTATTGTAACACTGAGGGTAACAGTGTATACACAATGAATTGTTCGTTTATGCTGCACAGAGGTTAATTTGGGGTTCGTCGCGGTACGTGCGTTTCAGTTTAACTAATAGGATTCCTCAGCAAAGGGGCAATAGCAGACCCCTCGGGATTTAGGGTAGCAAGACTCTGGGGACCAGAGTGGCTTTCTTAGCCATCCACCTTCCAGAAGGCTCCCTAATTCTGTGCCAGTACTGGCGGTGAGAAACATGTTGTGGCTGTATTAATTGATTTGAATGTTCCCAAACGTAAATGTTAAAGGAAAACTGCATTTATCTATATTTTTTATAGTCAATTTGCAGTTTTAGGTTAGCTGTGATGTGGAGTACATCTACCAATCTGAGATCCAGTGTCAATCTGCTTCACAACACACTTCAAATACACGCTTGGCTTGCTAGAAGAAGCCAGGGAAATGTGCTGTTCTGGAGCCCTGCTCTGTGTATTTGAGGTGGCGGGGTCGTGTATATGTACACATCCGCAGTGCTGTGGTGAGCAGGCATCCCTTAGAGCTGTAATGTCCCTGTAAGTGTTTCACTGGCCATGTTGCTTGGTGTGAATTCGAGCTGGCAGGCTCTGGGCTGCTGATGGCCAGCATGCTCCAGGAAGCAGTTAGAAGGAAGTGATGACTTTCCGTGGCTTGAATGAGCCACGCACTATCAAAATTTGACTGGTTCCCCTTTTCTCTCTCTCCCTCTCTCTCTCGCACTCTCTCCCTATCTGTCGCTCTCCTTCAGTCTTTTGCTCGTTCCCCTCGGCGACGAGCTGCCTGCCCCGAGTACGGTGAAGCTCGACAAGCCCCGGCACATGGACAGGGGAGTGCAAGCCACCGGATCTGTGGAGATGGCCTCCGCGTGCGGCAGGAGGGCCATCCTGGTGGCCTCCAAGGTTCAGTGGAGAAGGATCTGTGACCATTTAGAGCCGAGCGGCCGAGCTGGTGAGCTTTCATAATGCCACACGTATGGCTTTAGCGATGCCGAGCTAACAGCTAAAGGCAACATTGTAACAGCGGTTTGTTTGGGGAGTAGCAAGCCTGTTCCTGACAGTGGGGTCCTGCAGGTTTTTAGGTTGTGTTTTAACTGCTTGGGAGTTAAATCTTTGGATGTTCCTGGTGTATATAGTCATTTAAGTAATAGACCATCACCTAACTCAATATCCACATCTACCAGAGCAGCACGTCTCAGCTTATTGCCAATTCAGTCTCGGTCAGAACTGTCCCCCTTTGGCTCTGAGGTTTGGAGAAGTCAAAAATGGAAGTAGAGGCAGCTGTTTGTGTGTTTGTGCTGGATTCTGTTGCCTGGTGTTTCCCAGTCTGGTCCTTGGGGGACCCAGAGACAGTTGGCGTTTTTGCTACCGTGAGCTTGGAGGTAGCAGAAATGTGGACCGGCTGTGGGTCCCTGAGGACCGGTTTTGGAACCACTGCTATCAGCCCAGGAGTAATTTGTCACCGCTTGCAATCTCTGGCAGTCTGACCTACAAAGACGTGACATGTAACCAGGTTTGTTTAAATGACATAGGCACTTATCACTATGTTTGTCATGTCCTTCAAGAACCTTCGAGGAAATGACTGGAAAAAGTGGGCCTGAAAGAGGATCTGTTCTCTGTCTAACCTGGGAATGTAGCGTTATGGCTAATTCGGCGTGGGTTTGGGGGTTGACACGTTCTCTCTCCCTGCATACTGAGCAGAGCCGTGGGAACAGGGGTTGGGGATAGATTCTGCCCCTATTTAAACACCGGAGGGGCAGAATCGGGTCGACCAAACCCAGCACGCCCCCCGTTCCTGTCCGGGGGCTGTTCCTGCTTGCTGTCTTTTCTTCTTAAGTGCACTCGGAGCCGGGAGGCTGGGCCTTTCCCCCGGAGACACCGTGGTGCCTGCTGGGAATTAAGCAGCCATTCTTTTCTCGTCCAATAGGAGAGCCCCACCAGGCCAGCATTCACCAATGGCTGATCTCGGGATGCCAGTGAGTACGGGGGGGGGGGGGGGGGGCGGGGGTGCTGGTTCCGCGCATCGGCGCCCTGCCGCCCGCCAGCGCCCCCCCACACATGGGAGTCCAGGGGGCCTAAACTACCCC
>JAODKM010000075.1:16881390-16891899 GCA_026780845.1 Petrocephalus sullivani
TAATATATTTAATCGGATTAATCACAACGCTGGATTAATCCGCGTTAACGCGTCAATTTTGACAGCCCTAATTTTAACCCAATCTACTTTCAGTTCTTTACTCGTTTCCTACTCGACGCACAGTTCAGTCATACTGGGCGATAGCTCACTCATGTTTTTTCTCATTTTCCTAGTTCAGTCCCTTAAAAAATGTTTATTGCCTAATTTTTTTGTTAGTTTTTTTGCTTAGTACTTGTTTTTTGTTCAAAATGATATGTAGTGTGACTCCTTAGCCACTGCGCCACCTCTCCTTATGTCTGTGCCACTGCAGGCCTTTGCACTTGAGTCCTGCCCTCCAACGGGGGCTCAGTATCGCATCTACAGCCTCTGCCCTCTCTGGATGTCGCAGGTTTGACCTTTGGCACCTTTATCAAAAATAACTTTGTAGGTTTAACTACCACAGTATTAATGATAAGTTAAAACCTTGGTGACTCGTTCTTCATTTAAAAAGCGGCATCTTAAATATCCTGTCACCTACTGGTCCCATGTGTGCACTGCAGCGTGATGGACGTGCTGAATCTCTGGCATGATGATCCCGAGGAGCTGCTGCTGGACCTCGGCTTTGGCTCCGACGAGCCCGACATCACCGTCAAGATCCCATCCCGATTCATCAACAACCCATCCCAGGCCCGGGGGATCAACATCCAGGTGTTCCTGGAGGCCCAGAAGAACCGAATCGACGTCGAGAATCCCGACATCAGCAGTGAGTGAGCTTGTCTGTCAAATGCACGCCAGCGTCTGAGGTCACGTGCGCCGCACTCTGCTTGCATGCACACACGCCCTCAACACGCACCACGAGCCTGCAGGGTGAGGGAGATAAGAGTGCTGGTGGTTTTGAGGAGCATGCTGACTAGGCAGATGCTTTCCTCTCGGAAGCCAATCTGAATTTCATGTGCTGATATGCCAGATTCTAGCATTATAAGAAGTCCTGTCCTGATAGTGCAGCAGCAAACCAGCCAGCCATGACACACAGCTCCTCGGATTTCCTGATAATTCATTTTGGATATCAGGAGCCTGGCTACAAGTGCTCATTCAAAGCGAGCAGACCAAATTTAACCAGGCATCAGTTTAAACCCACTTCAGTGAACAACTCTTACTGTTACTCCCCTCCAATTCGAACACTGCTGCCCAGCCAGCGTATCCAGACGCCCTTCCCAAGATGGCCACCTGGGAACACCACTGTTGTACAACAGCATGTTGCTACGGATCAGCTGCATTGCATTGTGGGTATAGTCCCTTACTGCAAGCTATAAAGCTGATGTAGACACGGAGATGCAGTTCACAAAAAATGTCCGAGCGAAGGCTGCGGGTGCGTGGTGGGGCTCAGGCCAAGAGGTAAGGCCCGGGCGCCGGGTCTGTTAGAGCTCGGGTTCGGGGGCTTCTAGAAAGCCCCGCGCCGGCAAGTAAACACATTTTTCAGGTCCCTGTCTAAGATTCCTGTCCTGCGTTTCATCTCTCCTGTGTGGCTGCCGTCCAGCGCCATCATGACAGCGAATAATCCCCTGACAGGAAACATCTAGAACTCAGATATTACGTGACACTATGAAGCTGCCTCATGCCGCTCACACCAACCCCCCCCCCTCCCCACCACCTCGTGCTTCTCACTATCTGAAGCACTTGAATGATAACTTGGCCGATGATAAAGCATACAGAAAAAATCCACCTGTGTTATATATACCACTCATCCGGGACAGACTCTGTGAGCTTGGAGCCGGTCCCCGGAAGCACAGGGCATGAAGCAGGGAGCGTCCTGGATGGACAGCAGGAAGATAAAATGCGCAATAACATGATATTAAATATCATACCTATAGTATGCACAATATGGCTGCAGCGATGGCTGCCGCCTCTCGTCGCAGACGATCACTCTGCGCCCCCATGCAAAGCAGCCTCTTATTTACAGACAGTGCCCCTTTTATATAAAGCTGCAGTCGCGCCCCACACAGAAACGCGACGCACTATCAGTGCCGCAGATAAGGCCACAAAGCTCCCTTTACGAGGCTCCGGTCATGCGGCGGGCCCGTTGGGGCGGAGCTCCACTGGCCCCTGATGGCCCGGTCCCTCTCCCTGCCCACCTTCTTCCTCCTCACAGACCGCTTCAGGCAGCTGGAGGTGCTGCACCAGGTGACCACGGCCTTCTCTTCTCTGGTCGGCAGCCAAGCCGTGGCCGAGCGACCGGTCGCCGGGCAGACGAGGCCCGAGGCCAGCGAAAAGCGGAAGAGGCTCGCCATGCTGCTCCGTCGTGCCTCCCGGAAGACCATCAACCAGTCCGCCGCAGAGAACATTTCGCACCAAGATCCCAGCCCGGAGCCTCGCCTCGAGTCTCACTCGGAGCCCCGGCCCACCCTCAAACGCTCACGACAGCTCCTTCGGTCCTCCGAGGCCAGTGCGCTCTCCCCCCTGGCTGAGGAGCAGGGGCCCTTGCCCGACCCTTCTCCGGCCACGCTGGACCCCACTACCTCGCTCCAGGAGGCCCCCTTGAGGACCAGGTTGGGCAGAGATGCCATCCCTACAGCCTCCACTGTCCTTACCAGGAAGAAGAGTCCCACAGATGGCCAAGAACCTGACTCCTTCGAACTGGAAGAGGTAAACACCTTACCAACATCTAACCAATCATACTAGGAAGGCTCTTATCTATTTACTTTGCCTAGCATTATCTGTCAATTGTCCCTTGCTCTGTGTTCAGTGTTCAGTTATTGTAGAAACACTTCCCGAGCATTCTCCCGAGCATTCTGCTGAGCGTTCTGCTGAGCGTTCTGCCGAGCATTCTGCTGAGCGTTCTGCTGAGCATTCTGAAGTGTTCATTTCTTCCTGGAGATACCCCTTGCTGAGCTTTCTGCTGAGCATTCTGAAGTGTTCATTTCTTTCCGGAGAAACCCCTTGCTGAGCATTCTGCTGGATCACTTCCACAGATACAGAGCTTTGACGACACCAGTGTCACAGTGACCGTCAGCGGGCTTGCATACAGCACAGGTACGGGCAGGATGTCTCCCCAATGCTGTTAAATTTCTCTAACCCAAACCTTTTTCCTTGGAGGGACAGTTTACTTTAAAGGAGTTTCTCGTGACACAGCACATGTAGAACACAGGAAAGGCAGGTGAGGTTAACCACTTGGGCAGTTGGTAGGTGCTCAGCAAGTCAGAGGCTGTACGTCCTTTGAGTCCTTTGCACACATGTATCTATCCGTTGTGTATATTATAACTGCTGTCCCAGTGTGCTGACAGCATCGCCCCCGTCTGGCAGCACGCTCAACGTCTTGCCTTTGGCCGTCCCGCAGAGCTGGGTGTGGTGAGGACAAACAGCTGCCAGTCTGACAGCAGCGGATTCCTGGAGGAGCCCGTCATACCACCCTGGTGCCAGCGGGGGGCGGCAGCAGCGCCTGAGCTTGTCAAGGTAAAGAGATGTGGCTCTCAAACTTCCCTCCCTAAAGAAAGTGACTGTTTTAGTTAATCAGTTCATATGAGCTTCACTGGCAGGACCAAAGTAAAGAATCAGATCAAAAATAGAAATCAGGGAAAAAAATGAACACAAGAGCATACAAATCCCCCCCAAATCCTTTTCTTGGGCTGAAACAGTTGTTGTCCATAAGGGTGATTTTGTTGTCTGTAATGTTATGTTCTTTTAATTCAAATTATAGTATTTGTTCTCCTGCTTGCAAGTATGTATGTATGTATGCTGGTGTAACGTTTGCTGTAGGCAGACAGGATCTTGTGTATATAGCCAGTTTAACCACAATCTCCACCACAATCTGGAGTTACGATCTATCAGCCTTTGCAGAGGCTGGTGAATGTGAGGTGTTTACCTTCGTCCCGCTGGTGCGAAGGACCACTGAGTCGGGTTTCATTGTGTTCTGTAGACCCTGCAGGCAAATGCAGGGAACGACACGAAGAGCCAAGGCCCACAGGAAGGCTGCCAGGACCCCTCGTCTCCAGCTCCCCCAGTGAGGGCCAACTTGGATGGCGACCGCTCCACCGAGGGCTTGGAGACATCTGCAGGTCCTGGGGCATCCTGGACTGATGGCCGTGCTGAGTTAGAACTGAGCCGAGAGGAGGAGGATCATGAGGCAGAGGCCCCCACCTTGACGGTCGATTACATCATCACGTCGTCAACCAATCAGGGGAATATGGGCGGTGCCTTGGAGGATGGGGGTGTGGCCATCTCCAGTAAAAACAGCTGCAGGGGGGAGGGGTCAAACTTTGGAGAAAATGTGGCCACCCTGCTAAGAGATACTTCAGACAGTGACGAGCTAACATATGTATCCTCTGTGGAAGACATGTCCACCCTGGATCAGGGGGCGGAGCCTGCGGGACTCCGGAGCTTTATGGAGTACGCGGGGAGTGAGGAGCCAAGCTCTGGGGGAGTTCAAGGACTGGCAGAGACCCCCCCAGCCAGCAGCCTGCCTGGGTCACGGCAGGAGCAGAGCGACCCCACTCTCATGGAGGATGCCGGGTGTGGAGGAGGGAGACCGTCCTGCTGGATCTCGGTGCAGATGCCCTCTGGTCTAAGCTCTGTGTCCCAGACCATCAGTGGCAGGGCCACACCCCCTACCCCGACACCTGGTTCGGTGCATGAAAAGGCCTGGGGTGACCAGGAGCTTCCCCTGGACATTCCCCAGGACCCCCCCTCGGACCTCCCCCTGGACCTTCCCACCGACTTCCCTTCCTCAAGCCCGCAGCAGGACACCCAGACCAGTGAAGGGGGCTTCGACACCCGGTCGACATCTCTAGACACGGGGCTGGCGTATGAAGAAGATGACGACGAGGAAGAGATGGAGACCGGGCGCTGGAAGGTGAAAACAGGAGTCTGCTGCTGCCGCTGCCACCACAGATGCAGCTGCTGCCCCCCGCAGGCGCTGCACCATCACTGCAGCCGCCAACATCCAGACACATCGACCCGGGAGATGCAGCGAGTCTCCAGCATGTCCTCCACATTCCCTGTGAGTGAGGCACACACACACAGGCAGGGTATCACTGGGTACCCCTGGGCTCATGCTAACAGCCAAATGCTAACTCGCCCTAAGATATCAGCAGTACTGCAGCTATAGTACAATTAGGTAATTCAGATGGACCTTGTAAGTCATTGTAAGACTCAAAGTCATTCGCGGATCTGACGATAATGCCAGCCACGCTAGTCCCTCAGGCCATCCTCCCTACATCGGGGTCACAGAGATCCACAGCCTTTCCAGACACAATAATAATAGTAATCGTGATAATAATCATGATAATAATCATGATAATAATGGAGTATGGCGGGGGTGCTGACGCACTGTGATGTGCCCCCCCCCCACCCTGCAGTACTCCATGGACGAGCTGGACGAGATGATGCGAAGCTCGCGCACCTTCCGCCTCGTGCTGGCGGACATCGAGCGGCGGCTGGGCCAGGAGCAGGCCTCGCTGTGCAGTGACCTCTCGGAGGAGGACAGGTACCTGGCTGCTGAAATGACAGGGGTCATGCTGCTGCCTGTAGGGGGCATATGGTGACTCGAAAGCACCCTTGGTATCTCATAACGACATCATCATCATATGAAATTAATGAGCACAAACAGGCAGACTGTGCTTGGGAAATTACTCCCTACAGTAATCCATTACAGATATAGCTGGAAAGTTCAGGTGCAGAAATTACAAATCCAGCCCAAGCTATTGTTTCAACCCACCTCTTGAGTATATTCTTTCTGCACCGGAAGGTTACAATTCTGTCTGTAATGGATTACTCTGGTGAGTAACTTTGCCAGCACTGTAGGCAGGAGCGGAGAGGGCCTACTCTCCTGGGGGTTTGTGCGGGCATGCCGGTGTCACATGGATGTCCCTCCCCAGGGAAGACATCAGGGCCATCCAGGAGCTGAGGGTAGCCGTCAGGAAGGAGGCAATGGAGCTTGAGGTTCAGCTGGCTGAGCTGGCCCACCACTATGACCAGGGCTTCAAAACGGTACCCGCCCCCTTTGGCACACCGCAGCCTACCGGTGATCCCGATTCCCCCTGGTGCCATGCTTGCTTTCCCGTTTGTTACTATTATAAAACAGATTTTTTTTTTTAATGCTGTTAATGTTTTTTATAATGAATTCTGCTCAGCACATAGTCAAACTGAAGTAGCTTTAGGACGCTCTGTCGCCTCCTGCTGTTATAACCCCATTTTCGCTTTCTGTGACTCCCCGCAGAAGATGCACCAGCTCCTGGATGAGCAGTCGTACTTGTGTGCCCAGCTGAGACTCCGCCCCCCTGAAGTTCAGCTCTGGAGCCCAGCCCCCATGGCTAGCCCCACCCCCAGACTGAGCCCCGCCTCCAGACTGAGCACTGCTCTCAGTGTCAGGACCAGAACGGTAGCCACGCAGTGCTCTCTGCTCCCCTGGCCTCCTCTCGTGGGTGTGTCCACCCAGGACGGCATCCAGGTCCTGCAGCACACCACTGACACTCCCCAGCCCGGATCGGACCAGATCTTAGGAGGGAAGCAGAACAAACTGGACTTTGTTGCATTTCTCCAAAGTGTAAGCGGAAGTGCTAACCTCCATCCCAGCAAGATCTTAATGTCTTAGTGTCAGGCACCATTCTTGGAGCAGTTCTTGGGAATAGGAGCCCCCAACTGTGATTCAATTGCTCTGCAGGCCTTAGGATTCAAGTAGATGACTATCCGGACACTGCCCCCGAAATCAGGTCATGTGCCTTACAGGAAGCCTTTAGGCTCGAAGTGGGGTCATATATACACTTTTTAAGTATGACGGCATCAGGAGCATATAGAGAGGCAGGGCCACTGACCCAATCTGAAAGCTGATTGGCCCCTAGAGTGCCCCCTCTCCTGCCACGCACTGATTCAAATTGGCTAATGTTAAAGTTGGCTCTCTGTCTGAATAATGACTCCTCTTATTTTCCCCCTCCCTAGCTTAAAAATCCATTGAATTGCCCCTGTACACAGCATGTCATCCACTTACAAATGGATCTGTGCCTTAGAATGCAGCCGTGCTGGCCATACACCTGATTCTAATATGCTAAACTTTGTCTTTTTCTTTCAGCTAAAAGAACCACTCAGACGCTCAGTCACTAGGGATACTCTGAAATGAATCGGGCGGCTCTGTTATGAACAAAACCACTCCTGAAGGAGCCACTGCAAGCTCCTGCTCGAGCTCCCGGCTATGGTTGGATGGCCCAGAGGCCGCTGTCCTGCCGGCTTCTCACAGGGAGGGGCTTCAGCTGCTTACCTGTGTCCCGGCGTGCGGCCAGCTTCGGATGGGAGTTCAGCTGAGAAGAGTGATGACTTCTCCCTTTCTGTTTATTTTGTCATGACTGTTGTTCAGCAGATGCTTTTATCCAAGGCAACACACAGAACTTTACATCCACCCATCCAGCCACCCATCCATCCATCCATCCATCCATCCATCCATCCAGCCTTATCCAGAACAGGATTGTGGGCATGCAGAACTACTTGTATATATATAAAACTGAATGCTGACTGAAGCTGTTCATCTTAAGGACACTGTTCAACTAGATCTAAACAATGGCTATATTTAAATCTAAGTAATATCTAAATAATAATTATATTTTAAAGTCAAAACTCATCTGAAATGACTTGTTGCACACATGCTCCCAATGCAGTTAAGTATTCCTGGATTTGGTGCAGGCAGAGGAACAGTTTCATGAAGGTTAGGAATGTACTGTGCTCTTTGAATTTCTAAGAACTTTTGCTCCTTGCCTACAGCGCCATCTGCTGCTGGTAACAGAAAACTACATGCGTGACACTGAGATGAGACAATGGTTGTTTTGTGCGTTTGAGGACTGAGAGGATCCATAGAAGCATTGTAGACTTTCAGTGCGGCACTCACAGAGTTGTGCTGTTTAGCTTGTGGTCACTGGGTCAAATAAAGACACATTGGGAATTAAATTGTTTTGACCTTTAATAGAACTTCACTCGGCCCATATGGAACATTTCAAGAGTACAACAGAACATCACCTGCAGCCACTCGGACTGGATCTTTTCGTTCATCTTGTCTGTAACCTGGAGCGACGTGACCGACAGCACAGTCCAGGTTTGGTCGGGGGACACTGAGTCATCATCATTCCCATCAGGCCCAGTCCAGCCCTAAGCCAATACTGATCAACCCAGTTGTCATTCGGCACCTTGCTTCCCATTCTGGCTGGCCACTGAACCCAAGGCAGCTGATTCCTGTTGCTGTTTGTGTACTGAAAGAGGTACAGATCTGGAGCTGCTGACGGAGAGGCCACACAGAATGGAGCAGCTCTCGCTGTGACTGCTGGTTCTCCTCACCGTCATACGATCAGAGCGCTCACCTAACGAATGGCGAATGCGGTGTGTTCAACACTCAGGCCCACACATGCAGGAGTCGTGCAGCTGAGGCCAGGGGGTACTGGGCCCCCTCTGGGGATTTGTGTTATGCTGGAGGTGGGGGTCGTTTCCACCTCCATGGAAATACATGCTAATACCGGTAAAGCACTCGAACAATAAAAACGTTTCTCATGATAAATATTGGAGGGAAATTATCTCTCCAAAACCTCTCAGCGGGCCTGATGGGCACTGACCGGAGTTTATTTTTCTTTATCTCGCTGCAAATCCCTCGTCGCCTTTCATATTGAGGTTTTAGAGGTTTACGTCGGTATTGTGCTGCAGTTTCCCTCCCCTCTTGAATCTAAATGCTGAAATAAGCCTGTCAGTTGAAGTAGTTCAGAGGACCCATTGAAACATTCGCACAGAGAGCGAGATGTGTTGTCGTGACAACCGCCTCCGGCAGCATGTCCGGTCTAACCACACTCGCCACACTTCTCCTCCCGGGGACGTGTCAGTCTTTACACTCCAGGCCCCGGCTCCTTCGCTCCTCTCGGCCAGTTGGGGTCTGTCACCTGCCCACAGATCACAGCCTTGGGTGACGATGGCACATTTGAGCCGTGACGCTCAACCTGGCGATCACTGTGGTGAAAAAACTGCATAAATTAGATGAGGTCCAACTCCAGGGCCGGTGGAGTGATCTTGTCGTCAGGCCCCTGAGCAAGTCCCCTGACTCCCATTTGCTCCAGGGATTTCTCAAAAAAAAGTAAAAAAAAACAATGTATATCTCTTTGGAAAAAAACATCAGCTAAATAAATAAAATGTACAAAATAAAAAAAAATTAAATTTACATAAAAGTAAGATTATAGTGCATGTAGTTATAGTATTCAAGTAAATGACTATTTACCATATTTAACTATAAGAATTTTAATGTTACATTCGGTACATTAGATTTCACTTCTCAGTTTACCTGCTACCCGCTGGGTCCGCCACCTCCAGGTGATCTCACTGGGTAACCAGTCATACCTGCACTTAATTGACCAGTCAATTAAGCTCATTTTCTGCGAGGCCTTCTTTCTTGGTCTCAGCGTTTGTTTTTCAGATTTACTGTTCTGGTCCCCTGCTGGTTTTCGGTCTAGTGGCCAGGCTCCTGTTTGCTGATTGTGCCGATTTATGACCTCATCTTTGGCTCCTCCTTTTTCCAAATTGGCCGCCTCATATGTGCATCTTTGTGGTCGGCTGCCCCCCTGCTGTCAGTGGCCAGCCTATCAGAGAGGAAACAGCCTGAGTTTGTGTGCAGGCAGTTTGGGGGCCTGTTTCCCTGGCGAAGACCGTGGTCCCTACGTGCTTCAAGAGATCCACCATCGTCCCAGTGCCCAAGACCAACAAGTCCTCATGCCCGAATGACTACCAGCCGGATGCACTGACATCGGTGGTTATGAAGGTGTTTGAAGGTCTGATAAAGAACAACATCTCCTCTTCCATCCCCGACTACATTGATCCGCTCCAGTAGGCCTACCGCCCTAACAGATCCACAGAGGATGCCATCTCCCATGTTTTGCACACCACTCTCAGCCATGTGGACAAGAAGCAGGGCAACTATGTGAGATTGCTGTTCCTTGACTACAGCTCAGCGTTCAACACCATAATGTCTCACAGACTGTTCACAAAGCTGAGGGATCTAGGTGTCAACAAACGTTTTTGCCTGGGTGCTGGACTTCCTCACAGGCAGATCTCAGGCGGTGAGGGTGGGCAGGTGCATCTCCAGGAGCATCACTATCTATCTATCTCACGAGCTCCACAGGGGTGTGTTCTTTCTCCACTGTTGTACTCACTCTACACTTCAGACTGTGTGGCCAAACATGACTCCAACACCATTGTTAAGTTTGCTGACGACACGGTGGTGTTGGGCTTAATTTCCAACAATGATGAGTCGGCCTACATAGATGAAGTGGAGAACCTGGCACTATGGTGTCAGGAAAACTGCCTCCAGCTGAACGTCAGCAAAACTAAGGAGCTGGTGGTGGACTTCAGAAGGAGAGAGCAAGATCACAAACCCCTCACAATCAGAGGAGCTCCAGTGGAGAGGGTGAGCAGCTTTAAATACCTGGGCATCCACATCTCGGAAGACCTGTCATGGACTGAGCATATCTGTGCTCAGACAAAAAGGGTGAAGCAGCGTCTGTACCACCTGAGGCAGCTGAG
>JAODKM010000075.1:16902661-16927217 GCA_026780845.1 Petrocephalus sullivani
TGCACCTGTATTATTCTGTTTCCTGCTTTGTAGTGGGATACACTGTTGCACCTGTATTATACTGTTCCCTGCTTTGTGGTGTGTTACACTGTTGCACCTGTATTATTCTGTTCCCTGCTTTTTAGTGGGATACACTGTTGCACCTGTATTATACTGGTCCCTACTTTGTGGTGTGTTACACTGTTGCACCTGTATTATTCTGTTCCCTGCTATATAGTATGTTACACTGCATATGTCACACATGCACCATCTTGCATACCTAATCAGGATCTTACCCAATGATGTAGCTTGACCCCATGAAAGATAAAAACGGATAAAAATGAATACATAGAGTCAGAGTTTGTTTTCTACCTAAATCTGTAGATGGAGGGGGGGGCACTTCCAATGCAAACATTTCTGACCAAGGGACATTCTTCATTGTCAATTGCAGCTCCTGTGGCTTTGTGGGATAGCATAGCACTCATTGGCTAGACGCTTCTGAATTTCACAAAATGCAGTCATCCGGGTGCTGGTCACCTACTGTCTCATCCATACTGATGATTTCAGCATACTGCTCACTTCGCATACTACATAGCAATCAAGTATGCATGTTCTCTGCTTCTTCTATTGGTCTTTCACATCTGGGGTTTTGCCCCGCATTCCCTATATCCCCCATCACTGCTTTGTGCTGTCAGTGGTTCATTGCCTGCTTGTTTTGTGCGAAATGCAGCTCTGTGACACCACGGAGAAGCTTCTCATCACACTGCACTCCTGCGTGAGGTGAAGTGCCAATACGAGGGACTGAATATAAAACATCACTTTTGGAGCAGGTCTCTGTATCCAAAGCAGCCCACATACTGTCTAGCTCTACACATACAATACAGATTTTACTTCCTGAACAAGGACTCAAGGAGAACAGGGCATTTTTGTTTTGTTTTGTTTTTTTAATGGAATCCCGCTTTATAAAGAAGTTATAATTACTCTATTAATTAGCAAAAAATGACAGGTAAAACACGTTACACACATTGACCCACCTGTGAATGTAATTTCTGACTTTCAGTGTTCTACAGCAGGGGCCCCTCCTGAGACTGACAGCCTATTGGAACCTTTTCTTTAACCACTCTGCCACCTGCTGGCCTGTGAAGGTATGAAAGGTCTGGCAGATGGCCAGATGGCGTGTGAGGAGTAATGGAAAGCGTACCGTTTTGGACTGGCTCTTTCTTCTCCGGGCCGTTGGTGCCACCAGACTGGTCCGGATCAGATTTTAAGGGGGGGTCTTTCCCCCCTTCTGGGTCCCTATCCCCTGTGGGCTTTTCCTCCTTTCCCTCCTCCTGCGGCTGCTGTTCTTCTGACCCGCTCTGGCCCAGCTCGCCTTGTGCAGTTTCCGAAGCCTCACTCCCGTTTCCCTCCTTGACTTCCTGTGCTGCTTTCTCCTCAGCTTCTCGCCTGGCTTTCTCCTCCAGGTCTGTGGGGACAGATCTGATTCAGACAGAACCAATTCTAGGATTGGGGTGGGGGTGGGGCATAAGAGCAGCCATAATTCATACAGAGGGGGGTCAACCTTATCATTAGCAAATCATATGTTTGAATCGGTGAGTGACACGGGAGGGGACCAATTGGCTTTCAGCCCTTTATATGCCCTTGGATTCAGATCCTGTCACGTAGACAGAGAGATTTCAATCTCCAGAGCTTCAGTCAGGGATGGGGGAGAATCTGGTCACAGAGGGCAGACAATCAGCTGATGGTAAGATGATTTCAGGTAATAAATGAAATAAGTGTGCCGTTGCAGGGCCAGGCCGCGCGCCGTACCCTTGGCCGCCTGTGCCTTCCATTTCTCCCGGTTCTGATGGACCTCGTCGTTCCAGGTGGCCTTGAAGTTCTTGAAGTCGACACTGAGCAGGGAGCAGCTGAGCGCGGAGGTGCCCTCTGAGCTCTTAACCGTCTGTGTGATGTTGTTCAGACTGGAGGGACATGATTACATGGGTGAGGACAGGTAGAGGCTCATTCGGGGGGTGTGAGAGTAAAATGCACCGTATTTAAATGGCTGTATTTCCCAGATAAACTAGACAGGAATGCAGAAGGGTCTAGGATGGAGAAGGGATTGGGCCCAAAACACCTTTTGAAACAGTGGGGGGATAAGAACCCATAAAAACAAAACATAAATGAAGGAGATTTGAACCATCTGAATATAGAAAGACAAAGGAGGAATAGATAACCCTAACTATAAAACACAAGTGGGACTGGACCCCACAGCACAGTGGGAATTAGGGTTGGATTGGAGCCACAATGGATTGGGACCCACCGTAAGTACAGTTTGATGTTGGTCTAAGGACTCACAGGCAATCAAAGCTGTGGGAGCCAGTAGGAGAGATAGTGAATTTATCTGTATGTCTGCAGAGAACATGTGCCGAGCGGGACGCGAACCAACAAACCCTAAAATAGACCGTGTTTACACAAGGAAGCTGCCTGCTGGGAAAAAGGCACACTCTGTCGAGACAGACGCAAACATACACTTGGACAATATAAACATGTGAGCAGAGGACTGAGGGAGAGGACGGCAGCCACAGTGTGCTTGCGATGCTCTTCTCAAGCTCAGCTCGACTGCAAAGTCGCAAAATCTCCGTACCACTGAAGGAGAAAGGGATGGATCTGTGTGGGCCCGGGAGGGGTGGTTTAGGCCCCGTAATCTCCATCTGGAATGTAGTGCGTGTGTATCAGCAGTGTGCTCATACAGAGTAAGAGGGTGGAGTGTGGGCTTGTGTGTGTGTGTGTTTGTTTACCTATTAAAGGTATCCGTGTGGCTGACCCTGAAACGATGACGCCTGCATGTGTGCCTAAGATCCAAGACAGCAGAGTGTTGGTGGTTTGAGTTTCGGTGTGCACATGTTGTTTGGAAGAACGAGGGCAATGACCTTGTCTTGTTTACATTCCCGTTACTAACAGCCCCTGATCAGCTTTAATTTTTAATTAAAATGAAAAATGTCCCATTGTTCGGATCAACCCTGTAGCCGTTTGGGCCGCGACCTCAGTAACTTGTCCCTTCAGGCCCATGACTGCTATGACAACAGATTCTAGTTCCTTATCTCTGCGGAACAACACCACGGATCCGTATGGGCGTCACGTCGTCGGGAACATTCCCGGAAACGTTTTGCGGGGGGAATTTTAAATCGCTCGCTCTGCGCGGCACTTCGTTTAGCTCGATTCCGCGGTTATGTGGCGGTGAGATGAAAAGAGGGAAGAAAGAATTATAAAAATGGGGAGGGAGGGGAAATCAGGCGAAGATGACGACATTACTGGCTAACGTGACCCAGCAGTGTGAGCTTCTGTAGCTTCTCAAGAGAGGAAGCTGGCAAATAGGAGCTAAGGAAGTGGGGGGAGGGGGCTTGAATACAGGGATTCAGATCAAATGAAGGAAGGACAGCTCTATCATCTTTGCCTCCATTACTTTATATTAGGTATGAGTAGCGACACTTTGTTACAGGAAGTGTAAAGTCATGTGACAGGAAGTCCTCACCTGGAGCGCCGGAAGCCTGTGAGGCCAGAGCGGGAGGCCTCGTCGATGAGCGGCGTCACAATCTTCTCAGTCATGTCGGTCAGCACGGTGAACGTGGGCTCCACGATGAAGTCGATGAACCCTGGAGCCGACAGACGAGCCAGGTGACACTCAGGACTCTCTAACCCCTGCTCTGGCACAGCTGGTTTGTATTCCGGCGGAAATGTGCGGCTGTCATTTTAACCTTTTTAGATGCAATGTGCAAATGAGCTAATCAACACTTCAGTGATTACCCTTCTTAAATGGCAACCCGTTTAAAAACAAGGCGAGACGGACACAAAATCACAGGGTATTTCTCAATAGCAAGAACACAAAGATCGTACTTGTGGTCTTGGCGAGACCGGGCTTGCTAACTTGCTTCCCAAGAAATTTGGGGCGCAATGAATCATGGGATTGGTCTTGTTTGGCAGGGATGCAACCGACGTAAGAACGACTAGAATGAGATCTGGGGAGGTTTATCCTCTGTACTTCTCTTCTTGAGTACTGAAACTGGTCTTTGGCAACGGAAGATGAGGTAAGGTGGGAACACAAGTACGGTCAAGTAGGCATATTTAGAAACACACATACTCTCCTCATCGTTTATCAGGCATCCCTTGAAGACCGGCAAAAAAAACACAAATTAACCACCTTTAAAGGGTATAGCTGCACTGCCGTGTGATAGATACAGTAGCTACCCCAAAAATGAAGCACAAGTGCTGTTACGTATTTACCGAAAGTGCAGGAATAATTAGTAATTAATAATTGTTTAAGACCTTGGCTGGTTTGCAAGTACAAACTGTGAGCCCTTGGGAACAAAAAAGGGCTTAAAAAAAAACCACCTCACTCTGAAGGCAGCCGGTTGGCATGTGCTGGATGAATGTTTGACCAGAGGGCTAAAGATGCTTCTTATTGGTTGAGCTCACATAGCTGGTCAACTTGCGCTCATCCAGCAGAAAGAAGGGGTGTGAAACCAATAACCTGGTCACCACGGCCGGCTTTGCTTAGTGCTGATGGCTAAGGTTGGATCTCAGTTCTGTGGTCTGTCATACAGCAGAAAGTAAATAACCCGTTTATTGGTCGACTTGGGGGTCATACAGTAGAAACAGAAGGACAGAACTGACCGATCTGAGACTGGGCTACCATGGTCGATTTGCGGTCGCATAGCGGAGAGAACGGTAGCCCCAGCTCAGCTTCTTTGTCACCCTGAAGAGAGAGTGAGAGAGTGAGAGAGAGAGAGAGAGAGAGAGAGAGAGAGACCCCAGCATTATTCTTGAACTGGACACAGTAATCTTGCCCGCAAAGCCTGAACGAACCTCAGACACACGAGCACACACAAAGCATGGAAATGCGTAGTCCTGAGGCACCACATTCTATGACAAAATGAATAAATGACATAAATGATATACAGGGAACTCAGAAAAGATAGACTAACTTTAATAATTACACAACAGAACAGAGAAATACAGGCACGAGTAACATGAGTGTGTCCAGTATAACAGTGCTGTGTTAGGCACTCCATTTGTCTTCCGCTTGCTCTCCCGTCACCCCCCTCATGACAGCGGCGTGCGGCCCGCGTGTGTGCCAGTGAGCGTGAGCACCCCCCGGAGGCCGTGGCCCGCAGCCTCTGCCTGATCTGAATTTATGAATCACTCTGCTCGTTGGTGTGATGACCGGCAGCCACGACTCGCGCCGTTGCTGGCTGCCCACGGTGGGCACAGTGAGTAAAACAAGGGCCCCGCCTGTATACATGCTTATCATCCCCCCTGGGAAAAGTTGCTCATGGTACGACCTTAATTAGAGCAAATCTACACATGATTTAAATAAACAAAAGATATAAAAAAACAACTCCAAAATGTATTAATCCCTCATGGGACCTCTGTTACAGCCACTTAGTGCAGATTACACAAAGCCGGCCGGGTGGGAGAGGTACGGCAGTGAGTGGCGGGTGGGGAGACTGACCGCCGTGCAGAAGAATTGGGTCATTTAGCTGGAATGAGATTAGACTTACAGGGAAAATGGAGACTGTGCCTTCAAATGTATTACAAACACTATCCCGGCCTGTCTTCAGGAGATGACTTTGTAGAAATGCATGAATGACTACCTACAGCGACCATAAATTACTTGATGTTAAGTCACGGCCATGGTCCAATCTCCCACCAATAAGGAACTTTTGAATAGGTGAGTGACGGGGGACAGGGGCCAATCAGCTTTCAGCTGGAGCCAGTAGATTATTTAAACCTGGTGCAATGAGCACACGATTAACATGGGGGGCTTTGATCATTGCCGGACAGTCAGGCCTCACCTGCCTGAAGAACTCCTCCAGGAGGGAGGTGGTCCAGCGGTGATGTAGGTCCCACTTCTTGGCGGGATGGCTGATGTCTGCTGTATGCAGCAGGAGCGATAAGGCTTTGGGCTTGTCGATCCTGCAGACACGCATGATGTTTCTTGAGACAGACTTGCTAATGCCCCCCCTCATTTTGGTGTATATGTCTGGTTTCTTGCCCACCAATAGGAGGAGGCCCCCTCCTCTTACTGCCTCCTAAAGTCCACCCCTTTTAGCCATTCAGTAACATGTGCCAGTTAACTGTCTCTGGCCAGTCAAGCAGTTCTGGCCTAGACTGATGTAAGGGGGCCATTCATGGTAAGACCTTCAATTTAAATTTCCCATTGTACACACTGTATATAAAAAGTGCTGAAAAAGTGCTTGTAAATTCAAAACATATAAATTTACAGACAGCAATGCACTATTAAGCCCCCTGAACTGCAATATAAATCTATATTCTCATTAGGTTGCACCAGAAAGCCCCAAATAAATCTCAATATAGGCCAGTGTGGCTCACCCTTCAGGCTGCTGTAGGAAGTTCTTCATGGCTTTAATCTGTTGGAAGTGACAAGACATGTCTGTGGCCAAGACCATCTCCACTACCAGGGCTCTCAGCTCCCTGCGGATGCAGTACAGAAAGCAGTCAGCTTCAGGAAGCCGCTCCATCACCAGAATCATCGAGGTTTGTAAGGAGGTCTACACCTGCTTTATGTTCTAGACTTCGATCTGTAAGGAGGTCTACACCTGCTGTGCATTGGTTCTGTAAGAAAGTCTGGATGCACAGGTCCACCGCACATCTCAGCTTCTCACCTCCAGTCGTCTTTCGACAAGTTGTACAAGATGTTCATCTCATCGTCGTCCTGTAGGAGGCGGTAAGCAGCGCTGACGTGGTGGTTCTCCAGCACAGCCCTGTCATTGTACAAGATGGCTGTGTCTGACCTGAGGTGGGGCGATAGCGGCATTTTTTTGGAGAGGATTAGAATCAGGGAGGAGAACATGTGAGTAATCCTTACTCCATGGTGACTCTGTACTGGATAAGGAGCGAAGACGTGTCTAAACGGGCCAATGGACCGTCACCTGGTCTGTATGTGGAAGTTGTTGGTGGTGCCCGTGTGCTCGTAGTCGTGAACGGCGGCCGCAAAGATCATAGCGAAGATCTCCAGCTCAGTCATCCAGTGCTGAATGGATGGGGAGCACAAGAAAGGAACAAAATGCAGGAAACAGACTTAAAGAAGGAGTCTGCCAAAATTTCCATTTAAATTCTGTTACAGATACTGCACACTAAAATATACTGTGTACAAGCAAACTCCAGTTTCTTGTTATATCATTTCGAGAGCATTTAAAGGATTGACACATTGACACTTTTTATAAAGAATTGTCACGTTGTATCAGCGTGGTGATCCTTGTTATCCGCACCCTTAAAGGCTGACAGTCAGACTAAGCGGATGGATGAGTAAGCTGTCTGGATTGGCTGGTCTGAGCGTCTTTGATCTGCTGATTGGCTGTTTCCACATCCGTGAGCTTTTTCCCTCTTTCTTTCTCATCCTCCTTCTTCGCGTCCTCTGAAGCAGCTCCCGTTTGTTATCCAGCCTCTTTTAATGTGAGTCACAGCCAGTGCTGCATGCAGTGGGGATGCACACACATCCACGTCTGTATTCCTATCTTAATGAGGACCGTCCATTTTCCCAACTCTATGGGGAAAAACCCTAATTCCAATCATGACACGCTTAAGCCCACCCTCCAAAAACTATTTTTTAGATTTTTGATTGTATTCACAGATTTTGACAAAATCAAGTGTTCCCACGTGGGGACCAGATATACAGTAGGTATACCCCACAAGGTTAAAACCAACAGATTTTTATCACATTGCGGGGACGTGATAATTACATGACCACAGGCACACAGACATGCAAATCTTCGTTAGAGTGACATTAGATACTGCCTCTAATCTTTATGTATGGGCAACAGTAGCTGCTTTGGGGTTTGAGCGCCTGGAGGTCGGCCAGGATGATTTTGTTGGAGTGCCTAGTTTCAGCTTCCTGGTCCATCAAACAGGAACCTGGCTTCATTCTACTTACTGTTTGGTTCATATCAGCTGAAGCCACTACATACAGAGCACCGTGACTCCCCCCCTCCCACAAAACCCATTTTAACCTCAAACACACTGGATTACCGCGGCAATATTCTCATCCCATCATTCTCCTTCTTCCACCAGGCACACACATTTATTCAAACCCACTCATTTTCCGAATCCTATTTCACGTCTGCAATGCTATTTGTCACTTCTAATTACTGTGGTGCGCGCTATAATTATGGTGCGTGACATTGTATTTGCAATGGTCTTATTCAGGCAGAAAACTAATTCCAGCTTTGTGAGTCAGGCAGACAACGTATTTGTAATACTGTAATCCGGGCTGGTAATATTGTAATTCTAACATTGTATTTCAGGTAGGGAGCGTTTGTAATTCGAAACTGTATTTCATTGCAACACCAGGGGCATTATCTCCAGGACATTTCCCTGGTGTTTTTCGGCATGTAAGGGGAATGTGACAGACCTACCAGTGGGAGATTACTTGACTCTGTCAAACGTGACACTTTTGAAGGTTTAATTAACAGAAAGCATCCCTCCCGCTCACCCGCCGAATCCACTGCAAAGCACTGATTAAGAGTCCTGAGTTGACTCATCATTGCTTTGCCATCGTTCGAGTTATTTACACGCTGCATGAATAGTCAGCCTCCGAGGTTCAATGTGGAGGAATTTAATGAGCGCTAAACTAATAGGTTTTGTTTTAATAGGCCTGTCTGTTTTTTTTCCGATATGTTTGATGGCATTAAATAAATGCAGATCACGGAAATTCATCAAGGCCATTTATATTTAATTTAACCACGGGGCATTTCTCCGTAAATGAAGTTGATTTATGGCAGTGGGGTGAAGTCCTTGGAGTCCAAATACACGCAGCACTGCGCATCCTTCTAAGTCACGTCGCTCGCGTTTACAATTTTAAAATTAATGTTAAATGCTTAGTTTCTGATAGAGTTTCTGATAGTTGAAAGCAAAAATGTGGTGACTGGAACGTGAGAACTCTGGGAAAAATCCAATTCTCCCAAATCTCAGTGTTGCCTGATTAATGAGCCAATAATGAATGTCTGGCGAAGATTACAGAATAGAGAAGGAGAGAAATTAGGAGAGGTATCTTCGAGGAAAGTGAAGTTGTCGCCAAAGAAAGACTGCATGATGACTCAATCTTCACCGTCCATTCATCTTGGTGTCTCTGTGAGATCGTCTTCATCGTCAGCAAGAGAGGCGATCAATGACACTATACGCAAAGTAAATGTCTGCTCTGACAAGTCTATATGTATCTTCATATGCTTAGAGATTGGTATAAGGAGCCTTTGATGGATGAGGCAATGGTCAAGGTCATGAAAGTACTGGGAACTGGTCACCGCTAACTATGAACAGGTCTTCTATGGGGCGTTATTTTACCTCTGGGCTGCTGGGTAAGTTGTATAGACAGTCTGGTAGTGCATTTCCAAGAGGGACCCAGAAATCTTGCTTTGGAGTGGGTTTTATCTACTGTATCAGCCCTTCATCCCATTTGTTACTTACTGAAATAGCCTTTAACTAGATATCATAAGCTAAATGCTAACTTAAACCAAACCTTAAATCAAACATAAGAAAGTTCAAACTACGGTGCATCTTCAGAAATTCTTCACGTAAACTGGGCTTCATTTTCTGCACTTTCTGATTTGCCCACTTTTGGGCAACATCTGCCCCAGTTCAGCTGTAGTCCCCTGTAGGACAGTGCAAAAACCCCACAAGGGGGTCACTGGACTGACAGAGCTCTTGAGACCCAAGTTTTGCTGGTTCAGTGTCTGCAGTGTTTTGCCCTGATCGGTAACCAAGATGTTTGACATATGAGAGAAGTGGTGGCATTTATGGAGGGATCCTGAGGGTGTCACAGCCTGCTGGGGGCTGCTGTCAAACCCAAAGTATTTATTAGCTTGGGCCTGGAGGATATTGATTTTAGAGGTTGCAGGGTTTTAAGCTCTAGTTTTTTAAGGCCCAAACAAGATATTCCTACATGGCCCTCACCACCATCCCAGTCTTCAGGAGGAGGTAGTGGACCGTCTGTGTGACGTCTGCGGCGTGCATCAGGTTGTGGTAGGGGTTCTTGTGTTTGCTGTAGCCCACCTCTAGGGCTTCAACAAAGGACACCAACGCGGAGATGGGGATCTAAAAAGACAAAGGACAAATGGCAGGGTTAAGCAGAACCAATATGCTAGTCTCTGCCCAGATTAGGCACTTTAGGCAATGGAAGAACACAACGAGAAAATAAAAGTGGGCCAAGAAAAGTCATTTTGTGTACATGCTAATAAACGCAGCAGGCTAATGAATGTGGCGTGCTAATAAACACAGCATGCTAATGAACGCAGCCTGCTATTAAACACAGCATGCTAATAATCGCAGCATGCTAATAAATGAAGCATGTTAATGAACATCGCTTTGGTTTTTCAGTTGCATACCTTGAAGCGGTTGATCAGGTCGTATCTGGTGAGGAGCTCGTAAAATATGAATTTCAGGGCATGTTCTGCACTGGCTTCGTTTAGGACGAAGACGTTGAACGACCACAGGTCCACGTTCTGAGGGTAGGAGGGAAATGTTTTTAAGGAGTATGCACAGGTTCTCCTTCATTAGCATAAAAACACAATAAAAACAAGTGAGAGGCAGACGGAGCTGTGAGAGCTGGGAGCTCAGGCAGCGATAAAGCCCACTTTGTTCAAGCGAGAGTTAACAGCATAATAAATGCTTCAATAACGTGAATAGGCAGAGGCTGCAACTCTGGCTGATTTACTGCACTGTTCCTCTCCATCTCTAAGGGCAAAACCGATATATATTTTCTCCTGATAACTTCGCTTGGCACGTATGAACATATTATTAACGACACATTAAAGATTTAAACTTTTAAACTGGATGCCAATACCCTCTGTCTGTCTGTACTGTTGTCCGGCATGATGGCTGTCTCTGCATGGTTCCACTGATGTTGGAGGGGTGGGCATCTCACACAACAATCAGGAGGTGACCAATCAGTAAATATCAGCTCCATTCAATTATTATTAAAACATCTCCTGTTTTTGATACTCATAATTAAACCGAAATCAGTTCTTCCAAAGATACTTGAATCATTTATTATAGGAACAAGAGCATGTCTGATTAAACCGTCCTCCGGATTTGATATTTAATTTGATAATTCATTCTTTTTTCCTGCTAATCTGGGGGGTAATACCCGATTTTGTGAAAAATGCGAGCATTGCTAGTTCTGTCGGATACACGCCTTTCAGCCACTCGGACTGTTCCGGCTTTACATAAACCTCCATAAATAGTATTTATGTTGTGCATCGGATACACTGTGATTATGTGAATATTGTAAGATTTGACTGATTTGCCATTCTATGTGTTTACGTTGGAGCAGATAGCATGAGGACGGATTAGCAGGACACCTAGATGACAGCTGCTTACACAGATTTACCAATGATTCTTATCTATGTCTGTCTGAATGTGAGTGTGAATGTGTAAGTGTGAATGTGTAAGTGTGAAGTACGCGGGGAAATTATGCTCTCACTCCAATTCACAAAAGCGAAAAGAAAAACAAAAACAGCATAGTGGGTAACATATAAAATATACATATCTACTATCGATAAAAATATGAAATAGTACAATAATATACATAAAGTGGTTACTAATCTAACAGTTTATACACATACACTGGTCACAGAAAGTCTGGGATACCTGCATTGCTTTATTCCTTTGTTTTTAAAGTGATATCACTTTAGAATCAACCAGTAGTTTTAAGTACACCATTCAATTCAAATAGTAATAAATTGAAACCCAAATTATAGTTCTAAAAGCGCTGTTCTAAGTTAAAAAGTACATTAACAGGCATTCTCATTGGGTGCCTTTTAATTAGTAACACCTCTGCGATTACCTAGAACACCCAGTATTCATGTTTAGTGTTCCCCTGTTAGGCAATGACTACAATTTCAATCAATAGCGAAATGGAAAGAACAAAACAGAATGAGTCAGTCAAAAAAGAATATGGCAATAATGAAGATAATGGAAGATACGTGCAGATATGCTTGTCAATGGACTTTCCTTATGAAACCAAAACATTAGCAACTTATTTACGGGATTAAGCAAGTGCCCCAAGATCATAAATATGCAGAAAAATATAAGATATACATATGGCTATTAGGACAGAATGTGCAGTGTAAGGCGTGTTTGCAGATGTATCTTTTCACCCAGTGACTTAGCCCCTCTGACTGCGACATTACAACCCTGTTCATCCCAAGTGACAGTTGCCGTGTGTCACTACCTTGAGAGCAGCGATCACGCTAGGTGGGTAGCTTAATCCAACCATGTTTGAGGTCCGGCGGTACATCCTGTTAAGGGGAGATAACATGCCACTGTTAGGGGTTTATGAAAATCTTGGTGGAGCTAGCCAATCAGATTGTGGAGTGATGCTGTCAATGCTGGTCCATGCTGGTCAAACGCCGCAATGCCCATCACATCATCTGGTCAACCTCAAAGCTTTCTGCAGATGTTCCAAGACGTCGTTTTGCTCATAATGGCAAAGGCAGGGGAGTGAGATTCATATCTGTGTACATTCCTCTCTTGCCATTGTTTAAGAGGTATCACACAAAGGATTAATGTGTCGGGCCTAATTATTATACCCTTTACTCGGGTGGCCGATAGTTTTGTTCTCATCCTTTTGCTTAAAAAAATCCAGTTAATTATCCCTCTCAGAGGTTCACTTCTGTGGATTCGAAGCTCTGAGTCACATGACCTGCTGCATAAACCAGGACAGCAAGAGTATGGAAATAAGGGTGTATACAGGCGCAGGGCCAAAGCTGAAAGCTTATTGGTCCCTGGAGTGCCCCCTCCCCTGTCACTCACCACATTGGTTAAAAAATCATTGGTTCCCCCCTTTGTATGAGTTATGTATGAGAACATTGTACGTGTTAAATAGACTCATACCAACAAACAGCTTCACAAAAAAAAATGACTCCACCAGCCAAGTTTCAAACAGAGCAGTTGTGAAAATCAATAAACTCCACATAAGGTACAGTACGCACACATAATAAGGGGTAATAAGGGGTCTTAAAAATATATTAATGAAAGACGGTGCTCTTATTAACCTGACATAATTTCTTTTAGTCCCCATTGAGAAATCAAGTGACTTTCTCTCAAATCGTCCAAATTATGCACAAACCACATGTAGGATGGTTGGGCTTCCATATTCAGCAATAAACAATACACTGAAATTTGTGCTTTGCTATAGCATCATTAGTTGGTTGTTGGTTGGTGAATTACAATGCCCACATGACCTGCTACCAGTTGCCATGGTTAACACTAAATACAGTTCTGTTTTCTGACATATAACTCAGATTTCTAACCTGTAACCGTCAGACTTCAGACGTGATTTTCACTACAGGTGTGTAATAAAAGTGTTTCTGTCACTTTTCCAAAAGCCCCTCCCCCATAACAATAGCGATAGAGATTGCGTTAGACAACCAGAAAAGAGATCCTTCTTAACCTTTATGTGCACCAGATGAAGAGAAGAACTGCATCCATGCTCTTTTCAGAACACGACTGAAGTCCCAAGCGATTCAGGCCAGATCATCATACCAGAAAGACCATGTTTGATTGGTGGGGGAAGTGGCCGGGAGGGCAGGGTTTTTAACCAAGAATAGCCACAGTCAATAAAGAATGGGGGAATAAAGAATGAAATTAGCCAAAGAAAGAAATAGTAACATTTAACAGGTGTGGGAGGAGCTTATAGGTAGGACTTTACCTTCCAAAGAATGGTATTGGGTATTGGAACTCTTGGTGGGCAGCCATTAGTAAACTACACTGTCACTGAGCATCTTTTTGCATTTTACACAGCGACAGCACTCGTGTTTGGCATTCGCTCCAAACAGTTACCTCTCCACGAATATCCCAGCCTGCACAGCATGTACAATGCTGCGGAAACGGGGCTTCTCCTCTGTCCGCCGTAGCATTAGGCCCATCTGCCGCGTGAAGGTGGATGCCAGCCAGTCCCGTACCTCCGACGGCACTGAATCCGACTGGATGTCGCTGAGCTCGTCTTCTGTGTCCACCAACCTCCTGTAGGGGGCGAGATAGAGACGACCCACAACCAATTAGGAAGATCTGCTACTAGCCAAACCAAATATATGATGATACCGTATATTATCATAATATAACGTGGAAAAGTACAAGGGGATATATGTTTATTTGCATGTTCTGTTAATATTTTTGTTTCTTGTGGATTATAGGATTTTTAAAATTTTTTTCACAAGTACAATTGCAGTTCTTTTTGCATATTTCAAAAAAATATATTTTGCTCCCCTTTATACAAACATACATAGAGTTGAGAGTGAAGTATGGAGTCCCAGTGCAGGGTCCGGCCATTAATCTGGTGTTCCTGGAGCATTTTGGAGGGCTGGGCCCAGCAGACACGTAGTTTCCCTCAGAGGTCCTACTTGGTTACCACTTGGTTTTTTCATACGTTTAGACTCTGATGCGTTCATCTCTACTTTTTGACATGCCTGGCCCAGAGTCTCATAAAGCAGCTGAAATGATACCCTGTTGGGGAATACTAAACCTTCAATCACGCGGTGCCCGGCGCCACCATGGCATTATGGGTAGCCACAGGCTTCCTATTTTATATCCCTTCTCAGACCATACTTGAGAAATATCAAAATATCCTTTTTTAATGCTGCCTAATATTTTGAGGAATGGCCCATCTAGGTTTTAACCACTAATGGAAAAATATGGTAAGGTTTCAATTGTCTGAAATGTAAAACAAACGCATTAAAAATAACGCACTCGCTTTCATCCTGACATTTATTCATCTCGATGTTCTATTGTGGAAAACAGATATGTCTAGTTTGCTGAAGAGCGGACATGTGTCCTTGAATACCAATGAGTTGTTTTTTTGTTTCGTTTTTTTAACGACGATTCGGCTGTAAACCCAGCCTCGTCCACAGCGCGGATGTTAATTTCGCCGATAATGCGAGGATGGGAGTTTGTTTTCTTGATCACTCTGTAGTGTGTCGTTAAAAGCTTGTTACAAGCTGGAGCTGTAGCATTTTGAGCAGTCAAGCTTTATCTTTTGGGGCAGGAAGGTTCCTTTTGCGTGTGTATCCAGCAGTATCAGACTGAAAATATTTTTGAGACGTTAGAGGATTTTCTGTTTGGTTTGTGAACATAATTCCAGGTATAGCTTTGATTTGGAAAGATGTTTTCCCATAATCTGTCGATTTAAAATCTTTTAATCAACTTCTTTTTTTCAACATTTAACATTTACTGTTATATCCCTGTCAAGTGCTACTCTTATGGTCAGAATATGAATGAGATTTCCATGGATTTCTATGGATTTCACGTCCTGATTTTCCAGCTAATGATGGACCAGTTGCTTCTGTTCTGAATCTGGGAAAAGGGGCAGACGTAGAGAGCCACCCTATGAATGCCCCTTGTCACCAAGGGGCTCTGAAATCGCCACTTCTCACAGAGCCATGAGACCTCAGTTTCAGGGTTGCCATCTCTCACACATCTGCCGTAATAATCATGCTTTCAGACTATCACGCTCGCACAAGAAATCTTACGGCAAATCTTCATTATTCCGATATAAACATAAAATTAGCTACATTAAAAGTGCTGGGGTAGATCATAAATCCTACAGACTATTTGCAAGGTAATAAAACAGCTATATACATGTAAATGTGTGTGCATGCTTGTGCAGACTTTGGCAACCCTGCAGTTCGTTAGCACTGTTAGCAGTTTGGGCTAACTGTCAGATTGCGCTTCCTGTTCTCTGCTGATGCTGAACACACCCAGCAGAGAAAAGGGGAAAGGGGGGGCACTGAGGAAATATCTTAGTGTTTCCCAGTTTTAAAGGTGTTCATGAAAATATGACAGTCAGCCAGCAGTCGCCTTTCTGACCGACACGCTAACTAGCTAGCGATCCTGTTAGCAGCCTCTAAAATGGCACAGCACACCACAGCCTCTTCAGATAGAACACTGACGGCTTTAGCTGCAAATTTAAAAAAAAAAAAGAACTTTGCATGGGGGAGAACATGAGCAGATGCTTGTTAATCTTAATTTTACGCTAAACACGTGTTTTTAATAAAGTGGCTGGAGTGAAGAACAAAAGGCCAGATTCCATTTCAGTCACGGGTAAACAAACAACAGTTAACAGTTGTTTTTGGTTGGTGTGTTTCCAGTTAAACACTCTTACCTACATCCATTCCCAGTTCAGGCCACTTCCCTATATGCCAGGGTTTTCCTAGATAAACCCTCTTCCGCGTCTCCTCTTCCTAACAGCCAATACCATTTAATCTAATTTGTAGGGATTTAGTCCCAGTACTGTACCGTAAAACCTAAACTCTTACACTAATCCTTTCTGATGGAGAGCTAAGGTACATCTAGGGAATGTAAACCGCCAATTTTTTTTTGTGGTGGTCAGTGCATACCGTGTCTCCTCGATGTACACAGACTCCAGTACAGAGGCTGCATACTCCAGGTTCTTCTTCAGGTCCACTACAGAGGCCTCTCCTCGCTCTAGCTGCTTCACCAAGCATCTTAGCCTGTAAGGAGTGGGAGAAGATGGGAGAGAATGTAAGTGTCACATGGGAGAGACTGTCATCATCATATGGGAGAGACTGTCATCGTCATACGGGAGAGACTGTAAGTGTCACATGGGAGAGACTGTCATCGTCATACGGGAGAGACTGCAGATTTCACGCGGGAGAGACTGTATATGTCACATGATGAAGACTGTCACTGTCACATGGCAGAGGCTGTAAATGTCACGCGGGAGAGACTGTATATGTCATATGGGAGAGACTGTCACTGGGGCCTAGTGCCCTTGTTGTCCTGCCCGTATACACACCCTTGAACCTGTGGAACACACAAGCTCCCTAGGCACAGAGCTGGGTAATGGGAGTTGAACCCCTAAGCCTACAGGTGTGAGACTACAGTGCCCCCTACTAACCTTCTGTGCCAAAAGAGGCAAATGAAAATGAATCAGTTAATGGCAGGGAGCAGCAGAGCCACAGGGACAAACCCATGGCATGAGCTGTCTTGTGTTGTCACTTTGGATTGTGTTCCAGGCAAAATGACAAGCTATTGACACAGTTGTTTTATTTGGGGATTTGACATGGTTCACTGCAGCAGTAATTAAATGTCACAAACAAATCCCCCCCCCCCCCCAACAGAGACACTGGGCTTCCTTTGCAGTTATTGGCGTTTAGCATTGAATAGTTTGCGGTGTGATTAGGAGGCCACAGAGAGGGGAAATCAAATAAAGAGCTTCTGGAACGATCCAATTGATTAGCAAGCGCTTCAATCTCTCACTCCTGACTGCTCACCTCACAGAGGTGCATTAAGGCGTCTTTAAATTGAAAGGTGTTATTAACCTCTGGTAATTACTTTTGTTTCTAAGTAATTCTTTGTGCATTAGTGTTTAAAAAAAGTACACGAGAAGGCGAATGTGAGCAGGTATATGTCAGCAGATATATGTGAGCAGATATACATTAACAGGTATACAATGGCAAGTATATATGAGCAGATAAACATAAACATTAGCAGGTATACATAAGCAGGCATATCTGAGCATGTATGTGTGAGCAGGTATACGTAAGCATATATGTGTGAGCAGGTATATGTGCGCTGGTTTACGTAAGCATGTTTGTGTGAGCAGGTTTACGTAAGCATGTACATGAGCAGGCATATGTGAGCAGGTATATGTAAGCATGTATGTGTGAGCAGGCATATGTGAGCAGGTATATGTAAGCGTGTATGTGTGAGCAGGTATATGTGAGCAGGTATATGTAAGCATGTATGTGTGAGCAGGTATATGTAAGCATGTATGTGTGAGCAGGTATACATAAGCATGTATGTGTGAGCAGGTTTATGTGTGCAGGTATATGTAAGCATGTATGTGTGAGCAGGTATACGTAAGCAGGCGTATGTGAGCTGGTATACGTAAGCATGTATGTGTGAGCAGGCGTTTGTGAGCAGGTATACGTGAGCAGGCATATCTTAGCATGTATAACCGAGCAGGCATATGTGATCAGGAACACTTGAGCATGTGAGCAGGGATATGTGAGATAGAATATGTGCACAGGTGGTGTATATGTTAGCAGAAACCACTATTTGGGTGTCTAAATGGCACAGGGGTCTGGGATGGAGACATGATGCTTGGAAGGATAAATCCAACAACTTTATTTTTTGAAAGAGTAAGCCCACAGTGACAGAAGCGAATCAACATCCAGAGTTTGTTGGCAAGTCCCACTCACATGTCAACAAAATTCTCTATAGCACAGAAAGACCTATTAGGCGTAAGTGTATTTCTGATCTGCTTTATTTGTGGTTATTTGATCTTTGTGTTGTGTTTCTGTTTACTCCTAGCCGGAAGGACATGCAGAGTAAGATTTTCATTGCATATTGCATTATGGAACTGACAGTTGTGCATATGACAATAAACCCACAATAAAACCTGCTGAATCTCATGAATCTCTATGCATTACTAAAGTTAATCAACTTGCTAAGCTGGGGTGGACCAGTGTATTTCAAATATGAATTTAAGTGTTTTTGGCATTTATATTTTCACACAGTTAACATTGCTCAAATGCAGTTTCCAGAACGTAAGACAAAATGTAGAGACCTTTATTTACATTTAGGGTTTCTAACCATTTTGTGCAAACAGATAACATGCAGGTAACAGGCAGTCGAAATGCATTGCATTTGTATATTTTATACGGTTTGTATTCCCAGTGTGTTTCTGATAGAACTTCTTTGCTTTCTCACCCCGCCATCCATTCCTCACTTCTCCCTCTCTACAGCGCCTCTCCTCTCCCCCTCATCCACCCTTATCTCTGCTGACGTAAATTGCCCAGCCAGCAAACAGCAGATGTGCGATATCCCCAAACCTGACCCACCCCCGATAGTAGCGGCAGATTAGCGGCAGCCGGGGTGCCATTTCGCCCATCCCCAAACGGCTTAATCTGAGTCACGTGAGTCGAGCCCTCGCCAAGCTGGGCCCGGGTGAACTGCAAATGGGGAGTCCTGCCCAATCGCCATGGTGACTGGGCGCCATCACCCATGCCTGTGATGTAAGCATCCGGGCAGGAAAACATGACTGACACGTTCGTGCGGGAAGCAATTGTGACCAAGGATCTGAACAAGGAGCAGAGAAAACCAAAGTACTTCCAGCAGAAGGGCATAATAAATACCCAGGTAGATTCAGGGGGGCCTATACATTACAGAGGGGCTTGAAACTGGAAAATTATGCGTAAATTTGGCCGAAAAATCCAAGGTAACATTTTGTCAGGGGGCCCAGAATGTCTTGGTACGCCCCTGACTTCTGGTACCATGACTGGGGCTCACTTTTGGTCCATCTCCAATGATAAAGGCCAGGGCAGGATTAAGAGTATTAAGTGCCCCTGGGCAGCAGCACATGTGATGTCACATCAGAAATCGACAGAGCTCATTGGTGGTTCAGGAAATTCAGGAATGCATTTAGCACAGGGAAAATGATACTTAGGCTTTTCAGTGCCATATTAAAGGAACAATATACAATTGTATTTTAAACCGCATTAACTTGTTAAAAGGCATTTGAGAACAGGACCTGGGGGGGGGTTGGGGGGGTTCCACAGCTTGGTTTCCAAATGCCCATATCTGGGCCAGATGATGGCATGTGACCATCACTGGGAGGCTGTGGGCCAAGCTGACAGACTGCAGTACATTTTTCCCTTTTATGTTTAATTTATTTAGCAGATGTTATCAGAACGACAAACATTCTTTGAGAAAAAGCATGGTCATACAGTCCCTGGAGCCACTGGGGGTTAACGGCCTTGCTGAAGGGCCCAATGGTAAAAATCACTCTGCCGACCGCCGGATTTTAACTGACAACCTTCCGACCACTGAGCATAGAAGCCTAAACCAGCTGGGCCACACCTCAGAATGAGAAGGGTGTTCTCAAGAATATCACATGGTTCCAGAATTCATCTGTTCCTGCTGAAGAGACGCAAAGACGCAGGAGCTGTTGAGCAAGACGCTGGCGACGCTCCGGAGGCAATCCCACACACTTCAAGGAAGAGCAAAGCAGCCAGAGCGCCACAATTTCCTCCCCTCTGTTGATCTGCGCTGCTCACTTTGTCTCCCGGATTAGCGACAGCGTTGGCGCAACAAAAAAAGAGCACACGGCGTCCCGCTATCGAAACATCAGACGGGGAGCGCCTTTGCGACCCATCTCAGAGGCATGCCTCTTCTGTCAGACAAATATATAATCAATGGCAGAAGTCAATGCCAGGGCACTTAAGGGATTACCGTATCCCAGAATTCACCTGGATCTCACACGATAAGAGCAGGGGTGGAGGGGATGGACAGACACGATGCCTTTGTTTGGAAACCTTCCCAGAGGCATAAGACCTTCAGGCCCTCAGGTGGATTCTGACAATGAGAAGGACCTTTGTGTCAACAACCTGCCCTCCCCACATCCGAAGTGGAATTAATAAGAGGTCATCAACTGTCAAGCCCGAACGCTGTAAAAACGTAAGTCCTTTATCGGCAAGAAAAAAAAAGACGAAGGAAAAGAAATGAATTTTGCAAAGTCCCTGTTGGGGGTGGGGGGCGGAGACCAGGAAATGACATTGACAGACTGATCTTCCCAGGGTCACTTCCGCAAAGAGAGATATCATTATGGGGATAATGATGCTGCTTAATTAAATTAATCTGATTCAGCCATACCAGCAGGTGGCGCCATAGAGTGGGGGCGTTTTCTCACGTTACGGCGTCAGTGCCCCTTGTGTAAAACACAGGCGAATGCTTCCAACCATGTGGGGCCGATCTCCGCATGTGGTGAGAAGGAATTTCCCCCATCGCGACTGAGAAAAGGTTAAGTGGAGGTTGTCGGTTATCCAGGCAAGGATCCGTAACTGGTTAGCAAACAGAGAAGAAGACTCGAGACACTGGGGAAGTGAAAGGTAATTAACATTTATTTACTGGCTAAATGGGTTTCTTCAGACAAAAACTCCAGATAAGGAAATGGTTGTGAGGGTAATTTTTGTTGCTGTGTGCTTTGATCAGCTGATCGTGACTGTCACAAGCCCCTCCCCCACCCCAGCACTGGGCAGTGACGTCACCCGTTAGTCTACCGCTGCTGCCTCATCCCTGTAATCCCCCTCACCCCTGTGATCTGCCTCCCAGCTGTTCGCCATACTGCCAGACAGATGGGCTTCGTCACCCCCAAACAGCCCCCTCTTCCAAACGTGCTCAGAGTGAGATTTCCCATGATTCACCCTGTCCGCTATCAATCTGGAGACGTAAGTGCTTCCCGCCAGCCGTCCTGCAGACACCCGGCCATGATGGAGCTGTGCCTGGCCGTCCGAAAGCTACTTGTCAGCTAACGGCCATGAATTTAATTAACCAATTAGTAAAATAACAATGTGGAGATGACTTTGAAGCAGCCACTGTAGGTGTGATGTTCCAGAACTTTCTGGAGATACACAAGCAACATCTTACCCAAGAGATTTAAGAACAACAACAGAAATGACACGTTACCCTGGATTCAGTATTATAAATATGAAAATAATATGGCATCTACTGTCCAGGCTAATTTGATATATTGTATACTGGTGAACTTTATTATTGATGTATTTTGTCATCTTTTCCATTGATGTGGGATTTTTGTACCCATCTGTAGCCTTGTAGGAGTCAGTCGTCTCTAAAGTCCAGGGGTGTATAGAGGGTCCTTGGCCTGATTGGCCTGACCTCTCCCTTGTCACTCGCCCATGCAAAACATATCATTAGTTAATGATAAGGTCCTCCCCCTCTGTAAGAATTATGGCCCTTGTTATGCTCCCCACCATAAAAAAAATCCTAGTATTCCTCCTGCCCAAATACAATCTCCCACCACAGACAGTTTTCCAGGTATGAATGGCTGTCTTTTGACCAGGAGGAGGCCATTTGGCCATTCATTTTCATTTTCCTCACTGGAAATGGGGATAGAGAGAAAGAGAGTTTTCTGCCAGCCGCATTGTTCCGGTGCTGCTGGGAGGTGCCGGGACCTCCTCACCGAGCAGTTGTAAAGATTGCAAAGGCCAGCATACATTTTGCTTTGAGCTCATTGAAACAAGGGGCAGGTGACCTGGAGTCTGAGGAGCTGGGATCATCACAGATAAGCTGCCAGTTGATCAAGCAGCTCAAGTTGTGGGCTGAGGAACTGCAGTGGCATCACCCCAGGAAGAGAGCAGCTTTTAGTGATGTGCCTTGAGTGTCAGATGGGAACGTCACAGGGGCGGGGGGGGGGGAGGGGAGCTTAGCTCCACAAAGCCACAGCATTAAGGTTGTACCTGGACCTAGTGCCTGAAGCAATGGGAGAGGTCCCGCTCCACTGGTGGACGCCAAAATGGGATAAAGGTAGAGGATTAGGGGAGGATGCACAGGTGAGGAGATACTATGAAAATAGCATTTAAATGGCATCTAGCTTGAGCCCTGGTTTCCTTCCCTGGACTGTCCTCTGCAGGTGAAGTCAGCTCTCCCCTATCCCCAGCTCTAACACTTCAATCTCTCTCTCTCCAAGAATCACCTTGCTTCTCTCGTTTCCTGGCGTTCTGTATATAAGTCGATCCATATCCATCGCTGGGCTTTTCTGCGGTGAGTCTGGAGCCCATCCCAGGAAGCACAGGACATCCTGGAGTGGATTCCGCCAGGCATCCTGGAAAGGATAACCAGGATACCCACGCAAGCATGCGGAGAGCATGCAGGGAGATCCACGGCAGGAACTCAACCTGAACTTCAGCAACCAGGGTGCTAACAGGGGGTCCAGCAAATGAGACGAAACCGGGAAAAATCTTATCATCTTTACAATTCGATTTTGATTAGAATAATCAAGTATAAAGGTATGTTTTTGTAACAGGCATGTAAGGCCAGTTTCAGCGAACATGGATTTTATACCATCTAAACTGCGTGGCTTAACCTGACAATGAATTGTCTGACAGCTACTGGTACTCATGGAAGATTCATACTGTTCCTGGCTGAGAAACAAGCGTAGTCAGCATGGCCAGGGGTCACGTGACAACATGTGATACCCCAGTCATTTATCATTGCAGTCAGCTGTCATGCCCTTCGGTTTCCACGCTGCACCAGTGGAACGAATTTTTGCTCTTCTTAGTATTAACAAAAGTCAGAAGCTGTTTGGATTTGCTAAATGGTTAATTTGGCAGCTGAGTTTTACTTATGGCCATTTTTAAGTGGAACACAGCCTTGCGGCAGGGACTGAACGCACTAGCTAATTAATGGACTTCATACCTGTCCCCTTTTAATTACGGTGGAAATCCAGCCAGATGGAAGTTTCTACATTACAGAAAAGAGTCTGTGAGCAGGTCTCTCAGCTCCTAACGATGCGGGATCTGGCTGGGAGGGACAGGGAAGGTGTCAGCGGCCTGCATTTGTTTCATGCGAGAGCTTTAACATTACAGAAAGAGACGTTATGGAAAAAGACGGATTTAGTGCCGGATGAGTGGCTCTCGAATCGACCTTGCCTGTCCCGCCGGGACTTTGGCCGGTTCCCCGTGTTCCGGCTCGCCCGGACCCGAGCGGCAGCTGCCGCGGATATCTCCACGGAGACACCAGGCGCACGTCAGACCTCCTAGGAGAAGGGAGCCATATGTGGAGCCGGCAGGGGGGAGGTGAAGGAGAACTGAGGCATGCTGGGATCACGGCGGGCACATGGAACACAGTAGGGCTCGTCACAAGAGAAGGCGAGGAACTAAGCAATATTAAAAGCCTCTCTCGACCTGTAATGAAGGTGGACACCTGGCCGCTAGGGGGAGTAATGTTTAAAAGCTTCTGACTGCCAGGTGAATTCCCAGTAGGTGAATCCCTCCTGTGACCTGGATTCACCTGGGACATAAAGCATCGTATCCGGTTATGAAGCCACACCTCCTGGCTAGCGTCACCATCATGTGATCAGAAACCGAAAGACCCAAACCGACAGACCTAAACACAATCTCCTCACTTAGTCCTTGTAAGGAAAGTTATAAGGTATTAAAACAGGAAAGACGCAGATGCAGCAGCTTGTCAAATAGTACACAAGTGTGATTGTGTAATTTGAAAAGAAAAAAGACCCCGATAAATCTAAATTCCTGCACTTCCCAAATGCAAATCTGCACTATAATGGGCTCCTTCTCCAGGTAAAATAAAAATGACTTTGAGTTAGTCACAAACATTCACAAATTACATCTATGTGTAAAACTGTGCTTTTTCTCAAATTAGCCAAACATCAAAGCTGCCTCATTAGCCTGACGGTTTCTTAGGGAAGCAGTGTTACCCTTGACCAGCCTCGGCCATTGACCTAGATAGTTCCAGTAAAATATCCAGTCATCAAGATCTACCCACATAAAAGCCAAACGATGAAATAATAATCATTATGAATATTAAAAACACCCTTGAGCCCCGTTACCAAACTAATATCTCCCATATTTATGTCTTTATTAGTGCTGATCTTTATGTAAACAGTGACAGAAGTGAAAGCTTCCAGTCCTACTTGTCCTGTAGCCCCCCCCCCACCCCCCACCCCCCCCCCCAAACCACTCCCCCCCAACACCACCCACACACCCCACAACAAACGAGGCCCAGCGGCAAAAACCCAAAACCA